>CM065691.1:35642899-35832899 GCA_017654935.2 Phymorhynchus buccinoides
GGGGGGTTCAATTGTAAAGTACCTTAAAAATGCCCACCCCCAACTTAGGAGCAGTTTTCGTGCATAGGGCCAGGATAAAATACCTTGTAAACGCCCACCTCGCACTTTTGATCAGGAGGGAAGGAAGAAATAGCCAGGGTAATCAACTGCATGCAATTAACTGCCATTCAATCATTTGTTTCTGAGCGTTTTCTTCATATTGACAGTTGTCGCTTGTGCAAATCTGCCGCTCGCTACTATGATAGTGTGTATTTGCGACATTGAGCATGAACCACAAATTTCACTTTTTTGTAGGGATAGGGTTAGGGTTAGGGTTAGGGTTAGGCAAATGGTTCAAGTAAAGAAAGAGTGAAATTTGTGTTTGTCGCAAATACACACTCTCATAGTACGGCAGATTTGCACGAGCTACACATTTGACTGCGACACACTGGCAAATTTAAAGTGAAGAAATATAACATCAAACAGTGCTTTAGCATCACCTTAAAATGTCTTACACAAACAGAATATATACTCATTTCATAAACCTACTGCTTAATCGGCGTTTTCTACATGGGTGTATAGTAAAAGCACGTGAAAGAAAAGAGTGTCAAAACAATATGTCACACAAAACAATTTCCCCTATAAAAAAAAAAAGCTTCACAGAGAATCTCACAAAGTTAATTTTAAGCCATCAGTTGTAGGCCTGTGATTTGTAAGGAATCCAGCGGTGTCACAGACAGGATGAGTTAAATGAGGACAGAAACTAAATGATTTGAGAGACGTATGTGTAGAGCATGGGTGAAAGTAAAACATTCTCTCAATCCTGAAATCGGGCACGTTTCAATGGGTCTGTTTCAATGTAGGCCTACTCTGAACCTTCCCAATCCTGAAGTGGTGACCACATTAAATATACTTTCCAGTGAGTGTCTGTGCGTATGACCTTGAAAACCAAAAATCTTTAAGGGGCTATAACGTCCACACCGTTGGTCTTTGGGACTTCAAACTTGGCTTATGGTTGCATACCGATCAAGGTCAAGGAGATCGGTAGGCCTTGAAAGTGGTAGGGGTCAAAAATGGTATTTTCAGCCACAAAAGTAAAAATATAATATTTTGCAGACCCGGCGAAACCGGTACTCAGCGGTACCGGTACTTGGCGTTACCTGTACAAGGCGTTACCGGTACTAGGCGTTACCGGTATGGGGCGTTGCGCTAGTTCTGTATATAGACAAGTGAACACACACTAAGAGAGATTAGAAGAGAGAAGTATGCACACACTCACACATGCAACACACACGCATATGTGAAACACACATGTAACACACACACACGCACAGAGTATACATGTGCATCTAATAATTCTGCTAACATCTTATTTCTTAATTTCAAAGTGGATGAACCTTTCCTTTTCAACGTAGTTTGACATATAGTAGTATAGAACCACGGTGCAAGATTTCCACACAAATATCCATACACAATCAGGCACACAACAAGAATTGTCATTTTAAATTTAATTTCATTTATTGGATTTTTTTCATGACATTTGCTATTTTCTTAAAAAGGTGTGGCTGGATAGTGATGGAACAAAAACAATCCCCCCCCCCCCCCCCCCATCCCATCAACATCTCCCACTTCTTTTCCTACCATTCTTTTACCCTACACAGGCAAGCGTGCACATGCAGATACATACATTCGTGGAAACAACATGCCTATAGATATCATGATTAAAACCCTGTACATCATCAATCTTTATTCAGTGATATTTGTAGTATATCATAATTATCCGCTATAGTGTAATTGGTGCTGATGACAAACACAATGAATACAAAAAAACTGTCATTGAACAGCAGTTCACAACACAATCATTATCACATTAACCAAATTGGAACCTTTTACAAAGTATATTTTGTGAAATAACATAATAATGGCAGTTAAATAAAAACAGTAAGACCTGTCTACCTGAGCAAGATGCAAGCAACTCCACTCAGACAGTAATGCTAGGTCTTAATATGGTTAAAAGTGTTGCTGGTCAATAATGCCTTCAGTGATCATGCTTTTTCGATAACATCCTTTGATTTACAGTGCATGTTGTATCAATACAATGTGTGTGTACAAGGTGTGCGTGTGTGGGCCTCTGTGTGTGTGTGTCTGTGCGTTATGTTTATGTATACGTGTATGTATGTGTGGTGTGTGAGTGTGTATGTATCTTTGTGACATGTGCGTGTATATCAAATGGTTCATGTGTAATATGTGTTCATGTGAACATATCATTTCGTTGATGTTTGCATTTTTGTGTCATTTCAAACTTGTTTTAGGCCTTTTGTAAGTAGTAGTAGTAGTAGTAGTAGTAATAGTAGTAGTCGTAGCAGTAGTAGTAATAGTAGTTGCTGTTGTTATTGATTGTCATCTGCACTTGCTGATCATATTACTGATATCCATTTCATGTTGTTATTTTACTTTGTTATGTGTAAAGCGCCCTGTAGCCTACTTCGTAGGATGGGTGCTATATAATTTTCCCCCATTATTATTATTAATACACAGAATCAACTAGAAAGCAATGACTCAGGGCAAACCTATGCCTAGACTGGCAGTTCAGTTTTAATTTCTTTAGAGTTCAAATAATGAGGCTTTATACCGAAAATTATCTGCTCCTGTCTCGTGCCCTGAGATGCGAATGCCATCTACTTAAGATTACCGTCCTTGCCTGTCATGAAGAAGTAGTATATAGCCACAGAAAATGATCTGCACCTGAATCGTCGATAGGTGGCATGAGCAGTTCGGGCCTAAAATTATCGCCCTTTCGTGTCGGCAAGAAGTAGTATAAAGTCCCATTGTACTCGGCCTATTCAAGGCAAAAAAACAGCGAGTTAAGATGGGAGGCAACTCACAGTAAACCAAAACCAACTAAATATTAATGGTAGTTGTCATTATTTATAGAGATTCAGTTGAAATATGCCTCTTTCTTAGCAGTTAACTTTTAGAACCAATCAACCATATGTCGGAGATAATTAACAGTAGTGGAAAATCATCCCTGGCCATCTGAACAATGTCAAAAAATAACGGATATTCAGGAGAACTCAGATAGTGTATGATAGTCATTATCGTTGGAACATTTGAAACCATCCTGACACATTCAATGTTGAATGATCTAGTAGTTCAGGATGTGTCAACTGGAACACATTTTTGTCGGTAGAAGACAGATCTCACACACACACACACACTGTGAGAGAGAGAGAGAGAGAGAGAGAGAGAGAGAGAGAGAGAGAGAGAGAGAGAGAGAGAGAGAGAGAGAGAGAGAGAGAGAGAGAGAGAGAGAGAGAGAGAGAGAGAGAGATAGACATAGAGAGAGAGATAGAGAGGAGAGAGAGAGCGAGAGCGAGAGCGAGAGCGAGAGAGAGAGAGAGAGAGAGAGAGAGAGAGAGAGAGAGAGAGAGCACAAGATAACGGTTGGCATTGGTCACTTGGTACTTCTGATCTTACAAAACACAATGGGAGTACAAAAATTAGGCTATACAGTCAAACAATAAAACAGTAAGAACAGCCAGTAGCTTCTCAACCACAACGAAACTATCTACCTAACTATGCATCATTCAGGCATAACAAGAAGTTTGAAGGTTATCAACAGTTTTACCAAGAAAACAAGTGGAAGACTTTTCAGAAAAAAAATTAAAGCATAATCGGTCATACATGTAAACAAAAAATAAAAAAATAATAATAACAGGTGATGCAAGAAGCAAATCAATAAAAATGTGATGGCGAGGGACATTCCATGTTTTTTGCTAATCATTTACAAAACGTGAAAATGAAGTATAATTAAGAAAATGTGAACATGAAGAACAATTATGCACAGAAACACAAATAACACACTCTTCGTAACATTTTTTTTCAAGACACAGAAACACATACTTTGTTCAAAGTATTGTAGCTCGAGCTTTTAACACATGATATATAAATCATGCCTAGCGGTAGTCTACTACACATCTTAAATGTAAACTTGCATTGCACATCTGCATCAGTTCAATCTCATTCATTACAATGGCTATACATACTATTTACACAGCAATTATTGGTTCTACCAGTATCACATGAACATACATACACATAGCAAACTTTTTCAACTATAGCTAGAATCAGTGACACAATCAAAATCATATGCCAAATTAGTTATCACATATTATGAATGACATTATCAAATTGGTCCTTTCTGATGCAAGACAAATCACACCATACAAATAGTTTTACTGAGTATTTCAACACTTCTGTTTCTTTTAAGTGAAGCCACTGGTATCTCTATATAGTATAAATCATTCCTGGCCATCTGAACAATGTCAAAAAATAACGGATATTCAGGAGAACTCAGATAGTATATGACAACAACTGTTATAACATGCATTAGAATAACTGTCCCATTGTTTGGTAAACCTTTGCTCCAAGCCTTAGTAATTTCACAAAGAATAAGCACAGCAACTACATATTAGACTTATCCAAGCTTAACATTTTCACATAGATCTTGTGAAACAGTTGTTATAATTGCTACAACATTTGTGATTTATTAGCATTATTTCCATCTTATTTGTAACACTTCTGCTGCAAACCGTAATATTTTCACAGCTCCATTTAAACAACTATCACCGCATTTATCCAAGTTGTTTTCTTCATGAAAGTTAAAACTTCTGCTCCTAGCCCTATAGGCGTTTTTCGCGGATTTTCCGCGATTCGCAGAGGTCTACCATGCCTGCATCACATCAGAGGCAAATGACCCATCCCTGTGAGTCTAACTCCAACTCATTGGCACATTTGGAAGCAACCAAGCAACATCTACAAACAGTAGCTTGATTGTATTGGATTTTCTCCCCTATATTTTGTGTATGTTCCAGAATACTTTGTAATTTTTCTCTGTCAAATTTTGATGTGGTCTTTCCCAATCTTCACATAAGCATCACATACCCATCTATACTCAACATTATGTAAATGTACTGAAATAAATTATTTTCATGAGGTTCAATGCATTCTAACACACAGCTCATCACTAACTAGGGATCAGAAGTACCCAAATGGATTAATGAAGAAAGCTTCATTGTTCAGAGACGCTTACCCCAATTTTCGACTTTCGGGAACAAAAACCTTAAAAATCTAGAATTTCCATTAATTTTTTTAACATAGCAACAAAATGCGGCTTAAAAGTTATTTGTTGCTATCGCGATGCGGTCCAACTCATTGTGCTAATTCACAAGGGCAAAGTTCACAACATGTAGGAAAACAGATCTTTTGTACTCTGCCCAAGCTTGATGAACAGCCCTTTTGCATATTTGGCATTGTTTGACAGTAACATTCTCCTTTTGGGACGAAAAACATTTGAGTTATCCAGTAAAAATTCGTGTTTGTTTCAGTATTAGCCGCCATTTTAAAAGGTATTCTGCACAATGGAAGTGATGTTGGCCACTCAGAACTTTAAAAAAAAGGTTCCAATCCACAACTTGACGATTATCTCTCTTATCGGTGATTTTAATCTACCAGAACAGGCGGCGGAAAATCATATTTTTGGAACACTGCGACGATGTTCTTATTTTCTGGGACAAATATGGGTGTGCCATAACGGTAGGCATTTGATTGGTACATGTCGTGCAACAACGAAGCTTTCTTCATTAATCCTTCAATGCATCTGCTATCACTGTATCAGCACACTGATCTTCTGCAGGATGCTTTACTATTTCTACAACATCAGAATTCTTTTATCATGACATGCACCAAGGGGAAAATATCAAACAGATAAGCTAAACACACAAAAACATACAAACAACAACAAAAACTCCACAGTTAATCATAGCGTTTTAGACTAGAAAACCTGGAATGTAATGCATCCTGAAGTGTTAATGTAATGCATCCTGAAGTGTTAATTAATGCATCCTGAAGTGTTATCTTTTAAATGACTTACGAGTCATGCTCGTCGTTTGACTGTAGGAAAGAAGTAAAGACTTTTCCTTGCTCTCCCTATCTGATAAAGTTGAAGACAAGTGACACTGGTTACTAACGTGCTGTTGACAATGGGTTTGTTTTTCTTACCCTTGTGGAGCAATACATTTTTAAAAAAAACATTTTTGTCAGACAAAATCTAAATTATTTTCCCCAAGATGCTTATACTGATGAAGTAAAAAAATATTGAATATATAACAACATTGAGGAAGGAATGGGAGGGGCTAAGTCATGTGGCTGTTTAGATTTTTTTCAAGACATACCTTATTGCAATGGGTTGTGTAATACATATAGTAGTAATATACATTAAGTGCTGTTGTTGTTGGGTTACCCTGGCTACGAGACTCCAGGGATCATCCCAACAGTGGAAGCACTTGAACGCTGTGACCGTTTTTGATCACCCCGCCACATGACCAGCCACACTCCGTCTTCGGGGAATGATACTATTTAAGTGACTACTTGACATGCATAACTTATCACCGTTTTATCCAAAGGACTAGCACCCAATAGATTTATGATTTAATTACAGTCAAGTGGAATGGAGAAAGCAACAAATCATAATAAACTCAGTCTTTCATTTCATATTAAGACTAGGTATTCCCTAGAGCCACATTCCAGCATCTCTGAATATTTGTCCAAGAACAACTCTTTAAAAACAGACATCCTCCAAAGCATTACAACAGATTTATTGTTCAACAACAATCTCTTTGTATGCTTCCAACAGCTAGAGATTTTAGAAGTTTACATTCTTCAGTGTTGTTGGCTGCTTTTATACAGACTAAGATACTACTACCATCTCACAATCTAACAAAACTTATACTCTCACAATCTGACAAAATCATTCATGGAAAACTTTACGTTTAACATTTTCATTCCGCAGAGTTTCCATATAAATTAAGCTTAAGTCTGTGTTTCTGTACAATTTAACACTAAGACTGTTTCATCTTTCGATCGGACAAAAATCAAGTTGTCTTTTCTTTTATTCGTTGAAGGCAGTTGGCGAGTGTCCATGAAGGTTCTTATTTTTGTTTGAGCTTGGCCATGAGAGAGGAGTTTTCCTGCTTCATCTGTTGGTAATCTTGTGTGATCTTCTCCAGATTGGCCAGCACTTTCTTGTGGCTCTCCGTCTCAATCTGTCCACAGATAAAAGCACGGATTAACCACCTCAACCAGTTGACGGAACAAACACAAGCTATGCAGACCTGGCTACTGTTTCTTAACAAGCCATGAGTAACATAGAAAAGTAATATGGGTCCTTTTGAATTCAAATGTGTCCTACTCAGCAAAAGTAAAACCATCAGGCACAGTTCAGTGAAAATGTGTAGCAGCCAAAAATTGAATTGCATAATTATCAATGTTGAAGTGTAGCAGAGGTGAGAATTGGGTAGAATGCAATTCAAAATGTGTAGAATAATACTAATACTAATACTAATGTCAATTTATATAGCACTTCATCTCCAGTGAAGGGGCTCTAAACGCTTTACAAAATAATTAAGAAGAAACAACAAGAAGAAAACAGAACAAGACATAATAAACAAAGAAACAAAACAGCCCAGACACCATTATTAAGAGGCCTAACTATCATTACCATAGGCCTACCCACACTATCACACATGCAAACACACACACATACACGCAAAGCAAGGCGCACCCAGACACATAGATGCACACACACAGACACACACTTCGCAAGTACGCCACACAGAGACACACACACACATACCAAACGAAGACAAGTGAGCGAAAGCACACACACAGACACACACGCGAAAAACAAATAACCAGGTGCTGAGTAATGCATGCCAGTCTGTCATGTCTGACCGTGACTTTCAGATAGCAGATGAGGTATTTGGCGAAGGGCTAGGCAGGAATATGTTAATAGTAACATGACATGCGTAAAGTTTACCTGATCCTCTAGGTCGCGGATTTCTCTCAGAATGACACCCGTCTCTTCCACTGTCGTGGTCAGCTGCTCACAATTCTGCATACATTACAAATACCATGAGTAGTACTGCTACTGGGAAAAGCAACAAGTATTATGCCCTATCCATAATCTATGAAGACTATCAGCACACTTACATATAAACCGGTTTCTGAATGCGGATTGAATCCGCATTCGGCGCGTTCGGTTTCATTGCATTTACACTAGGAAATACAGAACCGCTCTGACTTCATACTGAACCCTGAATGACCCTAAAGGCAGCCTGACATGAAAGCCTGGAATGCACCACGGGCACATAACTCCAAACACACCCTCTTGAAGCTTCGTCTTTCGTGAGAGAAAAGAAAAGGAGAAAAAAAAGAAGAATGTAGGCCTGCATTGCTCTGAGAAATTTGCCGTGAAGCCGTAAGGGAGGGGCACATTCCAGAGATGTCTGGCATCCAAACAGACCGAAACCGGTCTCAGACCTGGTCGCTAGCAGGTCCGAGAGCGCTTTCGATAAAGCGGTTTCACGTGTAATATAAATGCATAAAAGCGGTTTGAAACCGCTCTGAGACTGGAAAAAAATGCTGTGAACGGGCTCTATGTCTTTAACTGGTGGAGTTAAAACAGTCACATGCATGAAATGGGATCAAGGATTTAAAAACAAACAAAGAAGAAAGAAACCTTTAAACTTCTAAAAAAAGCAATAAACAAACATGATCTCAATGGAAGGGGTTGACAAGGGTGAGGCTGCAAGTTAAAGATCAGCATTTTTAAAGAAGGCCAATCCTCTCATTTTCTATTGTCTTTAAAAGAAAATGTTAAGATATGTTTTCAAAAGGTTACCCTTTTAAGGTAGCTTCTCATGTGTGTGTGTGCGCGCCAGAGACTGAGTAAACATGTCAAAAATGAAGAAAATCTTAAATAGGTGCCAAAATAACTTTAAAAAATATTAACACTCTAATCTGTTTTTATTCTATAAATATATGGAAAAGACACACCATTCTTTCTGCTTCATCGATTCCTTTCTCGGAACTCAACACCCCAGTAAGAAGCCTCCACAAACTGTGCTAATCATGTGTAACAGTGTCAGTGGCGAATGCTCACCTCGTGTAGTGCTGCCAGGAAGCGATAGGCTTTCTTCACACTCTCGTCCTTCTTAGCATCCTGCACACAGCACGCCAAAGTCAGTGTCTTCATTTATAAAGTTACATGTCCACAGCAATGGTAGGGTTCACATCTAATGCCACTCACTAAGTCTGCCTTTATAAGATGTGCATAACTATAGCACTTGTAGAATTAATGCCTCAGACTGTCAGAGTATATATTTGCTAAGGAGACTTTTACATATTAGGCATGAGATTGAGGAATTGAGAAAAAAGCTGAAAACAGGTGTCTGGGGGCAAAGCCCCCAGAAGCTGAAGTTTTGTTGTTGTAATGTAAGCCTTAAAACTGCATTAGAAATACAACTGATATATTCAGTTCATTTTGCATTCATTCATTATATATCATAAGTCATTCTTACTCAGTTGGTTTCTTTTTATTTTCTAAAAAATGTCCTCTTGGGCTTTCAAAAAAGCTGAAATCAGCCTAATGACTGTATGTACTGACAATTCCCATGCCTGACACATAACTATTGCATTTGCAGGATTAATGCCTCTGGGAATATGTTTGCCTAGGATTCTGTTTGTTTGTAACATATAATAAAAAGAGAATGTTAGCAATAAATTGGAGCTGTACTACTAACACATTTCTTACAAACATAAGTTTGCTTGAACCTTAACCCCTTGACTGCCAGAGAAAATTAAAGAAAAAATCATTGGGCATACCACACCATGAAAAAAGACAACTGATAGAAACAATCTGGAAAAAATGGTCTGGGAATATAGATCTCTTGATCGTGCAAGAGCAAAATCCAGCATATCAGGGTTATTCCTCTTCATCTGATGACATCATCAGTGATGTCATCAGGTACGTACATAATACGTTTGTGGCAGTCAAGGGGTTAATTCATTTTCAGAAATCAATCACAAACTGAAGATTGGTTATAACTACACAAAACGAAACATGTCTACACTAGTATTGTAAACCTATGTTCAAAGCCATTTAGTTTCATCAATATAAGAAGAGTTGAACATCTCAAAGGTGCAGTTGGCAAGGTTCTTTTTTTTATTGCCCCCAAATAACTAAGAATTCCATATACTACAACTCTGAAACATAGAAATCTTTTTCTTTTTTTATTCAAACTGGAACCTATCTTTTCCTTCCCACATTTCCATCCTCACTCTTTCATCATGAAAAATGATTCTGTCGTAATTGAGAATATCAAATATCGCACGTGGCGGGGTCATCAAAAACGGTTACACACGTAATGTTCTCATCCCTAGCTGATGCATTTTATACCATAGTGTTCAAGTGCTTTGGCTGTTGGGAAGATCCCTGGAGTCTTTTAACCCTCTCATAATTGCAGACGCCAAATCCGCCCAAATTGTTTTCCTTCCCTGGCTCGCGTAAACGCCGATTGCGCCCGCTGAACGCCAGGTCTAGTACGTTCACTTTCACTTTCTCCCTACCCACAATGCAATATACTAGGTTAGTTCTTCCTGTTCCTGACACTCACTGATCCGTTTTTGGTCTTTACAGCAAGGGAAAGCACCCAATAGTCTTTTGGAACGGATTTTTCGAAGTGACCCCAAATGTTTTTCTTCTTTCCACGTGACGTGTGCAGTATTGACTCAGCGCGATGCTCGGAGCGCCATTACGGATTTTTTCTTCTAATTCATGGTTCGTTGTGTGACATTGTGTTAGCTTTCGAATGAAAATATCATCATTGCTATTCAATATGCATCTTTCAGAAATGAAATGTGAGTTCGACTTTATTCTGGGTGATTTTTTTAGATAAAAGATTTGGTGTGACGTTCGGAGTTACTCCCCTTCTCTTATGCAACAGGATCGATTCTCGGTTCGATTGATCGGGAGGCATAGAGTTTAGCCAGGGTACGACAACAACAACAAATCCCCATACGAACCCAAGTCAGATATAACAAACTAAAAGCCATCAACAAAACAAACTCTGTTTCTCCAAATCCTCTCTGATCTTTAACCAAAGCACTTCATGACCATACACAGATTTACACCACACAGCAGCGGCCTTACACGGAATATCAGCTCATCCGTCACTGTGAACGTCCGGTCCAGTTTCCCTGTCAGAGTGTTAATCTCTTTCTGTATACTCTTGGTGTCTATCAAAATCTGCACACACAAAGCAAAGTTAAACAATTAAAAAAAAAGCAAATAAAAGTCAAAAGTTTATGTAAGTTCTGAGTTCTCAAATCCTGCGGAACTCTTTGATGACATATCACATATCGTTGACTGAATGCACATATTGGTTATGCTGTTGAGCAATGTTAGCAAAGAGAAAGTGAGGAAGCCATCACTATGTTCACACAAAGTTGTTTGGATAGTCATTTGGAAAGGTCACAGGTGTAATGTTTTGCCAAGACAAACAACACATGTATGCAAAAACGTTTAACTGGTTTGTCACAAGGCTTTATATCTATTTCAACTGCATATCTTTAAACCAAGTTCTCTAGATTTGCTTTGTAATTGTCTAAGCAAAATTGTGGAAAAAGATTCCTGAAAGTGTAAGCAGTAAAATACAAAAGGCAAGGGCCAGAATATTTTTGCACACCATTTTCAATAAACATTCTGGTCAGTAATAACCTGAACCCAACTCAAATGTACGGTTTTTGTGCTTGTAGGCAAGCAAGATACAACATTTAAGTTGCTAAAACATTCACAGAGTTGAATGCAATAGCAAACTGTTAATAACAAAATTTCAATTTAATCTCTTTACAGCTTTGCCAATTTTGAGTTATTCTGCCGATGAGAAGCAGTTTGAACTACATCATGTAAGCTGCTTAGTAGTAGCCTGTTGTTTTCACATACACGCACTCACAATGACAAACACACAGAGTGACACACACACAGAGTGACACACACACAGAGTGACAAACACACACACACACACACACATACACTCTTTCTCTCTGTCAGATTGACAAGAGGTCAATTTACCCTGTCGATTTCATGCTTCTGTTTCTTAATGTTGGCAACAATCTCCATAATTTTGCGGGTGTAGGCTGATCTGTTGACGTCTTTTGTCATTCGCTCAAACTCCATTTGCTGCAACAAACGACACAAAGCAATGTTTGACAAAACAATATTGTCATTGTCCATTAATGCCTACTTCATAGTGAAATATACTGACAAACTAAAATTTAATGACAAACGTAAGCTTTGCAAGCACTACAATTTCCGAAGCAATTTCAAAATACAACACAAACAAATATAAGCCATTCCTTTCCAAAGTAGACACACGTTTTGTAGCAGATTTTTGTACTACTATTGTAAAATCTGTAAAGAAGTAACAAACTGTTTTTTAGAGTGGTGGTATTAGAATTTGCAGGGAGGGTGGAAAAATAGTCAGAAAGGCAGATAGAGAAAGAATTTTTTTTTTAAAGTCAAAAACTAAAAAGTGAAAGACACAGCTTGTGAAAATGGTATGCAACAGAGGGTGGATATTTTCGTGTGTGTCTACACATGCATGAGCAGAGTAAATGAGTGCTTAGCTCTTCTACTACCGTCGGCGGGTGGACCCGCCAGTTTACCGTATACCGTTGCTAGCCACGGGCGGGTTTGACCGCCAGATACTAGGGAAACCCCGGTGTCCCCCTTTGCGCTATTTATATCAAGTGACATCACATCCTTTACTTCCCTGACACGCGCAGTTCGCTCAGGGAAAGCACAATCTTCCGCCATCTTCATTTGTAGGCTAAATTTTGTAATTTTCAATCGATTTTCGTCGCGTTTTCGACGATGGAAACTGACAACTTTTGGCGTGAACCTCTACAAGATGGCGATAGTGCCGACAAAGCATTTACTGTGGAAAAAGTGGCAGAATAGGCGAATCAAAAAGAGCATCGAAAGTGTTGAAACGATCTTGGGTTTGCAGCAGCAGATCGACACAGGTAAATTTAGTGATGATTCGAGCGAGTATTTTTTTAATGAATTTTTAAAGTGAGTGTGTGCGAAAATCAGTGCAGCGGCAAAAATTACTTGGTGCAGTAAACAGTCTAATTAATACTTGGTAGTAGAAGAGTTAATAAACAGAAGGCTAACATGTAACAATATACCAATGTACAAGATCTTTAAAGCAAACAAAAACATTTTTGTGCATTCTACTGTTACAGGACAGGAGTACACAGTTGGTGTGAGCAATGTAAAGGAGTGTGCATTTGTTTGTGTGTGTGTGTGTGTGTGTGTGTGCGTATATGTGTGTGCGTGCGTGCATGTTGGGGTGAGCAAAGTGCCTGTATGAGCAATGTGCAGGTGTGTTTGTGCTTGCAAGTGTGTGGTGTGCAGGTGTGTTCAATGCAAAAGGTGTGCACATTCTGCAGGTATGTGCAGGCAGGTGTGTTACCAGCTGTTTGTGCAGGTCGTCTTTCTGCCTGGCCTCGTCAGCCACCTCCTTCATCTTGCTGCGGAATGCCTTTATCTCCTCCAGCTGCTTCTGAGCCTCCGACTGCAACGCCACCAATAATAGCAATGACATGACATGGAGAAGACAAAGAAATAATGATGACAAAATTGACTGGGAACGCTTGATTCCCTTCACATTTATTCATAGGATTCCAATCTTATCCAATTCTAATCAAAACCAACCCACTAATTTTGCTTCTCCACACTGTAACCCCATCCCTTTCTGATAAATAAAAACAAACCCTGAGCATTTTGACCCTCAGCTTAGAATTTGTAGATTTTCAAAATTGTGTGTGTGTGTGTACGCAAGCATATGTGTTTATTTGTGTGTGTGTGTGTGTGTGTGTGTGTGTGTGTGTGTGTGTGTGTGTGTGTGTGTGTGTGTGTGTGTGTGAGTGTGTGTGTACTCAAGCATATGTGTTTATTTGAGAGAGTGTGTGTGTGTGCGTTTGAATGTACACACAGCAAAATTATGTCCAAAGCCATTACCAAGCCATAAAAAAATTTGGAGAACAAAACTCATCTCTGTCATGGTATTTTCTCCCCTCCCCCTCTCCCTGTCCTTGTTCTTTACCACAACCCAACACTGCTCCCCCCCCCCCCCCCCATGTCCCTCCAACCCTTTCCCACCAGTCCATTTCACAAGGTTCTCACTCATGAAATGGAAAAAAATTCAAGGAGTTTTCAAAGGTTTTTCAAGGGGGGCATTGGGATTTTTCAAGGGTCCCTGAAGTTGATAAAATGAGCAAAATCATGCAAAATAACTTCACCTCCAAACTCAACATTATCTCCAAAACAAACACTTGAACAGAAAAATGCTACGTCCTCAACTGTCTCTTTTCAAACAAGCACACAAAGAAAAAAATTACCGTTCTTTACTTCCACACTCAGCATCGATCACGATCTCTTCGTCAGTTTTTCCGATTTCAAGTTTGTAAACAAATACAGCCCCCAAACGGTTTCTATCTACTTGGATTTTATATATGTATGACTACGAGCTCGGCCAATGATAGATTTTCAAGGGGTGATTAAAATTTCGCTCATTTTGAAGGGTTTTCAAGCACCTTCTTGACCAAGTTCGAATTTAAAGGGGTTTCAAGGGTTCTTAAGGGGTGTAAGAACCCTGATTTCAATCCCCCCTTTCAGATGGGTAGCAAGAAATCTATACAAGTCTTCAAAGGAAACCCCCCTAAAGTTCAAAGCATCAAAAAGCTGATCGTGAATGCTCAAGGAAAGAAGAAGAAGAACTCCCGTTAACTAATAAGAAGAGAACCAACCTCTCTCTGTGAGCTGAGTTCTCGAAGTCTGCGGAACTGCTCAATGAGCGGGGCGCGGTGTTTTTCCCATTGGGCCGCCAGATTCAGCAGTCTCTGGGCGCTGTTATCCACCACAGCCTGAAATAACAAAGGCACATATGAACATTACCAGGCACTCAGACAGAAACAAAGACATATACACATGCTACCCTCTCTCTCGAAACAAAGCTTTGATAATTGTTCATTATTTAGCATAGTGTACGAGAGTGTTTGTCAGCCCCCCTCTATGAAATGGGCTGTAGGCCTGTACTCATTCATTAAACCTCATGGTTCTTCTATTTCTCTCACAAACACACATACACACACCCTCAATTACCACTATCCACCACGCAACAAACTTCATCCCTGCCTACCCCTATACTCTACCATTACTCCATCCATCTCCAACTGCATCCAGTTACCACACTCCATCCCTCTACTCCCAAATCCACAGAGCTCCCAACTGTCTTCAAAACAGGGGTCCCCTATACTTAGGTTATTGAGGGTCCCCAAGGAAGGACAGAGGGGGCCTTTACCACCCCACCTGCAACTTGGTGGTATGGTTGGTAGCATCAGGCAGCAGATCCAGGGTGCGTTTCGACTTTGAAAGCCTCCTCCACATTGGACACCCCCACCAAAGCCCCACCCATCATCCCATCTGCAACTTGGCAATGTTGTTGGTTGCATCAGGCAGAAGGTACATGGTTCATTTCTTCACTTTAAAAGCCTCCTCCTTCTCACCTGCCTGCTGGGTGGCACTAGACACCCCCCCCCCCCCCCACACTCAAACGTCCCCCCCCACACCTGTAACTTTGTGATGTTGTTGGTGGCATCAGGCAGGAGGTCCAAGGTGCGTTTCTTGACCCTGAAGGCCTCATCCTTGTCACCAGCCTGCCGGGCGGCACTGGACACCCCCCCCCCCCCCCTCTCAACCTCCCCCCCCCCACACACACCTGTAACTTTGTGATGTTGTTGGTGGCATCAGGCAGGAGGTCCAAGGTGCGTTTCTTGACCCTGAAGGCCTCATCCTTGTCACCAGCCTGCCGGGCGGCACTGGACACCCACCCCCCCCTCTCAACCTCCCCCCCCCCCCCACACACCTGTAACTTTGTGATGTTGTTGGTGGCGTCAGGCAGGAGGTCCAAGGTGCGTTTCTTGACCCTGAAGGCCTCATCCTTGTCACCAGCCTGCCGGGCGGCACTGGACACCCCCCCCCCCTCTCACCCCCCCCCCCCCCCACACACACACACACACACCTGTAACTTTGTGATGTTGTTGGTGGCATCAGGCAGGAGGTCCAAGGTGCGTTTCTTGACCCTGAAGGCCTCATCCTTGTCACCAGCCTGCCGGGCGGCATTGGACACCTTCTCCTCCATCTGCTGCCGGTTGGCCCCCATCTTCTTCATGTCCATCTCCAGCTGCTCCAGCTGACTCACGATCCCGCTCAGCTCTTCACGCAGGGACGCTTGCTCCTCCTCCCGTTTCCTCTGTGTCTCCTGCAAGTGAAAAACCACAAACAGTTTTTGTTAATAAAACTGGTATTTGTGAGTTAGAACATGCGTCACTTTAGTGCATTCTTCTGCGCTCGCGCCCATCCGGAGAATGGAAGGAAACAATAGGGAACCAACCCCAAATGGGAGAACCCCCCCCCCCCCAACGTGAGTGGTCTCCCTTTAGTACCTCCTGACATAACCCTTGTGCAAACTTCAGTTCTCTTCCATTCTCTGAATGGAACATGTTCTAACGAAACAAATACCAAAGCATTTCAGCTGCATCCACAAGCAACGCTTTGCCTTTCACAGGCATCACTGAGTGTCCAACTCCCTTTTACTAGTTTTAGACCCCTCCCTATTAATACCCCTCCCTATTAAGACCTATTGGAGGCTGATATTTCAAGCTCTGAACAGGGAGGTTCCACTACACTTAAAAACAAAACAAAATTCACAACCTTTCTCTCCTCATCTGAAAAATCACACTACAGCAAAAAAGGAGTAACAAAAATAAAACCGAACCCAGAATAAAAGAACCTATGACTACTATGAGCTCCACCAACATTGCTTAAAACGGAGGAATACACATGTAAAAAAACACTTTGAAATTCATCTAAATGAAGAGAGTGGAAGACAGCAGTTTACTTTGAAGAATACTGACCTCTTCTGTGTCTTTCGTGGCCACTGCTGACCCAATCTGTGCCATTGTTTTCTCTTCATCCTGAACACACACAGTCAACAAACACACAGTGACACACGGACCATTATCCTATACATTTTAATGTAATCAAATTCATAACTCCATAGGTAAAAAAACACACACACACGCGCACGCACACCACACACTTATCGTTATTGTACCTGTGTCAGACCAATTGACATAAGATAGAACACCAAGGCTACATAAAAATGATGTTATGCTCTGCATAGTTATGCAGGGATTGTCTTTAGCCATGACAAGCTCCTAGCATAACATCATCAGTCCAAAATCCTCCAAAGTCGGAGTTTGGCTGCCCACATGGCGGGGTAATCAAAAACGGTCACACACGTAATGTTCTCACCCCTAGCTGGTGCATTTGTACCACAGTGTTCAACTGCTTCGGCTGTTGGGATGATCCCTGTAGTCTTTAAGCCAGGGAACAACAACAACATATGCGCTTAATCAAATTCAGAATTCCATCACACACACACATAGTCACATGCACAAACACATAAAATTTGGATTATCAGACACAGTGACATACACACACTCTCTCTCTCTTTCACACACACACACATGCAAAATCGTTACACAAACACATGGAAGAATAGGGCTTTTCACACTCTAACACACACACACACACACTTACACTCTCCGTCTCACACACACACACACTCAGTCACCGCCACCCCACACATAAACAACACACACACCCCACCTCACCTTGCCATACATAAGCTTCTCTGTGTGGGCGAACCTTGAACCCTTGGTCTTAGCCGCTTGGCGTGAACTTTGACCCAGCGAGTCCATGACCTGCTGGAGGTCACGCAAGGTGTCAAGGCTGCTGGTGCCCTCCCGCTGTTTGGCGTCTTGCCTCAGTCGATCCCCGATCATTTTCTCCACTTTGCTTCGCTTCTTTGCCTTGTAGTCCTGAGGCATAATCACATCATTGTTTCACTTTTCATTGAACAGTTAAAATGCAGATCACTGTTAGATATGCTGAGGGCTGGGTGGTTTTTTATATATTAATTTTAAACAAATCGATTACAGTGGAATCCGCTTAATCGGCCACTTTTGGGACCAGGAAGAATATGGCCGATAAAGCGAATCGGCCGATAAAACGAACATCGAGATACTGTATGACGCAATTATGCAAGTCAAAAGCAATGACGTCAAAATTAAATGTTGCAGTTCAAATTCAAATTCTTTCCCTTTTTGTGATGTGTGTGTGTGTGCCATGCAGGGTCTTTCAATTGACAACAGCTCACCTTCCAACTTCACACTCAACCATGTAAACGTCAAAAGCGTGTTGTCAGTTTGTCTGCCTGTGTTGTTCTCCCTCTCAAAAAGGGGTAAAGAGGAAAAATTAGAGAGAAAAAGTGGCCAATAAAGCGAAATTGAAGATTTCAGCTTTGGCCGTAAAAACAAACAAAATAACATGCTTAAGAAGAAAAAATTCCGTTCCAGATAAAATTGGCCGATTAAGCGGCTTTGGCCGATTATCCGATGGCCAATTAAACGGATTCCACTGTATATCAATAACAAAAGATACATGAAAGACCAAATTTCTTCAGTGATTCTATTTGTCTTCACATTTAATAAATCTTTAGTGGAAGTCTGAAATTTATGCCAGAATAGTGACAGACTACACATTTTTTCACTTGTTAAGGAAGGTGGCAGAGTGGTAAAGACGTTTGCTTGCCAAATTCAATGCGTGACTGCAGAGTGAGTGACCCGGGTTCGAATCCCGGCCTCGTCCTTTCTTTCTAGTTCGACAACAAAATTGAACTGAACGTCGAGTCCTTTGGATGGGGACTTAAAGCTAGACTGACCTAAGCGCTTTACGCACATACAAATCCCACAGCAGTTAAAAGTTGGTAAGAGCAGGGAGAAATCCTGCTGCCTGGTATGACTAAATTGATAGCTAGATTTCCCGAGTCTGCTCCCTCCTCACTCCGTCACGCCCCCCCCCCCCCCAAAAAAAAAAAAATGGATAAATTTGCGGCGATGCTCTTCGGTGGAGAGCAGTCCGAATTTCACAGAGATAAGTCTCTGTGACTAGGCTCTACTGAACTCCACCGAAGTGAGCAGCCAGTGTCTCCTCGGTTTTGCACAGAGATAAGATTCGCTCCCCTTGACTGCTGGTCTCGGATTCTACCTGAACGTACGGAATACCAGAAGATGGGACAGCCAAAAAAACAAAAAAAAAAAAAGTCTGTGACTAGAATATACCAAATTCCAAATAATTTTAATAAAGCATGGAAGTCATACAGGAATAATTCCCGGTTTTTTTCCTCTTGTAATCGTTTGTGAATTCAGATTTGAATGATGTTCTTCACCTACTACTCCGTACCTTTTGTGAAAGCCTGGAGGCCAGACCGGAATGGTTCCACTCGTTTTCCCATTCTATCTGCTGGGCCATAAGTAATGAGGAAGCTTCCAGCACAGAGGGGGCGGTATCCATGTGACACTGGGCTTGGTTCGTCACGTAGGGCATCTGTTTGGTGTAGTATTGCCGCTGCTCTGGAACACACATTGTTTGCTGCTGTTTGTCACACAAGTTGCAGCTGTTTTGCTTCAATGTGCAGCTGTTTTGCAGAAACGTTAGCCAGCATCTGTGCGTGTGTGTGTGTGTGTGTTTAATATATGTGAGTGTGTGTGTGCATATGCATGAGTGGGCTTGCAGGTGTTTGTCTATGCTTGTCTGTATGTATGAGTGCATGGATGTGTATGTGTGTGTGTGTGTGTGTGTGTGTGTGTGTGTGTGTGTGTGAGTGCATGGATGAGCAAGTGCATATGCGAGTGTGTGCTTTGTGTGTGTGTGTGTGTGTGTGTGTGTGATGCATGCATGTGCGCATGCTTGTGCTTGTGTGTGTATATGTATGTGTGTGTGTGTGTGCATGTGTATGTGTGTGTGTGTGTGTGTGTGTGTGTGTGTGTGTGTGTGTGTGTGTGTGTGTGTGTGAACTTAACTCATTCCGCCCTACGCCCGACAAATTGTCGGGTGCCCTAGTTCAACTACCAGCGCCTGCGCCCAACAAATTGTCGGGCAGAGACCTGTATTTACTTTTCTGACCTCCATTTACTTTTCTTATCAATCTGGAGACTATGAATGATTAAAATATGTGTATTCTGAAAGTATTTGCGTCGGAATGATCGCTAAACTTGTTGCGCGAATTTAAATCATTTGCAAGCACTTCATTGTCGTTTTTTGTGTGTTTTGCAATAAAACTAGTACCTCTCTCTCAGAACCTGCAGACTGGGAGTGCAGCCCGCAGGGCTTATGGGCAGCGCACAACGGGTTAATAGGCATGGTCTTTTACAGATGCACTAAAACAGACACATACAGGATGAGGCATTGTTAACACACACAATTTAGACACTGACCTTTCGGCAGTTTGACAGCAAAATTGCCCACATCTTTGGGCACGGACAGCTGGCAGGAATGGAACCGCCTCATCGAGTTCACACCCTACACACACACAAACCAAGATATAATATTTTATTTCTACATACAGAAGATGTCAGATGTCAAGGTGTTTTTTCTTGAACTGAAAATATCCCAGATTTTTAGAAGATTTCTGTGCACACATTTAAGACACTTTTGAATTTGAATTTAAGAAAACTATAAAACTCAAAGGCCACAAATGCATGTGTGCACGTATGATTGCATGTGCGCATGTGAGTTAGCAGTCAAAACTGCCTATTTTCCTTTGTAATTCCTTTTAAATGGGAGACTTTGACAGACAACACTCTTTTTATGTACACATGTGTATTTGCAAGTGCCCGCATGTGCACTAATAAGTGTGAATCATGTATGAACAGTTTTAAATAAAGGACCAAACAAATAAGGACCAAACGTGTGTACCAGAAACCCCCAAACTTTCAAATGTCATCTATAGAATTTCATTATACTTATGATGTCATAAATACATGGAACTGACAATGGTGGGGTTCAATCACCGAAATATTTTCACTCCAAAAAGTTAGTATTGTTTGTTTTCTTATTGTCCGCAAATTCGCGGGAAAATTTTTTTAGGGCAAAGTTTTAGTTACTAAATACTTCGATTTGGGGTTCAATACCGATATTTTAACACTGTAAAAATGAGGGTATTTTTCAGAGTTTGTCTCTGACAATTCCCATGCCTGATTTATATAGATTTCATGTTTTCAAGAATTTTAACACTGCAGGCAGAGATGTCCATTATCATCAATTTTATAAAATCAGGCAGAGTTAGGGCCAAGTGGTTGCACACATACTGACCTCTCTGTGCCATCCAGGTGGTTTTGTTCGACGACGCAGCCCTTTGTTCTTCAGGTAGGGGGGTACCCAGGGTAAGCTGAGCTGTGCACCTAGCTCTGTGCTGATAGCTCTGTGGAGCAATACCGAGGATCCTGTGGGGATACATATTCACAACACACACAAATAGTTGAAATACACATAAATCCAAGCATGCACACACACATACATGATACACACACATACCACATTAGACATATGTGCATACATACATTAATCCATTCACACCACACATGCATGCACTTATTCATTCACACACCACACAAATTTAAAGTATTGGTTTGGAACAATAGTGAAAAGATTAACCCTTTTGCCGCCAGCCATTTTTGAGCCAAAAAATACCATTAAGCTTAACCTGGGTAGACACACAAAAAATCAGTAATATTGCGAATTCCTCTGTGGCATGTATAACAGTAGGCCTATCCTTACCTCCCAAAATTTTGAAAATACATGTAGGGTCTTCAGATAACAGGCAATGGTTTGATGCTTCTTAGTAACATGGGTGCATTGTGGTGCAAAAATGCGACATTGGCGGTGAAAGGGTTAAGGAATGCCACTTGTTTCTTTGCCATACATGTTCTTGTCATAATAAAATTATATATCCAAGATGAACATCCAAAGTTTCTGCAATGCCTTGGGTCATACTTTTGAACTTGTACGCCTTACCCATGGGTTCATCAGCAGCCTGTGAGGTGTCTTTGGGTAGTTTCTCCACCAGGAACATGAAGATTCGGCGGATCTCGGCTTCATTGGAATACAAGAATGTTTGGTAGCCTAAGTCACCCCCTCTGTATCCCATTTCCTGAAAAGAACAGCCCATAATAAGACTTCAAGAGAGAACAGGAGCTCAATGTAATAAAAAATGTATATTACTTTACCTTTAGAGCTCTATAATTATATTATTATTATTATTAAAATTATATAAGTGATTTTCTGGTTTTCGTTCATCAACACAATCAGGAAATAGTTTCCAATAAAAAGATAAAACTTCCAAAGTATGTGAAGACTTCATCTAAAAATTACTTGAAATTTGAAGCGGAATCTGAAAAAGTGAAAGTGACAGAAAACCTTAAAAGAGTGCCATGTGAAATGGGCACACTCACACACACACACCATAACTTCTTCCTGTTTTCCCTGACACTTGAAAAAAAAAAGCACAATTATTTTCACACAACCCATCCCTTCATCCCTTCCTTTGATTCCCATCTGCCTTCTTTTGTCCCAGTCTCTCTCAGGACTCTCAATCTCTGCCTTCTCTCTCTTTATCTCTGCCTTCTCTTCCCTCTATCTTTCTATCCTCCCCCCCCCCCCCCCAACTTTCTCTCTCTGTAACACACACATCAACATCAGTTCCAACCGACCTGTACATGATTGGCCAGCGAGGCCCCCATTCTGAAGCGAGCCGACATGCCTGGGGGCAGCGTGCTGGGCAGGTCAGCGTCATTGTTGATGACCTTGATGCACTGGACCGCCGCCGCCACGATCAAGTCAGTGTTGAACTGCTTAAGGCTGTACACCTCCTCACCAACGTCACTGCAATTCATTATAGTGTTAGACTAGAGAAGCTTATCACAGTCACACCCTACCCAATGGAAAGTAGCTTAGTACTATACAAATTTCAAAGTGGAGACTGAAGCCCTCAAAGCAGCAGCAACATAAATCTGACCCAAACCACCCACAAACTAAGTCCAAAGTGGTCATCTTCACAGATGCTCTTTCTCTCCTTGATGCACTCTGCAACCCCCGTCAAAAAGACCTCAGAGAACTGACGACAGCGCTGGTGAACCTCTTGGCACCAACAGACCTGGCCCTACAGTGGGTCCAAGCACACTGTGGGGTCCATGGAAATGAGCAGGCGGATAGGCTAGCAAAGAAGGAAGGACGGCTAGATCAAGTGGACAGACAAGTCTCCTATGCAGAGGAGAAAACTATCACTGTATCAGCAAAGCCATGTGAAGCCGAAGGTGTCCCCAAAGAAGTGGAAACTGCAACACTCCCCCCCCCTCCCAATCGTTTTAACCAGGCTGACCCCCGCCACTAGCTCAGCAGATCAGACCAGGCTGACTGTTAATTGAGGATAGGTGAGACTGATTGAGATTCACTGAAACATGCCCATGTACTGATGTAGAACAAACATCTGAATGGATGCATGCAGAACATGTCCTGCAACACTGCCATAGGCAATTCATGTGCACGGAGAGAAAACACAACACACATAAAAAGTGGGTTGTCTGCATAGCTCTATAACAAAGGGCGGGTCCATCGGCAGGGCTGGCCAAACAATAAACATTTCACTCGCCTTCCGGGTGAGTAACTGAACATTTGTACTCACCTGAACACATTTTCACTAGCCCGAAGAAAACAACAACAAAAATCCCTGAACACACACACACAGGGGAGAGGGAAGGACAGAAAAGAAAAGGAGAGAGAGGAAGAGAAAGAAAAAAAAGAGTGGGAAAGAAAGAAAGGAGAGAAGTAAAGAGAAAACTAATATGGGGAGACTTTTCCCCAGAGAGAGGTGGGTGAGACAGAGAAGGGGAGGAGGAGATTGAGGAAGCTACCTTTCCTTTCTTTTCAGTACCAGTGCTGCCTGCTGGCATGTTGTTATCTTAGTGGACAGAGCTCAGCTTGATTTGATAGTGGATTGGAAGTGACAGATGGTGTGGGTAGACTCAGTGGTAAAGAAACAGGGCCTTGCAGTACTGAAATTTATAGTCGCCCATCAGGCTAGTGTCGTCTCGTAGTGACTTTTGAAATCTACTCGCCACAGATGTTTTTTATACTAGCCAATGGCTACCAGAATAGTAGTTTTGACCAGCCCTGATAAAATACATAGGTATTGGGCATGTGTGTGTGTGTGTGCGTGCGTGTGCATGTGCGTGTACCACGTGTATGTGAGTATGTATACTTGTGTCACTCTGTGTATGCGTGTGTGTGTGTGTGTGTGTGTGTGTCTGTGCATGCATAGCTGTCAACCTATAAGGTTTTCCCATATTGCTGTACGGGAAAACCATGATTTTGGGTCTGTACAGCCGTATAACAGTTTCAATACGGGTAAAACTGATTTATACGGGCAGATCAGAAATCAGAGACAAACCACGAAGTGATAGAATTTTGTGATAGCAGCCGACAAAACCCGGACGCCAAACAGCCGAACAGGAAAGCGAAAGCAGTAGGCTAGATGATCGGTCATGCGCAGAGAGCGATTTGTTCTGGTAATCTGCGCATGCGTGTTTTCTTCAGAACTTCCGTGTGAGCGTTGTTTGAATCAAAAATGGAGGACGCTAATTCTTCCAGTTCTACAAACCCCCCTGTGGCCAAAAAGGCACGAGTTGGGAGTGGGAGACACTTGAAAGAATGGGAAAACCTGTCCTTTGAGAAAGGAAGGTACGCTCCCCTGCCCATTTTTCAATATATATATAACAAAACTGCATGAAAACGATGTCTGAATATAATGTATTCACTGCAACTTTTTCATGGTTTTGCGAGTTCTGAAATTTATACGGTTTTCAGGCTTGAAATAAGGGGGAAATTATTTTTCAATAAAAAATGAAAATTGGGTTGACACCTACTGACCTAGTGACCTATGGTCTGTGTGTGCATGCATATAAATATTTTAAGTAACTACTAACTTAGTATTATAGTAAGTGTATTGTTAAGTATACAACTGGAAAACAGTGTCGATGTCCACATTTGTGACCTAACACCATGAAAGGGACATTAAGTCACTGGGCTAGTTTCTCACAACAGGCTTACAAAGTCAAAATCTATTTTTTTTATATCAATTTTGAGTTATGTGTATTTTCGTGCTCTCTAACATATCATCTTTCAAATTTATAAAGGACAATCTTTGCTATGGTCTCTAAATGCTCCAAAAAGTGCTTTAAGATGAGTAGGTTGATGCATTTTCTTCAGCTAGGCTAAACTTTAGACTGTGATTTTTCAAAATGGCCAACAATCACCCTACCAACTTTAAATGCTGATAACTTTAAAACGGAAAATGTTACAAGAATGGTTCTTATATATCAGTTAAAAGAGAATTGTCTGAAGTTTCTCACTGTGCCATTTTCTCAGAATTGTCATTTTGACACTTAATGTCCCTTTCGTGGTGCTTGTCGGTCAAAATCGTCGCTCGTTCAAATCTGTCACCCGCTACTATGAGTGTGTATTGCGACAACCACAAATTTCACTCTTTCTTTACTTGAACCATTTACCTAACCCTAACCCTAGAAAAAGTGAAATTTGTGGTTCATGCTTATGTTGCAAATACACACTCTCATAGTAGCAGGCGACAGATTTGAACGAGCGGCGATTTTAGCTGCGACAGTGCTGGGTCATTTATTCCCATAACTTAAGTTAAAGAATGGTCAGGTCAGGTCAGGTCAGGTATTTGGACGACCAGGCCTTGCAGCCTCTCAATGCGTCCTTCCTTTTGGTTAGTTTGGCAATTGCTGTGGCGGTTTTTAGCATCCATATTGATGCACTAATCATGGATGTACTTTAATTTTTGGATCACTGTCTAGGAGGTTTTTGAATTTGTTAGTATCTGAGGCCAGCTTAGTATGTGCAGGGAGGTTGTTCCAATATTGGGTGACTCTGTTAGAAAAAAAGTTTTCAGGCTTGAAATAAGGGGTTAACAAATTGACAGCAACTTGAGCAAGAATTTCATGTTGTGCTTTTTGCCATCAATGATATATAATTCTTTGGGGGATAAATGTGAATATTGCTAACAACTGCATCACATAGACAGACACAATGATACACACATACTCTGTGTGTGTGTGTGTGTGTGTGTGTGTGTGTGTGTGTGTGTGTGTGTGTGTGTGTGTGTGTGTGTGTGTGTGTGAGAGAGAGAGAGAGAGAGAGAGAGAGAGAGAGAGAGAGAGAGAGAGAGAGAGAGAGAGAGAGAGAGAGAGAGAGAGAGAGAAGAGAGAGATTATCTTTTCAAGCCTTCTAACACACTAACCCAGTGACACTATTCGGGTGTTTGCGACCCCTCCCCCTTAATTATCATCTTTTTATGGGCTGCCAACAACGAAAATAGTATTAATTACCTAGTTTTAATTCACTATACCGTGTTGTAAAGGGGCATACTATCAGTATCTTAAGTTCACTACAACATGACAATGTAATGTGGGAACTTAGAATGAATTTGATTGAATGCAAATGTTTCACTTTCAATGTCATACATTCGAAACTACCTCTGGCTCTGTGATCAAGATTCAAGTGCATGCGAAAACGAAACAATCGGTATATTTGACAAACTAATGAAAGGATAATCCCTGAAGAATTATTTCCTTGCACCCAATAATATTAAAGGCTGATAATTGTTCTCTGTGGGTTTTTCCTTGGATCAAATCTCTTTGATAGTTACAGTCCTTACCATCCGATCGAACGAAGGGAGTGAATGACGATCCTGTCCACTTCCTCCATCTTGTAAAAGTCATGTGACACAAACCTTCCAAACCAAACCCTTTGAAACTAAACCATTTAAGAATAGTCTCAGGGAGGTTGGAGAAAATAGTCTAGCCTTGTAGGAACTACGGACACAGTGCACGTAACAAATAAATTTGAGGTGGTTTTTTTAAAATATGAATTCTTGTTTTTAGAGCACGCCATGTGACAGCCACTTCATCATTTCACGGAAACTGAGTACAAGGAGCGGATTGGTGGGGGAAGAATTATGATCGTTGAAAAAAAAAGTGCGTCTTCACAGCAGACTTGAAGGAAGAAGTTGAAGGTAAGTGTCTGATATTGATGGGAAGTGTATTCCAGACAGTTGGTCCCTGAAAGGAGAAAGAACGTTGACAGAAGGAACACGGAAGAGACGAGTGTCAGCAGAAGAACGAAGTTGACGGGATGGGGTGTAGATGTGTAGAATGTCAGAAAGATATTGTGGTCCAGTACCAGAGACAGAAGAGAAACAGATGGAAGCCAGCTTATCGTCAATGCGACTCTGAACCGGGAGCCAGTGGAGGGACTGCAACAGAGGAGTGACATGTTGACGTCTAGATGTTCTGCAGACAAGTCTGGCGGCCTGAGTGCACGATATACCTTGAGTATGTAAAAATAATAATAAAAACACAAAGTTGCGACTTTGAAAGCCTAACGGCTATATTTTTTCGTCCCTATTTCTAATCTAATCTAATCTAATCATCATAAAGAGGTTGGTCACCACCACAGAAGAAGAGGGAGACACGACTATGATATGTACAAAGTTAATTGCTACCCTTATTTTGCACTGAACTCAATCTTAATATTATTAATAATAATAATAAGCGAACACTTATATCGCGCTTTTTATCGAGCACAGGCGCCTTGCAATCAGCATTGAAAACACTTACACACGCACAACGTCATGCAGTGACAGACACACGCGCACAAACACGGATACACACGCACAACACACTCACGCACTAGGCCTACGTGCACGCAGGCGAGTGAACGCGTTCTTGCACACAGACATACACACACAGACCCACACACATTTCATCAAACACACAGAAAACACATTAGGGGAAGACGGGGTAAAAAGCGCATGGGCGGGTAAGAAGCCCACCCCAATTATCTCATGAAATAAAGAAAATTTCAGTCAAATTTGCCCATGAGACGAATGCTAAACATTAACGCTCGTTTCATGGGCAAAATAAGACTGAAATTAGCTTCATTTCATGAGATAATTGGGGTGGGCTTCTTACCCGCCCATGCGCTTTTTACCCCGTCTTCCCCTATGACTGAAAATTAAACGCACACAAACTTACTCAAACATACACTTGTACTGACAGACATGCCTGCACGCACGCACACACACACACACACACACAGTAGGCCCTACACACACACAGAGAGAGACACACACAACTTGAACACACACGCGCACTCACGTACACAAAACACTCCGGTGCACTCACACTCACAGACACATACTCGCACACACTCACTCCGCCCCCCCCCCCCCCCTCTCTCTCTCTCTAGCCGAACAATCTCTCCTGCGCACACTACACTCATACCCACACACACACAAAACACACACACGCAACTTGCTCGGCAGCGCGGCCGTGGCGCACGCACACTCACAACTTACATACATACACATACACAAATTACATACATACATCGCACAACTCGCACGCACACGCGCACACACGCACGCACACGCACACACACACACATGCACACACACACACACACACACACACACACGCACACGCACACGCACACACGCACACACACACACACACACACACACTGACACACACACACACACACACACACACACACACACATACACCCACGCGCGCGCACCCACACAATCACACACTGTGACACACGTACGCATGCATGCACACAAACACACGCATAGGCCTACGCGCGTACACACTGACACACACACACACACACACACACACACACACACACACACACACACACACACACACATGGAGATGGGGGGTGTTATTGGAAAGACTGCCGGAACAGATATGGGTTTTCAGGTTTGTTTTGAAATATGCTAAAGATTGACTATGTCATATCAGTCCCACTGTTCACCAAACTCAGCCGAGCTAGGCTACCAACCAAACACAGTAGTTGATAGCAGCTGTCAAGCGGTATCAGCCTCGCTGAGGCTGATTTAGTGCCTGGTGGAAAGGTCACCTACCAGCTATTTTTTGTAGGCCTTGGTGAAATAAAAAAGCACCAACAGCAGCCTACGTCAGTCTGTTCGGAGTAACAGTATGTATAGTAGTTAGGGGAAGACGGGGTAAAAAGCGCATGGGCGGGTAAGAAGCCCACCTCAATTATCTCATGAAATGAAGCAAATTTCAGTCTCATTTTGCCCATGAGACGAGCGTTAATGTCTAGCATTCGTCTCATGGGCAAATTTGACTGACATTTTCTTTATTTCATGAGATAATTTGGGTGGGCTTCTTACCCGCCCATGCGCTTTTTACCCCAATTATCTCATGAAATGAAGCAAATTTCAGTCTCATTTTGCCCATGAGACGAGCGTTAATGTCTAGCATTCGTCTCATGGGCAAATTTGACTGAAATTTTCTTTATTTCATGAGATAATTGGGGTGGGCTTCTTACCCGCCCATGCGCTTTTTACCCCGTCTTCCCCTATGAGGGATGGTCAAGGCATGAAGTTTACATGACCAAAAGCATGAATCCCTGATCCTATTCATAGAAGATAATGTACACTATATAATTTTAGGGTTAGGGTTAGGGTTATATTTTGTGCATACGCAGTTGCATTGTTCAGCCCATCGCACATGGCCGCGAGAGCCGATACGCGACGTTAAACTGACCTTCCACTGGAATAAAATTATTATCCTCTGGACTAACATCGAAAGAAGACCGCTTCTATACTTCATGCTTGCCAGATGGGTGGGGAATGGCGGATGACACTGTCAGTAGGCCTATCGCTTTAGGGGCAGAGAAGGAAAAGGAGCCGTTTCTTTTCTTTTCTGTTTTTTTATCTCCTCTTTTTCTTGCTTGCTTGTCAGTGGAATGCTAGGAAGATAAGAGCCACTGCCAGAGAGAGAGAGAGAGAGAGAGAGAGAGAGAGAGAGAGAGAGAGAGAGAGAGAGAGAACTCGGCACTCGGAATTAATGACCCAGGCCAACAGCCCCTATCATGACAATAGCACAAAAATACATCAATATTCACATACACCCCCTCCCCATCCACAAACACATGCTTACACATGCGCGCACGCACGCATCAAACGTGCACACATACATTTTCACAGTCAAGCACGCACGCGCGCACATAAACGCTCACACGCACACCCACCCACACACAGTCTCTCCCTCCCCCCTCCATCCCTCCCTCAAGAGAGAGAGAGAGAGAGACTGAAAGGCAGAAAGGCCTATAGTAGTACCAGAAATCTTGCTGCAGGCGGTCGGTGGAAAGGTCACGAGCTATGTTAACTAAAAAACCCAGCAACAGGTCAGGTACATTAAGACGACTAGGCCTCGCGGCCTCTCAAGCGTCTTTTCTTTTTTTCTTTTCCTTTTTTGGGGGGTTGGCTCAGCTGTGACGGTTTTGGTAGACTATTCGTCATACTGGTATTTTAATCTACTAAGGTTTGGGTCTTTGTCCAGGAGGTTTTTGAATTTGTTAGTTAGTATCAGGTGCAAGTTTTGTCTGAGCAGGAAGTGCGTTCCAATAGTTAGTCACTCTGTTACTGAAAAAGTGTCTCCTGATGTTAGTTCTACTATACTGTGTTAGTATTTTTAATTCATGATTTCTAGTCTTTGAAAAATTTGAAATCTGAAACAATCTGCAACAGCAGTGTACGTATAGGCCCTAGGCCTATTCGAGAGGTTGGGGGTGTTGTCTTGTGCCATGCCCTTATTCTCCATTTGGCATACAGCCGGGATGCATGTTTACTGCAATGTGAATTTGTCGACATCCCACTCAGGCCACTGGCTCTTGGACAGGTCAGTCAGGTCAGGGTAATGAGGGCAATTAGGCCTCGCGGCCTCTGAAGTGCCCTTTCAATTTAGTTTTTGTAGTATTGGGCACAGCTGTGACGGTTTTTGATGACTCAATCAGTCATGTTGGTATCTCAATTCTGTCAATTTAGGGTCTTTGTCCAGGTTTTTAAACTGGTTAAGGTTTGGTGCAAGCTTGATTTGTGCAGAGAGGTTATTCCAATACTTGGCAACTCTGTTAGCAAAAAAATGTTTTCTAATGTTAGTTCTGCTGTATTGTATTAGTATTTTTAATTCACAGTTTCTAGTCCGAGAATAGTCCGAGGGCTGAAACAATCTTTTGTTAGTAAAGTCAGTATTGTTAAAAAAATTTAAAACATTTATCAGGTCTCCTCGCAGCCTGTATTTCAAGGATGGCAAATCCAGCTTGCGCAGCCTTTCACCATAGTCTTTATTTTTTAAGAGATTTTATCAGTTTAGTAGCTCTCCTTTGGCATCTTTCAATTGACACAGACTGTCTTTTGATATATGGGTTCCAAATTTGATTCCCATATTCTAAATGTGGTCTCTCCAAGCTTTTATACAGGTTTATAAACACATTATTTTTTATTCCTGAAAACTCCTTCTTTTCAGGGCCCACAGTCTGTTCAAGAAACCATGCCCATGCTTCATCCACATATAATTTGACAACATATCATGGCATTTAATCACATGCATTTTCATCATTACCTTCAACAAGTTCAACAACAAAACCAATATTTACATTTTCGTATACAACAACAACAACAGGAAAACCAACAACTTACACAAGAAGTGCAACGACTTAGACAACAAGTACATCAGAAAGATAGGCGCATAGTTACATTAGAACAAAAAGTACGTGCAAAACAGACAGAATTAGGTTCAGTCACAATAGCCAAACAAATAAAAAGATACAAAAACTTAAGTAGGGCAGGAAAATGCAAGCGACTTTCGAACGTGAGGGCGGCACTTCAAAAGACATTTTCGAACGTGTCTCCAGACACAAAGAAGATTAAGGTCTCCCTCACAATAAGTGACTATAAACAAAAGAATATAGACATTTTCGTCAAAGGAGGACCCCTGCCAGAGCAAAAAGAGGATGTCAAGCTCCAGCAAGCAAGGAAGGTCCTCAGGGTCAAGGACAACTTTCGCATCTCCTACGATGCTCTGATGGCCTTGAGGAAACATGCTGGCTTCGACATCCCCTCCAAAAACTTCCTCCTTGCCGAGTCCCAACGCCTGGCCACATGCTTGCAGATAATCCCCATCACAGTGAGTTGACCCCTAAACACTTCTATATTTAAATGTGTACCTCATCTTCAAATTGATGAAAGCGGATGATCAATAGAAGAAGAAGGCTCAATATTTTGAAATTACTGGAATTAGAAAAGAATACCAACATGTGGCTTGCATGATGTGCATGTGTATGTGTCACGTGTGTGTGTGTGTGTGTGTGTGTGTGTGTGTGTGTGTGTGTGTGTGCATGTGTGATATTTATCAGTTTACTAGTATTATTTTCAATAGTCATTCATACATATATATACTGAAGCAAAAAAAAGAAGAAGAGATGCACAGACATGTGTTTATGGACATGCCGGAGAAACCATTGCCACTTCTGGCTTTTTATAGGTTCCAAGCAATGATGGCTGTGCAAGGTCTGTGGATGAGGTGATCCAGTTTCTACTTGATCTGCCTCAACACCAACATGTACTAGCCACAGAGAGTGAACAAATCACCATCACTCTCCGCTTTGCCTGTGATGGGGCCAAAATCACCAAAGCCAAGGACTCGGTGAAGGGGGTTTGCAAGCTGATCCATGCAGCTGGACAGGGCAGGGATTCTCCTGATGATGAGGTTACCCTTTTCCTGTACATGGGTATGTTTCCATTTGTCTGTTGTTCAGTGTTGTTTCGCTTGAATCAAAATTCATACCCATCTTCCTGCACATAATTCTAAATATATTATTTCCTGTTATTCTTCCCAAATTAAAATTACTTGAAATACATGTAGTTTTGTTTTGAAAACTTGATTTATCAAATATTTTTAAAAGTTTGTTATGTGATGAAATAGACACCCAGATTCACATTCCCTCTTTTAACTGCCTATTTATGTGAGTGTGTGTATTGTGTGTGTGGGTGTGTGTGTATCTGTGTACAGGAAAAGAAGACACAGAGACTCTCAAAGGAGCCTTGCGACAAACCAGAAGGCAAATGATGCAAGCATCTCAAACGGGCCTTCTGGTGAAGGGAAAAACAGTCAAGGTCAAATGGTATGAAAATCAATGCATTTATACAGTGTTTGCCATATAATGTATATGTGGGTGTACGGTACCTGAAACACAAAACTCAAGAAGAGAATCTCAAATTTTATCTTGGTGAATCCCAAGGATTTCATAGATCAAGTATAATTGCACTTCTCAGTTTTGACACCACCAACATCAGGCCTCGGTATTTCAGAAAGTACTGGAACAAAAAGTACCTAAACTTAGTAGATGACATTCGATCGTAGATGCTGTCAGCACTGATTCTGTTTCTATTAGTCCAAAAGCAGATCCTAACCCCACCCGTCCCCCTCCGTTTATGCTGGTGGTCGTGAAGGCTTTGTGGAATGCCTTTTTCCGTCACTTTGAGGAAAGTGATGAGGGTATCTCAGTGGTGTCAACATGAATAAAATGGCTAGGTGGCAAAAATCTGGAGCCAATTCAAATGGTCCATTTCAGGCAGCTGTAATTCAAATGGAAGCACCATAGAGATACAGATGGGTGATTTACCATTATCATCAACAGCTAAAAAAAAAGAGAGAATAAAACAAGAACTAGCGAAGCAGAAGAAGAGTGAAGTAAGAGGCTCTTGTATTCAGCCTGGAAGTATAAAGTGTCGGTGATGCCAAAATAAAGTGAAAGAAATAGAAGCGGATCAGTAGCTGCAGGACTTTCCAGGGCCACTTAATATGCACTATGGGAAACTCTTTAGTAAGATTCATTGTAAAATGTGCATTAAAGGAAGCAAAATCTTCATAATGTACTGTACAGTGCCATTTTAAATCAAGTAAACATTTGTTATGCAATTGGCAAAGATGTAAAATTATGTTTTGGAACTCATCCCCTGTGTTACCTCCTACACCACCCTCTTCCTTTCCCAGCTACTCTTGTGCTTGAGTGTTTGAGTGAAAGAGAGAGAGACCAATACAACAATAACAGCGCAATGGTCGACTTAGCGCGCAAAATCGGCCACCAGGGCGTTAGGGTCTTTACCTCGTGATTTTCTTACTTGGGAGTAGGGAGAGTGGGAGGGGTGGAGGGGGTGAGCCACCCTCTCTCTCACTCCCTTTCCCCAAGTAATAAAATCACGAGGATTCACCCCTTTTGGAGGTCATGCTCCCTGGTGGCAAAAACGGCAGCTAATTAAGTTGCTCATTGTTGGTTGTCGAATTTGAAAAGCGTATTGAGCTTATGTGTAGATTTGTTGCGTTGACCCTTCACGGGGCATGTGATTTATCTTCTGGCAACTGCGTTGGTGTACAAGCATAACTAGTCTGACACCATACCAACCTGGGACGGTATTCATGTCGAGATAGCATGAGACTTAGCATGATGCTAACTTAGAAGCTCTTCCAAAAGTCCTATTAAATCCTATAGGACATTGGAAGAGCTTCTAAGTTAGCATCATGCTAAGTCTCATGCTATCTCAACGTGAATACCGTCCCAGGGCCTGTATTTACGTTGAGATAGCATGAGACTTAGCATGATGCTAACTTAGAAGCTCTTCCAATGTCCTATAGGATTTAATAGGACTTTTGGAAGAGCTTCTAAGTTAGCATCATGCTAAGTCTCATGCTATCTCAACGTAAATACAGGCCCAGGTTCACTAAATTTGGCATGTAGGTGCATCTGACCCTTAGTATGACCACCATGATCTTGAAAATGTTCATGATCAAAGATCAAGGTTACAGCAGCGGCGCCCAGAAATTGCCACTATGCTGTTTCAGAGATGAGAATCACCAAATACAGTGTAAAAAAAAAAGGATGAAAAAATAGAGGGAATCTGGAGACCAGTATTTTGACTCCTGCTTGGGCCAGGAGGACGCCCTTCCCTTACAGGATCTGGGGGACTCCCCCTTCTCCCTTAGGATCTGGATCCCCCCCCCCCCCCATTTTGGAGTAAAGTGAATTTGAACTCCCCATCACTTTCCGAACCCTCCCCCCCCCCCCCCCCCCCCCCATTCCAGCAGATCTTGGGGACTTTCACACATTCAGATACACACACACACACACACACACCGGCGGATTTGTTTTATTTTTGTGGATTTGAACTCCCAAACTCCCAGTCACATTCTGAACAACTTTCCCCCAACCCCAACTCTTGAGGAAACTGATCGAGTATAAAACGAACATCACGCAACTCTCGACACTTTGTGTTCTTGCTAAAATACAATGTTGGAAAGGAAATCTGAAAATGATTCTTAAAATTTGCATAGAGAGTTCTTTGGACCCTCTCATTTTATTCTTATGGAAAACACTTGTATCAGACAGACTAATGCATGACTGTTTCTGCTATATTTCCTAATAGATTGACATGTTAACTTTACCACAGTTTAATATTATTGTTGTGTGTGTGTGTGTGTGTGTGTGTGTGTGTGTGTGTGTGTGTGTGTGTGTGTGTGTGTTTTGTTTTCTCCACAGGCTCCTGTGTTCAGATTGGAAGGCGATGTCTCTGTTGAAGGGCATCAATGCTGCCAATTCGAAACACTTCTGTCTCTGGTGCAAGTGCAGCAAACCCGAGATTACCCAGTTCAACAGTAAACTTTTTTTTCTTGTTTCATCAAAGTTTAGTTTTTAGTTGAGCGACTCCTCATGTGCTGTGCAAATTACATTTACTGACAACTGTGTTAGTTTGTGTGCAAGCGTAGCTCCGCCACCATATAAGCCAGGGCCTGTATTCACGTTGAGATAGCATGAGACTTAGCATGATGCTAACTTAGAAGCTCTTCCAGTGTCCTATAGGATTTAATAAGACTTTTGGAAGAACTTCTAAGTTAGCATGATGCTAAGTCTCATGCTATCTCAACGTGAATACAGGCCCGGGTTCACTAAATTTGGCATGAAGATGCATCTGACCCTTAGCCTGACCGCCATGATTTTCAACATTCAAGTTTTAAGGTCACAGCAGCCACGCCCAAAAATTGTATGCATTTGGGGATTTCAGTGAATTTGTACTCCCCATCAAATTCTGAGCAAGCTTCATTTTTGGGGTACACCCCCTCCCCCCTTCCTCCCGCAAGATCTTGGGGACACCACCCCACCCCAGATGCTTTTATTTAGTTAGTTGATTTTAGCTCATCACTTTCATTTTCACATACATACACTCATACTCATACCCGTAGGAAAGCTCAAGTACAAAAGTAACAATTTTCACACGACTACCCACACTTTGTGCTCTTGTTAAACATTTTTAGTCGTGCGACTCCAGTTCTCAGAGCGTGCGACTTATCTGATGGCACTTGCATTGATTTGAATGTATACATGTAATGGATGCAAGTGTGTGTGTACAAGTGTAGCTCCCAAACCGAACAAGCCAAGTTCACCAAATTTGGCAGGAAGATGCATCTTACCAATGCTCCAACCATCACCTGAAAAATCCCCCCCCCCCCGTAATTATAGCCTCCTCTCTTTTTGGGGATGAAGGGGTGTCCTGATGATACACACACCTCATGTGACTACCAACACTTCATGTTCTTGTTAGCTCAATTTTGCAATTTATAATGACATACATACACATATATACATATGCATACACACATACATGCATACTTCCATCCATCCAACCATCCATCCAGAGAGATTAAGACTTCAGAAACTCTATTTTACAATGAAGAGAATTTACACTAGACCTGTCGATTCTTACAATCTGTCATTGGCGAAAAACAACAACAACCAAACAGTAATATATAACACTAAACTAGAAGAAAAATATAACTACATAAAACGTGCAAACCAGGATCATGAAGGACAACAAGAAGCTGTCAAAATAACATTTCAACTAATTAATGCAAGAAACAAAATAATAATAAATAAATAAATAGAATTGAAGGGAAAAGAACATGTCAACTATAATACCATAAGTTTTCATCTAAAACCAAATCAATTCATTGAATCAGGGATGTACAGTAGACCTCCTATACATCCCTGATTGAATGAAGTAATTGTGTTGAATCACTTAATACTGTACTTTATGGATTACAAGGCACACCTCATTATAAGGCTCACCCCTCAAATTTGACGAAAAAAGAGGATGTTGGAATGTTAGTATATTTTTCTACCATTTTATCAGTCACATTACTTGATGCAGGGGGCTCAATGTTGGAAAAAAGGGCAAAGGTAAAGATGTGCCACCCCCCCTGCATTTCTCGGTTAATTCTATTTTTCCGTTTTTGCCTTTCTTACCATACATAAAGCTGTATTTTAGGAACATATTCAGCTAATAACCTTTTTGGAATACTAACCCTAACCCTAACCCTAGCCCTAAACCTAACCCTACCCCCCACTATGTACTGCAGTACACCGCGATTTGTCACAGTTGTGGTTCGTTGCGTTTTTCCGTCTTATAGAGTGGGGGGTAGGGTTAGGGCTAGGGTTAGGGTTAGTATTCCAAAAAGGTTATTAGCTAAAAATGTTCCTAAAATACAGCTTTATGTATGGTAAGAAAGGCAATAACGGAAAAATAGAATTCACCGAGATAGGTAGGGGGTGTGGCACATCTTGACCTTTACCGAAAAAAGTATCGCCTTGTAGTCCGTAAAATATGCTATTTAAATATCATACAGATGTGGTTATTGTTTGCATGTTCATGCAGAAAGCTGGAAGACCTCAAGAAGCTACGAAGAGCAGATTGCCTGCCTTCGTGCACCTGCATCAGAGACATATGGCTACCAACGACCAGATATGCTGCCCTTTATTCCATTTGAAAATATGGTACCTGATGACCTACACCTCAGAATGCGCATAACAAACAAGCTTCTGAACCAGGTATTTTGTTAGTGTGAAACCAGGTTTGCATTGTAGAATTCCCCAAATAGTTACAATATCTCACTAGAATTAAGCACTCGAGCGTACACCCCTGTCAGGGTAGCTCATTCCATGTTTTTGAGCATTTATTTATTGATGTTTTGATGCCCCCATCTCTACACAGTGACACAATGTGCACTCAGTTTCCAACATTGATTGGCACAAGGCCTAGTACCTGTCCAGTTTGCAACTATCCTTCAAGGGACGCGAGCCTGATAAAAATGAGAACAATCTTTTAGGCACAGTTCCGTCCTTTACATAGGGCTTTTGTGTATGAGTTAGGCTTAAAGAGAAAAAATCTTGTATGAAGATGGATATCTGGATCACCACCAAAATTTAATCATTTGTTCATTGGCCCATTGACAATAATCCCAACCAGTATCATGCAAATCCGTTCCAAACATTTTGCTTAAAGTAGTGCACTAACAAACAAACCAACGCTGGTAAAAATATAACCTCCTTTGGCGGAGGTAAATTATGTGTCTCTTGTGACAATAAAAAAAACCCAACTATATTGTGTTTACATGGAAGTTTTCGTGTCTTGTTTTTTTTTCATTTATTGATTGCAGGTTGTGGTGTGGTCAATTGACCAGAAAAGGACCCAGTTTCTTCTGCAAGAGATGAAACGACTCAACGTCAACTTCACCATCACAGAAGAAACTGGGGACGATGGAAAGGGCAGCATAAAGAAATGGTCTCAACTGCAAGGTACAGTATTACTTATACACACATGTTGTTGTTCTAATGTTGTAGCATTCCTCAGCTAAACACTCTGAGGGCACCCAGATGGGTGGAAGATTGCGTGTGTGGCTTTTTTTTTTTTTTACCTTGCACATGGGCAGCCACTCTTGAACCTCCTGCAGTGCAATGCATGAAAGTAGACCATTACAGTTGTGAACTTTATTGCTGATTTTACATTGCAACAGTGCAGTGACATTCATTAACTGTTGATATATACAAGGAGCATACCATGGCTGAATGTATTCCCAAGATAACATTTTGTAACTAAAGTTTGCTTTAGCCATGTAGTTATACCTGATGTCATTGGATTGTCAACTAAAAAAGGAGCGCCTTATAGTCTGAAAAATACGGTGTATGCCATGGCTATCTTGCACACATTTAATTTTAATCCTTTTGTCTTTCCACATATCCATTTCACTGTTAGTGAAACTCTTAAAGCGTTGCACCGGAGATAACATATTCTCAGTTATATCCTCAAACACATCTTATGAACATTTTCAATTGAAGAAAGACATTGTCTGAATTTCAGGTGATCACCTTGAAAAAGTTCTCAAGAACATGAAAGTGATCAACGTTCTTGATCGTGGTCCCCGTCGAGTGAAAAACCTCCAACTCCTTCCAAAGGACATCCTTAGGAGGTCTGTTGAACACAGAACGGGGACCACACACCAGAAATCCACCAAGCCAGAACTTGTGCTCATCTTGCAGCGTCTCCTGACTGAAGAGGAACAGGTATAAGTGAAAGCCAGAAGATGCTACATTGAAACATTGATGGGAGTCTACTTTCAAGACATGTTTGTCAGTTATTTTGATTAGATACCCCCAACATACCCATATTTATGCAATTATTCTGAATTGCTGTCAAAGAAACCTGTAATGTGAAACACTTTTCAACATATTATTCTGATGTAGTCATAAAGAAGCCAACAACAGCAACATCAAGGCACCGGCGTGTGGCAAATATGTCATTTGCCTGTGTTACGCCCCCCTGGCCTGCCCTGCACATCTTTGCCCCCTTCTTTCATGTTTATTTCAGAGTTCCTTTCACACTTTAGGATGGCCTTTACACTTGCCTTAGTGCCACAACATTCATTTCTGTGACAGTAGTTTTAGATTAACTTTCTACTTTCAAAAAATAAATAAAAAAAGAGACTTTCTACTCTGCTTTCTTTTTTGAGGTGCACCATTTCTGTCAAGCAGTTCGGGAGATATCCCCAGGAACATTTAAGTTCAAAAAGACAACCCTCTGATTTTCAGGACCTTGATCGGGATACCTTAAGTTTGATGCACCATAAGCCTAAGTACTTAGGCTAAAAAATAAAAAAAAAAGATTTGTTTCCGGTTTCCCGACTGCCCCTAGTTTTTTGCTGCCGACCCTAAACTTTTTTTTGACAAATGAGGGAAATGTTTTTTAAAACATCAATAAAACGAAAGCAGTGTTCCCGTTACGCAAGTATGTGCGTCACAGACGTCAATGACGTATAAGTTACCGAAATGGATGCAAAAATTCATCACCCAGTGCATCAGTTTGATGTATATTTAAAAATTTAAAAAAAGATGCCGACCTACCGACACTATTTTTAAAACAAATGAAACAGGAAACAGACCTTTTTTTGGGGGGGGGCCTTACATACTTAGTTTTGATATTTAAGTCCAACGATAGGAAAGTTATGGCGAAAAAACGAAATTCGGTTTTCAAGGTCATACTAAGGTCATGACCTTGATAACTTACATGCCAATGTCTTTCTGTCATGGAGTCAAAAAGGTTCAATGGATTCTTTCACATGGTTCAGGAGGTATACTTGGGACAAACAAACAAAAAAAGAAAAAAAGAAAAAAAAACCAAACAAATCTATCTATGTTAGTATCTATCTGGCTATGTTACCATGATAGTGGACACATGGAATGTGCTTCAAATTTTGCATGTGGATAGGCATGGTAGAAATCTAGTCCAAGTTTGATTTTGGGGTTGATCAAAAACAGAAGGAGAATGCGCATGTCCGACACATAACAATAAAGCATAGTGTATTTCTCACCGCTTTCCATACTGCATGCTGGTCTGCAATGCGGTGGACTGGAGTTTGAATTGCCAACAGGAATGCTTTTTTTTGTAAATACTGGATCAAACGCTACGTCAATGTCAACACTGTTCCCAAAAATGCTGCTGCGCAGCTGGTTGCTCTAGCGTTTCATGCTCTAGTTTATATCTTAACTTTGACAAAGGGCAAGCAATATGAAATTGTGAAGTACATTCCATAAAGTTGAATACAAGCTTATCAATTGTCACTTTTCACAAAATACGGTCAAACGCAACATTATTGGAATGATGTTTGGGTGAAGTTTTATTTTGTTTTTCTGTTGTTCACAGAACATCTAATTCTTACAAATTTCAGAGGAATCTTGTTGCTCGCCGAAGGCCAAACAGGTCCCAATGTGTGGATCCAGATGCCAGCCCCGATGCAGCAGATGGAGAAGCACATGAACCGGAACTGAGGCCTGACGCGATCCAAGAGCTTTGGGAGGAGTTCGACCAGCTCATGGACTCCCTCAAAGTCAATCCTGCTCCTTCACCAGAAGTCTTCCACGAAAGAGCAAAGGCCTGGGCAGAAAAGTTCAAACATGATACCTTTGATGCAGACGTGATCCCATACATTCATGGTAAGATACACTGCTTATTTTATGTGTCATTCAGAGCTTAAAACTGTTTTAAAATTGTAAGGGCCTTATGATCCATGGTTACAAGAAAGAATGGTACATTTTCCCAAGTAATGGGCAAAATGTGTCACTGAAGTATTCAACTTTACTTCTATTGCAAATTTCATGGGTCAGATGACCCCTTGCTGCACTAAATGAGGATCAAATAAACATGAACATGGGTCAGTGACTTGGGCCCATTGACAATCTGAAGCTCTGGACATTTACAACTATGTTAAAACCATGATATATTATTGAATAGAGAGAAGGGGCTCAACATAGGGACAGAGAGAGGTAGATAGACAAGACTTGTAATAAAAGTGTTTAAGCACAAACAATGCATCATTTCTTGTAACCAAGACAGTCCTTGATACATTTTTTCATTAAACCTACGTATACTGTAAACGTTGAGGCTGAAACCTGTCTGAAGCTCTGTCTGAACGGCTGCAGACAATTTTGTACACACTTAGTGACTTGCTCTTCAGCATCTCCCAAAGATTTTCACACCCATTTTGGACCGGCAATCTAAAAGGCTGGGCTATAATAGGTGATTGAAACGGGGTAACCCCCCCCTCCATCTTTTTGCCTGCGTGCCTGAGACAAAGGGCTGAACCCTGTTGTCCCACTTAACTAACCGACCTAAGGTTTTGCTCTCTCTCACGCTTGCAGCGGTGGAGTGGAGTGAAAGTACAAGGCACAAAGCTTTCTCCCTCGTATGTATGCAGTGGTGGGGTGGAGTGAGGGAAGAGGGGAGAATGGTAAGAAATAAGACTTGTGTTGTAGAAGGGTAAGGGAGGAGAGGGGGTGGGGGCGATGCCAGGCGAAGCCGGGAATGTTAGCTAGTTTGTTTATATGTTGTCAATTTCTTTTGTCTTCAGCAATGGTGTATCATGTGCCAGAGGCCCTCGCCAAATTTCGTTTCCTTCCGTCGCTTGGAATTTCGCAACTGGAAAGGAAGAATTATGACCAGCACCTGGTGTACTTCCAAGGGACCAGTAAGCAAGGAGGGAAAAAAAAGAAGAAGGTCACAAGGCAGGTAGGAGACATTTTTTTTTATCAACAGCCTTTGCATTTCTTTGAGAATTAAGAAGGGGTGGTTGACCATGTTTATTAGATAGAAGTCGTGCCATGTTAAAGAAGTACTATTTCAAGAAATTTGACAATATTAAATCCTTTGATTTAAGAACGAAAAATGTTATAAAATCCTATTCTCTTGGTTGTTTACTTTCAGATAATGGAGCGTGAAAACAGACTCCTGCTTTATGAAAAGAATCCACCTGTGACTGGTAAGACAGCTAATTTCATTTTTGCTGTACATGTAGTTTGACTATCAAGTTTTCAGTTGCTTTGTTACCTGTCTGGTACTATCAAATTTCATAATTAGAAATTTTTCTTAAAAAAGTCCACAAAGTTTGGCACATGCTCTTTTAGTTTCATTGCATCCAATGTCTGGAATTCTTTCATCCCTCTTCTTCTAGAGATTCTTTTCATGCTGCATGCATTGAAAACATCTTCTCCACCACTACTGTCTTTATCTTTGGCAGGCACACTGATCACTTTCGGATGCAATATTGGTGTATGTGTATGTTATATGTGGGAAGGGGAGGGGAGGTGGGAGTTGCTGATGTGACATTGAGTGTGTGATGTATGAGCATGTTTGTGTGTGAGAGAGCGCAAGTGTGTGTGTTTCAGTGAGCCTATCAGTTTGCTTGTCGATTTTATTATTTCATATCAAACTAGAAGGGAGGTCATTTAATGTAGCATTCGAGAATCACCCGCGTCGCTAGTTTTCAAGGTCATACGTCTAGGTCATAACCTAAATGACCCCAAAAGGCACATCTACAATACCCAGCCTACATGCCCACCGCATTTTATCTTCAAAAGTCCATTTTACTGAACCCCTGAATTTCAGAGTCCAGCGATCTCCTTGACCATGATCGGGTCAACAATTGTCATATGGAGCATAAGCCAAACCACCTTCATACCAAGTTTCAACATCATATGTCGACTAGTGCCCGAGATAAGGCTAAACACAGATTTTCAGTTTTCAAGGTCACACGTCAAAGTCCTGACCTTGACCTTGACCCTAAAAGGCACATCCACAGTACCTAACCTACATGCACATTGTTTCATCTTCCTATCTGTATTCCTTCATGGTGATATGCTGTTAACAAGCACACACACATACGTACACACATACATACACAGCCACTTACACAACAAAAACAATATCACTCCGCTACGTAAACTCTGCGGGTGATAAATACAGTTATTCTTCCAATCTTCACTTCATGTTATTATATATGCGCAAAGAGCATATTTACTTGTTTCTGTGACGTGCGATATATAAGACTTCTTTATTTTAAATTATTATAATCTTTAATATTCTTATGTAGTCACTGGTGTCACCAAAGTCTTGTTTGTGCAGGTGAAAGAGCAGAGTCTGATTCTGAAGAGAACAACAGAGAGGGGGAAGAGAACAGAGAGGAGGAAGAGAACAGAGAGGGGGAAGAGAACAGAGGGGAGGAAGAGAACAGAGAGGAGGAAGAGAACAGAGGGGAGGAAGAGAACAGAGGGGAGGAAGAGGACAGAGAGGGTGAAGAGAACAGCGAGGAGGAAGAGAACAGAGGGGAGGAAGAGGACAGCGAGGAGGAAGACAACAGTGAGGAGGAAGAGAACAGAGGGGAGGAAGAGAACAGCGAGGAGGAAGAAAGAGCAGCAAACAGTGAAACAGATGAAGATGCTAACTAAGTAGAAACTACTGCAAAGCAGGATTGTGTGGAAACCCAGTCCAAAATCGCCTCTCCCTGTAAATAGTGTGTTTCTATATATATTTGTAGTGTTGTGTTGCCGAGGGCCATTCACACGAAGACCAAGAGATGGCTTTGCTCTTTATTCTCAATTCGATCACATGAATCTGACGTGCTGTGTTGGGAGTCGGGGCCTGACAGCTTTCTCACGCACGCTCTCCACAATTACACTTCTGATCGCTCAGAGTTCATTCCCATCATTCCGAATTCATTCACTCGCACGTGCACGACATTCTAAACATTCTCACTTCGCCCTCTCACATATTTTTAAAACTTCACGAGTAAATTGAGTCCTGAACATAGCTAACATTGACTCTTGCAATGTTGTCATCCATTTGGAATTTGACATACCAGTTTAAGACTTTGCCCATAGTGTGTTGGTCATATGTCGGCTGAATCGGCACGTCAGTGTTGCCAGAGAAGGGACCACCCTCCTCCACCTGGCACTGGTCAGCCCTCTCCCCTGCTGATTTACCAGGGACCCAGGAACATCTGAAAGTACACAAATTTGTTTTTACTAAAGCTGATGACGAGTAAGACCTGTGGGGTGAGAATACTGAATTGTTTCCTCACGATAAATCCCAAGTACTGTCTTTCCAATTTAAGACATGACAAATGAGTGGTGCAGTACACACAATGAAGGAAGATGTGGAAAATCCAGGTGTTGACATCTGTGTGGGGAAACACGGACATAGCATGTCAAAATGAAAGTACATTTTGGTGTACCTTCTCACCTCTGTTCACTAAATCATGGAAAGACTGCAACATCACCCACTCTTCTCCTCCTCCAACCAGTTCCTTCTGCCTCCTCATGAACAACTACAACGTCACCCACTCTTCTCCTCCAACCAGTTCCTTCCGCCTCCTCATGAACAACTACAACGTCACCCACTCTTCTCCTCCAACCAGTTCTTTCCGCCTCCTCATGAACAACTACAACGTCACCCACTCTTCTCCTCCAACCAGTTCCTTCCGCCTCCTCATGAACAACTACAACGTCACCCACTCTTCTCCTCCAACCAGTTCCTTCAGCCTCCTCATGAACAACTACAACGTCACCCACTCTTCTCCTCCAACCAGTTCCTTCCGCCTCCTCATGAACAACTACAATGTCACCCACTCTTCTCCTCCAACCAGTTCCTTCTGCCGCCTTACCACTGTCTGCTTTTCCCCACACTGTCAGACACCCAAGAATTGAGGACAGTCTCTCCTCATCTGCAATCATTGGTCAACATGGCGACCCCGAGCTGCAGTCAAGTTGGCGACCCCCGTGCTGCAGTCATTGGTGAACATGGCAACCCCAAGCTGCAGTCAACGGTCAACTTGGTGACCCTATGCTGCAGTCAACCTGGCAACCCCGTGCTGCAGTCAACGGTCAACTTGGCGACCCTATGCTACAAAAAACGGTCAACCTGGCAACCTCGAGCTGCAGTCAACCTGGTGACCCCGTGCGGCAGTCAACGATCAACCTGGCGACCCCATGCTGCAGTCAACGGTCAACCTGGCGACCTCGAGCTGCAGTCAACGATCAACCTGGCGACCCTGTGCTGCAGTCAACTTGGTGACCCTATGCTGCAGTCAACGATCAACCTGGCGACCCCGTGCTGCAAACGGTCAACCTGGTGACCCCGTGCTGCAGTCAACAGTCAACCCTATGCTGCAGTCAACGGACAACCTGGCGACACTATGCTGCAGTCAACGGTCAACTTGGCGACCCTGTGCTGCAGTCAGCGGTCAACCTGGCGACCCTGTGCTGTAGTATCCGGGCTGGACCAATCCGGCTAGCGTAGCGCTCACCGGGGACGAACCCCGACCGGCACAGCTCCGGCCCTTCATTTACCACTACTTTGACCTATGGCCCCTAATTCCTTATTTTAATTTTTAATTGGAGCAGGCCCTGAAGGTGTACCACCTGGCGCTGATGGTCTGCGCTGGCGGGGCCTGCTGCGATGGCTTCGTCGGTCAGTTGATTCCACTCCATCACTGTTCTTACAAAGGAGTTGCTGTACATACAGAGCTGTGCTGCTTGGTGGAATTATGAAGCCTCTTGAATTTTGCACAGCTTGTCTCTGAACAATGTTGTCTGTTGTGCAGTCAGCATATCTTGTGGGCCTGATCCTACCACGATTTGCGTCGACTGGAGTTAAAAAATCCTCTGGTGGTAAAACTGGTGGTGTGCTTGTGCGTGTGTGTGTGAAAGTTCCATTGGATTGGCCACTCATATTTCTAGTGACCTATTTGATGCAACATGTGCAACACGTGTGAAAACAATTCCAATTTTTTAAATTCAGTCAAAATATCACACATGCCTAATTCAAGTTTTAAAAACTTATAAAAAAAAGGTTTTAAAAACTTGACAATGTAAACTAGTCTAGTGTTAAAAAAAGAAGAAAAAGAACAAAGAATAAATCAGAAATGGATTCTGACAATACAAACTCCCTCCATCGCCGTGATGCACCACCACACAAAATGTGAAGCAATTTTGTTCTCTGGTTCATGATACAGATTGGGAACGAAATATATTGCCCAAAGAAGGAAACGTCGGTTATTAAGGTCAAACGTCAAGGTCAGCACAGTCCTAGTCGTGAATACGATAACAAAACTTTTGTACACATGTATTATTAACAATTCGGGACTTTCCTGGTGTTGCACTGCCTCCGGGCATTGCCTCCAGGATTGGTCCCACCATCTTTATATATACTAATGTCCCATATGTGTCTGAAGGAAAATAAAAACGGATTTTCATCAAGATGTCTACCCCTCTGCCAAATTTGATAGGAATCCGTCCAGTAGTTTTTAAGAAAATTGATACACCGACAAACAGTACACAGATACCCCTGGCCGGGTAAAAAAAGTGCAACAGTAGTAGTTAGAAAAGCAGGAAGCCTTTGACCTTTAATACAAGAACTTCAAAATGACATAGACAAACATACGTACAAAGTGATTTCAGAATACCCCTACCCTCTACCTAGGAATGCAGGGGCATAGTAAACAGCGGGGCCGTTTTGGTTGTTGTAGGGCCGTTTTCGTTATTGACAGTATGGCTGTTTTGGTTTTCCGAGTACGGTCGTTTTGGCAGGACAAGGCCGTTTTTGTATTTTGAGTAGGGCCGTTTTCGTTATTGATAGTAGGGCCGTTTTCGTTTTCCGAGTAGGGCCGTTTTCATAGGACAAGGGCCGCCGTTTTCTCCGGTAACCGTTCCATTCCCTGCTGGTTCTGGAAATGGAGTTGTATTTTTAGTGCTGCTGTTTTTGCAAGCTGGATGGTGAAGTAGCGTTCTGGTTCCCAAGTCGAAAGGGACGTATTGTGACATAAAATCAACGAAAAACTAGGAGAGCACACTCTATTTATAATCCCTACATATTTAAGTGACCTGGCCAGTGAGTGTTCATTATTTCTAGCCAGTTGTTCCACTACATTTTTGCTTACCGGATTTACCTGCATTGCTGGTTTGATGAGTCGGTTGTTTTTCGATGGTGTTAGATATTTGACAGCCTCGATGCCGAGTAGTAAAATTTGGTGGAAGGACAATAACAAGCGAGCGTGAATTCGCAATAGTTTGTGGCACGCGGCCTATTTTTACCACTCCAATCATGAGTCACCTCCCCTGGCTTTTCAATAATTTAAATCTGTAAACCAGAATGTTATCTCTGCACCATTTCATAACTTTTTATATCTTTTGGAAAACATTTAAAACTATTTATCCTACTTTATACTCATCAAAAGAAGCACCGCATACTCGTCGTGTCTGTTGTAGTGTCTGTATTACGTATGTTTATTATTTTGTACGCTTTCAAATACATCATTTTAAAGAGCGGCATCAATTTGAAGTGCAGCCTCAATTTGAAGTGCGACAATTTTGTCAATATGTGCGACAATTTTGGACCGACCGACAGACAGACCGACCGACAAAGTGAGTTAAGTAGGTTTGTGGCTTGAGCCACAAACAAAAATATCAACAGAAGTTAAAATTCAGTCTTATGTATGAATGACTGTTTTGGGGACTGCAAAGAAGAATAAGAATGAATTAACTGTTCATGTTTAATTCAAAATTTATTAAAAGTTTATTTGGTATTTGGTACTTTATTGTGTCACAGAGGCGTCTGTGAAATTCGGGTTGCTCCCACATGAAGAGTGTGTCGCAGCCAGAGGCTCACCACCCATTTTATTATTTTTTTAATTGTTTATTTGAGTCTTAAAGTAACCCTTGGCTTCCACTAAATTAAGGCTGAAGCGCTAAAGGGCTTCGCACACTAGCATCAAGATCTCGAGATCGCAGCGATTTTTTGCTGCAAGGCGCAGTTTGATGCGCCGCTTGCGTGAGAGATTCGCGGCGCGGCAGGATTTTTTATGCGTAGCTGCGCGATTTTTTGTTGCTCGAGAATAGAACCGGCTCCAATTTTGATGCTCAAGATCGCAGAGATCGTGAAACTAGCCAATCACAACGGACGGAAGGACCATAACTCTGATTGAAGAAAAAAAAATGGCAGACTTGCTCGAACCCGAAATAAAGCGTCTGATGCTAGAGTAATCTTTCCTTGCTTTCCAAATAAGGAAGTTCGCGCGACAAGAGGCGAAGCGACAAGAGTCGTGTGTGAGAACACCACTGCCTCGCTACAATGTGTGCTGTGATGCAGGCGTCAACGCGTCAAGGCGTTGCTCTGAGAAACAATTGACGCCTGATGCTAGTGTGCAAAGGCCTTAAGAACCTGTGCACAGTATGCCGCCTTGTTTGAAAACCTAAAACAGGCTGTAAAATAATTTCCACTTGTTGCAGGAACCAAATTTCGAGGGGTGAATGCCAGAATTGCCTATCTGTGCTCTTTATTCCTTTTGAGATAGACCGTTCTGGCAGGCACCCCTCGCAATGCTCATAGAATTTTTATTCTCACCTCCTCTTCTTTTTCTGTGTTCCCAGGCCATATGGCCACAATGGGTGAAATTGTGTATGTGTCAGATCTTTCGTTTTCACTGGTCTCCCCGCTGCATTCAGCCAATACATTCCAATTTTGGAGGAGTTCAATGGAGAAAATTATTTGGAAGAATTTTCATACAAAACAAAGGCAGGAGAATGGGCCAATAAGACAGAAAAAGTAGATGACAGTAAAAGAAAAAAGAAGGAAAAGGCATATCAAAGAGGGTGATATATTTGAAGAGCACAGAACTTCCAGAAGGTGGGGGAACTATTTGTACTGAAAGATCCCCTGGGGTACTCTCAGTGTCTCACCTCAACACTGGCACCTTTCAATGGCTAACAATAAAAATAATTATTAATGGATCCAAGCTTAAATTAAAGTGTATTTTTTTCCCTTCTTTTTTCCCCCTCTGTTTAAATTGATTTTAATAAAATTAATTTGTTCCTAATCAGTCAATTGACTTGTATCATTTCCGCTGATTATGTAATCTTTGTTTTTTGGCATGTTTTGTCTGTCTGTGAGCATGATTGCTTAAAAAGGTATGGATCAATCCTGTTTCAGGATTCAATATACACGTCTGTATTGTTAAACATTTGGGACTTTCCTGGTGTTGCACTGCCTCCGGGTATTGCCTCCAGGATGGTTCCCACCATCTTTATATCCCATATGTGTCTGTTCCAGGCCGGAGGACGTTAAGCAGAATTTCATCATCCTGTTTCAGAGGTTAAGTTTTGTGGCTGAGAGCATTGTTAGTGCTGGCCCTTGTCATGTAGCTCAGGTATTGAGATGATACTTTAGCTTATATTTAAAGAATGCCAGACATAACGCTGCTCCAGACCTTTCACTTTACACTTAAATTTTGAATTGAAATGGAGTTATGAACAAACATTCTTACTTTAAATTCAATCTGCATGAAGGTAGTTCAATACTATTTTCAGACAGACTTTATTCAAAGTTTTTTTTAAAGGCTTTTGAAGGAAGGCAACACAGTCAATTGTGATGCCAGGTAAATCAGTGCACCCTGTTCTTCAAAGAATTTATAGGAAGAAAAAGGATGGAAGTGGAGGAAAGAGTAAATACTGGAAAAAACGTTTATTCTACTTGTGCGCACAATATTGAAAGTAAACGTCATTTGATAAATTGATAATGAAATTAAGCATCCTTTCCTTCAGAAGTTTTATTTCACATCACACATTTCAGTCCAGAATGAGAAATCATGCAAATACTTTCATTCACTTCACTACAATACTCCAAAAAGATCCAAACAATAAACACTGGCAACATGTGACTAAAACCTGAGACCAGGCATAAGAATATGTGTCTCAAACACACACACACTCGCATACACTTGTCCAGTGGACATACATACACATACTCACACATAAGGAAACACACATATCGTCGCTGTCCGACGCTAACCGTGTATTTACACAATCAGTGATTTTACAGGAGCATCAAAAAACATATTGTCGCCTGCTACAAAGTCAATCCCCATTTGATATACGCTTGACCCTTCTTCTTTACCGATGAGTAAACATGTGACACAATAAAAGTTGCATTAACACCCAGAATTTTCGTGATAATTCAGTTACACGGTTAGTAACAAAGTTAGTGCATTGTTCTCACAATGGGAGATACGACAGCTGCCGGCAGTTACACGATTAGCGTGACCAGTTACACACTTATCGCGTCAAAACCAGCAACAACCCGCCACATACACGATTATTTCCGTGGTATCATGTGACAAATTTGAGCATTTTCATTGGTCGCAGAGACAAGATTTATAGAAGACCTGCGTGAGGTCACTTGAAGGAGTTTCAGTAAAAAATTTATTTTGGTAAAATTTTGTAGATACACGGTTAGCGTCGGACAGCTACGATATGCACAGACTAAAAATATATAAATGATGATTTCATAAAAATGCTCAGCAATAGTATGGCATAAGCATTCAACAAGAAATATTTTCTTACATATGGGTTGATCTCCATATCACACCTACACAACAAAACTATAATTTCAATTCATGTAGCTTTCTTTCCATTTATTCCTTATCACAAACATTCAAGAGGAATTTTAAAATTCATGCAGCTTTCTTTCATTAAAACTGTTAGCATGAATCGTCAAAAATAAGTTCTGGACAAAATTAAGTTTAGGGTAAAAATAAAAAAAATTACCATATTTTCCGGACTATAAGGACTTAATTTTACACAAAATGAAGATTTTGTTATTATCTTTTCTTACCATATTTGTAGTCATATAATACAAGGTGCAGGGGTCTCACTCTGGGAAAAAGTTAAGTATAGCCTAATAATCTGAAAAATATGGTATACATTGCCAGTATCTAGTATTCAAATCTTTTGATCACAAGATCTAGTATGGTGGCAATGTCTCATTTCTGTTCCGTTCTCAATGCATAAGGAATGACATGTTGTGATAGGAAGTTAACTCCTTTAACAATCTCATCTTCTGAGTTCCATATCGTATGACTCAAAGTTACTAGGACAACATAAACATGACCAACGTCCATAGCATCGCATCACGATAGCTGAGGCGAACTATAACCCTATCTTTACAAGATGGTGGCAGCGGTGGGATTAATCCACAGAATGGCGAAGATTCCTGAAATGAACTGGAGAGAAGAAAACCTGGCAGAATCGCTAGGGATTTTCAAACAGACAATGGAATATTCTCCCAAGATGAAGACATCACCACAGCTGAAACACAAGCATTGAAAATCCTCCGAGGAATGGGGTCAGAAGGAATAAAACGACTTCAAGCCTCTGGCCTCACAGACGCAGACAAGAAAGACCCAAAGAAATTATGGGAATATTTTGAGTCTCAGTTACAAACTGATGTGAACTTCAGAGTGCATCGACTACAACTGATGAACCTCAGACAAGCAGAATGAGAATCACTGGACGAATGATCTGTATGAAAGCCCGCACCGTAGCTCTCAAATGTCAGTTTCAAGAAAAGGAGCTAGAAGAACGCTTCATTGAACTGATTATAGCCTCAACCCCAACCAAAGCATTTCAAAGGGAGCTCTTAGGCAAAGACAAAACCTACACACTCTGAAGGAAGATGATTTGAGGCCATCATATTCATAGCAGGCACAAACAAACTGCAAGCAATGGCAACACCACCAGTCAACATTGATTCACAGTGCATGAAATATCCCTGTGACAACCACCCCCCACGTCAGTGCCCAGCATTTGGAGATATCTGTGATGGCTGTGGAAAAAGAAACCACTAGAAGAAATGTCACAGCAACAAAGAAAAGAAGCCTCAGCTAAGGAACAGACATCAGCAATCACATAAGCAATACATGCATGATATTGAAGGCAATGAGCCTGACGAGGACATTAACAGCATCCACATCGAGAGCATTCAAATATCAAGCCAAATTGTGCAGCACGAAGTGTATGCTGATCTTGATGTGAAAATTCCAAGCATGAAAGGCATTCACAAACTCAAACTGAAAGTGGACATATAATTATGTTCATATGTTTCAGTTTATCAAAACCTTTCCTTAAATTTTCCCAAACTTTGTGCTCACTTTGAAAAGTCTAATTTCATGCTGCATAATATTATTTTTAAGAACTACACTGCATGAATTCATAAAATAGCCTGAACACTGGTTCCTGACATTCCCATGAACAGGCATTCAAGTATCTACTTTTCCTGTCGTTCGTTGACAACTTCACCCCGCCTCCCTCATTCTCCCACCCACCCAACTTTTCTTCATTTTTTTCAAATATTCAAATCGCCTCCCCCCACTCCCCCTCCAGCATCCCCCCCCCCCCAACACAGACTATCAGCTGTTGTTTTCTAGGATGGGTTCAAACACGGGGTAGAAGATGTTGAGTCTCTTCTGCAAGAGGGACACAGTGACAGGGATGGCTTCGAAGGACTCTCCGTCTATGTTATACCACACTGGAGGCACCTGAAAGCATAAAGACTCGGTAATGACAAGACTGAAAATCAGAGGAAGAGAGGAAGAAAGAAAGAAAGGAAGGAAGAAGTTATAGAGGAAGGAAATTGTCCCCAAATATTTAACTATTTTCTAAATCTTATTAGCATGAACACAACTCTTGAGTACTAGGATCCTCTTTCTATTTCCCTCTTCCCAACAATCAAAACAAATAAGCAAACAAACAAACAAACAAACACCCACCACCACTAGCAAACCACAAGTGTAAATATTGACATTGGCTCATTGCACAATCCCGAACAATTTAAAATAACTCCTAACCAGCAGTGGATCTGTTTCAGCAATGTATCCAATCAAGTTAACCCGTTCTAAAACTGTTGAAGCTACCAGAGTGCATGCTATCTTGCACAAACTTAAATGAATTATACTCGTACTTAACTTACAGGGTAACTGCCTAAAAATCTGCTTGCTGTGTTATGAATGCAAAATCGAAAGTCTTTAAGTTCTGGAGCGAATAAAATGTCTGTTTCGATAAAAGCATTTCAACTTACCGGGTATGCAACAACATGAACAACAACACACATACACACACATACAGACACACACACATACATACACCACATCTACGCTTCCCGACAGACATACCCCTTCCTGCGGTGGTGGCAATTCCAACTGAATGCTGACGTCTTTGAGAAGAAGGCGCTGGTTGTTGTCACTGCCATACTTCGGATATGTCCTCTTCATCCGCTCCCAACTGCAATCAAAATTGCATTAACTCACACCCTTTTAAAGAATTTAGCAAGTCTTATTATTATTTTATTGACCAGAGAATTTGGGAACAGAATGTGAGCAAAGTACATTTCTATAAGCTCTAAAACATCTTCCTCTCACTAATATCTAATAATAATAATGGTGAAAATTTATATAGCGCCCATCCTACGAAGTAGGCTACAGGGCGCTTTACATATAACAAAATAGAATAACAACATGAAACAGATATCAGTAACATGGTCAGCAACATGATATCTTGCCCCATTATAATTTAGCAAAATTAATTGGTATCAATTTTAAAATTTATTGCAGTTCTTAATCTTAGAAACATAGAAACTAATGCACACACACACATTCACTATTTTATTAAAAGAACTGAAGAATACTCATGTATAAGTCATCCCAACTTATAATGATATAAAATCCTACTGACAACCTGCAAACTCGTATGTGTTGATAAGTGTTTGCAGGTATTAGAAGCAGAAATATAAAAAAAAGCATCCAAACAAAAAAGTTCCCTTTCATCTTCTCACGGAGCCTTACCCTTCGTAAATGAGTTCCGTCTTTGTTGGCTCAGCAGGCCCCAATTCAAAGTGAATCCCTGGCAGTGCTTGGTCCTGGATAAAGCAAGCCAAAGGAAAGTGGTGACCTTCACTTCATAGACTATCCTTGTTATTCAACATACTGAAATGTTTCAGCTTACATGTATATGTAAACTGAAACATGATGCATAAATTTGCAAGCATGCAAATTTGCTTGATAGCAAAATCTCTAGTCTTGTAGCAAAAAGGAAGTGTTAAACTGAATGTGTAATTCCTTAATTACTAAGTGATATTAATTCCTTTTTAGTGACTTATATTCACGCACGCGCACCGCATCACATTTTTAATAATCTTTTTGTTCTGGAAGTAGATTTATGGACAGGAAATAAAAGAGTACTACTTTTAGTGTTGCTGTTGTTGTCTTACCCTGGCTAAAAGACTCCAGGGATAATCTCAACAGCCAAAGCACTTGAACACTATGGTACAAATGCAGCAGCTAGGGATGAGAACATTACATGTGAGACCGTTTTTGATTACCCCGCCACGTGGGCAACCACACTCCGACTTCGGAGGAATTTAGTAAATTTGGAGAAAATTTACTTTCTTTAATTAAATTTCTTCAAACAGGATTTTTTTCTCAAAAAGTTGCTTTTTAAAAAAAATTGAATTTGGGACTATCAGTTTCTTCACTAAACATATTTTCAAAGACGTTGTTAAACCAAAGAAAGCACGAAACAACCCAGAGGGAAACTGGACTAACTTATAGTTTAAGGCATCTCCCATCAATTATTTTGATTAAAAACTTTAACTGACAAGCAACATTCTGACGTTCTCGCAAAAGGGATAGGATTAGGATCAGCCTAGTTCTATTCTCCTGAAAATGGAAGAACCAGACTTTGAGATTGAGAGCCGTAAACAAGAGGGAGGGTGTCTGAAGTAGAGATTTGCCGAAAACTGACCTGTCCAGTTGTCATGTTTGTGGACATGAGGGCCAGTTCTACAGTGGACACTTCCTGCACCACTCGCTTTTCCTCCTCCTCCTCCTTCTCCTCCCTTTCATTCCTGTTCGTCTGTGCTGATAAGATCAAAACACAAGAAGGTCAAGATTAACTTCATTTACAGAAAGTGGACCACTCACTGACATTATACAAAATGGGAGTCATAACAGCCAAGGTTGACGACTGATTTCTTTTATTATTTAAAGCAACAGGAAAAGGTGGAATATGAATTTCTCACTACACATATATATAATACTACTACTAATAATGGATATTTGTTGCGCTCTTTCTTCAGAGAGCTCAGAGCGCTTACAAAGTTAACTTTAGACAACAACAATAACAATGGCAATAAACACAAAACAATCAGAAATAGATATATTAAATACAAATCTGATACTTCACACGTGCGTGTGCGCACATGCACACGCACAGTACACACAGAAAAGACATTCTTACCCAAAGGCTACTTTACATGCAAGCGCATACCAAAATCATGAGTGCGACCCATCAGCCAACGTCATGGGTAGCAAAACGCAAATCAGACCAAACTTAATATAACGCTAGATATCCTTACTGAATGCAGCAGATGCTACTTGAAACACACGATGCCACATCAACCACAAGGTTTCTTTTTTAATCTGAGATTTTACTTCTTTTTCTTCTTTAAAAAACCCAAAAAACTAAATATAATAAAAGAGTTTTGTTCAGCTTGATCGCTTTACTTGTTTTTACAATTTGAAAACAATTGAGCTTACAGTTCATACATTTACACACATTCATGATATATCTTTCTGAACAAATTTCTTCATGAACTTTATAAGTGAAGACAAGTGAAAGAGAGCCGAAACTGTCTTGAGCAATACATAAATAATAAATATAGTCGAACTCTGCCTAACGGGCATCCCGGTTTTGTGGACACCCTGGTAATCGTGAGTTTTATTCAGCCTCTTCTAACTTATCTATTACAAAAAGTGTTTCCAGCATAACGACCACCTCGCAATTACGTACAGTTTTGACCAGTCAGTTGGGTGGTCGCAATACCGAGATTCTACTGTAAATGTATAAAGTACATAATAAACAAACAACAAGGTTTGACTGTAAATATGTAAAATACATGAAACTAAAGTAAAATAACAAACAAAGTCTAAGTTTACCTTGCTGCGTTTTCCTGCGGCCAGTCAAGAAATTCCAGAAGCTCCAGGACGCCTTTCTGGGCAGTTCCTCCTCCTCTGCAGCGTGCTTCATGTTGTCAGGGGTGGCCTCCACGTAAGAGATTGTGGACTTCACCACAGGAGGCCAAGTCTTCAACGCTGTGCGGACGTATGTCCACCGCGATTTCAGGGGTCCAAAATACCAGTACCTGTATGAATGAGTGAACTTTGAAAATACATCTTCAGGTTATCTGAGTATTTGCAGATTTGAAAATTATAAATGTATTTTCAGGTTTTAATATTAAGTAAAGGGAAGGGTTGGAAATATTAAAAGATACCAGAACAAGAATTTGTGGTCCCTTATGTAGTTCACTTTTTTTCATTCAGAACATTCTTTAAGAAGAAAATACATGATAAACACTTCTTCATTTGCTATGAAAGTTTACCACAACAAGCACTGGTCTACAAAATCTTCAAGTTTTTAAGGATGATACAGGCTGCTCCATCACCCTTCAAGTAAAAATTGCACAATGAACATTGTCATTTTGAAACAAAAAGAGCTACTTATTTCATCCTGAAGTGTTCACATTCTATCTTACAAACAAGCATGCAACATACAGAGTTCAAGTTCTACCCATTCATACACAACAGACACTAACTTAGATTTTCGTTCCTCTGCATCTCTGTAAGCTCCGATCTCCATCCCACACAATGCATATGTTGTTTTTCCTTCTCCACCCTGTCAAAAACAAAAACAATGAAAAAAATATACACACGCAAGCACACATACACACCTACATACATTTTCACACACTTATGAACGTATGACCTAAACCAATACTAAACGTAATTCACATACAAAACTTTTCAAAATTATAATATGAAATCTTTCTTAACCCCCCTGTGGGGATACTGGGGGGTCTTTCGTACAAATGGTTCCCCCACCTTCTGGAAGTTCTGTGCTTGTAACTTCCTCTAATCTGTCAATCTCTTTGACTCTGCTTTTCCCTTTGCTTACTGTCATCTACTATCTTTCTATCTTACTGGTCCATTCTCCTACCTTTTATTCTATAAATTCTTACAAACATTTCTTCAGCCAAAGTCGGACATGCTGGGCCTAACAGCATGACGCATCTACGCTCATATGACAGTAAACTGTCTAAGCGAAAGAAGAAGATGAAGAAGAAGAAGAAAACTTTCTTACAATGTCTCTCTTTTTTCTTTTTTTTTAAAACTTTCCTTTCCTTTTGCCTGTTTTGGAGCTACACAAGTTATAATTAAGAAAGGATTCTCAATTTGTTTAACCAGAGGCATGCACAGCTATTTTTAGTGTGCATGTGTGTGTGTGTGCGTTTGAGTGCATAGGTGTGTGTGCACACACAAGGGTATATGTGTGCGCATGCGCATGCGTGTATGCACGCACGCATGTGTGTGCGAATTCACCTTGTTTAATTAAGGACTTTTAAAAAAAAAGTAACAACAGAACATTAAGTGAAGTATTACAACTTGGTACTGTTTAGATATTGTGCAAGGTTTGAAGCATTCAATCATCCCTTTCAATCTGCTTCTTTTTTTTTCAACATAACGTGAGTCATTCATACTGATCTATGATTATAGTTTCTGATTCCAGTACTCACATCCACTTTTAGAACATCGATTTTCTTTGTCACATTCTTCACCACCGCCATTGCCGCATCCGACATCATTCTGCAGAAACAGTAATGAATTTCACTATACATGGGAATCAGTTAGATTGCAGGAGCTTAACCCTTTCACCTCAATGTCGCATTTTAGCACCACAATGGTTTAACACCCATGTCACTAAAAGGCATCAAATCAGGGCCTGTTATTCAAAGACACTATTTTCTTAATTTTAGGTGATAAGAATAGGCCTAATGTTATATATTTCACAGATATTGCAGATATTTTATTTTCTCTACCCACTTAAGTTTAATTATATTTTTTGGCTGAAAAATGGCTGGCGGCTAAAGGGTTAAGCCAATCATTTGCAAAAAACAACAACAAAAACCACAAGATTTAAAAGCTTATAAATTGCACAAGGTTTCTTAGAAACCAAAATCAAACTAATAATGAAAATCGAACAGCACTTACTCGTGTGTATTTTATTAGACGTTTTAGCACACACAAAAAAGCCCAAATTTTCATTGCCAAAAATAAAATGCTTCAAAATGTGTAACCATGTTTACCATGTCTATTCAAACTACGCAAACTCACGCACACATACATACAGACACAGTGACACACACACACACTCAAACACCATACAGCACACACAGAATATAGATAAATAATACTTGTCTTAACTACAGTGTAACTACACACACGCCATACAACACCCATATATAAATTGCCTTTCTATATGCCCCTACAATCCAGACACACACACACCGTAAACCTATCTCTACATTACCTCACAGAGTCCTTGTCCACTCCATACAAGAGACGAGCAAATGTGTTGGTGTTACCCAGAGGTATCACACCCACGGGAATCTTGTGAAACTTCTGTCAAGCAATGACAACAAATATTGATCACCATGTTTTTGTTTTTTTAATATAATATTGTATACAACTCTCTATATATAATTCAAACGAAGCCTGGTATTTCATGCTATAGTGTGAGATGCTAAGAAAGAGCATGGAACAGCGTGGAAAGAGCATCATTGTTGTAGAATATAGAAAGAAAGGTTTGCGTGTTGTATTATACTATGTTGTATGTACGTAAGGTTTGCTGTAGCAATAGTTAGGTGAATAGTTGAGTGAGTACATGCGAAAATATGAGGATAGGGAGGGGACGGGAGGAGTGCTGGCAGTAGGCCTATGTCTGAGCATGTGTGTGAAGGTTTGTTTTAATTAATAGATGTTTTAGTGAAATTGTAAAGCGCTTAGGGCTCTAAGAATAAGCGCTAAAAAATGTTCTTTATAAATAAATAAACAGTATGATAGGGAGCATGATACGTAGTTTGACATGACTGAATATTATTTAATATAGTATGCACGGTTTTGGTTTGATTCTCCAGAGCATGGTACAGAATGGTAAAATATTTGAAAGTATTGTAAAACTTGGCTTAGTATGGGATGAAAAAACCTGAAACAGACTGTAACGTCACTGACCAAAGTACCACACAAACAAATACACAACAAGTGCAAAGTTACATTATTTTATTAACGAGACAAAACAGAACATGTAATATACTTCAACAAAAATGTCTTTTCCAAACAACATAAAAAACACAACAATACTTCCCCTTTTCACAGTCGAGCAGTCTCCAAAAATGTATGGAATGAATTTAGTATGGGATGGATTTCAATTGTCACAGTAGACAAGACAAGCGCATCAAATTTACAAATATACACACTAACTCTATAGAAGTTTACAAAAAGCAAATTATGTATCAAAAAGCTTTTCTATAGCTTCACTTAGCTATAAATGAACTAGTTAAAAAATGTTCTTATCAGCATGTTACAGTGAAAGACATCTAAAGAAAAAAGCTTCAGCCATATCGGAAGGTGCTTCTTATTGGATATTGATCTCACAAACACGTATAAACTTCTGTTCAGCACATCAATTAATATTTCCTTACCTTGTCATCTTTGCGCATAATTCCTGTTACAGTCTGGAAAAAGAAAAAAAAGAGAAGCACATTCCAAAATTGAATCACAAGCATGCAAAACAAAGCAAAATATAGTCTTATATCATGTCTGCATTAACAATAGTTAATTTTATGCTACAGGCTCATTGCAGACACTTACAAACTATGTTTACAATTAAAAGTTATGTTTAAAACCCGGTGTGGAAAATCCATTGTCTTCATTAGTTCATAATGTTTTTGAAAGAAATGTAAAGAATTCTGAGGCAGAGTAATTTTCTCAACATGAACCAAATCATTAACTCTTAACATTTAATTGATTTGGAATGGTCTGTGGGTGACATTCTAACTCTACACAAAAATCAACAAGGGGATATTGAACTATTGATGAGCAAAGGGACAAAATATCAAAATCACATATGATAAAGCAAGCATCATCATGTCACAATGAAAAACATACAAACCTTTCTTTCTGCATCCCAACTTTTCTCTGCTATGTCCATAATGTACGCACTCACACACACAAAGTATTCTCTCTCTCTTTTCTGTCTCTCACTCGCTCTCAGTATACAGACATATGTATTTATTTATTCAATTATTTTCTAATAATTCCAGAATAGGTGTAGAGCGGCGCAGAGATAACGCGTTCGCCTCGTGCACGATAAACCCGAGTTCGAACCTGGATACAGGGGATTTTTCCTCTCACTCTGCACTAGGCTTTCAGATAAACCAAGATAAACCATGCACTAAGCACATGATAAACCCAGTGGCAACGAAAAAGTTGTTATTTGGTAAAAATTTACCCACCCCCCTTTCCTTCATCAGTCACACAAAAACTGCATGAAAAAAAGGGGCCTCTTGCTGTGACACGCTCTCTAGGTGGGAGCAACCCGAATTTCACAGAGATGCGCTCTGTGACTATTAAAGTACTAAAATGGTCCAAATACCAAAATAAAAAACTCAATAAAAACTTAACTTACCAGCAGAGGTAAAAATTGCGCTCAGGGGACAACTCACCTCCAACAGTGTACCATCCCCTCCAGCCACAATGATGGCGTCTGTCTCTTCCTCTTCCAACACGCTGATGAACTTCTTCACTTGTCCCTCATACTCTGTCTGAACAAAACAATTACAAGTAAGGTTGACTACTTCTCTTTGCACATGTTTCTGCGCATCTCATGGAGCAGTATGCTTACTGTATGTCGCAATTTTTAATTGTAAAATAATCTAAAAAAAAGATACTACAGCTCAACAAACATACTACTTTCACGCCCACAAGAACAAAACAAACGAACAAGTTGCTTGTAGTCGAATATTTCGTGCCGATCACAGCACTTCACCAAGGATGACGTTGAATAAACTTCTTCAATGACACAATAGACAAAGACGTAAACAAAATGATGTCAAGCAAGGCCTCAGTGACCCACTTAGGGCCTATGATCTATCTTTAGTGCTCTCTGTTGATTTTAGATGGGGGTGGGGTATTTCCTCTTTATTTCAAAGCAAGCAGGGCGATATGCCTTGATTGTTTGTTTTATATGAAAAAAAGATATTAAACATTATTTCTGCAAAGTTTCAGGCAATTGCCATTACTTGTAAGGGACTTGTGATGATTTCAGTCTATGATAATGGTCAAAATCTTGATTTTAGATGGGTGGGGTGGGGTAAGTATTTCGTCTTTATTTAAAAAACAAGGACATACCTTTATTGTTTGTTTTATATGAAAAGGATATATTAAACATTATTCCTGCAAAGTGTCAGAAAATTGACAATAGTTTTTCAGGACTAATTATGAGTTTTGTCAGTTATGGGGGTCAAAAATGAAATTTTTGTTCACATTAAAACCTGTATTTTTCCCTAAATGTTAATCTCTCTGATATGATTCACACACACACACACTTAGTCACTATACATATTAAAAAGTATTATACCTTTAGGCTTACTGCCCAAGTCACAGTAGGTAAACTGAGTACGTGACGTCATATTCAGGGGGCATCTACTCTTAACAGTGGCAACATGGCGACGCAATGAAATAAGGCCTAAGATTCTGCACTTTAATTAAAGTTGATTTATCTCTATTCGAAAGACTTTGGAATAGAAAGAAACGCACAATGATTATTTATTACACATAAACATTAATTTAAGGCTGACTCGTCTTTTGACTTAAGACAAACAGCTTGAACTTACTTTGATCACATTCACTTCCAGTCCAGCCAGATTCAGAATTGGTGCCGCATTCTTCTCAAACAACTTACGGGATTTCCTGCACACCCATTAGCAGTAGCACAGGGAAGGTCATTGTTGGCAATAACAAAACAATGGACAAAAAGCTGCAGACAAACTTTGAATAAAAGCTTTTTCTTTTTTAATTAATGAAATCCTTAATAATGTTACGATTATGAGTATAAAATTCTATATCCTGATCAGTTACTATTACTAATACTATTGTCTGAAGCTAACTTTTCATTACTAATAATAAACAAGTTCTGAACAACGAACAAATCATATTTTTGTTATACTTATAGTTAATATAATCTGAGCCTTTTTTGCCCATTAAGTTACCAAGTGATGTAATCAAAGTAATGACCTCATACTAATTTGACGTCATTATCATCAGTCCATGGCGGGGCCCCTCGAAATATCTCACTCCAGTTAATGTGGTGTAAGTTGTTTGACTTTCTAACTCTAAGTCTGGTACCTTTTGTATACTTTTTTACTTTTCCTAGTATAGTAATGTAGTATGGTTCCTGCAACCATATGAGCATTACAAAAGAAGCAAACAAACTGCCAGTTTGGTACACAGAAGGTGTACCTGACTGGAGCATCTTACCCTCCATGAGCAGCAGGATTGAGGAAAACAGTCACTCTCCGAGGCTTTTCTGTCAAAGATATTTTCTCCTCTCCATATTTCTGAAAGATGAAAACTTATATGACTGTCTTTATAAAGTTAACCATGAATAACTTCTATAAAATGTTCTCACACTTTAAAATTGAACCCATGCACATAAACCTTTACCTGTTTATAATATAAAATATACATATATATGATCACAGGGGGGGGGGGACAAACAAGAAAACCAAGCTGTTTTCCGAATTTTCGTCTAAGGCACACTTCGTCAAGGACTGACGTTTTTACGGCCAAAGCTGAAATCTTCAATTTCGCTTTATTGGCCACTTTTTCTCTCTAATTTTTCCTCTTTACCCCCCCTTTTTTAGAGGGAGAACAACAGACAGTCACAGTGACAACACGCTTTTGACGTTTACATGGTTGAGTGTGAAGTTGGAAGGTGAGCTGTTGTCAATTGAAAGACCCTGCATGGCGTTAAAATCACTCAAGAAAACAAAATCATTGTCTTTTACTCGTGCTTCTGTCAAGTTGTAGGATTAATAAAGTGTTCACATACAGTACACATACACTGTACTGTATGAACTCTTGTGTTTTGACAGATTTTATTCATTTCAATTTGACGTCATTGCTTTTGACTTGCATAATTGCGTCATACAGTATCTCGATGTTCGTTTTATCAGCCGATTCGCTTTATCGGCCACATTTTGCCTTGTCCCAAAAGTGGCCGATAAAGCGGATTCCACTGTATATATGATCACAGGGGGGGGGGGACAAACAAGAAAACCAAGCTGTTTTCCGAATTTTCGTCTAAGGCACACTTCGTCAAGGACTGACATTAGTGACAAGGGCATGACGTCACCAAAATATGAAAAATATACAGTACAGAAAAATGTAAGTTTATATAAATCATGATACAGTGATCAATACACAGTCACAGTGCACTAGATAGTTTGTTAATTACAATATTGCAGTGTTATTAGTTATTAGTTTATATTCTTCAATTGTTGTTGATAAATGTGTTTATTGTTGTTTTTCTTATGTGCACCTGGCTGCAATTTCTCTGTTATGAGATAATAAAGATGATTTGATTTGATTTGATATTATAATACTTTTAAAATTTTTTTTACACAGTCAGACTCTCTCTTTCTCACACACACACACACATATACACATGTATACAGACAGAGCACAACACACTCATACAGAGAGACACACACACAGAGTAACACACACATACAGAACAGAGTAACAGTAACACACACATACAGAACAGAGTGACACACACAGACACACACAAAGAGACCAGCACAATATACATGTATCCTGTTTATTTTGTTTTCTTCTTTTAACACACATAAGAATAAATAAATACGCTAGTAATATAGTATAAAGTTAGATTTACATCATCAGTAGAAATTTATATCCCAAATCTGTTGACACATTTCATTTTAGATCTAATGTGCTCAAACAGATAAGGCTTCCACATTCGCTTGTGTTTTAGTTTTACTTTTAACTTCAAGTAATTTCTTATTATTTCACAAAATAATTGTTAATGGTAAACACAATTTATAAATTACCTTAGCTTCAGCACAGTACACTCTTCTAAGGAGGTTTTCTCTGAAACACACACACACACACATCATATACACAACACACACATGGAGTAAATTTTAAAATAAAATGTTATACAAATACACACATACTATACACACCAACACACAAAACTGAGTCATCAGCTATAATAACCCCATTTCCGTCTGCAAGTGTAAAGAAGACAACTTAGGTTAAAAACAGAAAAAAAAGCTTGGCAGGCTGCTTCTAAACTAATATTTAATACTTCAACAGATAATCTTTTCTTACGGGCAAATTAGGGATCTTGCTGATTTTTAAGAATCAATTATCAGTAGGACTAGGAGTAGAAGTTAGACATGAATATTATTACTATATATGGTTGTGTGTGTGTGTGTCAAGTCAAAACAAAATCATCTTTATTGAGGGTTAAAGAATAAGCTGAAAAAGCTTTTTTCCATCCTGCCCTCACAGTGTGTCACTGTGTGTGTGTGTGCATACAAATTAATGTAACAGACCCCAATGTAAAGGCATTCCATCACTAATGTATGAGAGAGAGAGAGAGAGAGAGAGAGAGAGAGAGAGAGAGAGAGAGAGAGAGAGAGAGAGAGAGAGAGAGAGAGAGAGAGAGAGAGAGAGAGAGAGAGAGAGAGAGAGAGAGAGAGAGAGAGAGAGAGAGAGAGAAAGAGAGACTCGGACTTGGAATGTTTAATGACTTAGGCCAACAGCCTCTATCATGACAATAGCACAAAGAAATACATCAATGTTTTTATACACACACCCCTCCCCACCCACACACCTACAAAACACATGCTTACATAATTATGCGCACACACGCACATATTCAAACGCACTCACACACATTCTCACACTCAGGCATGCACGCACGCACATAAACTCACACACTCTCTCTCTTGTACACAGGCATGCACGCATGCACACACTACAAACCACACATAGACGCACACACACACATGTACTCCCCTCCCCCCCCAACCCCACACGTACACTCCGGAGCAAAAACCATAAATACAATAAGCAATAATAATAGCAGAAGAGAGAGAGAGAGAGAGAGAGAGAGAGAGAGAGAGAGAGACTCAGAGAGAGAGAGAGAGAGAGAGAGAGAGAGAGAGAGAGAGAGAGAGAGAGAGAAGATAGAGAGAGAGAGAGAGAGAGAGAGAGAGAGAGAGAGAGAGAGAGGGGAGGGGGAGGGGAGAGAGAAGAAGCTGTTGTTCTAATTTAGAACTATAGATAAAATACTGATCTTCTTCTTCAGATTCTTCTTCTTTCAAATATATGTCGCTAAAATCCAGTAGTCTAGAATAACTGCGACGAGGAGAGATTGAGCAGAGGCGGTCTATTGATGTTGACTGACTGCTGTCTTTTGAAGGCCTCCAGAGTAGGTTTGGACGGTGCTGCTGTTGAGGTGGTTCTACTCCATTGGTGTTCTAACAAAGAGTTTTTAAAACTGGTCAGTGTTTGAGGGGGGACTTAGATTGCTTTGTTGTGATCTCACACTGGACATCTGACTGGGTTCAACGAATAACTGAGTCTGGATCTTATCAGTCTGCTCGATTTGTGATAAGTGATGAAATGTTCAGGGGGTAAGGCTGGTACTAACCCCTCAACCACTCTGTAGAGCATAGTCAGACGAAGGTGTTGGCGCCTTTGCTGAAGGGATTGAAGGTAAGCTTTACCGAGGAGTTTGGTGACACTGCCAGGCATTGTAGATTTCGCCAGTGATGAAGCAGGCAGCATTTTGTTGTACATTCTATGTTGTCAATGTCTTTCTGTAGATAATTAGATAAGGATCCCACACAACTGCACAATATTTTAGTAGAGGTATGACTATAGAGCCAAATACTGAAAATAGTGAAATAGGCATTTGTTTTATAATGTGGTGGGCAGTGGCGAAGATTTTGTCAGAGGAATCCAAGGGTGCTGCTTGTTTTCTTTATCTTATGATGTCAGAAATATGTGGCAGCTCTCTGTACTTTCCCCCTTCCCAGACCGGAACTAGGTTTTTATTTTGTTCACAGTGGCTACGGGTACAGCCTTGTTGCAACACTCAGACCATGTTCAGGGATAGTAACTCTTCCTAGTCGAATTTTTCGTCAAAAATGCATTTTCTTATTTCGTATATTTAACGCATCTTGGAAAGGAATAGGGTTAGGGTTAGTAGTTTTTTAAGACATTTGCACACAATTTATGCGTCCCGTGATTGAGCGCCGTACCCGTAGCCTGGAGAATGTGAAATACGGGCCTGTACCCCTAGCCTCTGCCTGTTTTGTTTGCTATACCTGAAGTGAACCCAAGCAAATCTGATAGTGTAATTTGTGTATATATATTTCTTCTTGAGTGCTCTCTCTCTTCGGTCTTCTGCTTCTTTTTCTATGCCATAGACTATGGATGGTCACCCCCTAAAGTGTGTACAATTACTTCTGTATAAAGAAGTTGGTCACCACCACAGAAGAAGAAGAAGCCTTTGAAATTGAAGCACATAAATACAATAAGCAATAATAATAGCAACCCTCAGCAATTTTGAAGGAGACTGGGGCTGGAGTAGAGCCTAGAGCCCCAAAACATCCTACTCATCAGAAGAGTTCTTCACCAGGACCAACCTCAGCACAGACAAGGAAGGCCCATCCTGCAGCACCATCAACATCACGGAGGAAGGCGTGAGAAAACTGCTGAACGAACTAGACCCAGCAAAAGCGCCAGGCCCTGATGGCATCAGCCCAAGAATACTCCGTGAACTGGCTGACGAACTTGCTCCAGCATTCACACTGCTCTACAGGTCCTCTCTTTCCTCTGGCATCGTACCACAAGACTGGAGGACCGCTCATGTCACCCCTGTCTTCAAGAAAGGCGAGAAGTACAGGCTGGAGAATTATCGTCCGATCCCGCTCACCAGCATCCTATGTAAAGTCATGGAGCACATGCTGGTGAGCACCATTCTGGGCTACGCTGAAGAGAATGACGTCATATGCCAGGAGCAACACGGCTTCCGATGAGGACGGTCCTGTGAGAGCCAGCTCCTTGGACTAGTAGACGAACTCACCGACGACTTGGAGAAGGGTAAACAGTCTGACACACTCGTCATGGACTTCTCCAAGGCCTTCGATAAGGTGTCCCACTCTCTGCTGGTCCACAAGTTGAGCCACTACGGCATCACAGGTCAGGTCAACAGATGGGTCCAAAACTTCCTGGCAGACCGCAGACAGGCTGTTGTAGTGGAGGGTGCTAGGTCGGAATTCGTGGCAGTTGAGTCGGGTGTCCCCCAAGGTTCCGTCCTCGGTCCCACCTTATTCCTGCTATACATCAACGATCTCCCCCAAGGTCTCACAGCAACAACCCATCTGTTTGCCGACGATACTCTGTGCCACAAGAACGTCGCCACCCCCACTGATCAACAGGCTCTCCAGCACGACCTCGACAGACTGGGAGACAAAATGGCACATATAATTCCATCCTGACAAGTGCCAGTCCATCCAGTTCACAAGAAAATGCAAACCCACAGTGAACCGGTACAATCTTCATGGCCAGACCCTCTCTAGCACCGAGGAGATAAAGTACCTTAGGAGTTACCATCTCCAATGATCTGTGATGGGACTCCCACATCTCCAACATCATCAAAAGAGCCAACAAAACTCTGGGCTTCATTAGAAGAACAGTCTGAAGATCTGGAGTATCAACATCAAAGAAAGCGCCTTCCTAGCTCTAGTACGACCAACATTAGAGTATGCAAGTAGTGTGTGGGACCCCTACACCAGCAAAACCATCAAGAAAATAGAAGCTGTACAGAGGAGGGGGGCGCGCTGGGTCGTCAACCGTCACCGCCAGACTTCCAGCGTAGACTCCATATACATGGTTCGTGGGGACTTGGAAGAGTGCCAAAAAAGGACCTTTAAAGGACCAGCAAATTTTTTTAAAGGACCTATTTAAACCTTGTTTGTAGTTGTACTTGCAGACGTGGTGGGCGCAGAGCCAGACGCCGACGATTGTGGCTGAGCAGATTCTTTTTTTTTTCTTTTTTTTTTTTGGCTGAGCAGATTCATTTGTTGTTACAGTAGTACTTCTGCTGCTTGCAAAAAAAGTCGGTCACATTGCACCTCGATTCCGCCTTGTGCCTTCTTTCAGCTTTCTTGTGATTTTCAGTCTTTGCGTGTTGTTTCAGCACCGACTCTCCCATTGACAAGATGTTGATGTTTTTTTCACAATATGCACAACGACCTGCATGTTTGTTGTCCATCACTTTTCGGACCCAGTCCTTATAAATGTCTTCTCTCAGCCAACGATCCTGAAAACGAACACTTTCCAGGCATTTTTACACTTTTTACTTGAAAACAAGCACTGAAGCAGCCGCATGTGGGAATAATTTCAACATGGCGCATAAGATATCTCGCCGAATCTCGCGCACGTGACCGGATTTACAGTGACTATTAAAATTAGATGTCTGCTCGAAAGATACGAAGGCGATCGATTTTTGGCAAATTTTATTTCATTTAATATTTTTTTGGGAGTTCATTTCTTATGACAAGGTACTTGTTTTTTTGGCCCAATTAAAGGATTTAAACTGACCGCACCAATTTTAAAAGGACCTTTGACTGATTTGAAAGGACCTCCTTGCTGATATAAAGGACTTAACAGGCCTTTTGATGACCGATCAATTTCACAGCACTTTAAAGCACCTGAAAGGACCCCACGAACCCCGATATATGAGCAACTGAACTGGTCCCCGCTATCAGAGCGAAGAAAAAAGGCACGGCTCACCAACTTCTTCAACTTCAAGTTCCATCATGGAGAATTGGCGATCAACTCCTCCAGAAAGCCAGCCCCCAGCCCTCCAACAAGATCTACTCGTTTCCTGCATGCTGAGGCGTACCAACTGCCAGCATGCAGGACTCTGTACCGTTAGCAGTCCTTCTTCCCTCGGACCATTGCCGAGTGGAACCTACTCCCTTCTGTGGCAGTGTCATCAGCCACAGTGGGAGCCTTCAAAAGCCAGATCTACCCCCCCCCCCCCCCCCTGTCCCTTCTTCCTCATCTAACCGCCCCCCCCCCCCCCCCCCTCCACCCTCATCCACGACTCCCTCTCTACCCATCATACTAGGTCAGGTCAGGTCAGGTATTTGGACGACCAGGCCTTGCAGCCTCTCAATGCGTCCTTCCTTTTGGTTAGTGTTTGGCAATTGCTGTGGCGGTTTTTAGCATCCATATTGATGCACTAATCATGGACAATTTTTGGATCACTGTCTAGGAGTAGGTTTTTTAATTTGTTAGTATCTGAGAACTGTCTAGGAGTAGGAGGTTTTTTAATTTGTTAGTATCTGAGGTCAGTTTACTAAGCCAAGACTTTAAACCTAAAGCCTAACCTAAGCGCTGAAACCTTTTTGAGTTTTCCAAGTTAATCTTCAGAATCTTCAGTATGATAATTGAAAATAATATACTTTCTAAAGATCAATTTGGTTTCACTAAGGGCCGATCTTGCATCACGCAACTTCTGATGACAATAAACGACTGGGTGGGCTCGCTGGAAGATGGTAAATCTCTTGATGCCGTCTATCTGGACCTGCAGAAGGCGTTCGACACGGTGTCGCATCGCCATCTCCTACATAAGCTGAAATCTTATGGGGTGGGAGGTAGCCTCTTGACATGGTTGGATGATTTCTTAAGAGAGAGAAGTCAAAAAGTCAATATTTTCGGATTCAATAAAGGTAACCAGCGGAGTCCCTCAGGGTAGTGTCCTGGGGCCCGTCCTGTTTTTGTATTTTATAAATGATTTACCGGAGCAAGTGGAGTGCAAGGTTAAAATTTTTGCAGATGATACAAAGGCATATGCAAACGTAGATAGCAGTGAAGAATCAAAACTAGAAGTACAAAGATGCATTGACAACTTGGTGGCATGGGCGGATACATGGCTAATGAAATTTAATAGTGAGAAATGTAAAGTTATGCACTTAGGTAAACAAAATCCCATGCATAAATACTCCATAAAGGAAGGTAAAGAAAGAAGAACGCTGGAAGTTACATCAGTTGAAAGGATCTTGGGGTATTTGTAGACCAAGGTCTGTCTTTTGAGCCTCACATAAATAATACTGTACTAAAAGCAAACCGGATTTCAGGATTACTAGTCAAAACAATTACTAATAAGTCTAAAGATATTATGGTTCCTCTATTCAAAACTCTAGTAAGACCTGTTCTAGAGTATGGAAACCCAGTGTGGTGCCCACACCTAAGAAAGAATATTGATCTAGTTGAAGGGGTGCAGCGAAGGTTCTCAAAGAAAATTCAGGGCACAAGCAATATGAGTTATCAGGAAAGACTGACGTACTTAAAACTACCAAGCCTAGAATACAGAAGACTTAGAGGTGATATAATAGAAGTATACAAAATTCTCCATGGTTTTTATGACTATACTACCACAAAACAATTACTAACTCTGTGTGAGGATGAAAGAACCCGCGGACATACTTTTAAACTAATAAAAAAAAAACTACTAATACTAAATTTGCACAAACCTTTTTCACTAACCGTATTACTAACGCATGGAATAATCTTCCAAATGAAGCAGTAAATGCATCATTCAAGAACTCATTAGATCGATATTTTCAAAATATTGTGTATTCAGTAAATTTAAATAAATTAGATAAATAAAACACAACTGCCAAAGTAGTCGATCGGCAATGCCGATACAACATAAATAACAAATAGAACCAATCTAGAGGGCAAAAGGCTGAAAAGCCTACAGTGCCATGATATAATATGATGATGATATGATTGATATGATTCATTTTATGAAGGTGGAAGATCAAACGAAGAAGAAGAAGAAGACCCACAGTTGAACTTTTGCACTTGATACTTACTCGTATCTGTCATGGCCATATTTAACCCCATAGCCACTTGAAAGAGTGAATAAGATTGATTTCTTCCAGTGGTTTCTTAAAACTTGTCCTATTTTCACAACAAATGCCATCATTAACAGGCTTATAAACAAACATACATGCACACATGTGCCTTGTTACTAAACGGACAGGAGGTAAAAAGAATGCTCTGCAAATGAGACCATTTGAATAATTTTCCAATTGAGAACATTTGATGTTTCAGGATAAAAACTCTCTCTCTCTCTCTCTCTCTCTCTCTCTCTCTCTCTCTTATCAGACATTGGTAAATGAAGGGTTGGAGCTGTACCAGTCGGGGTATGTCCCTGGGGAGCGCTATGCGAGCCGGATTGGTTCAGCCTGGATACTCCAAAATATGGCCCACCAACTTTACTAATACTACTAGGCCTACCACACACACTACCAATAGTAAATTGTCGTATTAAAGAACACTATAAGTTGTTTCTATTTTTGTTTTTCACACCACGCAACCCTTTTAAGTCACTAAGTCTGGAGTAGATGGTGTGACAATATGACTGCTAATATTTGAAGACATTGTCGGGCTACTCCAATCTGGAGAGCGCATCGCTGCTAGTACAGCATCACTCCTTTTTTTTAAAATGTAAGCTATGTGAATGTCATCCACCCATGCAGCCCCCCTCCCCCCCCTTTTATGTATTGTAAGCTATGTGAATATGTTATCCTTCCCACCAGCATTACACGGCCTACTCTTGAATAGTGGAATGGGCTTTAACCTCTTCAGTGCCGACGACATTTGAATACGTCCTCTATAATGCTTCAGTACTTGCCAACGACATGTTGCGCTAAGTCACAATTGTTCCGCATTAAAAAAAAATGTAAGGCAAACCGGCGGTGCATGCATACCTAATCAACAGCCTTCTTTATAGGGAAATTAATAACTTTAAGGACCATCTGACCCTGCAAGAAGATCTGCAACAGCTTGAGACCTGGGCGAACACTTGGGGCATGCGCTTCAACGCTTCCAAGTGCTATATTCTATCTTTACGCAACAAATCCAACTTCTATTACCAACTAAACAACGCCATCCTCCAGCATGTTCCAACAAATCCATACCTGGGCATTCTACTATCTGAGGACCTAAAATGGGGACCACATATTTCCAACATTACAAAGAAAGCAAGCTGCACCCTTGGTTTCCTCCGACGAAATCTCCGTCGCTGCCCACCACGGTGTAAAACCAATGCCTATCTAGCTCCAGTCAGACCTTTACTAGAATACGGTGCAGTTGTGTGGGACCCTTATCTACAGAAAGACATTGACAGTATAGAACGTATACAACGGAATGCTGCCCGCTTCATCACTGGCGACTATAAGTCCACAACACCTGGCAGTGTCACCAAACTTCTTGACAAAACTGAACTCCCATCCCTTCAGCAAAGGCACCATCACCTCCGCCTGACCGTGCTCTACAGAGTGGTTGAGGGGTTAGTACTGGCCTTACCCCCTGAAGACTTCATCACTTATCACAAATTGAGCAGACTGATAAGATCCCGACTTCCTTACTCGTCGAACCCAATCAGATCTTCAGTTAGAAACAACAACAAAGCAAGAAAAGTTCCCTCCTCAAACACCGACCAGCTCAAAAGCTCTTTTTTTGTTAGAACACCAACAGAGTGGAACCATCTGAACAACAGCACCGTCCAAGCCAATTCCGTTGAGGCCTTCAAAAGACAGCTATTAATCAACCAACATCAATAAACCGCCTCTGCGCAATCTCTCCCCGTCGCATTTATGCCAGACTACTGGATTGTAGCGACGTATTTGAAAGAAGTGCAAGCGTTTGCAGAAGAACTTAGGATTTAAGCTTCATCCTAAGAACTTTGTCTATCGATCTGTATATGTTTCTCTCTCTCACCATTATCTTGTCCTTGTATCTGTGTCTCACTGTCCCAAATCCCCGATACATGTCAGTCTATCTCTGTCTGTGTCTATTGTTTTAATGAGAGAGAGGCTTAAAACCGAGATCCCATGTGTGAATGCATGCACAAGATCATGCACACACGTTAAAGCCCATTCCACTCTTCTGTAGGAGTAGGCCGTGTTGTGCTAGTGAAATGGATGACACAAACCCACATAGCATGCATCCTGTGCGCCAGTAGCAGTCTAAATGAAGACTTTGGGCGTGGGGCAGGATAAACATCCCCAATCAGAAGAAGGCAGCAGATAGATGACACAGACGAAAGAGAGCATCAGAAAGGAGAGTGAGGCAGAGCGACACTGACAGTTAAAGATTGAGAGTGAAGAAGACAAGAGAGGACAGATCGAGAAGTTGCTTATTGATACACTCACAAACATCCATGTGTACTGTGTGTGTGTGTGTGTGGTGGTGGGGGGGGGGGGGGGGGGGGGGGAGGTGTACATAACTTCCTCATAAGGTCATCACGTTTTAAAATCAGAGACCACACACAGAGTTGAAAGTTTGTTTTAATTTGAAAACAGAATTCAATATACATAATTATGGAACAGCCCTGAACCTAGTAGCATACATCAAGGGGCTGACAAGATATGATGAGGTTACTACAGTTTGTTTATATGAATCAGCACTGTGCAGTATGAATAGTACTGTTATGGAAAAACACCACAGTTAAATTAAACATCAACAAAATGTTTACTTGCACACATTTCTAGAAGCAAAAAAAGGATGATATTCATGCAGCAGATAATAAACTATGCTTATTATGTCTTTAAAAAACCCACCCCAAAAGCATAAACCGAACATTCTTTAACAGTATGCATTCCGTTACCATTCTAGTGGCAGTCCGTAAAAAAAGGAAGACTACTTTTGCAGTGATAATAATAAATGAGTGAATGTTTTTCTTTATGATATCAGCTTTGTTTCCTCAAGTTTCGATGTGCCATGTCCATCTGTATTGTAAATATACATTTGCAAAAGAAAGAATGTAGTTCTGAGAATAATCTAACAGACCCGCGACCACACACAGATGGGTTGTTGTACCGAAGTGGAGAAATGACAAATAAGACAACAGATAACAACAACGCAAGCACACTGCCCTCTCCGCAGTTTGTTTTCATGCACGCTTTCGCTTTAATCAAGCTTCATCAGGCAATCTGAAAAAAAAAAGGCATACAAAAAGCTCCCATTGTGTCGACTTGTAGATACTTGGTTTGCTGTAAACTGTGATTGAGAAAGAGAAAAAGGACTAAGAGAGGAAAAAGGAACAAGCATTAGACAAAGGTAGACTGGTGAGGGAATACAGAAAAAATGGAATTATTGCAGTTTATTACAGAACTTTTACAAAAAATTAATTTAACCTCTAACAAAAAAACATTTACTATATTCAAATAAATGGACCATGACTGTCACTGAAATATACATAAAATAACATTACAGACACGAACCAGGAACTAAAAGCAGAAGCCATTATTGTGTCACTTCAGCATATTAAACTTAAAAAAGAAAGGTTTGTGGAGTATGATGGTATGAAATATCAAATATGATTTCTTTTTGTTAAAACAAAAATATTAAAAAGCCAATGAGGAAGTCAATGATCCATTCATGATCAACAGCTTAGAGTAATGATGAAACAGCCCTGTTTGAGCCACGTCAATGAACACAATAAAATCAGTAACAACACATGCTATACATCTATTACAGGTGTTTTACACATGAGCAAGATTAATAAGAAGCGCTTGTTGACATCTAGTTTGCATCCGTTAATAAAGATTAATAAAATTGGCATTAGTACTACTTTTTATTTCATAAAGGGTTAGCAAGACCGAGAAAAACAATAGCATAGAAATACATCCTTGGGAGAATAGTCTGTGTGGCTTGCTGAAAACAAAACTACGAAAGCATGTGCAAGCATATCTAAATAATCAATTAAGCGTAAAGCATTTGTGACACACACATTAATCATTGGTGTGAATGTCTCAAACAGACCCAGTGGCCTCAAAATTCATCATAAAGGGTGCAATTTTGAATTAACATTTGAGTGACATCACAGCTATTTCAAAGAGATAGAATGAATTACAATGCCAAGCTTGATATTATTATCAGTAATAGAGCCACGTACAATGATATAAAACAAAACTCTGAATTTAATAGATGTACCAACATCACCAAAAATAGAAAAAACGGCAATATGGTACACCCAATTGAAATTCTGTTCAAATTATTGCATAACATGATCATAATAAACGACTGTTACTTATGAAACTTGGGAATTTATTTCCTCTTCACATTCTAATTAGTAATATACCATTTATGCAGCAAAAAAGAAAAAGTTAACAAAAGAACCACTTTTTGGAACATCATTACAAAATATAACAAATTATACATTTGTATCTGAACAGGAATTCAAAGAGTGCAAAAGGATAAAGGCAGTTAAAAATGATTATGACTAAAAGACAGAGCAAAAAGGCATGTAAATTATTACATCTGTTTAAAAAATAATGTATCACAAAGTAAAAGTAAAATTTGACGGTTTGATATTACAACGTGCAAAACATTTAATAGACATGACCCATGAGTCAGAATGCTTTGTGATGACTTATTCCATACTGAACACACATTTGTAGAATAAAACTGGGTGAAGACAAAATAAATGTCAAGTTCCTTAAGAGCCTCAAAAGTAATAAAAACAATGCCAATCTAATTAAAAAACACACCAAAATTCTCCCAAACTTGTAAAATATAAAACATGAAAAAATAATCAGTTCTATTTCATCTATGACAACTCCATATTGCAGAGAAATTGAAGTATGAACTCAATGTTCATAGAACCCAAACAATGCATATTATGCTTCTTGTAGGGAAAAAAAAAAAGAGGAAAAGAAAAAGCGCTTTTCATTATTCTTTATCACAGTGTGGTGATATTTACAATTCTTTTAACACAGACATTTAAAAAAAGCAGTCAACAGCATATTATAAAATTTAAATTGCATTTGAGCAACAAGACACAACTAAACCTCTATCAAAACGTTCCAATCACCTGAGTGCGTTAAGTGTGAAGAAATAATAAAAATGAAGGATATTCCTGCCAACAGATTTCAGCCATTGTTTACAACATAAAACTGATAATTTAAAACATGGGGGGGCAAAGAAACAACTTTGCTTATGGCGTTTTCATCAAAATGGAAAACAAATCAAAGTAATCTTACTAGGATTCACCTCTTACAGAGGGAGAATCCTATTGTCTTTGTACAATTTCAATAGTGGTCACACAATCTTTTGACCTCTTTTACAGTCCTGAGACAAATATACATAGCAAAACGAATGATGCAAAAGTCAGATCCACAACCACACATGGAATAAAATAATTATTCATAAATTATGTAGTGTCTCTTTGAGCACAGTATTGGCTTGAAACAATAAAGCAAATAAGGTTTCGGAGAGACAGAGAGAGAGAGAGAGAGAGAGAGAGAGAGAGAGAGAGAGAGAGAGAGAGAGAGAGAGAGAGAGAGAGAGAGAGAATGTGTGATCAGTTATGTGATTGTGAATGTAAAGACATACATGCAAAGTTTTAAAGAATCTACCTATATCAATCAGCAGTAAAAACAAGACTTAGGATAAACTGATAATCTAGACAATCAAAAACAAACAATATGGAAATAAAATCCAGGTGAATAACAGATAGTAAATATGAATAATGTAAGTCAAACAAGATTTTAAAAAAAAGCAAGCTGAAAACATCAGCAAAATATCACAGGATGCTTTTCTCATTAACAGTGCCTGGGCAAACACATTTTCAGAAATTCTGATCGCTTCTCAGCCTTTTGGCTAAGACAGTGACTCAGGAACATAAATTTTTGTGTATACCCTGGTTGGTTTGTTCAGCCCGTCGTACATGGCGAAAGCCGATACGCGACGTTAAACTGAACTTCCATCCCACACATTTTCAAAACTACTTCCTTATCAACTAAAGTAATCCCAATAAAAACGTTTATGTACAAAGATATATATTAATTCACATTTTCCCAGATGAACTTGTCAACACATTAACTTGATTAATTAAGTGTTTTTATACAGAACAGACTGGTGACATCTACATGCAACCGGTATCCAATGTTTAATAACTCAACAGTTTGGTCTTCAAATGTCATTCATTTGATGAAAAACACACATCTGATGAAAAACACATTATTATTATTATTATTATTATTATTAATATTAAAAACACAAAAAATCAACAACATTAATTATTTAAAAACAATAACAACCAAAAACACAGGCAAAATACAAGATGAATTTTCTTTAATTATCTTGTATTGCGATATCCTGCATTCGGCATGCTGGTGCAAGACAAAACACAAATTGTAATGCTACTGATCAAAATCAGCCAAGGTACACAAAGGAGGAACATTACAAACACTGTTTGAGCAAACCCAGGGCTTCACCAGAATAATTATGCAAGTTAAGGTCCATGTACATGTGAACATTTCCCCCTCTTTCTACACGGTAGCAGTGATATATGTAAGTCATATTATGACTGCCCTATCACTGTGTTGCCATTGGGAAAGAGTGAAAAATGGTCACATGTATTGAGACCACTAGCATATGAAATTGTTAGTGTGAACGCCTCATATTAAAACTATAAACATTTCCGATTCACTTGTATTTTCATCAACCAACATTTTGAAAGTGAAGATTTGTTTGATTTCATTCTCAGCCAATCAACATATTCAAGCAAACAAACAAACAACAAATTATTTTTTGACACTTCATTCTCATTCACCCCAGACACACAAGTCAAACATTTCCGTTATCTCGATTTCAACAATAAAATGTTACTCTTACGCCATCAAAATGTTTTAGCCAAATACACTCAAGATTTAACAATTAACACAGCACTTGTAAGATATTGTAGTATACGCAACTTTCACGATTTAACAATTAACACAGCACTTGTAAGATATTGTAGTACATGTATACGCAACTTGTATATGGTTAAAAATGTTTCAAATCTCAAAAGATATTATTTCTACTTTAATCCAATGATTGCATCAATATGAGCCTTAGGTTTCATTATCATTTCACTGTCATACCATTGAAACATGCAAGTCGACCACATTTTTATTAGAGATCATTTCAATACACGTACAAGCCATTAACAAAAGTAAATTATGCCCAATTAGTTATAGAGATCATACAAACATTTATATCAGAAAATAAAGAATAGATATGTGAAAGATTTTATGCCCAATTAGTTATAGAGATCATACAAGCATTTATATCAGAAAATAAAGAATAGATATGTGAGTGATTTTATGCCCAATTAGTTATAGAGATCATACAAACATTTATATCAGAAAATAAAGAATAGATATGTGAGTGATAGAGATCTATTCAATGGAACATTATCGATTTAAGTGATGTTTGAGGTGATACAATCAGTGCGTTACCCTTCAATTGTTAAGCATACACAAGTCGCAACAAAGTTTCACCATAAACTACAGATATATAAATGTAACAGGTTTAGATTTCATCTTCATACACAGACAGGCTATATATGTCAACAAAGTTTTCACTGCAAGCATGTCAACCTTGCATTTTATATATTGTACTTTCTTGTGCATCGTAACGGTAAAACGCTTCATAGCACTGCCATTGGTGAATGTTTCAGCCTGTTTAACTGGATGTGGTAGACTGCAGTGTTAACAAGGGTAAAAATGGTTGACGTTCACCCCTACTGGGGTATGGACGATTCCATTAACCAGCATCAACAATACAAGAATATTTATGAACATGAAGTTTGGTCATCCAATATTGCATTGATTTCAGCTTGTACCATTTTAGCCTTTATTCCTTTGCATGCTGACATTGCCCCCTTTTCACTGCAAGGAGCAGGCAGAGCTCTTGTTGTTTCCGTTGCCGTTGTTTTCGTTTCTCTTGGCTCTGGACGCCACAGCGCCAGCCACCGACGCTGCAGACTTCATGGACTTCTTTCTCTGCAGCTCTTTCTCTTTCCCTGCGGAGGTGGTGGAGCTTTGCGAAGGGGTGGGGGTAGCAGCGGTGCTAGAGCGTGCTGACTTAGGGCCCTCCCCAGTTTCCGCTTTCTGCTCCGGTTTGGCGGTTGATGATTCCGGAGCGTTCTGCTTGGTAGGCCCCGCTGCAGCTTTGATCTTGTTTATGCTGGATGCAACTGAAAGAGTGGGAAAAAAAACCCACACACATAAATGTGATATACACAAATGTGTCACTAAAACTATAAGAGATACAGATAGGACCGAAAGTGGCAACAGCACAACTAAAATGATGTAAGACTTTCATTGAAAGTGGCTTAAACAAGACTTAAATTTGTACAAGAATGACAATTTTCTCTTCTTTTTTTTTTTCTTTTCTCCCTCCCCCCCCCCTATCTTTCTTTTCCTTTTTCTCCTCTTTAATGTTTAGGCTTGTGTGGATGTGTTTCGGGGTATATGTAGATGTAAAATTGTTTGTGAATGTATAAAAAACAACCATTCTTTATATACATACTATTCAAGAAAAAAGGCAAGACAAACTTTTTTTCTCTTTTTCTGTTTTATTCATCTTTATTTACAGGTAACCACTGCTTATTATACATGAATGTTGAATCATACATATATGAATGTTATTTGTAAATGTATGAAGAAGGAATAAAATGTTTAATACAAAAAAAGAATGACAGAAAATGGCCAAACCTTGAATGAATGAGATGTCTGAAAAGATTAAAAAAATCACTGAAAATAATAAAAGCTTGGCTTCTTAAAAAATAGGAATGTGACAGAAAGTGACTAAAACTAAAAGTATAACTTAATTGAATTATATAAAGAATATGGATGAAAGTAACTAGAAACAACAGACAAAAGTATGACAGAAATTGGCTAAAACATGATATAAAGAGATACACACATCTCACAGATTATCTAGTTAAAGAAATGGCGAAAAAGATTTAAAAACAAAAACAAAAAACAACAACACACACAGAGAGAATATTACTGTCCAACCTTCACATAGACAAACAGATATACAGACAGAGAGTACAAGTCCCTAACCTTCACATAGACAAACAGATATACAGACAGAGAGTACAAGTCCCTAACCTTCGCATAGACAAACAGATCAACAGACAGAGAGTACAAGTCCCTAACCTTCGCATAGACAAACAGATATACAAGTCCCTAACCTTCGCATAGACAAACAGATATACAGAGAGTACAAGTCCCTAACCTTCACATAGACAAACAGATATACAGACAGAGAGTACAAGTCCCTAACCTTCACATAGACAAACAGATATACAGACAGAGAGTACAAGTCCCTAACCTTCACATAGACAAACAGATCTACAGACAGAGAGTACAAGTCCCTAACCTTCACATAGACAAACAGATATACAGACAGAGAGTACAAGTCCCTAACCTTCGCATAGACAAACAGATATACAGACAGAGAGTACAAGTCCCTAACCTTCACATAGACAAACAGATATACAGACAGAGAGTACAAGTCCCTAACCTTCGCATAGACAAACAGATATACAGAGAGTACAAGTCCCTAACCTTCGCATAGACAAACAGATACAGAGAGTACAAGTCCCTAACCTTCGCATAGACAAACAGATATACAGAGAGTACAAGTCCCTAACCTTCGCATAGACAAACAGATATACAGAGAGTACAAGTCCCTAACCTTCGCATAGACAAACAGATATACAGAGAGAAGTCCCTAACCTTCGCATAGACAAACAGATATACAAGAGAGTACAAGTCCCTAACCTTCGCATAGACAAACAGATATACAGACAGAGAGTACAAGTCCCTAACCTTCGCATAGACAAACAGATCTACAGAGAGTACAAGTCCCTAACCTTCGCATAGACAAACAGATATACAGAGAGTACAAGTCCCTAACCTTCGCATAGACAAACAGATATACAGAGAGTACAAGTCCCTAACCTTCGCATAGACAAACAGATATACAGACAGAGAGTACAAGTCCCTAACCTTCGCATAGACAAACAGATATACAGACAGAGAGTACAAGTCCCTAACCTTCGCATAGACAAACAGATCAAGTCCCTACAGACAAACAGATATACAGAGAGTACAAGTCCCTAACCTTCACATAGACAAACAGATATACAGAGAGAGTACAAGTCCCTAACCTTCGCATAGACAAACAGATATACAGACAGAGAGTACAAGTCCCTAACCTTCGCATAGACAAACAGATATACAGACAGAGAGTACAAGTCCCTAACCTTCGCATAGACAAACAGATATACAGACAGAGAGTACAAGTCCCTAACCTTCACATAGACAAACAGATATACAGACAGAGAGTACAAGTCCCTAACCTTCGCATAGACAAACAGATATACAGACAGAGAGTACAAGTCCCTAACCTTCGCATAGACAAACAGATACAGACAGAGAGTACAAGTCCCTAACCTTCGCATAGACAAACAGATACAGAGAGTACAAGTCCCTAACCTTCGCATAGACAAACAGATATACAGACAGAGAGTACAAGTCCCTAACCTTCGCATAGACAAACAGATATACAGATATACAGACAGAGAGTACAAGTCCCTAACCTTCGCATAGACAAACAGATATACAGACAGAGAGTACAAGTCCCTAACCTTCAGACATAGACAAACAGATATACAGACAGAGAGTACAAGTCCCTAACCTTCGCATAGACAGATATACAGACAGAGAGTACAAGTCCCTAACCTTCACATAGACAAACAGATCTACAGACAGAGAGTACAAGTCCCTAACCTTCACATAGACAAACAGATCTACAGACAGAGAGTACAAGTCCCTAACCTTCGCATAGACAAACAGATATACAGACAGAGAGTACAAGTCCCTAACCTTCGCATAGACAAACAGATATACAGACAGAGAGTACAAGTCCCTAACCTTCGCATAGACATAGACAGAGAGTACAAGTCCCTAACCTTTGCATAGACAGATCACAGAGAGTACAAGTCCCTAACCTTCACATAGACAAACAGATCTACAAACAGACAAAACCACCGCCATACCTTTAGCGGGCAGAATGACGGAGCTTTTCTTGCTGGTCTGCTGCTTGTGGCTGCGGAAGATCGGGGAGGTCTCCATGAGCTCCTTGAGCTTGAGGTCCTCCTCGAAGAGCACGCGCCGCACATCGTCGCGCGACGCTGACTCCGTGGACAGCTTGGTGATGCGCGGCCCCTCCTGATGGTTGGTGCACAGCCAGTATGTCTTGCCGCTCGGCAGGTGGCATCTGGCGGCAAGGAAATAAGGATTGTTCTTGTACTTGCAGGGAAGGCATATAACTACAATAAGAATTTGACATGTACTGTATTTTTCGGACTATAAGGCGCACCTCCCCTGAAATCAGAGTATGGCCGCCCATGTGGTGGGGCCCTTTAAAAGCAGCCATACATGTAACCTTCCTTCCCAAGGCCATGCGAAATGTTCACATGGCACTGAGTGTACCCCCAGAGTGTTTAAGCTGGGGAACGAAAACAACAAACAACATAAGACGCACCCAACAAATTGCACACAAAATTCAGATTTTCTTTTCTTGCTATTTTATTAGTCATATCCATGTTGTGTTACTGGGGAGCAGGCACACACAAGACATGTGCCTTTTTTGTTGTTATATTTTCTTACTATTTTATTAGTCATATTATAAGCCGCAGAGGTTTCAGTCTGGGTAAAAAGTATCGTCTTATGGTCAGAAAAATACAGTACTTCCATAATACTGAGGCCTTGCACTTTTTGGTCTCCCTCAGTTTTATGCATCTCTCAACTTTTTCCTTGCTGCACATAACCGTTTTCTTTATGTTTGTTTATTTGTCTCATTCCAGGTCTAAATTGCTGAAGATCATAATTCATTAACTGACCAAAAAAATCTCTAAAACATCAAGCAGTTGTAATTATACATTCTTAGAAACTGCAAAGCCAGAGACAGGACAGGCAAGACACACAGCATCACAATTCAGTCATACAATGTGCAAAGGATAGAAAGGAAGAAACACAGCAGAAAAAAAGAGTTCAAGGGGAGAAAAACAGGTGATGATAGTAAGGTTAGAAAAAGACATGAAGAATGAACCCTTGACCAGTACAAAGGGAACAAACCTGCACAGCTGCTCTAAGAATTTGTCAGCGTCCTGGTTCTCTGAGAGCTGCATACGAAGTGTGCTGAACGACTCAATGAAATTGGGGTTCTCCACAGCATTCTGGCGGACAACAGCACAAATATTGCAAGTCACAAACAAATATAGGTCAATAACAACCCCCAAGAATATGTCAGCACTATTCAACAACATCAACATGTCAATCTTATCTCAAGCCATTTCCTGTCCCCGTATTACTATCATATCAATCCTGTTTTAACAATTTGAACTGCAATGATATACAGTAGAGAACTGATCACTCAAAAACACCGGATAACTCAAAATAATGTTTTGGTCCCAGTATAATAATCTCTATGTTTAAAAAGTCTTTTTAACTCAGAATATTGGCTATCTCAAAATACAATTTCAGTCCCTTCAACTTTGACTTAAGCGATTTTTACGGTAAGTCCAAACCATTGAGTCTACTTATCCCAGGAAAAAGCTTTCACATTTTCAGATTGGTGAACAAAAATCATGACTTCTCTAAACCCTTCAAGCATACCAACTACTGATGATGGATCATAGATATTTGTGAATATGAACCCATGAACGATTTCAATACTGGATGCCTGAGAAAGAAAGAAAAATACTAAGGAAATGCGCACCTCCCACAAAACAATCAACAATTCATGAAAAAACAAAAAGTAAATGTGGTAAGCTGACCTCCTCAATCCACTCTCGATACTTTTTTCCTCTCTTTCCCACAAAGCAGTTGAGATAGACTGAAGACTGCTGCAAAATGGCATACAGTCGAGCCAGGTAGGCCGAGCAACGCTTGACTAGAGGCTTGAAATCATCATCCATCTTGAAGGGAAACACTTGTGGGCATAAGTGCCAGCCCTGAATAAACACAAACACAACGCAATGGGCGTTACAAATATGTATCTCATTTCATCTCCTGCATTGTGATTTAATCCTTGTAATAAATAACTGCATGTGATCAGAAAAAAATGTACCCAAAGAAGATACATTGCATGCAGCATTTTCTCTCTTTTTTGCTGCTTGACCCATAGTGTTTTAAAATGCAAACATATTAACATATTCACATAGTATACACATTTAGTACACTACATTCTCCTACCATGAAGACACACACAACACACACACACACATTCATGCAAGTAGGCAAACAAACACTCTCCTACTTTTCCCTACACACACACACACAACTGTATGTAAGCAAACACGTTGTATAGATTACCTCTTCATTTTCACACAGAAGTTTCAGGCAGAAGTTTTCAGCTTCCCAGTTCTCTTCATCGTCCAGTATATTAACAGGCTGTAACACACACACACAAACATTAAGCTTTACTGTCAGTATTTGTTTTCATACACAGAGATCCTTTCAATTATCACACTCACTTGAAGAATATTTTTTCCTACAGTTTAAAAGTAAAATATGCCCCTTGAAAACATTGAGAAGGTTGCTAATGCCAAATAACAAAATGTATCCCTCCACTCTCTAAAAAAAACACAGAAAAAAAGCACGTTCAAAATGAAAGAACCCCCCCCCCCCCCGACAATTCATTTTTCTTCACTTACATAACTCTTCTCACGCCATCGGTGGTAGCCACCAATGCGGCAGGCTTGCCACGTGGTTGCCCATGTGCTTTCCTATTTTTAGAGACTTACATCATTGCATTTCCGCTGTTGTCGCACATGCGCTGTCAAAATAAAATGGCTATTTACGCCTTGTCCAATAACGGCTCCAATGGTTCCCAGTTGAGTGGGGAAAAAACACAGAATTTTGTAGGATTTGGTGGGATTGGCGGTGGTGACTCATCACGAGTGGAGTTGATAGGCAATGATGAAAGGATCGATGTACTTTTTCAAGGAATTGCACTTAGAATGTAGTTGAATCGAAGCTGAAACAAGATCAACTGACTGGCAGAAGAGGGGGTGTGGGGTGGTGTAGCAGGAGACTAAGAAAGATTGATCCAATTTCAAATGAAAAAATCATGCACACTCTACAATACCAACAACAAATATACGTTTAATTTAAGTGATAACCTACTGTAATCACCTCCACTCTTTGTCCAAATATACAGATAAAAAACAACATACCCACAACACAACTGTATGCCAGTTTGTTGTTGCTGACTATGACTGCCAGATAGAAGAGGGGGCAGCTGCTATTCTGGATGACATGGCTGACATTTGTTTAATAGAGCAATTGCTTTGCCCAGAGTACATCTGCACACTTTGAGGACAGCTGGCGTAGAGTGAAGTTCCCCAAATGCCAATCAACCCTTTTAGCTGCAGCACTTAGAGCCAATATGAATACTCCCTCCAGTTTGACAGTAACAGTCTTCCACAAAAGACTAAGAAAACCATTTACACACAACTGCCTACAGCATAAAAATGCCCAGCAATCCTTAGGCTTAGTTTTTTTGTTCTGCGATAACTTAATGTAATCACCTCCATTCTGTCTCGTGTGCGTGTGGCAGTCTTAGGTCGAAGTCCTGGACGACTTGTGGGTGGTCTGGGAGAGTCCCTTGACCCTTCTTCCACCACCGGCATTTGGCGCGATTGCCGACTGGTCAAAGCTGCAAGCATTCAAAGATAAAACAAGGATTATCAGCTACTTTTTGACTATTGTTGTCTCTTTTAACAAGCCATCTTCCACCACAGGCATTTGGCGCAATTGCCGACTGGTCAAGGCTGCAAGCATTCAGAGATAAAACAAGGATTATCAGTTACGTTTTGGTTATTGCTGTCTATTTTAACAAGCGAATAATTACATATAAACACACACACACACACATGTGCAGACTCGAGAGCACTCACACAGATTCCTGAGCTTTGAATTTGAAATGTTCCCACTCAAATATTTTTCTCACAAAGTATGAAAATGCCAGGTTTCAAACCACTCTAGGACAGGTAGCATAGCAAAACTCAGCGTAGGAAAGGAAAAACATTTGAATGAGAAGTTTCTCTGGTTGAATTTTTCTGATTAGTAATGCTACATGTAAATTTTGTTTTAAATCAAACTCAAAATCAAACACAACTTTATTATCTCTAATAATAGAAATTGCAAGTGGCAACGACTGTGATTTTTACATTAAAACAAAAGACAACATTATAAAGCATATAAAAATGGTACTGTGCTAAAATAAATGGTACTGTGATTAAAAAAGAACAAATCAAACCGTGTGGAACAAGGCTGTTTACACGAACATCTATCAAGCTGTGCACAATAACAGTGATTGTAAATCAGTTGGTTTCTGTAAGCAAGTTTGTAAACATCAATGTTCTTCCAACAAAGCCTAGGTCAATCTACATCTTAGAAAAGATTAGCCATGCAATCTGTTTTATAAATCCTTTTAACGATTATTGTTATGTAAAATCATTTTCATATTTATCGTTACACAAAATTATATGCAAGACCAGTTATCTCCTGATGAACAAAATACAAAAAATCAGACATGTCGCCTACCTGCTCTGTCAAAGTCAACTATGAGAAGACGTGGCATAGGAGTCGAATCAGAGCTGCTGACAAAGCTGATGATGTGACGCATGAATTTACGTTGGGTCAGCTCATATTCCTCCTGCAACCAATTACAGATGTCACACTGTATTCTTCTTCTTCGACTGCTCAGTTTCCTGTCAATTATGAGTGCAGATGCATCATGCTGCCGTTATGCACCTAAAAAATAATTAGGCCCAGCATGTCCGACTTCGGCTGGAGGAAATCTGTTTTTGAAAGTGTTTCTTGAAAAAAAAGGCAGGAGAATGATGGACTAGAAAGCCAGAAAGATAGTAGATGACAGCAAGCAAAGGGAAAAGGCAGAGCCAAAGAGAGCGACAGATTAGAGGAAATTACAAGCAGAATTTCCAGAAGGTGAGGGAACTATTTAGACAAAAGATCCCCTGGTATACCCGCAGGGGGTACACTGCATCAGGAAGGAGAATTACTTCCATTTCACACAATAAGTATTGAAATGCGTCCCAGTAATGTGGCAAATCACAGGACAGTCTGTACTGTTAAAACAAGGCAATGAAAGAAACAGAAAGACACGCAACAAAGAAAGAGGGCAAGGAGGGAGGGGGTGGAAGAAGAAGAGAGAGAGAGAGAGAGAGAGAAGCAGAAGGGAGAAAGAGAAAGTGAGAGAGGGGAAGAAAGAGACGAAAAGACAAAGAGAGGGTGAGGGGACAAGGATTCGAGTGTATGTAAGAGAGTGATAGCGAGAGAGAGAGAGAGAAAACAAGATATTGAAAGAAAAAGTGAGAAACTCAGACAAGTACCATATTTTCTGGACTCTAAGGCAATACTTTTTCCCCAGACTGAGACATGACTAATAAAATACAGTGGAACCTCTCTTATAAGACCTCCAAAAATCATCCAAAATGAGGTCTTATAATGGAGGGGTCTCAATGGGAGGTCATGTTAATACTTACAAAGAAGGGCAATGTTTCAGAGAAGTAGGTCTTATATGGGAGGGGGTCTTATAATGGGAGGTCTTATAAGGGAGGTTCCACTGTAGTAAGAAAATAATTATAGCATCAAAATCTGAGTTTTGTGTAAAATTTGGGGGCCTTATAGTCCGAAAATTACGGTACATACAGTTAGACAAGAAGGACATTACAAGCAGACAGACAGACAGACATTACAGCCAGCCAGACATACATTGAAGGAGGTCTTGTCGGGCTTGTTCTGCTCGTCCTTCTGCTTCATCTCCTTCATGTGCTGGGCCACCTCCTGGCGCACCTTGCGGTTGTTGCCCATCTGCACCATGCCCTCCTTCACGTAGCTCAGCAGCGTCTCGTAGGCGCCTTCGTTCTCCTTCTGGAAGTACACCTTGGACGCCTTGGACCGCTGCATCAGGATCCCCACCTGAACGCATACCGTTGGGATCATTCGCCTTTGTAATTGAAATGAAGAGAAGTGATGAAAGGCACAAAGTGTCAATAACCCTTTCACCGCCAGCCCTTTTTCACACACAAATCTCTGATCAGGATTCCCACGTGAACGCATATCATTGAGATTATTCGCCTTTGTATTGAAATGAAGAGAAGTAACATGCCCACAGTGTCACCGCCAGTCATTTTTCAGCCAAACGTCTCTTTGTCAGGTAGAAAAAAGGTGCCTACAATACTGTGGATTCCCCTCTTCCTTTTCCCCCCAAACTCAGAACATAAACTCATTTGAAAAGAGAACCCGATTTGATTCCTTTTAGTGATGTTCAGTGCTAAAAGGCGATGTTGGCAGTGAAAGGATTAATGTACTTTATTCAGGTATGCATGTTAATAAATCATAAAATCCTTGGAAAAAGGAAACATTACATGCTCTGTATAAATCCCACCTCTCCAACAAAACAAAAAAATCTTGAGCACTGTCAGGTCAGAAATGCTTAAAATGTGGTTCTTCATGTTTACGCATAGGGCATACAGTGATATCAGACTTCAAATGTCACCGTTCGATGTTCACACCAACAAAAAACAAAGTGATAATTTTTGAAAGATAAGTGATACAGACAAAACATGTTCCCCTCTAGTGCGGAAAACGTTTTGTGTTGTGATGACAGTTTATTTGGAGTCTGCAGATGTGAGAAAGGCTGGTAAATGGGTAGTGTATTTAGTGTGATTCCGGTTTGTGTTGTTCCTTCTGGTTTGTGTATCATTTTTCAGGAATCTACTTCTTTTGTGAAGCGCTTAGAGCCCTGTAAGGAGAACAAGTGCTAAAGAAGTGTACATTATAATAATAATAATAATAATAATAATGAGGAAAATGTATATAGCGCCCATCCTACTATGTAGGCTACATGGCGCTTTACATATAATAGAAATGGAATAAAAACATGAAACAAAAATCCAATGACATGAGCAGAAAAAACACAACAATCATCAACAACAACTGCTGTAACTACTACCACTACTACTGGACCACCACCACCACCACTACTATCATTATTATGCCATGGGGTCACTCACCTCTGATAATTTCCATTCAGTTCCTGTGCCCACAATGCAGACGATCAGCGGTAGATTGAGGGTCACCACTCCAAACCTCAGCTCCATCATGCAGTTGTCAGACTTGGCGTACTGAAACACACACACGCAGGCATTATGTCTCTCATGCAACCCACCAGCTTCGCCTTCTATTATAAAACAAACAAACAATATTTAGCCTTAAGATGACATTGAAAAACTATTGTACCTGTTTAAAAATGAAAGCAAAAAGTGTAAACAAAAATGTCTGCAAGACAAATGAATTCCGTTAATTGTTATCCATTCTTTCCTTCACACACATATGCACAGAGTTACATCCATGCATACACACACACACATGCATATTACATACTTGCGCACATGCATACACACACAAACAGACAAAGTAGACAGTAGGAAAAAAGAACTCACCTCATCAGACACACAGACCACCAAGACCTGTGCCAGTCGCATGCCTTGTGTGATGTTCTTGAACAGGCCCATTCCCTGCAACACACACACACACACACACACACTCACACACACACACACACAGAGAAAACCAAACAATTTTCAAAAACATTGCACATAGAGGGCCTATTCAGTCACCTTTAATTTGATTTAGAGATGAATAACCCTAAGGAATGTTCAGACACATCTGATGGCAGACATAAATACATATGTGCAGTCTGAGGCTGCTGATTTATAAAATGTTAACTTGCAGCAATGTGTGCCTAAAGATAGATGTGATTTCGGCTTGACCAGATCAAAGCTTTCACTTATAACAGTGAATGGTGACCAAGAAAATTGGATGTCCCTTGAGCAAGGCATCTTTCCTATAAAAGCATTACCTTTCTAAAATAGCAGCTGCCTCTTTACTACCATAAAGTAATAGCCGGGACAGGACTAACAAGAATTGAACATTAAATAAAATACATAGCTCATTGGTTTGGGACAGTAACCAATGCTCCCGTAGCATCCATTATTATGACACTGATATCTTACAGTTAATGATATCTTATATATCAAGTTCAAGTTCAAGTATACTTTAATATCTCCAAAAGAGAAATATTACGACACTGATATCTTACAGTTAATATCTTATATATCAACATTCAAGTTCAAATATACTTTAATATCTCCAAAAGAGAAATATTATGACACTGATATCTTACAGTTAATGATATCTTATATATCAACATTCAAGTTCAAATATACTTTAATATCTCCAAAAGAGAAATATTATGACACTGATATCCTACAGTTAATGATATCTTATATATCAACATTCAAGTATACTTTAATATCTCCAAAAGAGAAATATTATGACACTGATATCCTACAGTTAATGATATCTTATATATCAACATTCAAGTTCAAATATACTTTAATATCTCCAAAAGAGAAATATTATGACACTGATATCCTACAGTTAATGATATCTTATATATCAACATTCAAGTTCAAATATACTTTAATATCTCCAAAAGAGAAATATTATGACACTGATATCTTACAGTTAATGATATCTTATATATCAACATTCAAGTTCAAATATACTTTAATATCTCCAAAAGAGAAATATTATGACACTGATATCCTACAGTTAATGATATCTTATATATCAACATTCAAGTTCAAATATACTTTAATATCTCCAAAAGAGAAATATTATGACACTGATATCCTACAGTTAATGATATCTTATATATCAACATTCAAGTTCAAATATACTTTAATATCTCCAAAAGAGAAATATTATGACACTGATATCCTACAGTTAATGATATCTTATATATCAAGTTCAAGTATACTTTAATATCTCCAAAAGAGAAATGAATTAGCATTAAGATGGCATTGAAAACACTATTGTACCTGTTCAAAAATAAAACCAGACAAAATGTCTTAGGCTATAATTATATAATGAAAGAAACAGCACTCAAAGGGGCCATAGCCCTGCACCAAAGATATATGCAGTGCATCACTCACGGAGGTGGTCTGCTCGATGTCCAGCCAGCAGCTGACCCCATGCTTTTCCAGGTACTGCTTGATTTCCCGGGGGTCTCCCCAGCCCAGCGCTGAGGGCGGGCAGTGCGTGCCTTTGCTCTGAGCGTCTCGCGAGTTGCTCCAACTGTAGGACAGGAAGCACACAGGGGGCTGGCCCGCCTGCCAAACAAAACGTATACCATTGTCGAGACATTGTAAAGTATACCGTAATTTTCGGACTATAAGGCGATATTGTTTTCTCCAATTTCGACCTATGCGCCTAATAAACGAGGGCACCCTATTAGTGAACAAGATCGTGAGAAGAGAGGCAACGATTGCCGTACTCAGTACAGTCTACTGTGAGTCACAACATCAAAAGTGGTAACGAGTCGCAGAGTCATCAAAATGCTTCAAAATCCCTATTATCATCCGAGATACCGTCCAACAGATGCCATAACCCTTCTTTGGATGTAAAAAGCATCATTGTAGAGCTTAAAATGCCATCATTCTACCAGTTTTCGTGAAGAAAAGTCCAAACACAACAACCGGAAGTCACAAAAATGGAAGTTCGATTATTTGAGAAGGGAGCCAACTCTTGTTTATGACAGCAGTAATGGCGATCGGTAAGCATTTACAGGACGTGTACAGGCTTCAAACTTCCACTTTCTTTTGCGAGGTGTGTATCGCCTTATAAACGAGGGCGCTTTTACTTTAATTTGTTCAGATTTTTCTTCAAAATTGCCCTATTCGCCTTATACACAGCAGCGCCTAATGATCCGAAAAATATGGTAGTAACAAACCAAGAAACCTATCCAACCAACAAATGACTGCAAAAAAATGACAGGCTAAAATGTATGCTGTAAAGATTTATATATTACACACTTATCTGATACTTCTCCCTGCAGCACAAGCAGGTCCTTATACTAAACTAAGAAACTCATCCGCCCAACAAATGACTGCAAGTAACAGGACAAAATGTTTTTTTGTGAGGATTACACACTTATCTTTCCATTCTCCCAGCCACACAAGTAGGTCCTAAAATAATTATATCAACTATCTCTTGAATCATTTTGCATCATAAAGCACGTCATGAACTAAGCCATAGAAAAGCATGACTCTGAAAAAGACGAAAGTAAAAACTTAAGTTGAAATAAATCTGTTGTACTCTCTTTCTCTCTCTCTCTCTCTCTCTCTCTCATTCCAATACACATACAAAATGACACTCACACTGACACACACAAAAATGTTTGAGGTGTACGGTAAGATACCAATTATTGTATGATAACATCTTTTTGAGAATTACATTAAAGGCGAAATGGAAAAAAAGGAAGAAAAAAACAGGCATTACAATGGGAGGAAAAAAAAAGGTTAAAAAAATCACGACCCACTGGCATTTAAACAAGCACAACAATAAAATCACTCCACACTTACATTCATGCAAGCACCATGGAGTTTCTCCTTGACTATGGGGAACAGATCGGGAAGCTTTTTCTGGTAACGGTCCTTCGTCTTAATCATGACCTTCATCTGTATGATTAACAAAAAGAAAATCAGTGAGGACTTCTCTTTTCATTTTCACACACACAATTTTCCACCATTTTGAGTTCACCAGCTAGGTCAGCAGTTGAGACCAGTAACAGCCATGGTCAGTTTAGTAACCTGTAATACTGCTGGTGCTATGCTGGTTTTCGTTTGATGCAGCCTGAACTAGAAGCTGTCGGCAGATCCCCATAGTTCTCTCCTCCCTAGCACAATATTTCCCCCTTTAAAAAAAAAAGATAGCTGTATTAGATCTGGTTTGATCTCCAAAATGATTACTATTTACATTTTCCTTGAATTTAAGAATAATTGCTCTTTGAAACTGCTCTTAAGCAAACTCCAAGGGATGTTACTTAACACTATTGTGACTGATGCTGCCACTACCTATTCCCAGTGCAGGCCGAAGCCTGCTGTCGGGCAGCTCATGGAAATCTGGTGCTTGTAAACAAACGTGTCTAGCTAAGCTGAGTGATGTCCTATCAATTCTCAATGTTGCATACTTACTGCAAGAAGGCTGCTAAGTTTATCTGTGTACTTTTTAAGTCGATAAGTTCAACGCTTTTTACATGCCGACTTGACAAAGGAGAATCATTTATTGTTTAATGCATTTTGTTTACATTTTTTATTCATATCTGCCGTCCGTCAAATCACCAATCGAACATAAAGAAATTGAAGAAACGGAAGTGCTTTAGCAAGGGAAACAGCTCGCAGGATAAAAGCATTCTGTGGTAAAACGATATACATGAGTTTTGTACCTTATACCGTGAAGCGACTGTAGTTGCGACCCGGTTGTGTACGATGTTCGGTGGAAGCTACTACTATTGCAACCTGTCGCCAATGTGTTAAGGCGTGTGACGGCATCACAATACAGTCCATACCAATTTTCAAAGTTTTCAGCTGACTGGCAAATGCTGTGCCTCTCTTGGCAAAGATGTACACTATGCTATACATGTTTCTATCCTACCTCCTGTTTCCCGATGCGCATGCCCAGGTCTGTGTTGTCCCAGCTGGTGTCCGGGCGGATGACCACGATGACGTAGGGCTTGTTGAGGGTGTCCATGGTGTACATCAGCAGGTTGCTGCTCTTCTCGTCACGCTCAAAGTTGTCCGACACCAGCGCCACCACCACCTGAAAACCAACCAGGTTTCCCTCCCAGAATGATGTGAATCAATAGTAAAGGCCGGCAAAACTCTCCTAACTGCGAGTCAAGATTGCTTGTGTTGTTCAATTACCTTGTGTTGTTCAATTACAACATTAATGTATGGTAGTCTTTTCATTCCTGACCATGACTTTTGGATAGCAAAGGAGGTAGCTGCTATTCCACAGAAGGCTGGACTGGAATTTGTTCATAGTGGAGATGCCTTGCCCAGGGTACATTCCTACTCTCTCAGCAAAGAGGACTTCAGGACACAGGTAAATTTAGTGTAATAGGAAATATTCAGACCATGCCACTTCCCCTTCCCATATTATGTACATCAAAAGTGAAAATAGGCAACTCTCATCAAAAGGACATACTTTTTGAGTGAAGGTTGCTTACGCTGCCAAATCAATGAGCTCAAAAACAGATATCACTTCCCCCTAATGGTGTCCAAAACTAAATTCATAACATTAGGTAACTTTCATGGAGTTTTATATTCCTAACTGAATTTCAACCAGGAAAAACTAATGTACAGTAATTGTTAAAATTTCTTAACTGTAAGTGTTAAAATTTCTCTTCAGATCAAAGGACTGATTCCACAACATTCTATAATCTGAGTAAGTACACAAAAGTTCAAGCTAGTGCCAAGATGCGATGAGAATCGGAACCATTCTCTTTTTTCTTTTTGGAATGCACTCTTTATCCTATTCTGTACTATTTCAAGAATATGGAAGCTAGAGCCAGTTTGTCATTTCAGATTCATGACTAAAGCAGTGCAAGTGCAATGTGTCAACTGTGTATCTGATATTAACAATTTTGCCACAAACTAGTCTGTCCTATTGCCCCCACAAAATATAATGGTATGTTACAATTTGATTTTATTGATTTAATTTAAAGTCTGTTCACACAATAGTGATATTAGACTTTAAAAAAAAGAAACCAATGAATGAAAGTGGAAAAAAAAGTGTGTGTGTGTGTGTGCGCACACACCTATGTGTGTGTGCTTATCAACAAAAATACAATAATCAACCGTAAACTAATGAACATCCGTAAACTAATGAAACTAATGAATCAATAAAGGAACAATCTCAGAGCTGGATATAACCTTTGCAATGTCAATCATTTCAGGGCTGTAAATTATTTCTTTTAAAGGCCCTAAGGTTGCTATGAAATCTTAAAAACGTATAGGGAAATTAAAACTAGACTTTCAAAAAGAATAATTATAATGAATAGATAGTGTTACTGTACTTTCTAAAAATGAATGAAGTACGGCATCACTCATTGACCTTGCAGCTCTTCTTATTTAGATAGAAAAGGCTCACTGACACTACCAATGCTATACAATATCTGTGCATCCGATGTTCACAATCTTGCCACAAATTGCCAGTTTTTCTTCACACAGATCTACAGCATTGCTTTTTAAATGAATTAAGCACAGCATGGCTCTTGGACCTTGCAGTTCTTTTTCAGATGACAATTATGCAACGGATGTGGACAATCCTGCCATAAATTGCCAATTCTTTTTTGCACATAAATATCCACAGATATATATTGTTACTTCTTAAATGAATGAAGCACAGCATAACTCATTGACCTTGCAGTTCTTCTTCAGATAGAAATGCTCACTGACACTAACACTGTGTGACAACTGCACGCATCAGACATTGACAATCTTGCCACAGATTTGCCTGTTCTTCTTCACGCACAGATAATCACAGATTTATAGTATTGCTTTCTGAATGAGTGAAGCACAGCATGGGTCACTGACCTTGCAGTTTTTCAACGCCAACATCATGTCCTCCACACTGATCTTGTCCACCTCTTCTGGGAACCAGCTGCACAAACAATAAACATTTTAAAAACTACCCACCTACTCCTCCTACCCATCTCCCCCTCCCTCTCATTTTCTCTATTTTTTTCTCTCCTCCCCCACCCCTTTCCTCTCTCAGATGGCTTCAAGTGCGATGGCTTCAAGTACTCTGGCTGTTGGGATGATCCCTGGAGTCTTTTAGCCAGGCTACGACAACAACAACAAATGACAAAATAATATAGATCATCGATGAGCTATGCAGAATGTATCTGGTCTCTCTTTCTCTGCCCCTCTTCTCTATCAAATCACAACAGAAATATATGAAGTGTATCCATCTACACACCCTATTTCTTCGGTTTGCCCCTGAGCCATACATAATGCATCTTGTCTATCTCTCTCTTTCCCCCTCCCTTCTTTCCTAATCTTTCATCACAATAGAATGGTATGAATTGTACCAGGTAACCATCCATAGCACCCTATCTATCTCTCTCTCTCTCTCTCTCAAATCACAATACAGCCGTACCAGGTGTAGCCATCCACAGCACCCTGTTTCTCCAAGTCAGGGGTGCACCTTCATTCACTTTCAAATCACAATACAGCCGTACCAGGTGTACCCATCCACAGTGCCCTGTTTCTCCAAGTCAGGGGAACACCTCAACTCACTTTCTTTCTCTCTTTCAAATCACAACAGAAACGTACCAGGTGTACCTATCCACAGCGCCCTGTTTCTCCAAGTCAGGGGTGCACCTTCACTCACTTTCTTTCTCTCTTTCAACAACAGAAACATACCAGGAGTACCCATCCACAGCGCCCTGTTTCTCCAAGTCAGGGGTGCACCTTCACTCACTTTCTTTCTCTCTTTCAACAACAGAAACGTACCAGGTGTACCCATCCACAGCGCCCTGTTTCTCCAAGTCAGGGGTGCACCTTCACTCACTTTCTTTCTCTCTTTCAACAACAGAAACATACCAGGAGTACCCATCCACAGCGCCCTGTTTCTCCAAGTCAGGGGTGCACCTTCACTCACTTTCTTTCTCTCTTTCAACAACAGAAACATACCAGGTGTACCCATCCACAGCGCCCTGTTTCTCCAAGTCAGGGGTGCACCTTCACTCACTTTCTTTCTCTCTTTCAACAACAGAAACATACCAGGTGTACCCATCCACAGCGCCCTGCTTCTCCAAGTCAGGGGTGCACCTTCACTCACTTTCTTTCTCTCTTTCAACAACAGAAACGTACCAGGTATACCCATCCACGGCACCCTGCTTCTCCAAGTCAGGGGTGCACCTTCACTCACTTTCTTTCTCTCTTTCAACAACAGAAACGTACCAGGTATACCCATCCACGGCACCCTGCTTCTCCAAGTCAGGGGTGCACCTTCACTCACTTTCTTTCTCTCTTTCAACAACAGAAATGTACCAGGTGTACCCATCCACAGCGCCCTGCTTCTCCAAGTCAGGGGTGCACCTTCACTCACTTTCTTTCTCTCTTTCAACAACAGAAACGTACCAGGTGTACCCATCCACGGCGCCCTGCTTCTCCAGGTCGTCCCTGATCCACACAGGGTGCACCTTGCCGTTCTCGTTGTTGGCGGGCACGTCCCAGGCACTGTAGAGGACAGCCAGGTCCGTGGCCATGTCCGAGTTCATCTGCTGCAGGGAGATGATGCTGTGCTGCAGGTGGGCGTCAAAGTCAGAGGCACTGTCCGCCGGCATCACCTCTGAGTGGACAAGAGACATGGACAAGGCGTGAACAACCCCCGCCCAAAACTGTTCTCAGTAAAACATTTTGTTATAACGTGGTGACATTACAGCCGTAATACTGTGTTACCTTGGAGAAAGAGTGAAAAACAACGACTTCAGGCATGAGATTGAGAAATTATGATTTAGGCTGAAAAGCGGCCGAAAAAGGCTGAAACCTCCTGAAACTGAAGCTTTTTTTGTTTGTAATCTAAGGCTTAAAAACAGCATTAGAAGTAGAATTGATATATTAGTTCATTTGTACTCACTAATAAGAAGTATTTCAACACTCAGTTGGTCTTTTAAGAAAATCTAAATTTTTGATCTCTGGGGCCATCAAAAAGCCTGAAATTAGCCTAAATCTCATGCCTGAATTTATGTGCAGTTTGACTATTGCTGACACCAGAGGGAAACTGTTCAGAAACTAACTAAACTAAAAAATAGAGTTCTTTGAACAAGCAATGTAAAATAATTAAGAAAAAAAAGCAAGCTGAACAACAGTCAGAGAAGTATGCTAACATTATGTTCGTTGTACGTCTCTTCATTGATTCAGAGGCCCACCGTGACAAAGTCATTATTAGGACAAATATTTGGTTACTTTTTCTGGTTTGAAAGCATCTTCATTCAATAGGAATTGTTCGGAAATAATTAAGGGGAGTAATTTCATGGTGTGTGGGAGTGATCTCGCCTAATTCGATCGGTCAAACAGGGGAATTTACTCTCCATCAGGTAAATCCCCAGCCCTCGCTTCGTGTGTTTGAGGAGACACACAGCATGTAGAACGCAGTGCGTCACTTCTAAAATGAATGTAATTTATATTTTTACGTCACAGTTTGCAAGTTCTATCACTTTGTAGCAACTGGCCACCCCTTATTTTTGTAAAAAAAATGTTTGCAAGTCGCTGACTTGCATCCTGCGGTTTCAAGCTTCGATGCCATTGTTGCTATGGTATTTGACCGAGTAATGGAAGTAAACAGCTCTAATTTTCACGAAGTGCTCTCTACTATTTTTTTCTGAAAATCGTCTATTCATCGCTAAAGCAGCGATTTGTATGTGTGTGTAGCGTTGTGTGTTTTATGCAATAATAATGGACACGGAAAGGAGCAGATTTGAAAGAAAAGCAAACAGTGTGAATGCAAGAAATGAAAGGAACAGCGTGTGTGTTAACCTTGGAGCTGAGCCATGGAGACGGTGTGGAAGTACTTGCGGCACTGCAGGAAGGGAGCCCGGTGGTCTTTGGCCTTCTTAATCAGCGACCCTTCAAACAGGCTGGGGTCCAGCGTGCCCTGCACATCACCGCAGTACACCATGTTACTTCAGGCACCATCATAATGTTATCTGAACTTTATAGGTTTTCAAACTAAAAGGCATCTCTCATTGTATTTTTTAGAATGCGTTAAAACGCTTTAATATGCCTTAATATAAAGTTTGCAATTTTTGGCGTTCTTCATCCTTTTGTACTTTTGCTCAAAATTATGCTGTTTGACTTATGCTTCCTTGTTGTCTCTTCTCCTGTTGTTCGAACAGTCAAAAATGCAACTTGCATCTGACAGTTTTGCAATATAGTTGTCCCGCCTCTTTCAGCACTACTAAAAGTGGCGAAATAAAATGGCGGCTGGGCACTCATTAAACAACCGAAATTGACAACCATAGCAACGACTGGGCGCCAGCAATAGCTCATCATCCCTACTCCACTGACCTCTTTGGAGATGCAGTCTGGACAGGGCACCATGAAGTCGTACTGCACCCCGTGGAAGGATTCCTCGATCAGGCTCTCGAACACCTCATGAATCAGGAACACAATGTTCTCCGGCCGAGGACCTTGCACCTTCACCAGCAGCTCACAGTCACTGGAGAAAAAAAGTCAATTTTATTATGATTTTGTGTGTGAATAACCCTATGAGGGCCTTGCACTTTCACCAGCAGCTCACAGTCACTGAATAAACCCAGAGTCGTTGTTGACATACCTGGCTAAAAGACTCCAGGGATCATCCCAACAGCCAAAGCACTTGAACACTATGGTACAAATGCATCAGCTAGGAATGAGAACATTACGTGTGTGACCGTTTTTGATTACCCCGCCACATGGGCAGCCACACTCCGTCTTCGGGGGACAAAAAACAGAGTCAATTTTATTATTTCGTGTGTGAATAACCCTACGAGGGCCTTGCACTCTCACCAGCAGCTAACAATCACCGGGAAAAAGTCAATATTTTATTACGATAGTTTTTGGATAGTCTGATGTAGTAAATTTTATCATAAAGGAATATCTTTTCATCGTCTTCGGCTTCACTCCAGTTGTCCTCTTTACTCTTTTGCTAAACAGAACTTCTTTCACAGTTTTTGCTCATCAACGTTTTTTCTGTTTTATGTGATTTGCTTTCCTTTTCTTTTTTCTGTCCTTTATTTCACTGTCCATATTGTGCTTACACCTTTCAGTTCTATTTATACTCCTCTCTTAAAATATTGATATACAGTGGAACCTCACAGTTAGGACGTTGACAAATCAGCCCCAAAAAGGTCTTAATAGGGAGGGGTCTTAATAGGGAGGGGTCTTAATAGGGAGGGGTCTTAATAGGGAGGGGTCTTAATAGGGAGGGGTCTTAATAGGGAGGGGTCTTAATAGGGAGGGGTCTTAATAGGGAGGTGGACACTCAGTAGTCCGGATATGAAGGGGGGGAAATCAGTAAAACATTTTTTGGGTCACATCTTATAGGAAGTCCTAATAGGGAAGGTCTTAACAGGGAGGTTCCACTGTACTTATCACCCCTCCATTAACCCCTTGACTGCCAGAGAAAAGTAAAGAAAAAGTCATTGTACAAATCATGCCATGAAGAAGACAACTAATAGAGCCAATCTGGCAAAATGGTCTGGGTGTATAACTCTCTTGATCATGTTAGAGCAAAAGCCAGCATATCAGTTATTCCTCTTCATCTGATGACGTCATCAGTGATGTCATCAAGTCAGTACGCGATACGTTATATGGCAGTCAAGGGGTTAAAGCACATCTCATTTCCTTACTACAGCTTTTCAACCCCACTTTCCATTTCCAAAGCCCACCTGATTTGCTTGATGAGGGCCAGGTGCTTGTTCTTTTTCAGGAGGGAGCCCCTCTTCCAGATGAGCTTGCCATCAGAGAACTGGAACAGTCTGACCTGCACAGTAAACAGCCCAGCACACTGACAGAGCCAACCCTATCCACATTGCTCTCCTATCCACATTGCTCTCCTGACCCGCACAGTAAACAGCCCAGCACACTGACAGAGCCAACCCTATCCACATTGCTCTCATCAGAGAACTGGAACAGTCTGACCCGCACAGTAAACAGCCCAGCACACTGACAGAGCCAACCCTATCCACATTGCTCTCCTGACCCGCACAGTAAACAGCCCAGCACACTGACAGAGCCAACCCTATCCACATTGCTCTCCTGACCCGCACAGTAAACAGCCCAGCACACTGACAGAGCCAACCCTATCCACATTGCTCTCCTGACCCGCACAGTAAACAGCCCAGCACACTGACAGAGCCAACCCTATCCACATTGCTCTCATCAGAGAACTGGAACAGTCTGACCCGCACAGTAAACAGCCCAGCACACTGACAGAGCCAACCCTATCCACATTGCTCTCCTGACCCGCACAGTAAACAGCCCAGCACACTGACAGAGCCAACCCTATCCACATTGCTCTCCTGACCCGCACAGTAAACAGCCCAGCACACTGACAGAGCCAACCCTATCCACATTGCTCTCATCAGAGAACTGGAACAGTCTGACCCGCACAGTAAACAGCCCAGCACACTGACAGAGCCAACCCTATCCACATTGCTCTCATCAGAGAACTGGAACAGTCTGACCCGCACAGTAAACAGCCCAGCACACTGACAGAGCCAACCCTATCCACATTGCTCTCATCAATCAGTAAAAGAAACATCTATAATAAATGGACGCTTGCAAAACGCTTACTCAAACATTGACACTTAAGGTCCCTGTACATGTTATTCACAAAATATCTATATTTCCTCATGGCAGCAGTGATAGCCCACTCTTAATATGACTTACAGCTCACTGTGTTGCCATGGGGACATAGAAATATTTTGTGAATAATGTTAATGTGTACATAGACCTTAATATGACTTACAACTCACTGTGCTTCCATGGGGAAACCGTGATATTTTATGAATATGTTAACGTGTACACAGACCTATAGCTTATACAAAGACAGAGCACAAGCCATATCGAGACCTGCGATATCTAGCATCTGTTCCTACCACTCACCTTTTAGCACGCCTAGGCCCAGAAGGGAGTGGCAGGTTAATATATGTGGCTTCACTCATACTAATACTGTGAGCAGAATACGCAGTCAGTCATGATCAGTCTTTGCATAAGCAAAGTGTCTTTGCTCACGGACAGACACTACTAGATATGCAACATAATACCACATAACACATACCAGGTGCAGCCGGTGACACAGAGACAATCTCTGCCTTCTTTCCTAAACCATATATATCTAAATAAAATACCAGCATTTTTCTACATGGTTGCTGCAACGAGCTGGGGCTTGATTCTGGCTACATGCACATATCTATGAAGAAATTATACTTACTGTATTTTGCGGACTACAAGGCACAACCCCCAAATGTTACACAAAATTCATATTTTGTTATTACAGTTTCTTACTATATTATCAGTCACATTATAAGGCGCAGGGGTTTCAGTCTAGCAAATAAGTATCATCTTATAGTCAGTAAAATACAGTAATTGTCAAGTACTGAGAACTATCATATGAGGAGATTTTCCTAAAGTTTTTTTTTATTAGCTCAGCAACTTGACAAATGTCAGTAGAAATTCAATATGTGGTTCTTGCACAAATGTGGTTCTTGTGTTCTTGCACAAATCATCCACATTTGAAAACTACTGACACTGCTCAGAAGCAATCATCCCATGACCATTTGATATTAAAAGATGCCTGTTGTTGACACATGAGACACAAGACATTCAGACATTTCGTATGATACATAAGTTTCAATGTAAAATGAAAGACTGACAGACAGCAAGCAAGTAGTAGCAAGAGGACAAAATAGAAAGAGACTTGCTTGCAGTCTGTTAATCTTTCATATTACATTGAAATGTATGTATCATACGAAATGTTAGTACGTACATTAAGCCTCAATAAAAGGACCACATACTTCTGAATGACTTGCGTTTTATGTGTCTACAATTGGTCCTGGTGGTTATCTAATCATTTTGAAGTATGCCTGTTGCTGTTTGGACTTGAATGAGAAACAACGACAACAAAAGCAACAATACCAGCTACAAACGCAACAAAAATAAGCAAATTAAATGGTACGCTTAGGATAAAGAATGAGAAGAACTTGAATGATCACACAAGAAAAAGGAACATGAAAATAATCAAAATTCCATTTAGAACCAGTTAACTCCTGCACCCACCTGCGCTCGATTGAACAGTCCAGCAGGAAGATACGCAAACTTGTAAACCATCTTGGTTTCACGGAAACTCTTCTTCTTTTCTACCAAGGGCCAATTTAACTGCAAATACAACATATACATCCAATGTGAAAATAACACCAATGAATTGCCATGCAAACATACATAAGCGCACAAGTAAATGCACTACCCACACAGACACATACACAAATACTCTCTCTCATACATAGAGATAATCATTTCATTTTAATGAGGCACCATTATCAAACAGAAACTAGGACAGAAAAAGATGTCAGTAACACAGAAAACCCCCCCACCCCAGTCCGACAATTTGAAATATTGGATTGACACGACCTTGCCAAAGCATCTTTTGAAATGGATACACATTGGGTTTTTTTTTTGTGTGTGTGTGTGTGTGTGTGTGTGTGTGTGTGTGTGTGTGTGTGTGTGTGTGTGTGTGTGTGTGTGTGTGTGTGTGTGTGTGTGTGTGTGTGCGTGTGCGTGTGTGTGTGTAGCCGATGAAGTTGGCTGCCTAAGGCGAAGAAGAAAAGTGTGTGAGTGTGTGTATGTGAGTGTGATAGCGGTGAATGGGAGGGGTGGTGGGGGTGCAGCAAGTTCCATCTTGCCCCAGGTCTTCAAATATTTGCTCTCTTTCTCACATGTGCTTTGTATTAGTACTTGAATCAACCCCATCCCCATCTATGGACAAAGTCTAGAACATGTGCACTCATGCTCTTCCCCTCCCCCTCAGTATATGGTGAAACGGGAAGGTAACCATTGCATGTAACAACATTTTTGAGTTGTGTTACATTTTGGTTACACCTTGTTCAGACACCCCAATAAAGCCTACATTATACTTTTAAACCTTCAGAATGAAAAAAAAATGATAATACATGGGCTTGTATGATTAGAAACATTTTGTACCGTTATGGTTTTTGAGAGGTTTAAGAAACACAGGGAGTTGGTAATATAAAGCATTCAAGGCACTCTCAAAACAGGATTTGAAGAAACATACGTTTCTATTTTTAGTTGACTATTTTTAGTTATTGACTTGTTTTCTGCATTAAATCTTTCATTTCTGAGTTTGAAATTTGACTTTATTTTTATTGTTTCTCAAAACAGAGATTATGTTTTCATCGTCTCATCCACCCCACTCCCCTCCTCCCAGCTGACCTCCTTGGGTTCTTCCTGGGGCAGGAGGCAGGGCACGATGTTGACGTCGTCCTTGGGCAGAGGGAAGGTGAGGTCAAACTCCTCCGTCAGCTGCAGCAGCCACTTGTGCAGGTCACTGGGATAGCTGTTCCAGATCTGCGGGATGAACTTGTGCAGCAGCCGCCCAGAGTGGTCCTGTGACCCATACACATACATTGTCGTCAAGGCTTTCAATACCCAGTAATCTTGCACTTAATGCATGCTTCTGCAAAGTCCTGGAAAACCTGAAAAGTAGGGGACCAGGGAGCTGCCTAGTCTCCTAATCCATGACAGGGTACCTCCCCCCTGCCCTGAAGCTAAAAGAAAGCTATTTTAAAAGGATCTGACAGGCTCTCTTTGAAGCAAATTACAAAGCATGACACAGGCATGTAGTAGGGACAAAATATGAAGGTGAAAATGGGAGTTTACTCCTGAAATAAAAACAAAATCAAATGAAACTGCTTATTTATGGGTTGTTGAAAAAAGGTAAAAAGGACCCAAGACCCTAGAACACATTTAGCAACTCTGCCTATGACGCTATAAAACACAAGACCTGGCCAGGGGGAGTGGAGCAACAGGTGCAGCTCTGGGACAGCCGCCAAAACCTAGAGAAGACTGCCAGCTTTGTTCTAGTGACTGGTTCAACACTCTTGCATTCACACTTGTTACAGAAAAGCCACTTCTGGTGTTCAGGTTCTCTTCTGAGAAAACATGTCTCTTGAAGCAACCAGACCACCATACAGTTATCATTGCAAGTGAGTAGCTTCTTCATAGTGTGTGTACAACAAGCCAGAACTTTGTGCGTGTTGGAAATGCCATCAGAGGGGGACTAAGAGTGGGGGGCAAGCTACAGGGCAACAGCTTGCTTTGGCCAGCTTGAATACATGAAGGCCTCATCTGGCTGGATGCAATAAATGCAAGAGGGTTAAAGGCCAATGATATTTTACTAACTGAATCGACCACTGAAGAAGGACTGACCTGAATGGGTGAGTTCTTGACGGACACCACACAGGACATGACGTTGACGATCCACTGGGGGTTGATGACCACGATGTTCTTCAGAAAGTCGTTGTCAAAGTACTGCACCGTCCCCAGCTCGTGCAGAAACTGGATCGCCTCTTTGGTCTGTGCACAGAGAAACAGCCCCCAAGGCAAAGTTGTAGCTTAGACACCCCTCGTGTTTACGGCTCTTGATTTTTAAGTCTGGTTCTTTCAGTTTTATGACAATAACCCTAGGTTGATCCTAACCCTATCCCTTTCCCGAGAATATGAGAATGTTGCTTCTCAGTGAAAATGTTCAATGTGAAAATTAGATTTGAAAATCAAAACTACGAGTATATATCACATTTTCAAAGAGCCTATTGAAAGTCTATCATTTAAAGTTTTAGCTGCAGTACTGGTGAGGAGCTACATTTTTGTTTCTAGACGTCTGTTGAAAAAAATGCCCAGACACTAAACAATACTGGTAACTGTAGCTAAACTGATGGACGCTCAGACTATCATCAAGATTAAATCTTTCAATTTCACATTGAATCTGATTTGTCATTCAAATACAAGAATTATTTATCACGTTTCTGTTAATTAGCAAATTGCTCAAAACAGTGTAGACAAGTTTTATGATGTTTTTAAAAAAAAATTGAAGAATTGGGTATTATGCTATAGAAGAAAGTTTCCATATTATTAAATGGAGGCTTTAACCCATTAATAGCCAAGAATTTTTGTGTGTTAAATCCTACAAACTTTTTGTGAATTTCTGTTGCAAAAGCAACCCAACAAACTAATATTCTAGAGAAATAGAAAAATTCAAATTTTTCTGTTTTTTTATGCGCGCGCTGTCAACGTGCATGGCTACGAGAGGGGACAGGTTTTTCTCATAGTGATGCAATAAAATCAGAGAGAGACAGAGAAAGAGATGGGTCGCTAAATGATGAAGTAAAACATGCTGTGAATTGCTGGTGACACATGATTGTTTGAGTTAACAGGTAACCCAAACCAGCCAGTATGTGTATAACCCAGAGCAGCTGGTATTTTTTTGGACTTCTCGCATGTTTTCCTTCCCCACCGCAACAGTCATACAGTAAAATCACTGGGGCCATTCATAGCCATGCACGCTGACAGCGTGCAGTTGGGTAGCTTACTTCAGCAAAAAAAAGTTACCTAGGATTTTTAGAATTCGCAAAAATGGTGAAACACGTATAATTGTAAACATGTTTATCTAAAACTCTGTGCAGTTTGTTTTGTGATAAATGCGTTAGAGAAAATATTACACTCACCTCGATCTGGGAGCGGTTCCTGAAGCCATTTATTTCACTTCACACAACAAAACTTGTTGGCATGCGCTCGAATCAAACACCGGATGTAAAAATCATGATGGATAAGGTAGAAAACTCATTTTTCAAGAGATTCAGACCAATATAATCTATTGTTTCCCTTCCTCTGCTTCTGTAGCTTTGGGAGTGTATAGGCACGCGTGGAGCGTGCATGGCTATTAATGGGTTAATCAGTCATAAGTGATTTTTTTCTTGTGTAAAAATGTACCCGTCTATAAAGAATATATCATGTATAAGTTTACGCCCAACAATCAATGTAGAAGTTCAAAAACTCTTCCCATCAATGGTCTCTTCTAAGTCAGTGCTTTCTCTTCTTTCCTTTCTACATGAAACAGCAGTCACAGAGATAGGCTCAGAGTCCACTCACATCCTTCTCATCATAGATGCCGATCTCCATGCCATAGTTCTTGATCTCCTTCCACTCCAGAATGCTGGTTTTGGTGCGGGAACTGGACAAACATACAAGGACCAATTCCTGTATTTTAGGAACTTGAATTGTTTACTTATTCAGCATTGCAAAGCATAGAATAGTCATCAAGTGTTATGACATATCCCAGAACACACAATTGTTTTTAAATGTAAAAAATTATACTTTGAAATTTGTTTTTAACAGATGTAATGGTTTCCTTACACTTGCAAATACTTTACCATGACTTTGTTTTAATCCTAAAAAAAAGTTATATGAACATTAAAGAGTAGATATAACATACACAGACAATCAAAATGCGGGAATGACATAAAAGGAAAGGCAACAGAATTGAGGAATACATATTATCGTTCAAAGAAATGTCAGATCAACAGGAGAAAGACAGTGATAAATAGACGGGGGGGAAGAGCGACAACTCATTGCAATAAAAACAGAACGGGAGATACATCAGAACAATGCATAGAATACAAGACGGGACTCACAGTAGGATTTTCTTCTCCAGGCTGAGCCAGACCTGAGGCACCTTCTCCCCCATGTTCTTCTGCTCCAGGGTCACTCGCAGCAGGTCCTTCTCCAGGTCTGCAATGCCCTGTGGTGCACACTCTACCATAACTATCATATGATATACTGAGGATTTCTTAACTCAATGGAGTCATGTCAAAGATGTCATTCCGACACTGTTCCCATCTTTTGGAGTCACGTTGGAGGTTTTTCCCCCCGACATATTTTGACCAATAAAAGGGAAATAACTCGCTGTTCATATTAATCATGAGCCCTTCACCTTGTAGTTACGTCCCTTAGACTGTCTCTAGTTTGTCCTATTTTCGTTTTTTACTTCTTTAAATTGAACTACTAAACATCTTCAATTTGCTTCATTCAATATGGTGGCGACCATATAGCTCACTTTATTCAAACATTAAATAAACACATGTTTATGTTTATAGTTTATATTATGCTTTTTAAAATCCTTTTTTATTTACATACTAAACCAAGTCTATCAAAACTTGAGCGGCTTTGTGATTCTAGATCAACATCATAACAAAGTGGTCAGCCCGTGGAGTAGGAAGTTTTTGTTTTCCAGACAAAGTGCATTTTATCAGATTATTTACATCGTTAAATATATGCGGCTTACTCGTTCAAAGTAAGAAGTCTTAAAAAATATACTGATTTATTTTTCACTTGCATGGTTGCATGATGTGTATTTGATTTTGGGCGATTTTTAGAAAATGACCCAAAATAATACGATCGGAGGGACAAAGTATGCCATTTTGTATGTGACTCAATTGAGTTAATGCGTCATACACAAGTGCTCTTTTGCGAATGGACGAACAACAAATAAACAAAAAAGAACAAACCTAAATGTAGCCATGAACTCACTATGAAGACAGAAAATGGAAAGAAAAAACCTGAAGTGAAACCAGAATTAATTTTCCACTAAAAGGAAAAATAGAACTTCGAGCGAAATGTAAGCAGATTAGATCAAGATGTAGACTAACACTAGCATTACCAAACATTCCATAGAAATCGGCAATACAATTCATGTATGTACATGAGCAACAAAAGTCCATGAAATCTGACATGAAAGATATAAGATGGACTGCTTTCAAAGTATCAACAACTGGAACGGTGCTACTTTTACCAGTCACTTACTGTTCCAACAACAGAGCTGACAAAATGAAATCCAGCAATCTGGGGATAGCGAGCTTTCAGATCTGCAATGGGCACATCGGCTTTCGGGACCTGTAAAAACAACAACAAAAGCTCTATTGAATACACAAACAAACAATTAAAAGCTTATATTTCAAAAATTAAAAAATGCTCTCGAGATAGTACTGGGTCCAACTGATTCTGTTGTTGGTTGTGTCTTACCCTGGCTTAAAGACTCCAGGGATCATCCCAACAGCCGAAGCACATGAATACTATGGTACAAATGCATCAGCTAGGGATGAGAACATTACATGTGTGACCGGTTTTGATTACCCCGCCACGTGGGCAGCCACACTCCGACTTCGGAGGATTTTAGACTGATGATGTTATGCTAGGAGCTTGTCATGGCTTAAAACAATCCCCGCACAACCATGCAGAACATAACAACATTTTGATGTAGCCTTGGTGTTCTAGCTTATGTCAACTGGTCTGGCACAGCCTCATGCCAAGGCGTCAACTGATTCTGAATGTTCCCATTTATATTTCATTCTAAAATGTGCACACAAACATTTTAATTCCAAATGATTCGTTTGCACCACGCTTTCAAAAGCTTACACTTAATGAATTTTCATAAATTGGGTTGATGGGATTGAAACTTCACCTTCTTAGTCTGTGGCATTAAAAAACAACCCACTTGTCTTTATCAATCTTTGTTTCTTTCTAGCTTCACTTTTTAACTGCTTTTGTGGAGTTCCTGTACTGTTTTACACACACAAACCAGCAAAGACAAACACATGACATAACGAAATCCCCTGCAAAAAAAAGAAGAAAGGAAAATGAATAAAAAACTAAACAAAAAACCCCACATCTTTCTACTTTCCTCATTCTTTCCTCATTCATTCTCCCTTTCCAATTCCACACAAACAGAGCCAACAGCCATCATCCAGACCTGGTCGCAGTGGGTGCCCACGACAAAGATGGGGGTCTTGGGGGCGTGGCTGGCCACGGAGCTCAGCCAGAAGTCCAGCCCCGCGTGTTCAAACCCCTGACGGGTCGACCACAACAACAGGTACACCGCTCTCTTTGACAGGAAAAACTGAAAGAAAAAAACCCACGCACATTAGTGTAATATTTCTAAAGCTGTTGTCAAATCCTTTTGGCTGAGAGAGTGGGGATGTACTCTCGGCAAGGCATCTCCACTGTAAACAAATTTTATCCCAGCCTGCTGCAATAGCAGCTGGCCCTATGCATAGCTGGAAGCCATAGTTGGCAACGACATACTAGCATAACATAATGTAGTCAAAAGACATAGTGTTGTTTCAGACTAATACAAGTTCATTGACGACCATTTTAAGTTTTGGTTAAACAAGAACCTCTCATAATCATCTGTTTGTTATGAAAAAGGTGATGACTAAATTCACCAAAAGATTACAAATTGACCCCCATTTACACACACAGATCCCTTCTCCCTCCAAAATTTAGAATTCTTTAAAACTTTTTAATTATTTGTTTACCGCTAAATAATAATTATTGTCTTAAAAAAGTGACATATACAGTATCAAGGAGGGTTGTGTACCCCTCAAAATGACGCAAACAATGACACAAGCATGACGTGATTTCTCTACAATTTCAAGGGGGGGGGGGGGGGGGGTACGCGCAGACCTGTTAGTACTCTAGATGTACAAAAAACCCACACGACAAATTGGAAGAAGCAGCATGGCTAGTCAAATAATGAAGGGATAAAGTCACAGAGATTTGACAATACAGAGAGGGACTTCTTATAGGCATAGATATGACCCCTTTTCAGAGGTGACGAGATAAACCATCTCAACTATCAGGTTGGCAAACACAGTAATAATAAAAACGCATATTTTTATAGCGCCTATTCTCAGTAAGGGCTCTAAGCGCTTTACAAAACATATTTACATTGATTAAAAAGAAAACATCAAACAATAAATATTAAACAAGAAAACAAACAACCAAAGAGCTAACGTGAAGTAGCCTTGCACACCCACAACACACCACCACACACTGTCAGGACACACACTCGATTATGCACACAGTCAGATGCACGAACACACACACACACACACACCCAGATGCATGAACACACACACACACACACACACGCACCCGCGTGAGCACACACACCCTCAAGTCATCTCCATCCACCCACACACCTGATGGGTGTTGTAGTACAGGGTCTGTCCGGCAAAATCCCAAGTGCTGTAGGTGACCTCCACCCCGTCGTCATTCTTCACCGTCCAGGGCTGAATCACGATGCCGTCCGTGATGTCCTCTCCCTTCGTGCCCTCCGTCTTCTTCCCCACACTCATCAACGCTCGTAGCAAGCTGCCGGAGCACCATGCATTTATGTCAGAGGCTAGCTTCAACGTAGAAATGACTTTAAAGTTTTGAAGGTTACCACTCCTCCGAAATCGGAATGTGTCGGCTGAATGCAGCGGGGAGACCAGTGAAAACTGAAGTCCGGACATGTGCGTACCTTACCCATTATGGCCATAATTATGGCCTGGGAACGCAGAAGAAGAAGAAGGTTACCACAAGTTTTATTAGCATTTTTATATGCTTTATTATGATATGTCTTTTGTTTGTTTTAATGTGAAAATTGCAGTCGTTGCCACTTGCAATTTCTCTTATCAGAGATAATAAAGTTGTGTTTGAGTTTTGAGTTTCAGATTATTGACCAGTTCCTCCGAAGTCGTTATTGATTTCTGCAAGTTAGGACATTTTGTCCTATTGATTGTCGTATTTCAATATAGTTTGTTGTATCATTTTTCCATCCTCGGTACATCACTGAATCATTCTCACTGAAATTCTTGTTAAGCTGCTCAGGAATTCATTAGCAGTGAGTTCAATCAAAATGAATTTGCTAGCAGGAATTTGTACATCAAAGTCTTTATAGAATTTGCAATCAGATTTTCCCTATCAAATTTTTTTGATAGATTGTCATGTCCCCCATAAAATGTGCTAGGTCTACATTCATTTCATATTTTGAAAATGACATATGCCCCAATAGTTTTTTTAAATTTTATAACACAGTAAACAATCAATTCTTTTTACCATTTATTCCATAAAAGTTTGTTCACCTAACTTTACTACTTTTTGTCCAAACCACTAAACTTTTAAAATAGTACCGGCACTTTAAATCCTCTTACACCTTCAGTTTGTGTTTTCCTAAACCTCTCGCAGTCTCTTTCATGGACTCACCTTGTTTTTCCAGCTCCGCCCAGACCGACAAACATCAGTTTGGTCCGTCGACACTCGGTGAAACCACCGGCCAGTCGTTTGAGGTAGGCCTTCACCGACTCCACTCCTCGGCTCACCACCTCATTGGGCGGAGTTCGCAGTGACGGACAGCTCACCAGCCGCATCTCTGTGTCACAAACATTTGACATGAGAAAACTAACGCCCTTGAAACATGACACTATAAGGAAAGATGCAAAGGGAGACAGCAAGATTCAATAACCAAATTCTGTATGTGTTAACAACACCAGGCAGTTCCTGGGTCTGCTCCTCTGTATCTCTTTCTAACACTTAGCCAGGTGAATAGATACCGTAGGCGCCTTGACAGTAGTTGTGTGTCTTTTAGGGAATGAGAGTTCTCTATTTTTACTTGTTGACAAATAATACCTATCATTAGGAAAAAAAATGAAGTATTCCAGCGCAGACTTCTGCACAAAAAAAGTTCTCATACCCCTTCTCCATCTGAACACCCCCCCCCCCCCACTCCCCTTCTCCGATTAGTTTTTGATGTCTCGTCAATTCACTTAAAACCCACTTCAAATGTATCTTCTGTATTATTTCCTTTCCTGATCTTTCTTCACTCTCCTTATTTATGATGCTTTCATTTTTTTCTCTTCCTAAACTGTAGCTTTTAGATTTATGATCCAAATGAAATACTTTTAAAGTTGTCAGTTGGTGCAAAGATCTGTCACTCACTCCTCAAGCTGGGCAAATGACCGAGCGAGCCCGGCAAGCTCTCCAGCAGAGGATTGTGGGCCAGCGACAGGTAAGTCAGACTCTGCAGGCGACACATGTGGACGGGAACGGCGGTGACAGCTTGGAAGTCGAGGTTCAGTTCTTCCAGGGACGAGAGTGTGAAGATCACTGGCGGTATGCCCCCATACTCTTCATCATCTGAAATGTCAGTAAATCAAGTTTAACCCCTTCCCTGTCTGCTCTGTGTCTACTATGAGGCGTTTGATGTCATTGATGATGTCCATAACTTTTGATGACAAAGTCCTGGAATGCTGGTTAGTTAGTTAGTTAGTTAGTCTATTATAGTCCCATCAACAGCTATGGTTATCTCAGGACTGTCACAGTGTAAGGTTCGACCATGTATAACAAAACACAGTCAAATCAATGAATATTAACAACGTACAGAAACCTGAAAACATAAAAATATAGTACAATTCATAACATGACACCTTCGTCATTGCACCCTATAGCACATAATTCCAGACAGTGCTGGAAACGTAAGCCATAGCACTCTATTTATTGAGTCCGGGTTTTAAAAAAACAGTAAAAAAGGACAACACATATTAGTAAGCTAAAATATATTTTTAAAAAGGCCATCTATTATAGGCAAATGTGCACTGCAGACTGGACAACAGGTGCCCACTCAGGTGCGTAAGGTCTCACGTCTGGAAGCCAGTGAACAATAAAAAAGGAATGCTGGTTATTGTTTCAGACAAGGAAAGGTCTACCTCCAGACCATTTAGTCAGATTGTCTGACAGGTCTCTTTTCAGTTTTATAATAAAATAAAAGATCATTTATCAAGTGGTCAATGCTCCTCTTCAAGGGAAATCAATCGGCACAATTTAAGTTTAACACACCAATCATCATTGGTGGCATCCATCTGAAATTGGCATGGTCAACTTTAACACGCAAATCATGAAATAGTTAAAAGGGGAATTCCTATGCTCCTCATCCTCCATATTTCAACTTCAACACACAATTCCTCACTGGCGATGTGTCTCTATATTTCTTATCAACTGGAATCAATAAATAGGACCACATTTGAAACATAAATAATATTTCAATGCATTCTTCTTTACGGCTTTGTTTAATCTTATATCAAACAAAATGTTTTTGGTTAAGAATGAAAGGTCAGGAGCCACTGCTTTTTTTTCTTCTTATTCTCAAAGATGCTATCACAACTCACCATGACACCCACAAAATGTGGAAAACAAAAAGCAAGATCTTAGATATTCTCAAGAGGTATGGTAATTCAACCAATCAAAATTGTGTAGGTTTAAATATGTACTTTGTTAACAGTTTTAAAATGGTTTCTGCTAAACAACAACTCACCCCCCAAAAAAACCCCAACCCCACAACACACAGAAACAAACAAAACAACAAGAACAAAACAAACAAAACCGATCAGATCATCCAAAAAAAAGTTTTTCAAATGCCATGAACAGTTTGGAATCACTCCACAAGCTGATAAAATGTTCTTTATGTGGTGCCTTAGAATTCCACCCAAACTCATTAAAGTTTGTTCATAACAGTCAGTTTAGTTCAAAGACAGAGAAAGAAAAGCATTACTCACTGATGTCCTTGCACCCAATGCGGGGGACCTTCCAGAAGAGGTGCACGGAGACAGAAAAGCATTACTCACTGATGTCCTTGCACCCAATGCGGGGGACCTCCCAGAAGAGGTACACAGAGACAGAAAAGCATTACTCACTGATGTCCTTGCACCCAATGCGGGGGACCTCCCAGAAGAGGTACACGGAGACAGAAAAGCATTACTCACTGATGTCCTTGCACCCAATGCGGGGGACCTTCCAGAAGAGGTGCACGGAGACAGAAAAGCATTACTCACTGATGTCCTTGCACCCAATGCGGGGGACCTCCCAGAAGAGGTACACAGAGACAGAAAAGCATTACTCACTGATGTCCTTGCACCCAATGCGGGGGACCTTCCAGAAGAGGTGCACAGAGACAGAAAAGCATTACTCACTGATGTCCTTGCACCCAATGCGGGGGACCTCCCAGAAGAGGTACACAGAGACAGAAAAGCATTACTCACTGATGTCCTTGCACCCAATGCGGGGGACCTTCCAGAAGAGGTGCACAGAGACAGAAAAGCATTACTCACTGATGTCCTTGCACCCAATGCGGGGGACCTTCCAGAAGAGGTGCACAGAGACAGAAAAGCATTACTCACTGATGTCCTTGCACCCAATGCGGGGGACCTTCCAGAAGAGGTGCACAGAGACAGAAAAGCATTACTCACTGATGTCCTTGCACCCAATGCGGGGGACCTTCCAGAAGAGGTGCACGGAGACAGAAAAGCATTACTCACTGATGTCCTTGCACCCAATGCGGGGGACCTCCCAGAAGAGGTACACAGAGACAGAAAAGCATTACTCACTGATGTCCTTGCACCCAATGCGGGGGACCTCCCAGAAGAGGTACACGGAGACAGAAAAGCATTACTCACTGATGTCCTTGCACCCAATGCGGGGGACCTCCCAGAAGAGGTACACGGAGACAGAAAAGCATTACTCACTGATGTCCTTGCACCCAATGCGGGGGACCTCCCAGAAGAGGTGCACGTTCAGAGCGGCAATCTCATCCGTGTCCAACATGGCGTTCTTGTTCAGATCAAACTCGTTGAACAGCTTCAGGATTTTCTGCACAGAAAAGGCATTTAATAGTTTTGAGAAGCAATTGGGTGTGATATGAGGTGTGTGTGTGTATGTGTGTGTGTGTGTGTGTGTGTGTGTGTGTGTGTGTTGTGTGTGTGTGTGTGTGTGTGTGTGTGTGTGTGTGTGTTTTGTGTGTATATGTGTGTGTGTGTCTAGTAATTTGTCTCTCTGCCCACTTTTGATCTTCACATTAAGTACATTATGCACGGACACAAAAAAGCATAAGTGCCAACAGACACATATTCATAATCAAACACAAAATAAACCAAAGGCGTATCTTCATACAATTCAATAACCATCACAAAAACAAAATGACTGAATATATAGAGACATTTTTTATATTGGCATCTTAATAATGATCTAAGTTTGGTTTGTAAGTTCCAGTAGTTTTCCATCAATAGATCATGCATTTTCATGTTTCTAAATACATGGAACTAACACGAAGAAGGAATACTATACAGGACAATCACAAGCACATATCAGTCTAGAAAGAGCTGACATTATGCAAACCTCTACTATTGTGCTAAGGTAAAAGGTTAAACGAAGTGAAATAACTCTGGTAAGCACAAGGCTATTATGCGTCAAATGATTCACAGAATAGTTATTAGACTTTAGTGACTTTTGTCAAAGGGAATATTTAACAAAAAAACAAACCTGTTCACATCTTTTCAACTGATGTTCATTGGCAGAAACAAAAACAGAAATATACAAATGAAAAGACAGATAAACAGTCAAACACACAACGATTAAAACATAACCACCTTGGCTGAGGTGAATTGAACTTCAATTCTAGCTTTCCATTTACAATACAACTTGAACAATGTGATTTACATTTAAAAAAATCGGTTTGGCATTTTACATATTTTCAAGATTACATGATGTAAATTATGCCTTGAGTATGGCATGACTGTGGTGGTTGTTCTCCTTTTCCACACACACACACACCTACACACACACACCTACACACACACACCTACACACACACACCTACACACACACACACACCTACACACACACACACACACACACACACACACACACACACACACACACACACACACACACACACACACACACACACACACACACACACACACACACACCTACACACACACACCTACACACCACACACACACACACACACACACACACACACCTACACACACACACACACACACACACACACACAAACATACACACACACACACACACACATACACACCACACACAAGATGGGGTACAATCACCAGCCCCATTAAGGTTCACAGCACACTCAAAACCAGAAGCAGGTATACATCTGTACAAAACCACACATCCAGCAGCGGCCTCATATGCACCAGTCCAATATGAAGTTATTAATTAGTTAAGTGTATGAACAACCAAATTTTGTTTGCATTCATAAAAACAAATATGATGCCATCAGGTTGAAATGCATGCTCATGTATGGCACTTTATGTTTTAAACCAAAGTACATGGATTATACATATGAATTAGGAAGTTAAATATGTTTATTAATGTATTTACCCATGGGCCAAGTGAAGTTCAAACTTGGTAAATCGATTTTTAAGGGTGTATTGAGTAGGATTAAGGGATAAGGGTAGGCATTCAGTCAGCAGACAAGAATGTTTTTAACTTTGAAAAATATTTTAAAATGGTTTTTTAAACTTAGAAACTCACTTTGTAGAATGGCTGTTGTAATGTTCCATGATTTGTTAGGCATTCTTTGATATTTACAATACAAAGATGTGTGCTCATATATTTTCTTCATTGGTCACTCAGACAGCTCCTGTCATATGATCGCAGATGTGTCATGCTGCTGTTATGCACTTGACTAAGAAATAGTTAGGCCCAGCATATCTGCCTTCAGCTGGAGAAAATATTTGTAAGAGTTTCTAGAACAAAGGTGGGTGAATGGATCAGTAAGGCAGAAAGATGATAGTAAGCAAAGGGAAAAGGCAGAGTGAAATAGAGTGATAGATCAGAGGAAGTTACAAGCACATGCTTCCAGAAGGTGGGGGAACTATTTGTACGAAAGACCCCCGGTATCCCCACAGGAGGACTGTACTCGTATATGAAGCTGATAGCATTTTCATTTCATGAGGTTTTGTTTAATTTATTTGACATTCTTAAAGCCCTGCTGACTTCAAAGAAGAGCACTGTGCATGTTAAACAACAATGCGAGTTACCAGTTGTGAAGCACTGGTGAACATAGTCAGGAGCTTTTAATGTAAATACACATGGAATCAGCATATTGATATGATGCGCAACACTGTGTTGAGATGGAAAACAAACCAATTACTACCATTTCCTGCTGACATTTTCAGCCTTTCTGTTGCTAAAAGACAAACCCTTAGAATATGCCTTGCATGTTCACTGACTGACTGCAATGAAGCACTAACTCTTATCTGTCTTCCAGGCATTTGTATTTAAATATTACAATCATTTTATAACTGTTTTCCTTGACCTTACAGCCATCTGATAATTTTTCATTCAATATTTTCCTTTACTTTTTTGGTCAGTCGATTTTCACGCCATAGTACTAGCATACATACATCATCCATTCACTACGATCGTTGTTAGTGTGTTCTCTTCATTCACCTTGACAGTCTTTTTTATGACTATTTAAAAAATTTTTTTTTACTTCGTTGATTTTTTCATCTTCATCTGTTTGTGTTAATGTGCAGCGTTTTGAAGTTTTTTTAAAAGTTTAATTATACTATCTGTCAATTGAAAAGAAAATACACATGGTAATGATACATAACATTAAACTAAATGGCTTAGATGTTATTTGACCTGTACCTTTCCATTGAACATCCAGCCCATATCCCACTTACAGACATGCCTACCCCAAAATTTGCTTTCAGGGACAATAAAGAAAGAAATCAGGGACAATTCCGTGAAATCAGGGACACCGAGAAATTGCATACACACGTCTGGCAGAATGCAAACGAAACTCCTTTTTCACCTTGTTTTAGACAAGGCCATTTTTCCGTGAACTCTTTCTTGAAAACACACGCGCGTTTCACGGACGTTTTCTTATTCTTTTCACACTTGTCTGATCCGTGATCTGAATCAGAATCCGACTCTGTGTCGGCATGTGCTCTCTTCGACGCCATGTTGCCTTCAACTTGGAAGTGAAAGAGAGGCTATCTTCTTCGCCAGACCTGTTTACCCCCTACAGGAGCCTGGAGTAGTCTGGGCAGCTGAAATGAGTAGTCATGGGGGTCAAAAGAGTAGTCCCGGTCACCAACCGCAATATACACGAAAATTGGTCTCATTATTCATTTGTAACCATTAATGCATGTGAATGTGTGCGTGTTACTGTGTGTGTGCATGCCAGTGCATGTGTGTGCTCTGTGTGTGTGATTATGAAACTGTGTGTGAGTGTGTGTTGTATGTATGTTGTATGTGATTGTGTGTATGTCTTACTGTGTGTGTGTGTGTGTGATTATGTATCTGTGTGTGTGTGTGTGTTGGATGTGATTGTGTGTATGTCTTACTCTGTGTGTGTGTGATTGTGTTAAGTCAAGTCAAAATCATCTTTATTGAGGGTTAAAGAATAAGCTAACAAAGCTTTTTTTCATCCTTCCCTGTATCTGTGTGTGAGTGTGTGTGTGTGATTATGTATCTGTGTGTGAGTGTGTGTGTGTGTGTGTGTGTGTGTTGTATGTATGTTGTATGTGATGGTGTGTGAGTATGTCTTACTGTGTGTGTGTGTGTGTGTGTGTGTGTGTGTGTGTGTGTGTGTGTGTGTGTGTGTGTGTGTGTGATTATGTATCTGTGTGTGAGTGTGGGTGTGTGTGTGTGTTGTATGTATGTTGTATGTGATGGTGTGTGAGTATGTCTTACCGTGTGTGTGTGTGTGTGTGTGTGTGTGTGTGTGTGTGTGTGTGTGTGTGTGTGTGTGTGTGTGTGTGTGTGTGTGTGTGTGTGTGTGATTATGTATCTGTGTGTGAGTGTGTGTGTTGTATTATGTCTGAGATTGTGAATGTGTGTATCACTGTGTGTTTGTGTCACTGTGTGTGTGGGCGTGCATGTGCGTGTGCCTTTGTGTGCGTGCATGCATGCTAGTGTGCATAATTCGTAAGTAACAGTTACGGAAGAAACACACTTGCAGCGATTGTCCGGGCACATTGCCTGGATCGCTGGTGTCATGAGAAATAAGTAGCAGCCTTTGATGGATTTTGCTAGATCTTTGTGCCCTTTTCCCTCACAATGCTTTTTGCAGTCGGACAAGCCACCGTGACTCACTGAGAAGTCTGATTTGCAGACGGTACAGACAGCATAATGAACGCCTTTCTTCTTTGAGGCAATGATGCTCGGGTAGTCGCCACGGTAGTTGAGGAGGTATTTTTGATTTGCTGTTTTTCTCCTCGTTGCTTGTTTTTGTTGTTCTCTCACTTCCACCACCTCACATTCTGACTCATCGTCGGTTTGGTGCATTTTACGCTTTCTTGACTCTTCACCTTCCGTTTTGCTTTTCCAACACAAAGAAAATGTGCTGCAAGCCATAGCCTGTGTATATATGGTCTAGATTCCGGGACACATATTGCAAATCCGGGATTTCCGGGACAGTCGCTTCTAAAATCAACTTTCCGGGACAAATCCAGGATGTACAGGGACGGTAGGCATGTCTGCACTTTTAAAGCAAGATTGAAGGGACAAGGCAAGAAACTTAAAATAGAACATAATGTGGAAGTAAGGAGCAAGGAAACTAATAATGCCCCGTTAAAAAAAGACCCTAATAATTGAGTTGAAGAAACAAAACAGATAAAGAGAAACAGAAATATGCTTATTTTTAGTTATTTGTCCAACATTCATATGTGAAGAGCAAAAGATAATTAGTAAATCATTATTCCTATTTAAAAAAAGTTACTTCTGCAAGACCAACATAAATGTTGTGACTCGCAACATGAGTTCAGCATCTTGGAAATAAAATCAACAGCGTATCTTAGAAATAAAATTAACAGCTCATCTTGGAAATAAAATCAACAGCTCATCTTGGAAATGAAATCAACAGCGCATCTTGGAAATAAAATCAACAGCACATCTTGGAAGTAAAAGCAACAGCGCATCTTGGAAATACAGTCAACAGCGCATCTTGGAAATACAATCAACAGCGCATCTTGGAAATAAAATCAACAGCACATCTTGGAAATACAGTCAACAACGCATCTTGGAAATACAATCAACAGCGCATCTTGGAAATAAAATCAACAGCACATCTTGGAAATACAGTCAACAGCGCATCTTGGAAGTTTAAAGCAACAGCGCATCTTGGAAATAAAATCAACAGCACATCTTGGAAGTTTAAAGCAACAGCGCATCTTGGAAATAAAATCAACAGCACATCTTGGAAGTTTAAAGCAACAGCGCATCTTGGAAATAAAATCAACAGCGCATCTTGGAAATAAAATCAACAGCACATCTTGGAAGTAAAATCAACAGCACATCTTGGAAGTAAAATCAACAGCGCATCTTGGAAGCTTAAAAGAACAGCGCATCTTGGAAATAAAATCAACAGCACATCTTGGAAGTAAAAGCAACAGCGCATCTTGGAAATAAAATCAACAGCACATCTTGGAAGTAAAAGCAACAGCGCATCTTGGAAGCTTAAAAGAACAGCGCATCTTGGAAATAAAATCAACAGCACATCTTGGAAGTAAAAGCAACAGCGCATCTTGGAAGCTTAAAAGAACAGCGCATCTTGGAAATCAAATCAACAGCACATCTTGGAAGTAAATGCAACGGCCATTCATAGACATCTTTTTTCTTTAAAGTTGAATCACTTGTTTCTCTACCTTTTTTTCAGCTTTACCTAGGTCAATGAGTTAAATTTTATTTTCAACATGCAGGACTTCCGTAAGCACACATGCTGTGAAACCAAAATACTCCATTAAAAAAAAAAGAACATTGTTAGGATGAGACGCAATTTTGTTGACTGAATCAATGGAAAAAAAGAAGAAGAAATGTTTATGCCATGCAGATGCATTTCCAATCGTTAACTCATATAAAAAAAAAAATCCCAAGTTAGTATTAACTGAGTATAATTCAAACCATAAGATAAATGATAATGTAGTTTTGATACCTTTGCACCTCCCTGCATGCAAACAAAGGTAACACACAATCAGGTTTAAAAATAAACCACCAAGTTAACTAAAACAAAATCAACAAACACATTCATTTGATTTTAAAAGCAAATACCTTAAAAGCAAAAACAAATGCCTTGTTTCTGGCACAGACTTATCATATGATTCTACAACAATTCATACTTTTCTTTTTGTTTTAGCAATCTTTATAAATGTAAATAATCACAAATAAATCAACAAAAATATTGTAACCGAATGAACATCTGGACTGATTTTTTTTAAAATGTGACATGGAATGACTGAATAAAAAATGTAACTACTTTTTCCGTTGGTAATATCATCACTGCTGACAAAATGTCATCAGAATCCATTAACAGTTCCAAAGGCATTAAATAAACAAACAAAAGCAAAATCATAGCCCACCTCCCGCCCCCCACCCCGGTGGATATTACAATAGCATGGCACAACAACATGCTCAACATACCAAAAAGAATGAAACAAAGTGACAAACAAGCCTAGAACACATACAAAGAGGAGAGGAAGCACAGGGAAGAGGTAAACATTAGTATAATTATTTATAAAGCGAATGAATCTATCGGTAGAGATCAGGGGATCAACAGGAACAAGCATTGATTGGTACTCTTAATACATACTGTAGATACAAAAATGTGCTCACACACTTGCTATGTTTTGGGAGCAAAGGTCGTTTATCACATTAGTATTAGTACGAATATTAATGTTTTACTTCCTCTCGGCCAAAGGCCATATGGGACATTGCTAGTATTAGTCGACGAAAATGGTGCTTCACGTCCTCTTGGCCCGAACCAGACACACACGGGACATTTGTAAATACAAATATGGTGGGAACAATACTGGAGGCAATGCCCGGAGGCAGTACGAAACCAGTAAAGTCCCGATTTAAAAAAATTAATACAGATAGTTGTAGCGGTGACCACGCCCCGGTTAAACCTCATCGGCTATGGCACCGCCACAAGTAAAGTATTAGGGTATTTCATAGTCACAGAGGCGTCTCTGAGAATTTGGGTTGCTCCCACCTGGAGAGCGTGTCGCAGCTGCATGCGCTTTTTGTGTGACTGATGAGGAAAGAAGGGAGGGTGTGTGTGTGTGTTAAATTTTGACCAATGCACATGCACAAGTAGGTAAGACAGGGAGTAGTAATCACCAGCAAACCAAGGGGGCAAGTGGCAGAAGGAGGGAAGATGGGTTGTGTACTTTGGATACTAAATGCCAGCAAACGTAGTTAAACTTCACAAGCACAATCAACAGATGCAAAATGTCGGTGTCATTCAAACAACAAAACACCTTGCAGGATTAGAATTTAAAGGAAAAAGGTTACTTTGACTGCTATCCAAACCTAACGCTTTGAGACTGCACTTACTATACCAATTAGTCACCTATCAGCCTGTATAAGATTTCTATAAGCGTAATATGAAATGAACAGTTGCTCTGTTAGCAAACACTATCAGCCAGGTAAACTCACCTCTTGTCCAAGGAAGGTTCGCAGGTAAGGATGCTCGTCAAACCAGGTGGAGTATTTATCCAAGGGGAGGCTATTTTTGTTGCCTTCCAAAGTAATCCACGGCATCCCTGCAGAAGTGGAAACAAAATTCATATCAAAATCACCACAAAGATTTGCTGGTAAATGGCAGGTGGACATTACCGGAAGAATTTAGAAGAGGGTTTAAATTACAAACAGAAAGTTTCACCTGAAGATTTGAAAAGTTTCATCTTTGCGAGTTTTAGATATGTTTTTATTGTTACATGATGAGATATTTATGTGGATCAGCCCTGAAATGGTCCTAGTAGTCGACAAGGGCTATTATAAATACATGGGTGCAACTACACAAAATGAAAAAAACTGAAAGTCTGGGGTCCAGGTGTAAAGCAAAAATGGATTTAATGAAGGTATTTTTAGTTTGCTTTTTCCACAATTTATACAAATGCTTAATTTAAAGTGTTTGAAAAATACAGTAGACACACAAAGATCTTGTTTGACCAATTTAAAAAAAAAAAGGAACTTCTTTTTCTGGTAAAATTCAAAAACAGGAAATCCTTGTACACCAGGAAAAGTCGCACCCATGTAAACAACATGACGTGACCCAACACCATTCTTTCTTCACTGTGTGCGCACTCACCACAGAGACGCAGCACTCTGAGACGCTGCAGCTTCTGGAGCTCCATGGGCAGGGTGGTGAGGGCGTTGTAGTTCAGGTCCAGCTCGGCCAGCTCCGTCAGGTTGCCCAGGGCAGGGGGCACCTCCCTCAGCTGCAGCCCGCGCAGCACCAGGTGGGTCAGCCAGCTGCTGGTGGGGACGCGGGAAGGCAGGGTGGTCAGCGGAAGGTTCTTCATTATCACCACCATCAGTTCTGGAACCTGACGCAGCAAAAACGGAAGAAGGTTGCTGCAGTGCTGCAGTCTCCTCTGGCGGCTACATCTTGACAACCAGACATATGTTTGGTTACCTGAGGACTGCCGGTTTTGGATTCTGCGACCTATCGAACTGGGGGTGTGGCTGTGAGTTGGTACTAAGAATGAGCGTTGTGAAAGCAATGCCACTGTATAGCCAAAAAGATGGGTTAGAAAAAGAAAAGAAAAGAAGGGTGCTGCTGAATATGAGAGCAAGTCCATCACCAGAATGTGCCTACGCCCTTGTATCACAACACGGGCACGCCTTGACCAACTGACATAAGCAAGAACACCAAGGCTACATCAAAATGTTATGTTCTGCATAGTTATGCGGGGATTGTCTTTAGCCATGGCAAGCTCCTAGCATAACATCATCAGTCCAAAATCCTCCGAAGTCGGAGTGTGGCTGTCCATGTGGCGGGGTACCGTATTTTACGGACTATAAGGCGCACCTGATTATAAGTCTCACCCCCCAAAATTTTACACAAAATGAAGATTTTTTTAAATTATAGTTTCATACTATATCATTAGTCGGCACATTATAAGGCACAAGGGTCTCAGTCTATGGACAAAGTATTGCCTTATAGTCCATAAAATACGGTATGTACTGTTGAAAGCAGACAGACAAATGCATTCAAGAACAAAGCCCTCTTGATGGAGGCTAAACCACACAGCTGTGCTATTTCACCTCAAAGAGGTCCTCGGGGAGGGTGCTGATGGCATTGTCGGTGAGCACCATCTTCTCCAGCTGTCGACACACCGAGATGTTCGGGGGCAGCACTGTCAGCTTGTCACACTCCACCAGCTCCAGGACCTGGTTTAACAAAATATTGTTTTGATAACTCTTCTGAAGTTTTCCTCATAAGCCTTTTAAAAAAAACCCACATAATTATACTTATAATGATCACCAACTTCTTTATTTACAACCAGTTGACATGTTTGTCAGTCATAGATTATAAGAGCTTATATTGAGAGAACAAACATATCTTGAACTTAAAACGGTACTTAAGACATTGGAACTTCCTCTTCTTTGTCAATCGCCCAGACAGTTTCCTGTGAATTATGAGCGAAGACGTGCCATGCTGCCGTTATGTGCCTAACTAAGAAATAGGCCCAGCATGTCCATCTTCGGCTTGAGAAATTCTTTGTGAGAGTTTCTTGAAAAAAGGCAAGGAGAATTGACCAGTAAGGCAGAAATATAGTAGAAAGCAAATGGAAACGACAGAGTCAAAGAGAGTGAAAGATTAGAGGAAGATACAAGCACAGAACCTCCGGAAGGTGGGGGAACTATTTGTACAAACCGGGGGAAACATTTGGAACCAACCTGCAGGTTTTGGAACTTGGCGAAGAAGTTGTCTGGCAGGGCCTTCACGTCAGGCAGGGCCCGTTCCATGGCGTTGATGGTCTCCCCATAAGGATCAAAGAACTCCATGCTGAAGGTCGAGCTGCTCTCAGCCACCATCACCGGCTCGATGGCAAACACGTGGGCCTGGAAGGAAGGTGGCGCGATGGTTAAGGTGTTCGTTCATCTGCCAAGTCCATGCTGAGAGATTGGGGTATGAATCCCAGCCTCACCCTTTCTTTCCAGTTACATGGGAAAACATCAAGCTGAACGCAAAGTCCTAGAGTAAACCTGACTCCTGCGCATTTACCATGTAAAACAACCCAGTGACAAGTCAATAAGAGCAGGGAGAGACCCGCTGCCTGGCATGAACCAAATCGAGGGCTAGGTTTTTCAAAATCAACCCCCCTAATCCCCTACCTCCATTTAAAAAAAAAGTGTAGCTCTGCACTAGCGATGACGCTCTGTCCATGTGGGAGCAGCCCTAATTATACAGAGATGAGTCTCTGTGACTAGAAAGTAGCATCATATCATTCTTCTTCTTCTTCGTCGATCGCTCAGATAGGTTCTTGTTACATAAGTGCAGATGTGTCATGTTGTCGTCAGATAGGTTCTTGTTACATGAGTGCAGATGTATCATGTTGTCGTCATGCGCTTAAGTCAGACCCAGCAAGTCTGTCTTTGGCTGGGAAAAAATCTTTGTAAGAGTTTCTAGAACAAAGGCAGGAGAATGGACCAGTAAGGCAGAAAGATAGTACCATATTTATTTTACTATAAGGCACCTTCGTATAAGGCGCACCCCCCAAATTTTAAATTTTATTATATATTCTTACTATTAAATGAGTCATATTATAAGACGCAGGGGTCTCCGTCTGGGAAAACGTATCATCCAAAAAATATGGTAGATGACAGTAAGCAAAGGGAAACGGCAGAGTTAAAGAGAGCGACAGATTAGAGGAAGTAACAAGCACAGAACTTTCAGAAGGTGGGGGGACTATTTGTATGAAAGACCCCTTGTATCCCCTCAGGGGGGCGGAATGTGCATACTATATCGTACCTTGCAGACAGTGGTGAAGCAGACTTTGCTCTGCAGGTAAAAGACCCCCTGTATCTCCTCATGGGGGGCGGAATGTGCATAGCATATCGTACCTTGCAGATAGTGGTGAAGCAGACTTTGCTCTGCAGGTAAAAGACCCCTTGTATGCCCTCATGGGGGGCGGAATGTGCATAGCATATCGTACCTTGCAGATAGTGGTGAAGCAGACTTTGCTCTGCAGGTAAAAGACCTCCTGTATCCCCTCAGGGGGGCGGAATGTGCATAGCATATCGTACCTTGCAGACAGTGGTGAAGCAGACTTTGCTCTGCAGGTAAAAGACCTCCTGTATCCCCTCAGGGGGGCGGAATGTGCATAGCATATCGTACCTTGCAGACAGTGGTGAAGCAGACTTTGCTCTGCAGGTAAAAGACCTCCTGTATCCCCTCAGGGGGGCGGAATGTGCATAGCATATCGTACCTTGCAGACAGTGGTGAAGCAGACTTTGCTCTGCAGGTAAAAGACCCCTTGTATCCCCTCATGGGGGGCGGAATGTGCATAGCATATCGTACCTTGCAGACAGTGGTGAAGCAGACTTTGCTCTGCAGGTAAAAGACCCCTTGTATCCCCTCATGGGGGGCGGAATGTGCATAGCATATCGTACCTTGCAGACAGTGGTGAAGCAGACTTTGCTCTGCAGGTAAAAGACCCCTTGTATGCCCTCATGGGGGGCGGAATGTGCATAGCATATCGTACCTTGCAGACAGTGGTGAAGCAGACTTTGCTCTGCAGGTAAAAGACCCCCTGTATGCCCTCATGGGGGGCGGAATGTGCATAGCATATCGTACCTTGCAGACAGTGGTGAAGCAGACTTTGCTTTGCAGGTAAAAGACCCCCTGTATGCCCTCATGGGGGGCGGAATGTGCATAGCATATCGTACCTTGCAGACAGTGGTGAAGCAGACTTTGCTTTGCAGGTAAAAGACCCCCTGTATGCCCTCATGGGGGGCGGAATGTGCATAGCATATCGTACCTTGCAGACAGTGGTGAAGCAGACTTTGCTCTGCAGGTAAAAGACCCCCTGTATCCCCTCATGGGGGGCGGAATGTGCATAGCATATCGTACCTTGCAGACAGTGGTGAAGCAGACTTTGCTCTGCAGGTAAAAGACCCCCTGTATCCCCTCAGGGGGGCGGAATGTGCATAGCATATCGTACCTTGCAGACAGTGGTGAAGCAGACTTTGCTCTGCAGGTAAAAGACCCCCTGTATCCCCTCAGGGGGGCGGAATGTTCATAGCATATCGTACCTTGCAGACAGTGGTGAAGCAGACTTTGCTCTGCAGGTAAAAGACCCCCTGTATCCCCTCATGGGGGGCGGAATGTGTATACCATATCGTACCTTGCAGACAGTGGTGAAGCAGACTTTGCTCTGCAAGTAGAAGCGGCGCTTGAACAGACAGTGTGGGTCCTGCAGGTGCTGGCTGGACATGGTGTTCCTGATGGAGGCGTCGTCGTGGGAGATGGCCTTCTCCACGGTGCTGGTGCCGTCCTCCAGGGCCCTCTGGTACTCCAGGCCCCCGCAGGGCTCCGCGTAGATGTTGCACAGCGAAGCGTAGATCGACAGCAGGGAGGTCATGGTCGATTCCAGCTGAGAACATCAGTGCCATTATATCATAATAATAACTAACATTTTTAGAGCGCCCTTTCTCTCTTGAGCTCATGTTGCTTAACAAATATAAATGAACTACTAAATTATTAACTATCATAAACATGCACATGGCCATACCATGTGTGCACGCACACACACACACATGCACGCAAACACACACACATGGGCGCACCACAATGGTTTAACACCTAGATGTTGCTAAAGTAAAGCATCAAATCAGGGCCTGTTATCCAAAGACCATATTATCTTGATTTTGGAAGGTAAGGACAGGCCTAATGTCATACATATCACAGAGGAATTCCCAATATTTGCAGATAATTTTCGTTCTCTACCCAGTTAAATTTAATGGTATTTTTGGGCCAAAAAACTGTCTGGCGGCGAAAGAGATCACCAACCTCCATCATGACAGAACTGACAGGCTTAATCACTTCTTTTAATAGTTACTGTCTTTTTATTTTCATCTTTTGATTCATTTCAAAAATATAAAAAACAAATATCAACAGTCTCTGTAGTTTTATGTTTTAAACTTGATCCTTTCTTAAACTCATTATTTTAAGATAGAACATATGTTATCAACCAAAGTTGATAAAAAAAAAGACTTCTTGCTTTGTTCTAAAGCTCTTTTTGCTTACATATACCTTGAACCTGTAAAGGAATCTCCACCATAAACAAAGTCCAGCCCAGCCTACTGGAATAGCAGCTGCCTCATCTGCTGCGTGAAAGTCATGGTCGGACACGTCTTACAAAGCCTGGCTTACACAGTGTGAACCTGTGACCTTCAGTGACATGCACACAGGGTTAGCAGCTGCCTCATCTGCTGTGTGAATGTCATGGTCGGACAAGTCTTACAAAGCCTGGCTTACACAGTGTGAACCTGTGACCTTCAGTGACATGCACACAGGGTTAGCAGCTGCCTCATCTGCTGTGTGAATGTCATGGTTGGACAAGTCTTACAAAGCCTGGCTTACACAACGTGAAACTGTGACCTTCAGTGACATGCACACAGGGTTTTCCTCACCTGTATGCGAGGAACATCAGGCTTTCCTCCGGAGAACATCTGGTCATACTGGGGCAACAGCAGCTGAAAAAAACAACAACACACTGCTAATGTCAAACCAGATTCTGTTCATTATTATGACACACGACAAACAAACAACTACACGACAAGTGTAAAGTGACGTTATTTTATTCACAAGAGAAACAAAACCACTGGATATTTCGGTGAATGCGCCTTTATCAACACAGACAAACAAGAAAACAGCAAATATAGCAAAAGGAGCAAAAAGCAGGCAACAAAAGGAGCAAAAAACCAACAAGACCAAAAAACCAACAACAATACTTCCCCTCTACAGTCCAATGCGTAAAAATGTTAGCATAAGGTGTACACCCAAATTGTACAAAACAATTTAGATTTGGTTATTACACTTTCTTACTATTTTGCTCATCATAAGGTACATGGGTCTCAGTCTGGGGGAAAATCTATTGCCTTATTGTCTGTACAATTGTAAGATACGGCACAGCAACGTTATCCTACCCTCTTTGCCACAAGAGCGGTGTAGGTCCACCCGCTGAGCATGCAGGCGTACATCAGCTCGTCTGGCAGGCTGGTGGCTGGTTTGATGGGCGGGATGTCCACAAAGTGAATGGGGTCGTCTATGTGTTTGTCCTGCCAGCCCTTGATCTGCTTCTGGTCTGAGAGAGACAAGGGATATAACAGTTCAATAAGATGATAAATGTAACCACACAAAAATGTGTGTCCACAAAATCATATGCACACGTACCTACTGTTAGTACTCACACCCACACTTCCTTTACTCTAACCTCCATGTCAACTGTATCCATATAATCTTTAATCAATAACATATCTTTTCATTTAATTTGAATAAGTAAAAAAAATCATTCCTGAAATACGATAAAAGAGTAAAAAGGTAAAAAAAAGAAATTTGGAAATGAGACCAAAAAACCCAAAATCCAGAGAAAAAGGTAAGGAGAAAAAGAATCACTCCACTCCTTCATTTTAGCCCCTCTTGTCTCCAAATGTCACCTTCCCAACCCCTCCCCTAACCTGTCCCCCTCCATCCCCAACCTTTCCTCCCCCACCCCAATAGGGAATTTGCTGCGTGCCAGCGACCTTGGATTTCACTGAGTCGAATTTAGAGAGTTAAATTCGAAAGGTCAGCGTAACTCGGGCAGAACGAGTGCGGGCAACTTAGTAGTCTAGTATAGAGAACGAACACTCGTGGCAAATGCCCTACGGCATCCAAATGGATGACTTACCAACCAACATGCACAGTCTGTGCACATCAATGTCGGTGAACATGGAAGGCATGACGGGGTAGCACAGTTTGTTCCAGTCGAGCGACGCTGGCAGATAGGCGAAGGTCTCTCCGATGCGAGTCTTGAAGGCATTGTTGCCGTGGACCCAGGTACTGGGTTTGCGAGCCAGGGCTGTGATCTGCAGTTCTTGAACTGAAATTTGATGTGTGACACAATGTACGCTTTTAGGTGGAAACTTGGCAAAGATGCAGATTAACACCCTCTCCTCCATTTCTCGGTTCTTTCCACATTTTCAGTCTTGCTTTTCTTACTGCAGATTAAGCACTTAAACCTCTATTGTTTTCTATATAAAGTTTATGGTGTCAATATATAAAGTGATTGGCCGGTGCTAAGGGAGGTAGTACTACCGGGCACATGATGGCTTCCCTTTGTTACTTTCGTTTCTAAAGTGCTGTGGCAATTTATTGGTTTGCAAATGATAAGCGTATATGCTATTGTTTTGAGTGTTGGTCAGTATGGTTATAATAGATTAATTTTTCTCAGAGCTCCTATGAAATTGGAATGTGTTGGCTGAATCCAGCAGGGAGACTAGTAAAAACTAAAAACCAGACACATATGTACCTCACCCATTACGGCCATATGGCCTTGGAACGCAGAAAAAGAAGAGGAAATGGAATAATGTTTGGTCAATACTACAACTCTCCATAAAATTCCATTAAAATAATCACTTTTCTTTTTAAGCAAAGTTGCTGCCAGACAAACGGACAAGAACAAAAATTTAAGACCAAAACCGAACCTGCAGGGAAACAAAATTGGATAGTAGCTTACCAGTAATGCGTGCTGGAATCTTGCTACAGCCGGCCACAGACTGCAATGAATTCTTCAACCAGTTGGGATCCAGGGCCTTGATGGCTTGCTGACTGGCCTGTTACACACACACACAGACACACACATATATATACAAAAATACTTGAGTGGTGTGGAAGTTCAGAATTTTTGTTTAGAATACATACAAGAGCAATTAATGCCAGCCCAGGACTACATAAGCAAGCAGTGAAGATCAATCTGATGTTTAGATGATGGTAAAAAGTCGCTAGAGTCCGTTTCGGGTCCATTTTCATCCCGTTTCGGGTCCATTTTCATCCCGTTTCGGTGCATTTTGGTCCCATTTCAGTCCTTTTCGGTGTTTAAAGGTACCCTGAAAGAACTACCTATCCTTAATGAATGAAAAGGCAGGTAGGCTTTTCTTGCAGGCAACCTTTGAATCATAATGAATAATAAAGTGATAAAAAGAATGAAATGATGGGAGAAATGAGATCAGTAACCAACAACACAATGTGCTTACCTCTGTCAGCAAGTGGAAGGGAGCAAACATGTAGGCACTTTTGGCTGAGGCAATGTTTCCTGAAACACACACACACATGCATATGCACGCACGCATGTGCACACACACACACACACACACACACAAACACACGGGCTTACACATCAATGCAATATTACACTCACGTACACTATCCATAGTCTATCGTCTATATATAAAAAAAAGTCTGATCTACCATTTCCCTATGTCTAAACCTGAAGTAAAAACCTGTAATCTTTCATTTCTCCTTTTGTTTATGTATGTTTTGTTTGTGTGTATGGCTGGAGTGATTTTTTTTCTTTCAATAATTCAAAAATGCGAATGAGTTAATATCCTTTCACTTCAGACAGAGGCAGAGGGCTAAAAAAAAAAGTGGGCGAGATACAGGACAAAATTACCAGGCAAAGAAAGTTTAATTTCAAATGTTTTAACAAATTTTCAACTGTCTGCCCTCCTCCCCTATCCTTTCCTGAAAAATGTGAAGTAAACTTCAAAGGGAAGGCAGTATAATACTATAATATGAAGTAATTGGGGTTTTTCAATGACAAAGAAACACCTGAAGGTTCTGATGGGACCAAGAGATGCACCAGCCACGCCTGTCCTATCAACACGAGAGCAGCCCTGCTTCAGCCTTGGAAGTCCATGTTGTGTTACTGGGGAGCAGGATTCCATTAAGTATACAGAGGCACATAGCTACTCTCGGCATAGTGACCATCAGATACGATGCTGAGGAGCCCTAGTGAAAGTGTCACAGTGGCTGTACCAGCCCGTTTTTCATGACTGAAGAGCCCACCTGCAAAACACACCCCACTCAGAAACCTAGCACGCATCCTACAGCCCCCATCAAGGACAGGCGAGGCCAGTGCATCTCCAGACAAAGCCACAGGATCTCGCCTTACAGTCTTATATGACTCAGAAAAGAGTCCCAGAATGCTTAAGATCTTCTTCTTCTTCTCCCAGGCCATATGTCCATAATGGGTAAGGTACGTATATGTCCGGTTTTCAGTTTTCACTGGTCTCCCCGCTGCGTACAGCCGACACATTCTGATTTTGGAGGAACTCAAAGGAGAACAATTATTTTGAGTATTTTTTGGAAAAAAGGCAGGAGAATGGGCCAGTAAGTCAGAAAGACAGTAGATGATAGAAAGCAAAGGGAAAAGGCAGAGTCACAGATTAGGGGAAGTTTCAAGCACAGAACTTCCAGAAGGTGGGGGAACTATTTTTGCAACCCCCTTCCCCCCAGTATCCCCACAATAAAAAATAGAACTCCTGCTGAAGAAAATGGTCCTAACCTCGCGCACTGTAGCCCCAAATTTCAAGGGCAGCCTGCAGTGTGGTCTCACTCTCCTTCTCTCCACTTTTGTTGGCCGTTTCCGGCCCTTTCCCATCGGGCGAATCCTTGGGCTTTTCGTCTGGCGGCTTGGCACGCGTAATTGTCTCGTAAGGAATCTCCTTCAGTTGAATGATGGGGGAGCTGCAAGGAGAAAATTGTACAGTATTCCGTTATAAAAGAAGAAGAAAAAACAAATTCAACCCACTAACAGCAACAAACATTTTGAAGGAAAATTTCAACAGATATTCAAGCTGAAAAGGCCTACCCTTTTACCAAGAACATAGCCTAATAATTGCGGCAGAAAACCCCAGCTGGAACTATGTTCAATGATGTATTATTACTAACAAATGACTATATGTAAATGAGCTTAGTCACTATCTAGGAACACTACACACAAAGATAAATTATTCTATATAAAAAAAAGCTGTGTGGACACACATTTTTTTGTGGTTACGTTTATCATTTAAAAAAAAGCTAACACTGAAAGAACAGATATCTGTTTAAAATGTTCAAATGCGCTTCATACTATTGCCCTGAAATGGGTCAGTCAAACCAAAACTAGAAACAGATAAGTTACATTTTAAAAAAAAAGTAATTATTTTATTAACCCCCAGGAAATGACAAAATAAAGAACACAATTGCAATCGTTATTCACCTAAATAGACCGAGCATTAATTCTAATACACTCTTTCTAAAAAAACCGTCCATAAACTTCTGTAAATACAAACAAGCAAACCTTCAGACATTGATTTTACCTGACAGGCAATTCAATCTGTGAATTGTTCTCATCATTTGCTGGTGAATACTCCAATGTGACGCTCTTCCGGTCCGGCGACACGCTCACCATAACACACTCTGCGTACATGTCTCTGAAATACAATGGGATGTGTTTTGGTTATCATCAAGCAGGTTGCGTCTTTACATGGACAATCAAACATGTCCTTGTCATTTAACTCATTCTACCCCATTTACCAGTATACTCGTAAACTCACGCCAACCATATCTGCCCGTTTATGAGTTAACTCGTAATACAAACCCATCTTCAAACTGAAGCGTCTAGCTTGGTTCTCATCATCAAATTGTTCACTTGGTAGCTTTAGCCTGTTTACAGACGCTTTCTTTCCGGTCATGCTTAGATTTTATCGATTTTGGAGCAGATTTTTCATATTTTTACTGATTTTTTTTCGATGATTGGTTGATACATATTAATATGTCTGAGTAATGAAACGGCAAGTAAAAAAGTGTTTGGATTGATTTAAGACTATTATAATGACAAAAATAGCGATTGTATCGAGATTTAGCGAATGTAGGTGAAGTAGAAAGCTCTGCTTTCGATGATTTCATAAAGAACAAATAGCATCTATATTACTGTTTTTTTGTGTGTAAAAGATTTATTTTTTAGAACTACAAGCAGTACTTTAAATTCATAAAACGTTTAAAACACGCATTTGACAATAACACTTTAAAATTGTAAAGCAATACGGTGAATTGTTTAAAAGTTACAGCAATTTTTCTAAACATATTTATAGCTATGCTCAGAGCTCTCCACACAGCTGGGCCAGGGAAGATAAATGTGGCAGCACGGATGGGGTAGAATGAGAGTTAAAAAAAATGTTAAATACACAACTGTGAAGCACCATGAAATGAAATGTTAACATGTACTCAATAATCCCAGCTACATGACAGAAATACAACATAACTGAAAGAACATTAATCAAACGTGTGAAATGAAATTATACCAACCAAATAATTATCATTAAAATTCATTAAAGTTAGGGGTGATCGTGACGTCATATTCAGGGGGCATCTACTCTTATCAGTGGCAGCATGGCAATGTTTACACAGCTTAAAATGTTGCGCTTTAAAGTCGATTTATTTCTATTTGTTTTGAAAGGGGGTTGAATAGAAAGAAATGCACAGTGATTGTTTATCACACATAAACATTATTTTATGCCCAATTTATCTTTTCACTTGATGTCCCCTTTAACTCTTTTAGCACCATGGGAAAATACATTCGCCCAAGACATCTCTAAACTCCCACCAAATGCAAAGTCATTCACTGCCAAGTGCACCACCATTTTTAGAGCTTATGTGACTGTTTATTCCATTAAAATATATACCATATTTTTCTTCCCAGACTAAGACCCCTGCACCTTATAATATGACTAAAAATACAGTAAACAAATATAATAAAATCTTAATTTTGTGTCAAATTGGGGGGTGGGGGTGGCGTGCGCCTTATAGTCAGAAACATATGGTAGTTACTGCACTCTTGTCGGTTCAGATGCAACGGACAACCAAGAATGTTAAAAAATGCATGGCAGTAAAAGATATGTAATTACTGAAGGTGAAGGTAGGCAGTACTTACTGGCCGATTTCAGCGACCACTCTCATGCCTCGAGACATTACATTGGCAGTGTCCAGAGTCTGTGACATGCATTCATATGCATATTGATAATCACACAACAAAGACACATGTTAATAAACACATAACAAACTCACACACACACACATATGTACAGTATTATTTTGGGGTGCTTTCTTCAATACTAGAAAGAACAAATGTGCAGCCTCACAACCTCAGTGCTCTATAAAAAGAAACATCCTATATTCTTTGAAGACACTGGTGAGAGTCAAACACTCCTTAAAGGCATAACAGCTGATCCAAAGATTCGTGTCTCGCTAGTTAGAAACATGCTGCCTCCCTCAACAGGGAAATAATATGCGTTGAAGCGTTGCTGTTGTGAGCAATGAGGCCAATGAGGCTGTGTTGCTCGCAAGGCCAGACATGGCTTTAACACATGCTATCTATAATTATAAAGTCATTCGCCTCAAGTGGCATAAGGCTGTGTCAGACCATCTGACATAAGCTAGAACACGTACTAAGGCTACATCAAAATGTTGTTATGTTCTGCATAGTTATGCAGGGATTGTCTTTGGCCATGACAAGCTCCTAGCATAAGATCATCAGTCTAAAACCATCTGAAGTCGGAGTGTGGCTGTCCACGTGGCGGGGTAATAAACGGTCACACACACGTAATGTTCTCATCCCTAGCTGGAGCATTTGTACCAAGTGCTTCGGCTGTTGGGATGATCCCTGGAGTCTTTAAAGGGGCACCCTTGCGGATACGTTTTTTGCAAGAAACATGTTGAGATGACCAGGAAAACACCCTTTACAGTGATCGGAACACTCACTTTGCTCTGGTTTCCTAGAAATCAAGCTGTCAAATCGGTGATTCCTCCTTGGTGGAGATGCTGGAAGTCAGATTCTTTTAGTGAAAGAGAAGGCATGTGCCTTCTCTTTTCTAATGGCAGCCTGAGTTAGACCAAATCGCTTGCACGAAATTTCAACAATATGTATGTGTTTGTTGTCCTTTTTTACTGTTTTTTTTATAACCCGGACTCAATAAATAGAGTGCAATGGCTTACGTACAAGCCTTTATTTTATACAGTTTACCAAAGGGAGTTTTGCTCACAACAAAGGACATAGCCCCAATTTTTTTTTTACTGCACTACAAAGAAAAACCTACAACCATTCTCAGTGGCCTCCACCAACCCCGTACAAAATGGCTTCTCTCTGCGGCAACTCAGCCAAGGAGGAATCGTCGTTTTGACAGTTTGAGTTCTAGGAAACCAGAGCAAAGTGAGTGTTCCGATCCTTGAAAAGGCTTTCTTTCTGGTGATCTGGACGTGTTTCTTTCAAAACTCACCCGTCAGAGTGCCCCTTTAAGCCAGGGTAAGACAACAATAACAACAACATAAAGTAATGTAAAAAAAAGTGTCCTGCTATTTTCTGACACCAATATTATATGATTTTGACAGATGTCACCATCCCCAGTAAAATGCATACTGGGGAACATACACTGCCACACAAAAGCAAAGGTATGAAAAGTTTCGCAAACTCTCAAACCAAACAAACAACAATAAAAACCGCAAATAAACCAGGATAGGCATGCATGAATGCACAAGCGTAATGTTCTAAAATATAATATAAGAATCTTTTCCTTTTTCGCTTAGCCCTTGAAGAAGTTACTGGGGCATCATAGGCATTTTATTGACAAAATAAACGATGTATTATTGATATAAACATTTGCAACACACACACACACACAATACATGCACTCAATGCAACAAACATGCAACACACAAAATCTGCCAGACATATTCTCAATTTAGCTTAGCACACAAAAGATACTGAGACTGACACATACTAACCGGAAACTTAGGGTAGGTGAGAATGGCAGAAGTGTGGAATGGCAGCACACAACTGAAGTTGCCTCCCTTCAGCCAGTATTTCTCAATTGAGATTCCGTTTTTCAATACCTCCAGGATGTATCGAGTCTGACGAAAATTAAAAACAACATCAAATAAGCAGCAGAACAAATCAAATCAAACCAAACAAAACCCCAACTAGATCTAAATACTGCACAGTGCAGTTTTATCAATTTACTTTAAAGTGTACCAATCTCTTGTATATGAGATGTATATGTGTGTGTGTGTGTGTGTGTGTGTGTGTGTGTGTGTGCGTGCGTGCGTGTGCGTGTGCGTGCGCATGCGTGTGTGTGTGTGTGTGTGTGTGTGTGTGTGTGTGAGGAAGAAAGAGAATGTTGCGTGCAATCATCATGTTTATCTTACTTTCTAATGATTCATTATGTGTTTGCCTTTAATGTTCTTGTTATCAATGTAAAGCGCACTGAGCTCATGTGAGAAAGAGCGCTATATAAATTCCCATTATTATTATTATTATTATTATGAGAACATTTTTATTTCATATTATATTTAAACAAATATTCCCCATTGGGGAAATAATATACTGATGAATAAAACTCAACAGAAAGGAACTCTGGAAGGAGGGGGAAATGATTTAAAAAAACTTGTAGAAGACGTACTGAACGTCCGGACCGGGCCGTGCTAACCAACGAAAGGACGTAGCAGCAGCAGGTGGCTGCTATAAGAAAACAGCCTTTTCATCTTTAGGCGAGACAGGAAGAACATCCTAGTTCGAACCCTTGTAAGAGGCCGCGAGGTCGTCGACCGGCCGAACCGAGTAGACGACAACATGTTCTGAAACGCGAGGGTTTGACCGGCCAAAAACGAAACTAAGTGACGAAACGAAACGGCCAGAAAACCTCAACAGAGGTTGACAAGAAAGGGGTGGGGCCAAACCGAAACTTACCCGTAGACAAAACACAACACAAGAGAAAATGAAGTCCAGAAAAAAAGGAAGCTTTAATTACCAACTGCGATCGTTGAGAGCGGATTGGTAATGTTTTCACTCGTGTCTGAGGCGGACTATGTATGTATCCTCTCTAGCGTTTGAACGGATGGACTTAGGATGCTCAAATTTTGCATGCGGGTAGGTAATGGAGAGATCTAGGCCAAGTTCGATAATGAAGGTCATGGGTCAAAGGTCAAGGTCACTGGAGCCGAAAACGCTGCAGCGTGGTTGGTGATTTAGCATCTTAACGCTCTAGTTTTGTTTTTTGTTGTTGTTTTTTTAAATTAAATTTCTATCACACAAACACATGTCTTCCAGTGAGCTTGAAAGAAAAGTGAGCCCACTGCTTAAACCGGAAGTAAGCATGTTTGGGAGTTGGGGTGATAAGACACACACTAAATTTCTGTCTTCCAAGCTGATCTTGCACAAATATGCACTTGTAGTGGAATGGTAAGGATGATAGAATAGATTAGAAAATTGGGAAAAGGAATATAATGGAAACAGTCCTGAAATTTACAAAAGATCAATGTTAAAATTTAAAAACAAACAGGGAAATGTCTTCATACAACCTAAAATAAAGCATGGCTTAGGATTTAGGAAAAACACTGGGTTCTAGAAAATGAGACCGTGAAAAATGTGAGCACTGGAATAAATGTCAGGAAAATAAGACTGAAGACTTAAAGAAGGGGAGTCCAGAACAAGAAAAGACTGGGAAATATAAAAGTGAATTTTGAGAAAAGGAGATCAAACACTCATTAAGGTAAATGAAACTCTTTAAGACAACAACAACAAAATTGACAACAAGGGCGTCGCCGAGCGGCAGACATGTCCGTCTCCAGCAATGCCACGCACTTACGACACCCGTAGTGTCACATCCTGACACAAAATTGGAAGGGATTCTGTCTTCTAGTTCACGAGATACAGCTTGAAGAAGAAACATATAGCGCAAAGAAGGAAATTTCGGTTTTCAAGGTCACACTTCAAGGTCAAGGTCAGCATGGTGATAATTTATGCTCGGATGTTTTCTTCTCTAGGGTATACAGTACCACACACAATCTGAAGCGCTTCTATCAAGTACCAATGTGGAAAATATGGCTGAAAACCCAGTGTGTAGACCCCTACCACTTTCAAGGCCTACTGATCGCCCGGACCGTGACCTTGACCTTGATCGGTATGCCACCATCAGAACGGGCATAAGCCAAAGTACCTTCATGCCAAATTTGAAGACTCTAACACTAACGGTGTGGGAGTTATGGCCCCTGAAAGATTTTCGGTTTTCAAGGTCGTACGCCAAGGTCAAGGTCACGACGGCAAAATGCGGATGCCTTCCTCTCATGGTGACACACCAGCACACAAAATTTGACGTGATTCGGTCAACCCGTTTGAAAGATATCCTTGGGACAGACAGAAGGAGAAAAAAATGACCCTCCGATTTTCAGGCTCCAGTGATCTTTTTGACCTTGACATTGACCTTGATCGGTATGCCATCATCAGAATGGGCATAAGCCAAAGCACCTTCATACCAAGTTTCAACATCCTATGTTGATCGGTGCCCGAGATATGGCTAAAAATAGATTTTCGGTTTTCAAGGTCGTACGTCAAGGTCAAGACGGCAAAATGGTTTGCGCCGATCTCTTCCTATTAAGGAGGCACACCTTCACACAAAATTTGACACGATTCGGTCAAGCGGTTCGGGAGATATCCTTGGGACAGACAGAAAAAAGAAAAAAAAAAGAAAGAAAAAAAACCACACACAAAAAAAACAAAAAAAACAGACAAACCAGCCCATCGCAAAGTCCGATCACCTTCGGTGACGGACAATAATATAACATGAGCTTACAAGAGTGAACACTCTTCAAAAAGAGGTTGGACACTTCAAAAACTTCTATGAAGTTTCCTAGGAGTACTGTAGGAAAAACAAAACTCAACAAGGTCGTACGCCAAGGTCAAGGTCACGACGGCAATATGGTTTGCGCGGATGCCTTCCTCTCATGGTGACACACCAGCACCCACAATTTGACGTGATTCTGTCAACCCGTTCGAAAGATATCCTTGGGACAGACAGAAGGAGAAAAAAATGACCCTCCGATTTTCAGGCTCCAGCGATCTTTTTGACCTTGACCTTGATCGGTATGCCATCATCAGAACGGGCATAAGCCAAACCACCTTCATACCAAGTTTCAACATCCTATGTTGATCGATGCCCGAGATATGGCTAAAAATAGATTTTCGGTTTTCAAGGTCGTACGTCAAGGTCAAGGTCACGATGGCAAAATGGTTTGCGCCGATCTCTTCCTATTAAGGAGGCACACCTTCACACAAAATTTGACGTGATTCGGTCAAGCGGTTCGGGAGATATCCTTGGGACAGACAGAAAAAAAAACAAAACAAACAAAAACAAAAAACAAACAAACAAACAAACAAAAATACAAACCAGCCCATCGCAATAGTCCGTCTTGGTGACGGACTAATAAAAGGAGACTCCAGGACAGGAGAGCACTCACCGAGGAATCTGGCTCTGAGGCTGACACTTTCTTCAGTTCTGTGATGTCTGTCTGATGGGTGTTGAACACCTTCAGGGCCAGTCTGCAAGCAACAACAAGGAACACTACGGTTTGTGGGATGGAGAATGACCGCAAATACCACTTCATTATGGTATTGTTTAATTACACATGAAATATTCTTCTTTTTCTTTGCATAACTCATAAAACTGTTTCTCCACTAAATTCAGATATTTGAAATTATCTGTTCTCATACCCCCCCAAAAGGTAACATATTGGTCACAGTTTTTAAAAAAATGGTTTAGGTTATTACACAGTACAGGTGACAGAAAACTATCAGTGTATCCTTGCTTAGACAAACACCTTCTAGGTGTTGTACTAGATCTAACATGATCTTCAGAGTAATTGTTCATTGCATTTTGCTTGATTTTCTTTTACAATTATTGCTCTTTGAGACTGTTCTCATTGTTCGAACACAAAGGGATGTAATTAATAAGTGTGACAGCATCAGGATCCTTCTCATTCATCATCAGAAAACTATGCTTATTTCCTTTGAATGGGATATAACTGGCACTTTCCCCCCCGAAGACAGAGTGTGGCTGCCCACGAGGCGGGGTAATCGAAAACGGTCACACACGCAATGTTCTCATCCATAGCTGATGCACTTGTACCATAGTGTTCCCAAGTGCTTCGGCTGTTGGGATGATCCCTGGAGTCTGTTAGCCCGGGTAAGCCAACAACAGCTGGCACTTTCAGGTACGCTGCAAAGTTTCATTAATCTTGTCACAATCACTTAACACACAATCAACACTCAGGCATGGGAATTAGAGAAGACAAAAAAGACTGAAAATTGGGGTCTGGAAGCAGGCATAGGAACAAGGAGTAAAAAACAACAAATGAAAACCGTGTGTGTTGGGACACAGACCCCAGAAAATGAAGCTTCTTCTATTATCTAAGCCTTAAAAACAGTATTAGAGATAAGACTGATATATTTAGTTCATTTTGCATTCATTTATAACCATTAACTTCATTTTACTCATTGGGCTTCTTTTTTTGGTATCTCATAAATGTCCTCTTGGACCATCAAAAAAGCTGAAACTTGCAAAAAAAGACTGAAGAGGACCATCAAAAAAGCTGAAATCAGCCAAAAGACTGACAATTCCCATGCCTGACAGCCCTGACAGACAGAATGGTGGTCTACCTGTGGAGCAGGAGACTTTCAGAGGTGGCGCTCTGCAGAATGACGACCAGGTCATCCTCGTTGTACTCGCGTCCAGAGTCCAGCTGGAGCCACTTGACCGTCAGGGTCTCATCAGCGGGCACTGCACGCACAGCAACCACCAGCACTGTGCTTGGCCAGTCTCTCATTCCTCATTATGACTATACGCTATACCAGCTGGCTGCGCTAACATTTGTTCATAGTGGAGGTGCCTTGCCCAGGATACATCCCCACTCTCTTGACCAAACGGATTTGAGGATGGCATTGGTGAAGGTCCCCAAAGGCTGACCCCTTAGTTTGAGAGTCGTAGTCTTTCTCAAAAGACTAAACTGTACCATGACTTTCCATTTCTGTAGAAAATCATCGTTTGTTGGAAAACCAAGGTCTTCCATTGCTGCTTGTTTCCTTCCTTATGGTAGATTTGACATGACTTACAACCTCTAACAAGGTGGCTACGTTTTTGTATTTTGAGGTCAAAGCGAAGAAAAAAAAAGCGCCTTATGGGCGAAAACTATGGCAAGTCAAATGCAAGCATAGGAACTTACTCTGGTTGTTACTAATCTGCATGTAGAAAGTGATGCTCCCTCCTGGTTTGAGAATGCCTTTGCTCTTGGCCATGTCCAGTGGTTCAACCTATTCAACACACACATCCATTATCAATATCATTTCAATACATACCAACAATAATAACTTACTATCCTTTTTATTTATCAACATAAGAACTCCATGCAAAAGCAAATGACATCATTCAACACAGTTTTGAAGAAAAAATTATAATGTTGTAAACATCGCAATATAATGGCTCCAATATCTTTTGCATACGAATAAAGTTTTCAATGCCTGAATACTGATAGCTGCAGAAATGCTGCTAAACACACACACACACTCATGCACTCACACACCACACCTACACACACACACAACAGAAAAACAAACGTATCAGAAGGTTCAAACCATGTGTCATTCACAGCCCTGATTACAAGAAGAAAAGGCACCTTTGGGGCTAAGCTGAAAAAGATGAAGTGCTGTGTCAGCAGTCACTGCAAGTAAAGGGCCCTTGTACCTGGCATCCAATGACGCTGCGGCTAGGGTTGTGCAGCATGACCCAGCCAGTCAGCTTGCTATCAAGTGCTGTGCTAGCAGTCACTGAAAGTAAAGGGCTCTTGTACCTGGTATCCAATGACGCTGCGGCTAGGGTTGTGCAGCATGACCCAGCCAGTCAGCTTGCTATCAAGTGCTGTGCTAGCAGTCACTGAAAGTAAAGGGCTCTTGTACCTGGTATCCAATGACGCTGCGGCTAGGGTTGTGCAGCATGACCCAGCCAGTCAGCTTGCTGGCTTTCTGCACCAGGTTCACTTTGTGACCGGGGCTGAAATCAAAGCACACACAGCAAGTTAAACAAATAAAAACAAAAACAACAGGTACACATATTCACCCCACAGGGCAAAAGCCAGCAAAACAACAGAAAACGACAGAACAAAAGACCAATTAGATCACATTATATAAATCGCAGTGCGGAAAACATAGTGTTCTATCTTGTAAGATGTCGCATCACAGGAGAAGTAAAAACCTCAATATTTCGGTCATTTCAGATAAAATAACACCGTTTTTGTTAATAATTATGGCATCATCGTCAGTGTTTTAACTTTTATCCTTACAAACTATTGTGTTAGAGCTTTGTCTTGCCTTGATCAACTGGTGAGTCCAACACATCAAAGTTGACCAATTTTGAAGCATGATAGTTTCCTTTCCAGTGGCGAAATAATGCTTACAATGAAAATGTTGAATCTGAACATATAACTAAGAATGTTAGCCCTACTCATGCATAAATGAATAGATGAGCATGGATTTTAAGCATGATTGTGTAAGTGCATAGAGTGGAATGTGAGTGACTAAGAGAGAGGACGAGAGCTAGAGAGAAGGGGAGGGAGAAGTAGACCTGCATAGTGTTGCAGAAGCCAAAAAGAAAGAACTAAAAACACTTGCCTGATCCACATGTTTCCATACTTGTAGCAATCAAAGGCATCAGGCAGGCTCTCCACATGCTGAAACAAGGGGGAAAACAGAACAAAAATATCTACACCTATCCATTGGCTCATTGTCCTTAGCTTTCAAGGACATTAACCCTTTCGCCGCCAGTCATTTTTCAGCCCAAAACCCCCATTAATAACCCCCAAAAATCTGCAATATTGGGAATTCCTCTGTGACATGGATAACATTAGGCCTACCCTTACCTCCCAAAATTAAGAAAATAGGGTCTTCAGATAACAGGCCCTGATTTGATGCCTTTTAGTGACATGGGTGTTAAACCATTGTGGTGCATAAATGTGACATTGGCGGTGAAAGGGTTAATTGATAGGTTCTATTTCACACAGACTCCCTTCTCTCTGTTTTTCGTTTGTTTCTCTCTCTCTCTCTCTCTCTCTCACACCAAGACACAGATTCTCTCTCTCTCTCTCTCTCTCACAAAGACATACACAGATTATCTCTCTCTCTCTCTCTCTCACACAAAGACATACACAGATTATCTCTCTCTCTATCTCTCTCTCAAGCACACACACATGGAGTCACAATGCACATAAACACCATCACAACACACACAGCGTCACAACACACACACACTCCTCTTTGTCACACACTTGCAGCATACAACCGCACACTGCACTTAACATCACACATACCTCCTCATCCTTGGTGGGTTGCCATGGCTCTTTCTGCAGCAGTCTGACAGCCTCACCCACAGAGTGCATGCCTACAAAGGGGTGGAAGCCTCCGGCAGGCATCCGCAGACGGTTTGAAGCGTATACCTAAACACACAAACACATCACAATGATGAGTGCATGCCTACAAAGGGGTGGAAGCCTCCAGCAGACATCCGCAGCCTGTTTGAAGCGCATACCTAAACACACAAACACATCACCAAACACATCACAATGATGAGTGCATGCCTACAAAGGGGTGGAAGCCTCCAGCAGACATCCGCAGCCGGTTTGAAGCGTATACCTAAACACACAAACACATCACAATGATGAGTGCATGCCCACAAAGGGGTGGAAGCCTCCGGCAGGCATCCGCAGACGGTTTGAAGCGTATACCTAAACACACAAACACATCACCAAACACATCACAATGATGAGTGCATGCCTACAAAGGGGTGGAAGCCTCCAGCAGACATCCGCAGCCGGTTTGAAGCGTATACCTAAACACACAAACACATCACAATGATGAGTGCATGCCCACAAAGGGGTGGAAGCCTCCGGCAGGCATCCGCAGACGGTTTGAAGCGTATACCTAAACACACAAACACATCACCAAACACATCACAATGATGAGTGCATGCCTACAAAGGGGTGGAAGCCTCCAGCAGACATCCGCAGCCGGTTTGAAGCGTATACCTAAACACACAAACACATCACAATGATGAGTGCATGCCCACAAAGGGGTGGAAGCCTCCGGCAGGCATCCGCAGACGGTTTGAAGCGTATACCTAAACACACAAACACATCACCAAACACATCACAATGATGAGTGCATGCCTACAAAGGGGTGGAAGCCTCCGGCAGGCATCCGCAGCCGGTTTGAAGCGTATACCTAAACACACAAACACATCACAATGATGAGTGCATGCCCACAAAGGGGTGGAAGCCTCCAGCAGGCATCCGCAGCCGGTTTGAAGTGCATACCTAAACACACAAACACATCACCAAACACATCACAATGATGAGTGCATGCCTACAAAGGGGTGGAAGCCTCCGGTAGGCATCCGCAGCCTGTTTGAAGTGCATACCTAAATACACAAACACATCACAAAGAATCTACAGAAAAAATAACCAAGATTTACAGACCTTGCTTACCCATCACATTTAATATCCAGGAAACCTTGATCAAAGGACTGAAAGGAATGACAGCGTGTCTTTCAGATACGCAACAGAACAGTTTATTTGATCCTCAGAAATGAAACAGAACTTTTCTCTTACATTCCTTTAATTTTTCATAACTGCCTAAACGATTCCTCCTCTCTTTTTTTTTAACCACATCTTCTTCATTCTAAATCGAGTCAGTAATTAGTTCCAACAGCAGCTCAACATCAACCTCATTTCTTTAAACATTTTAGGCATCAGTCTGATTTCAAACAGTTCAGCAATTACACCAACTAATATTCATCATTCTCGTATTTCTAACAGTTCAACAATTACACAAGCTAATATTCATTAATCTACGGTAATTTCTCACAATAGTTAACCTATTGTACCAGTTCATTTTCATCAATCTCGTTCCTTTAAATAGCTTAGCCACTGAACGAGCTCATAATCCTCATTCTGATTTCTCTAAACGGTGGAGGTTTCGTACCAGTTCATCGTTCTTGTAGAACCTGATCTTGGCTTCGTCAAAGTCCAGCTCACAGGCCATGACGTCTCCCTTGTGGCACGTGGCTTTACGTGTGGATGGCCACCCAGAGCCCAGGAAAATCCTGCCAACACAAGTGGTATTGAAAAATTGTACATGAAAAAATAAAGCACTTCTTCTTCTTTCTTCTTCTTATTCTGCGATCCCAGGCCATATGGTCATAATGGGTAAGGTACGTATGTGTCTGGTTTTCAGTTTTTACTGGTCTCCCCGCCGAGTACAGCCGACACATTCCGATTTCGGAGGAGCTCAAAGGAGAAATATTAATTGGAAGATTCTTTTTTTTTAAAAGGCAGGAGAATGGGCCAATAAATCAGAAAGATAGTAGATGATAGAAAGCAAAGAGAAAAGGCAGAGTCAAAGAGAGTGGCGGGTTAGAGGAAGTTACAAGCACAGAACTTCCAGAAGGTGGGGGAACTATTTTTATGAAAGACCCCCCGGTATCCCCACGGGGAGGGGGCGTATGGAGGCACGAGGCATCCAACCACTGCCCCAATAAAGCACAAAAGGGGTTTGTTCACATTCATAAACACAGCAGACGTATGCATGGAAACACATGCACACACTCATATACATCCTCACACACATGCACACACAGTTGCTCATACACACTCACACACACACATCTTCCCTACACAACAGCTGGCTCACTCACCCTCCATCGTCGGCATGGTAACCAACAGATGAGGTATCCCAGCCTGGCTGACGATTAGGATTGTAGCGCCGATGACACACCCCAATGGCGATGTATCGGGACGCACCCTCGTTGACGATTTCTGGTAACCGAAACACAACACCATTATAATAACAATGATGGAACAACAACGATAAAAAAGCTGTACAATAACAATAGTATTCCACCCTATATAATAGAGGGGAATATCCTAACAATAGGAGGTCAACCACCCTAAAAATGACCAAGACATGTTTCTGCTCACGTCTAAACAATAAGTGAACAAGAGCAACAGAAACAGTAGGCTTTGTGTTTCTTTATCTTGAGCACTGCATACAAAATGTGTAGCTGTCTATGTATGAATATAAAAAAGAGGTGTTCTGATCATGTGCACCCGCCCTAAATCACCAAACTGATCGTGACAAAAATGTGTCAGATCTCATCTTTGATATCAATGAATATTACAAATTACCGTAACTTTCGGACTATAAGGCGCACCCTCCAAATTGTACACAAAGTTCAGATTTTGTTACTATACTTTCTTACTCTTATTTCTTCATAGCATAAGGCACAAGGGTCTCAATCTGGGGGAAAAAGTATCGCCTTATACAGTAACATACTGTTTTGCTCCATCAAAGAGCGTGTTGTAATAGTAACCATTTTTGTTTTTTGTTTTTGGGGGGTTTGGTTGGATTTTTAGTTTTGTAAACAAGATTGATGGACATTTTTACATCTTGACACCACGAACCATTTCCCAGCCAAGGTAGCATTTCTGCACCGTTTTCGGAGAACACCTTTGTCACTTAAAGTTGCTAAATCAGGGTAAAACAATTTAATGCTTTAGTTCGAAGAAAACAAAGAGACCTTATTCTCTATATTATGTCATAGAGGATTCCATAACATTGTTGACAACTTTTCAATATCTGGCAAGTTTGATGAGTGTTTTAATCAGAAAAAATATGTCTGGCAGCCATCCAGCACTCACCAATGGAGAACTTGTTGCATTCTCTGGTGAGAGGCCGCTCACCCACAAACTGAGACACAGGGACGCTGGTGGAGGCGGTGGAGTAACTGTCAGCACAAACAACACCTTTCTTAGAGCCAGAACTATTGACCTACAGTTACAACAATACAATGGAGGAAAGAATGGGATGATTAAGCCCTAACATCAGCTCAACGGGCTGTACATAAGTGTGTTGTCTCATTTGTGAAAAACAGTGACAAGTGCATAATACGAAAAAAAGGACTGCCTTGGAAGAGTCCTGCACTTTCTAAATCCACAAACATTTCAAAAGGTACACGTTTAAAGTTTATACGAAATCAGACGATTTGTTTTCTCATTAAATCAACTGTTTTTTTGCGGTCATATACACAAGTTCTTTGAGGGAGACTTCATGTAAGAAATAGGTCTAACATAAAAAAAGAGATTGGGTCAAAGTCAAAGATTAACATCACAGGTCGGAAAATCTGAAAATGATAGGCCCAGATTGAACATAATTGATGAGCCTGCATAGTACACACACACACAAACATAAGAGCACTAACTCACCACAAGATGCCAGTGTCATGCCAGATTCGACACTCCCGGCAGAACAGTGAGTGGTACACCGGTTTGATTTCCAGCTGAGCCTCCTCTTCTTCCTCCTCCTTCTGCCCTCGACTCAACTGCAATCAAATGGTTTCTCCATCGTGATAATACATTTTCACCTTCCACCAATTGAATTATATAATTTATTTACTGTGTAAGAGGTACGATATAAGCTTAAGGCTGTGTACACACATATGCGGATATTCCGTGCATAAATCCCATGCGCAATCCGTAAATAGGTGGAAGAAAGAAGAGTAAAAATGTACGTATTAGGGGAAATTCGGACACGTGCATAAATCTTTTCCCTTCTTTCTTTTACTTATTTGCGGATTGCGCATGGGTTTCCGCACGGAATCTCCCCATATGTGTGTACTCGGCCTTATGCTTGTCGTTGCCACAAGCAATATGCAGCAAGTTTACCAGGGCAAATTAAATGCAAGTGCATGCTAGTGTTCCTGTTCCGTGGACCAACTGTTGTGAGTAGCTCCCTGGAATATTGACAAACACCAGAGCTAACGCTGAATGACAAACACCAGAGCTAACGTTGAAATGACAAACACCAGAGCTAACGTTGAATGACAAACACCAGAGCTAACGTTGAATGACAAACACCAGAGCTAACGTTGAATGACAAACACCAGAGCTAATGTTGAAAGACAAAAACCAGAGCTAATGTTGAATGACAAAAACCAGAGCTAACGTTGAAAGACAAAAACCAGAGCTAATGTTGAATGACAAACACCAGAGCTAACGTTGAAAGACCAGAGCTAACGTTGAATGACAAACACCAGAGCTAATGTTGAATGACAAACACCAGAGCTAATGTTGAATGACAAACACCAGAGCTAACGTTGAATGACATAATCTCAAAGTACAAATTGTTAAAAGCATAATTTTACATTTTTTATATGATGAATATGTAATGAAGCAAGATTTGTTGAGCTGTACTTTGTACATAACAGATGCTCAAAAACATTATCTGAAATAATTCCAGAACAAATGTTCAAATAAACAAACAAAATGAGGCACTAGACAGGAGATTGATGACCAAAACACATTGTAAACATCTATCTCAGAAACAAAGTTGTCCAAAAGAGTTATCATATAGTTATGTCATTTACGCATTGGACTGTAGAGGGGAAGCATTGTTTTTTATTTTGATCTTGTTGGTTTTTTGCTCCTTTTGTTGCCTGCTTTTTGCTCCTTTTGCTATATTTGCTGTTTGCTGTTTTCTTGTTTGTCTGTGTTGATAAAGGCACATTCGCCGAAATATCCAGTAGTTTTGTTTTGTCTCTTGTGAATAAAATAACGTCACTTTACACTTGTGGTGTAGTTGTTTGTTTGTTGTATGTTCCAGTGACGTTGCAGTCTGTTTCAGTTTTTTAGTTTTTTTAATTAGTTTAAAATGTAAGTTGCAAATTTAAAAAAAAGTGGTTTCCAGCTATTGACTGATATAAGTGAGAGTTACTTTACACTCTAAACTTTCAAACATACCCCTTTGTTTTAAGGTACAGAATTAAAAAAAATCGGCATATTTGCATCTAACAAAACCAATAAAACACAAAAGCTTCACCTTGAGCGATTCCAGTTTGACAGTGACGGTGTCCCCCTGTGCGAAGTTCTTCTGGCCGAAGTTGGTCTGCTTGTTGTACTGCCCCAGACGATCGTAGTTCGGGATCTCCACAGCCGGCCCTGGGAAAACCTGAATGTACGACTCTGTACCCCCTTCCCTGAAAAAAAAAGTCCTTGGAAATAAGTTTCAACAACCAAGTTTATGAAGAAAAACTACATGAAATAATATAAGGAAAACAAAGCAATCATCATTGGCTTTAAACGTTTGAAAAAGATGGGTGTGGGTAGGAAAAAACATGCTTGGTATTTACAAGCAAGTTTTGTTCTTTTCTCTTTCTTTTTTGAGAGATTGGGCCATTAATTCTCTAATTATTGTAACTAAAATGTTACCCATTTTCACCCACTATCAAGTTTTTGCTATGCAGTATCTCTTTGAATAGCTACTGTAGTATTCCTTTAAAACAGATGTCATTTATTTTAACGCAGAAAGATTATTTTTAATATTTTCATTTTTCTAACTGAATACATGTACTTGAATTTTGGTACGCATTTCATGAGCTAAATGTGCTCTGCCTACAATGTACTTCATATATTACAAAAAATATAACACACACACACAAACTAAAGCCAGTTTTTAAAAAGCCCCCCCCCCAAAAAAAAAAGAATTTACAAGAAAAGAAAAGAAAACAAAAATTCAAACATACGTCTTTTGCAAGCAAAGGGGGGTCACTAAGGTGTCAAAGTTGGTGCAGGAAACCTCGTCAAAAGTGGTGGAGTTGAGGGGCACAACTCGCTGATTTCTCGTTATTTCGTTGCTGGACACCTCACAGCACGGTCGGAGGAATGTACGAATGGACTGCCAAGAAAAACACACACACTAAGGCCGTGTACACATATATGCGGAAATTCCATGCAGAACCCCGTGCGCAATCCGTAAAAAAGAAAAAAGGGAAAAGATTTGCGCACGTGTCCAAATTTCCCCATATCCATAAATGTTCACCCTTCTTTCTTTCACTTACTTCTGGGTTTCAGAACTTACGCGTCTAATGTGTACACGGCCTTAATTGGTCATTTTTTACTCTAAAAGCAGCTTGCTAGATACAATGTTTCAAATCGAGCACATGTGTCAATTATTACATTTTTCTCATTAATAATAGCATATCATGCGAAACAAATAAGATGTGCACAAGAACTTTAAAAAATCATTTTACTAACATTATTGTTGCTGATACAAACACAAATCAAAACTTAAACATTTTGCCATTTTGGACCTGTTTTGAAACATTAGTTTCTTTCATTATTCATATAAAACAGCCAGTAAAGAAAAAATATTTTGAATGTTGCCGAAAGCCTTCACTCTTTATGACTTATCTAAAAATGTGTTAAAACTAGATGAAGACAATCGACGATGACTCTCACCCAGAGTTCATCGGCACATGACTTGCAGATGCCGCAGTCTTTGCAGCCGGTGACCTTGGTGCCGCATGCCGACTGCCGCAGGCGCTGACACGGCAGACCTTTGTAGCGACAGCGACTGCTGTGTTCGCAGCAAAGGTTGCACAGCGTGCAGATGGTCTGACGGTCGTCCTCGTCCAGCAGAGTGTGCCAGTCATGGATGCACCCGATGGATGTGTTCACTGCAAACCATAAGCGTTATTATCACGATGAATTTCTGTTAACTGTGACCATCCTCATTATTATCATGATACATTTCTGAGATCAAGCATGGGTGCTTCTACAAAATCTTTGAAAATTTGAAAGGCAGGGGTCCTAACGCCACTTACTCCATGGCAGACCTGTTTACCCCTATTTCGCAAAGTTGTAATTTCTGAGGAAAAAAAAATGTAATTTTGAAAAAAACACTGTAATCCAACGCGTGACCAAAGAACGTCGATACTGTACTGACCTGAGTGTGCAATACTAATGTCCGTCATGCAGTAGACACAGAACACATGCTCGTCACCTAGTGCTGAACGATGTATTCTTGGAATTTTTAGGTCACTTTCCTGGAATTTCTGTGCCATTTAAGTGACTTTTGATGTCTTTTCTTTAGATTTTTTCGACCAGAAGATACAGAAGCTTCGGAATGCACTCGCTTGGACGGCATTTTGAAACAGAAAAGGAAATGGCGCGAAATGACTTTTCACCGCATCGTTTCAAAAGCTTCGCTTACTGATGCAACTGTAGTGGGTTTTTTTATATTTAGGATTTTGTTTTCCTGTATTTTTTTCCCGTAGCCGTAATTTGACTTTTCCCCCCATACAAATTACGGCAAAATCGGGATGGCAAACAGGTCTGCCATGGCAAAGCATCCCTGTTGTGGGGATGGGGTGGGTGGGGGTGGGATTTAAAAACAAATCTAGCAACCCATCCGGTCTAGAAAGTCCTGGTTCATTATCCTTAACATTATCGTCTTCTTCTTCTATTTAGTATCCACAATCAACAATTTAATTTTCTGATACTGTTTGGTCGAGGTCCGAAGGTCGCACACAGAACAAAAACAAATCAAAACAACCCTAATCTACAGTGACCCAGCCAGCCAAGACAACGGTATTTTTATCCTCATACATGGAACAGTTGCAAAACAATTAGAAATATGACTTTCACAGTTTATATCACTTTACCAAAGAGACTGAACAGCATTGCTGTTGTTTCTGGTAGTCTATATATGGTTGTCCTTTTATGACCTAACCTAGATTGGTCCTTATGGTGAGGTCTGCTGGTTTCAAAGACTGCGACCTGACAAACTAGGATGTAGCTATGAGACAAGACTCAGAATGTGTGCTGTGGGAGTAATGCAAATGAAAGGCCCAGAAGATGAAAGACAGCAACAACGACGACAACTACCACAACAAAATTCACAGACCGAGATCTCGCGGGCAGTTGTCTGCGACGATGACGGGGATGTTGAGCTTGATGAGGGTGACGTCGATGATGTCTGCCAGGATGCAGAAAATGTTCCAGGTGTAGTCGGTGACGTGGCAGTGCGTCTCCTGGTTGATGGACTGGCTCTGCGCCTCTGGCATGTAGCAGAACGACTCCAGCACCAGCTTGCACTCTGAGAACACACCATTTTCACATAAAAAGGTGAATATAAATGAGAAGATGACTTTGTAAAATCAGCTTAAAGTCTGAAGGATACAAATGTTTCAATTCATTAAGGTGAACAAAAATAACTCCCAAGATCATCTTGCACTTTGAGGACATTTAGCGTTAAAAAGGGGAATAAAAAACTTGAGAAGGCAACAAAGCAAACAGAACTATCTGCCTACATTTAAGGGACCGTCATAAAAATAAATTAGATTACCCAATTAATGCTAACAAAACAAAAGAAAAAGAAAAAACAAAGAAAGGACAAAATGACAATCAGCTTACGTTGTACAGGACAGCAACACACATATATGTTTGTGTTAATGTTGCAAGGAGAAGGAAATTTACTGTTAGATTTCAGCAGAATGAATCATGCCGCTCACCTTGTCCTTTGAAGTGCTTCCTGACCATGGTCTGCACAGCGCCGCTCTGGAACACCCCGCCGTCCTGTCGCAGGAGCACCGGCTTGGAGAATCGAGCGCAGCGCGTCAGGATGAAGGCCAGCAGACTGTCGGACAGCGAGTGCAAAAAGTGGTAGGTCCTCTGCATCACCACCAGTTTGTCTGGGCTGTCGCTCTCCTTTCTGAAGTCGTCCTGGTAATGATAATAATAATAAGAATATTATCACCGCTACTTACTACTACTTCTGACACACTGTTCAATAATTCATGAGGCAATTGATCTTGGAAAAACAAAATACAGAGCTGTTTACCCCAGACTTTCACTGTCAGTGTCAGTAATCCCAAGCTTTGAATCAGTAACCTGAGGCATTTGTCAGTAATCCTCGGAATGCGATGAATATGGCAATCATTGATTTCTTATTTTGCTACTTTAATTAAAAAAGACAAACAATTTTTTTTAATGTTATTTGATAATGTATATTTGCATGTTTTATTACTTTTAGCCTGTGTCTGCTTGTGTAAATCCAAGATGTGTATCAAAATTTTTTTTTAAATGTGAGAGAGTGAGGAAAGACAATTGAAATTTCATGGCACTTACAATTAAAGACAACTGACTTGGAGTGGAAGCTTCAAGATTGCGATGCTTTGCCGAATTGATGTGTCATTTGCAATCATTCTTTCCTCCATGGGAGCAAAGTGCACATTGTATTTTAGACACCCCCCTCAATCTTTGTTTGCTGTTGTCCCACATGTGCCTCTTTGAGTGAGCCTTGAAGGCTTTGTCTCTTGTTCAATAGCATCAGTTCAGCATCAGATTTAAAAATCAGTCTGGTTGCGATTGTGAACATCGTTTCCTTAGCATGATGTCTGAGTGCAAAAACTGCGCTAAAAATGGCAACATGAGCGGAAATATGAACCAAGGGACATTACTTTTTTTGCTGACAGACAACTACTGCTGGTGCCGTTCGTCTGCTAGTTTTGCTTCTTTTTTTTTTTTTGTTCAGCGGAAATGCAGAATTTATCGTTGCTGACTGTAATGGCGTAATCAGGTCCCAGAAAGGAATAAAATTACAGTCGAATCGTAATGGTAAACAGCTATGGTTGCACTCACATCGATCATTCGCATGCAGTCAACAAAAGATACACGCAAATTGCATCTGGAGCTTGAACCTCAGTAAAATTTCATTACAATCTGTTTAGCACTTTGCAAGTTTTTATATTTACAGACAAGACATGTAACCAATGAACGAGAGCCAAGAAATCGAATCAGACAAAGAATTATAAGGTCTTTCATCAAGGAAGCATCAACGTATACAGTGGAACCTCCCTTATAAGACCTCATTTTGGATGATTTTTGAAGGTCTTATAAGGGAGGGGTCTTATAAGGGAGGTAATTGTAATACTTACCAAGAAGAGCAATGTCTCAGAGAAGTAGGTCTTATGTGGGAGGGAGTCTTATAATGGGAGGTGTTATAAGGGAGGTTCCACTGTACCTACCTATGCATGCAACATAAAGAACCACACACACCTGACTACAAATACCAACCAACACCAACAGGCAGAACGTACCAGTGTGACAGGGGCCTCTCCCAGGGCCTCCAAGGTGCAGAACAGGTAGAGGTGGTCGGAGGTCGAGATACGCACATTGGGCACGCGCATCACGCCAAAATACTGCAGGGCCCATCGCAGAAGTCTAGCCTGTCAAAAAAACACCCCCCAAAACCCAACATGTTCTTATTCATGACTTTGCCAATGGCAGAGGACAACTGGTCCTCATATATAGTTGCAATCCTGGGATAAATCTACCGTAATGTTTGGGTTATAAGGCGATAATTGTTTCTTCAATTTCGACCTATGCGCCTAGTAAACGAGGGCGCCCTATTAGTGAACAAAATCGTGAGAAGAGAGGCAACGACTGCCGTGCTCAGTACAGTCTATGCTGTGAGTCTAGACATCAAAAGTGGTAACGAGTTGCCGATATGACGAATACTCATATGGCAACAACTGATATCCATCCATGGGCATGGATTAACTTCCAACCATGATTATGCTGATCTGCTGTGAAAAAGGGCCCAAAACTAATATTATATTGATCTTTTCATTAAAAAAGACTGACATCAACGTCTAAAAGGAAGAGATTACATAGGGCTTGGTCTTGTAAACTGATAACCCACAATAATACTATGCATAGTCTACACTATACTTCAAAACACAACACTTCACTGCAAAACACAACATTATGTTGTGCAACACAATGCTACACAATGTTATACTACACTATGCAACAATGCAATCCAATACTATGTGTGTCCCAAGTCCTTCCTCTAGACCCAGTTTCTAAACATGGACAAATATAATATATCGATAATGCATATACATGTGAGTTGCAGTTGCATCTGTGAGCCTCTGTATGTGTGTGTGCATGAGCGCATGTGTGCGTGCGTGTGGTTTATGTGTGCATGTGTGTGTGTGTGCATGTGGTGTGTGTGTGTGTGTGCATGCGGGGTGTGTGTGTGTGTCTGAGAATACTCAACTAAAACATAGACCTGAATCTGTTTGTCTACGTTTGTAACTATCATGAATGATCACATCATCCTTGCTAACCAGCACCACACTCACTCTGTAAGGGTCGTACTCCTGGGCGCGGCTGTAGATCTGGATCTCGTTGTCCCAGACACAGGCAGCGTCTCCCAGGGCGGGGACCTTGATCTCCAGGGGCTGGATGGGGCACTGGCTGACACTCTCCGTCAGCGCCACCACAAAGTCCATGTCCAGGGCCACCAGAGAGTTCTTCCAGGGGAGGGTGGTCAGATAGCCCTGCAAAGGCAGCAATGAGTTTTTGTGTGTTTTTTAACCCTTTCACCGCCAGCCATTTTTCAGCAAAACATTTCCATTAAGCTTACCTGGGAAGAGAAAAAAATCTGTCTGTAATATTGGGGATTCCTCTGTGACATATTTAAAGTAAGGCCTATCCTTACCTCCCATAATTAAGAGAACAGGGTCTTTAGATAACAGACCCTGATTTGATGCCTTTTAGTAGCATGGGTGTTAAATCATTGTGGTGCTAAAATGCGACATTGGCGGTGAAAGAGCTAAGCACTGCTTTAACTCTTCTAGCTGGGGCAGTGGGAGGATGCCTCATGCCTCCATATGGGGAGCTGTGCGACCCCGCCCCCTCCACAAGTCTCTCCCCGTGGGGATACCTGGGAGTCTTTCAGTACAAGTAGTTCCCCCGACCTTCTGGAAGTTCTGTGCTAGCAACTACCTCTAATCTATCACTCTTTTGACTCTGACTTTTTCTTTGCTTTCTGTCATTTACTATATTTCTGACTTATTGGCTCATTCTCCTGACTTTTTTCCCAAGAAATCTCCCAGATAATTTTCCGCTTTGAACTCCTCTGAAATTGGAATGTGTCGGCTGCATGTAGCAGGGAGACCAGTGAAAACTGAAAACCGGACACATACGTACCTTACCCATCATGGCCATATGGCCTGGGAACACAGAAGAAGAAGAAGAAGAACTCTTCTAGCAACAATGACGAACATTCGCCCAGTCAGTACATCAGTCTACAGTCCCACCAAATGCAAAGGACATTCACTGCCAAGTACTGCCATGTCTTTCTCTATTTTTAGGTATTAGGGTATTAGGTATTAGGTACTTTATAGTCACAGAGGCATCTCTGTGAAATTCGGGTTGCTCCTACCTGGAGAGCGCGTCGCAGCCAGAGCCGCGCCACCCTTTTTTTTTGCATGCGATTTTTTGTGTGACTGATGAGGAAGAAAAGGGGGCGGGGGTAAATTTTGACCAAATGACAACTTTTTCGTTGCCACTGGGTTTAGCGTGTGCTAAATGCATGGGCACACGGGACCTCGGTTTATCGTCTCATCCAAAAGACTCCACATTCAGACTGTAAGGCCTAGTGCAAAGTGAGAGGAAAAATCCCCTGTACCCAGGTTCGAACTCGGGTTTACTTGACACGAAGCGAAAGCGTTACCACTGTGCCACTCTACACTCTAGAGTTTATGTCAGTGATTTTTTTTCCGTTAAAACAACGCATGCACAAGCGCTCGAAAAAATAGTTATTCCATTCTTGTCGGTTGAAATGCAACAGACAACCCCAAACAAACAAAACATACACGGTGCTAGAAGAGTTAAACACTCAGGTGACCCCCTGAAAGTCTAGAGACCAATTTCACCTGCTGATTCTGACCCCTTTTTTCAAAGATAGAATCAATACTACTGGCACTGACAATACTACCAAAATATTAAAAGTAGAATTACTACGGCCACCAAGACAATTGGTAAGTACAGTGGAATCCGTTTAATTGGCCATCGGATAATCGGCCAAAGCCGCTTAATCGGCCAATTTCCTCTGGAACGGAATTTTTTCTTCTTAAGCATGTGTTATTTTGTTCGTTTTTACGGCCAAAGCTGAAATCTTCAATTTCGCTTTATTGGCCACTTTTTCTCTCTAATTTTCCCTCTTTACCCCTTTTTGAGAGGGAGAACAACAGAGGCAGACAAACTGACAACACGCTTTTGACGTTTACATGGTTGAGTGTGAAGTTGGAAGGACTGAGCTGCTGTCAATTGAAAGACCCTGCATGGCGTTAAAATCACTCAAGAAAACAAAATCATTGTCTTTTACTCGTGCTTCTGTCAAGTTGTAGGATTAATAAACATACACACACACATCACAAAAAGGGAAATAATTTGAATTTGAACTGCAACATTTAATTTTGACGTCATTGCTTTTGACTTGCATAATTGCGTCATACAGTATCTCCATATTCGTTTTATCGGCCGATTCGCTTTATCGGCCATATTTTTCCTGGTCCCAAAAGTGGCCGATTAAGCGGATTCCACTGTATTAAAATCCTTAAAATCTCAACAAAAAACACAAAACCCCACTGAAATAACACACACAAAAGCAATCATCCATTCAACATTCTCTCCTATCTTTGACTCCCATGACTGCTTTTACTATAACTGACTTTAATTGCCTCTACAATTTAAATTACTATGGCAGTTGTTACCACGATTTCTAATAAAATTAAGAAACAAAAATCACAGAAACAAACTCAAGCCAACGTAATCAATCCACTCCACACGTTCTCTCATTTTCGATACCCAAGACAGCTTTACTGCTGCTATCAATAAGGCTTCTACTGTCCGAAAACACCACTACTATCACTTCTACTGCCACCATCATCATTACATCCAAAATGTAACAGACACAAACAACACATTTAAAAACAACAACATTTTTACCTTCACACATCACACTTTACTATAACAAACCAACACCAACATTACCTTCATACATCACACTTGACTATAACAAACCAACATTACCTTCACACATCATACTTTACTATAACAAACTAACACCAACATTATCTTCACATATCATACTTTACTATAACAAACTAACACCAACATTACCTTCACACATCATACTTTACTACAACAAACTAATACCAACATTAACTTTACACATCATACTTTACTATAACAAACTAACACCAACATTACCTTCACACATCATACTTTACTACAACAAACTAATACCAACATTAACTTTACACATCATACTTTACTATAACAAACTAACACCAACATTATTTTCACATATCATACTTTACTATAACAAACTAACAACAACATTACCTTCACACATACTTTACTACAACAAACTAACACCAACATTACCTTCACACATCATACTTTACAATAACAAACTAACACCAACATTACCTTCACACATCATACTTTACTATAACAAACTAACACCAACATTATCTTCACACATCATACTTTACAATAACAAACTAACACCAACATTACCTTCACACATCATACTTTACAATAACAAACTAACACCAACATTACCTTCACACATCATACTTTACTATAACAAACTAACACCAACATTACCTTCACACATCATACTTTACTATAACAAACTAACACCAACATTACCTTCACACATCATTCTTTACTATAACAAACTAACACCAACATTACCTTCACACATCATATTTTACTATAACAAACTAACACCAACAGTATCTTCACACATCATACTTTACAATAACAAACTAACACCAACATTACCTTCACACATCATACTTTACAATAACAAACTAACACCAACATTACCTTCACACATCATTCTTTACTATAACAAACTAATACCAACATTACCTTCACACATCATATTTTACTATAACAAACTAACACCAACAGTATCTTCACACATCATACTTTACTATAACGCACCCGCAGCAGCACAGGCTTCTCACGTTAGACCTAATTCTATTTTTCTCGTCATGTTTTTTTCTTTCTTTTCTTTTCCTTTCCAACCACTCTCTGTGACTCACTCATTCAAGACTAATTCATTGATACAAACAACACATACTAAAGCCAAAAGGAATCAAACCATTCTAACACCTTCTCCGCCTTCAACTCCCCACACCCACCTTCCACTGCAAGAAGCGCACAGCCTTCTCACACAGTCGGCCATTGTTGCCCATGGGCGTGTGGTCCACCCGCGTGAAGAGATCCTCAGAGATCAGGATCTCCTGGGTCTTCATCACCTTGATCACGCTGCTGAGGTACTGGGACACCGTGCTGTGGAACTCGTAGGCCTTGGAGTGGAACTCCAGATCCATTTCTAAGGTGTCCATGATCCTGCCTACAACTTGGTCGTAGCCCTGAAAAAGAGCAATGAAGTAATGAAGTAATGAGGTACTGGGACACCGTGCTGTGGAACTCGTAGGCCTTGGAGTGGAACTCCAGATCCATTTCTAAGCTGTCCATGATCCTGCCTACAACTTGGTCGTAGCCCTGAAAAAGAGCAATGAAGTAATGAGGTACTGGGACACCGTGCTGTGGAACTCGTAGGCCTTGGAGTGGAACTCCAGATCCATTTCTAAGGTGTCCATGATCCTGCCTACAACTTGGTCGTAGCCCTGAAAAAGAGCAATGAAGTAATGAAGTAATGAGGTACTGGGACACCGTGCTGTGGAACTCGTAGGCCTTGGAGTGGAACTCCAGATCCATTTCTAAGGTGTCCATGATCCTGCCTACAACTTGGTCGTAGCCCTGAAAAAGAGCAATGAAATATGTTCCTCTATAGCCTTTCACCTACACAGAGCATGGCGGATTAATGCTTTAGAATTCATACACTTGGAGTGAAACTCCAGATGCATCTCCAGTGTATCCATGATCCTCCTCATCACATGGTTCTATCCCTGAAAAATAAAAATAATGCTATGAAACATGTTCCTCTATAGCCTTTTACCCACACAAGGCTAGGTGGATTGGTGCTGTATGTATACCTGATAGGGAGTTGTGTGCCCTTCCATCAAAACCATATCAAAACTTGCCTGAATTTGCGACAAAATTACATAATCACTTTCCAAACTTTCAAGCTCTATAATCAACATTTTGTCCAAGTTTCTCATCCCAAGTTCTTCCCCACCCCAATAGACTCCACGAAAACGGAAGCCACGTTTTGGGGCACTCCACAAAATAGGAAGCCACGTTTTGGGGCACTCCACAAAATCGGAAGCCACGTTTTGGGGCACTCCACAAAATGGGAAGCCACGTTTTGGGGCACTCCACAAAATCGCAAGCCACATTTTGGGGCACTTCTGGAGTGCACCGAATCAGGAGTACACTGGAGAAAAAATCCACCCCTAATAGTACAATGAAGACAAAGATTACAACAACAACAAAATGTTTGCGAAAATGACAGTGAAGCTTGAAGCTTTAGCTGTATTAATAACGTTGAACATACAAGCGCACACACACTCTCTCTTTCCCTAACCTGTCCACTCTTCAAGTCTAAGGAATGGAAAGTGAGGCGCTCCTTGTTGTGCACGAATCGCTCCAGGCACTCCTGTTGCCACACCAGCTGGCTGTAGCGCTGCTGGGACTGCAGATCCAGAGAGCCCAGGTCGCTGCAGACACAGTAGCAAAATGTCCAAATGATTTGCTACCACCACGTCATAACAGAGTACCAAAATGTCTAAATATTTTGCATTGATCATGATTGTCATGGCAGAGCAACAAAATGTTTAAATGGTTTGCTATCATCTATTCATAAACACCACTAACTGTGTATACTTTGTATACTTTTCAAAGTATACACAGTTAGTGGTGTTTGTGGTTTCTTTGATCTAATAGTATCTCCATTATGGGTAGAACCACTGGCATCCTTTATGGATCCACCACTATTAACAGTGGCATTTTGCTATAAAGCCTTTTCAAGCCACATTTGTACAGTGCATGGAGGGTTGGTAGTGTTTTGTGGTATAATTTGTTCATAATCTATTCATTAGTGTCAAAATTTCTAAATAAATAGCATTCACCATATCACAACAGAGCAACAAAACAAATTATTTGCAGAAACCGAGTCGCATAACCAGCAGTCCCCTGGCCTACATTATTTGCTTTTGAAATCTTCCCTTCTAAATATGGACTGACTCCAACTGATGATTTTAATGTCATCATTTTCTTTATTGTTGTACTTCTTACTTTCTGTCTCTAAACACACCACATAAGATTTATCTGCCTCTGAAGATTTTCTAAAGATTCAACCTGGAGTAAAACATTTTTTATTTAAGATCGTCTATAGTGACTTGAAGAGGTAAGTTGATGTCAACATTTCAACTCTTGTTAGAGATTATTATCTAGCCCGGCCCCTTCCCTGCTGGAGAAAATGTAAAAAAATGTTAAAACATTTTTTGCCCTGTAATAGACACAGGCCTGGCAGGCAAGAGGATAATCCTGTCTATCTATCTTACATTTTAACAGAGTTCTAGTTGACTACTTTTAGCCTGAGTTGTCTCCATTTGTCAAACCTTTCACTCTTACAGTTCTAGTGATTTCTGTTCAAATTTGTGAATTCAAACTTCGTCCTAACAGTTTGCTTCGAATCAGGCCTTACGAATTGCTACTGTACTCCCTGCTTGCGTATTTGTACCATGGATCATTTTCCTACCTCTCCAATCTGGCGATCTGCGTTTTGATGTACTTGAGGGCGGAGAGGTCGGTGGCGGGGTCAAACATCTGCTGCACCAGCTGGGTCTTTCCTGCGGGGTCCGTCCCGTCAGAGCTCATGCCCACCACCATGAAGTGGCAGCCCTCCACGAAGGAACGCTCCTTGTCTTTCTCACCCTTCCCGTCCTGAGTTTGTTACAGAGAAAATAGTCAGAGATTGACATAGTGACAGACCTGTTTACCCCCTACACGAGTCTTGAGTAGTCTGGATAGCTGAAATGAGTAGCTTTGGTGTGAAATGAGTAGTCCTATTCATTAAACCATCAAATAATGTTCACTGAAAACGAGTAATTAGAGAATTATTTTCAATTATGAATAGTAGAGGTCCAAATTGAGTAGAATACTACTGAAAAGAGTGGAGTAAACAGGTCTGTAGTGAGGCTAGGAGAGAAGTTCAAACAGATGTTTGTGCGTAAACCAGTACAGTGGAACCTCCCTTAAGCCTCTCTAGGACGCAGACGCCAAATTCGACCGAATTTTGTCAACTCATGCAGCCCGTATGCGCCGATTGCGCCCGCTGAACGCCAGGTCTAGTACGTTCACTTTCACTTTCTCCCTACCCACAATGCAATATACTAAGTTAGTTCTTCCTTTACCTCAGTCTCACTGGTCTGTTTTTGGTTCTTACAGCAAGGGAAAGCACCCACTAGTCTTTTTGAACAGATTTTTCGAAGTGACCCCAAATGTTTTTCTTCTTTCCACGTGACGTGATGCAGTATTGACTCGGCGCGATGCTCGGAGTGCCATTACGGATTTTTTTAATTCCAATTCATGGTTTGTTGTGTGACAGTGTGTTAGCTTTGGAATAATAATATCATCATTGCTATTCAATATGCATCTTTCAGAAATGAAATGTGAGTTAGACTTTATTCTGGGTGATTTTTTTAATGAAAAGATTTGGTGTGACGTTCAGAGTTAATTCCCATCTCTCGGGAACTGGGATCGATTCCCGGTTCGAATGGTTGGGAGTCATTGGGTTAAGCCCAAGCAAATTTAGCTCCCCCTGCAATTGCTTCCAAAAGACCCATCAATCATGGCGAAACATCTGGAAATAGAAACTTCATTGTTTTACCTTTTTGGCTTCAGGCGCTGACAGGGCATGCACAGACGCTGGACTACAATGGTAGTTATGGAGCTTGACGCAGTCTTCTTCGTAATGCAAGTTGACGGCTGGGTAAATGCCCTCCGTCATGTACTCAAACTCGCGTTCATGGAACTTGAAAGAGAAACAAGGCAACAAAGATTTCATAAGTTCAACAAGGAAATGCAAATGACTATGGAAATAAACGGTGTGCTTACTGCATAATTATGCATAGTAGTTCTGAAAATGCATGGTCTTGAACTTATGGTTAAAGCATACCCATGCATTCAAACCATCAACAGCATACTAAAAAATCCTCACAAATGCAAATGCACATACACACAAATATTCCTGAAAACACTCCCATTTAATTCTTCCCTTTTTGTATGCTTTAACATTCCTGCAAGTAATCTCATTCAATTTCAAGGTTCAAGGTTCTTCAATCAGCCAATGCATCAGAATACAAAGGAAATCGTTTTGGTTTTGCACAAGACACAATCCAACAACAACGAAAGCATGCACATGGATGGACAACCAATATAAGAGAAAACAAAAATGGTAACAAAATCAGATTACATAATCATTGTCTTACCCGTTTTCCATTTTTTGTGAAGTAGACGATCAATGTCTGTTGCGGCTGGAATGACCCATCAGGTTTCAGTTTGGCTTTGTTGACGTCGACACCACAGCCGATGACATCCCCCTCGTTACCAATGGGGTCATCCGTTTTCATGTTTGGAGCAAACCCTGAGGAGGTGTTGTGGTACACCCTGGAGTGAACAATCAAAATGTTATAAGTTTGAAAACAATCTGCAATAATTATGTGCATAGTAATATCATAATCACAGGGACACAATTTGCTTCTAGTCACTAGTTTTGTCATCTAAAAAATTCATTTTGCCCAAAAAATGAAACCAAGCAATATCAGAAAATCAGAACTATTTTTCATCATTAATTGCTTTTCATTAAACAAGAAATTACCTGGTAAATTCATGGAATTATGGGTCTAATGGCATTCAAATGAAAAATGATAATTTTCAGGCTTAGATAACTGTATAAATTACTGAATCACCAGACCTTACAAAAGAAGAAACTATCACTTCCTTGGCTGTTTTTAAGACGTAAACCAAAAGCAGCGAAACTAGAGATTGAATGCTTAAAACAAGAACACAAGCTACAATTTATCCGGCAGTAATTCACATAGAAATTACGAATTCAATGCCTGAAATGTCTGCTGGTTAAACACTGAACTTGCATAGCAAATTTTAAACCTACTGATACCCAACACATAACAAAGGGCTTGGAGTTCAAAATCTGAACTACGTCAAATGTCCCCAGCAATCAAGGACAAGTGTGGTCTTGATAAAACAAGCAGCTTTAACCCCTACAACTGCAGGCGCCCTGTGTTGCACACAGAGGGGTACTCAAAACCAATGCTTTGTGGACATTGTTCCCGTTACTAATAATGGAAACAACCTTACTTTCGCTTCAGAACGAGGCTCAAGCTTGTCGATTATTTTCCGGTTTGGCCGCCATATTGCTTTTTCAGTTTCTACTGGAAATTATCATCGATGTTTGCTTAGATAATGCATTCCTAGGCTTTGTTAGGTCGGATATCGACAGTGAAAGAGTCATAGATACATCGTAGTGCATCAAAAGGGGGGGTAGACAGTGTAAGTATGACTCGATGAAGAAGATTCAATATCGATTCAAGCCGCGACCATAATTCTGTGCTGATTTTGACTACTAGGTTGAATTTGAAGAACATTTCGCCTTTCATAATATTCTTAATATTTTCGTGAGTTTTTTGGTTAAAAGTGATCCTCGACATGACTTTATCAGTCAGTGGGCAAACTCGGAAGCATTCTGCACTCATTCCGACAGTGCTGAAACAGTAAGTCAACACTTTCGCTTTGTTGTATTTGCTTCTTCTTCTTTTTCAACAACAAAACATGCACGGACAACAAAATGCTTAGTATCAACAGTTTCCTGAATCTTTTCTTTATTAGTATTCCAATAATCAAGTCTGTACACAGCACAGAGAAAACATTGCAGCATTTTTAATCAAGTGGGTGTAGGCGTTTTTCACTGCCTCAAAAAGAATGCAGTGGCAGAGTACGGAACATCAAAAACAAATGCAGTGTGCTAAAGGTTAAACTGACTGTCCGTTGTCAGCGTGGAAGCCGATGGAGCCTTGCTTCCAGCCCAGCATCTGGTTGGTGGGGTAGTGGGGGTGGCAGAGGCCCACACCAAGGTGCTTTCTGGCCGACAGTTTGCTGATCTCCACCTCAAAGTACGGCAGCTGGGGCGAGAAAGGGGTCTTGGATACGAACAGACCGTAGAACTCTCGTCGGTCAAACTTTCTGTAAAATAAAAAGTAAATAAATCCTAGAAATAGCTGCTGAGCGCAGCATTACGAGATAAGGGTGCTACCTAGAAACAACTGCTGATCACTATACCACGAGATAAGGGTGCTTTTTGGTAAAATTCATTTTTATATACATCTCATTAAACTCTTGTTTATCATACAACAATTAACAATTCACAGCTAACACAAATCTTTCGGTAAAACCCTCAAAACAACAGACACTCTTACGATAATCAACATTGCTATAAATTTACAGTTGAAACAATAATTTGGAGTTTTCTGTGTTAATTGCTTTTTTTCCACTTTGCTGCCAAGCCATTGACTGTTTATTGTAACCAGTTCATATGAGATACATTAGGCTTCAAGCTTTATCATAGCTGCCAACTTTCCAGAGTCAAAAACCGGAAAGAGGTGGGTTCGGTAAGGGGGGTGAAGCATTTTTTTAATATAAAGAAGCAAACTCTTCATCTCCTGACAAGAAAACATTGTTTTACACAAGCCTAATGAAACACTATATCGTGACTACGTCATTGCGATCATTTTCACAACTGAAGACTTCTGCTTTCAGTTTCATGGCACAAGCTTCTTGTGAACAGCGATGCTACTTTAGATCCCCGTAAGAAATTTCGAAGTTGTGTTGGCACACTGTGCAGAAAGCGTAACACACACACCACACAAATAAGACAGAGGACTACCTGTAGGTCAGGGTACCATCATCCATGATGTTGAGGTAGTTACTGCGGCCCATTGTCACCATGTTCTTCAGTGGAGACTGCAACCATCAGTTCACATCATGTACAATCAAATAATTTCACAAGCCACAAGCTATTATTATTATTATTCCTTATGACAAAGTTACACTATTTTAACATCAATGTGCAGAGTTTGGTAGTTAGACAAGAAGATTCAGATCATATTAGGGATACATAAATACTGAAAATTGAGACCAGATAATGAAAGGCAATCCCAAACTATTAAAAATTATTCATGTGCCATGTATGACATCTCTTTGGGCTCATTTGTGATGTTATACAGCTGCTGCTACTACTACTGCTACTAATTGTGGTGTGGGGTTGCCATGCACATTAGTCATCATTCCTATCGTGATGACTGACGTAAGGATGACGAGATAAACAGTCGATCAGCTGTACCAGCTATCAAGAACGTCTCCGTACTAAACCAGTATTTTACATGGTTATCAGGAGTAGGATTGATTTCAGTTTGTGCCAAACTGTGAACCAGGACATTCTGTGTGCATCCCTGTTGTTGTTTTCTTAAATACGTCAAACGCCTGGAAAAAGAAATCATATTTGATCGCCTGAAGAGCTAGATCTATTCTAGATCTACCCATTGCAACGGACAATCCGTCAGTAGCTCCAGCAGAAAAAGCAAGAGATATTTTAAGAAGAAGTGCAGTGTAGTTTTCTGCAAGAAGTCTTGATTTTGCTTCTGTGTGCCACAGAAGTGAGCAGTATGAGTGAGTTTGCTCACTGTGATGTTGATTGTTCAGCGCCTGAATAAATCTTCATCGTAGGTGCCCTACAGTAGCAGTGGAACTCAACATGTCATACCAAATGTTGATGTTGTGAAAGGCTCAAAATTATGCCTGGGTGCCCCAGCGAGTTTTGACTTGCTGTACAATATAGTCTACTTCATGCACTCTCAACAACACGGCTGAAGCCAGAGAGAATGGCAGAGCCTGCCATGGATGCTCCTTGGGCCAGTACCCTTTTTTGCCCGCCTTCTTTGCCAGCTACATTGACAGCTGAAGAAGAAGAAGAAGATTCAGAAGGTCTACACAGCCCAGAGGAACTCCCCAAAGTTTCATCGAGAAATACTGAGAAAATAAAGAAAGAAAAGACTGCAGCTCACTTGCATGTTTTGTTTTCATTTGTTTCACTTTTAGAAGAACTTGTTTCCCTTTCAATTGTTTAGTCTTAAGCTTAGTTGAACATGTTTTAGAAGGAACGGTATGTCATAGTTTTGCTAAAAGATGTGACATCAAGTGATCAACAGAGTGACGCAAATTCATGAGTGACGTTTGGTGACATTCAGAAATACTATTACGTCAGACGCATTTTAAATCTATAAACAAATGGTGCCCTAATTCTAAGCTTAGATCTGCTTCAAACTAATCAAAGGAAAGGAGATGTGATGTGTGGCTGCCATGCACATTAGTTATTGTTCCTGTCGTGAGGACTGGTGAAGGGATGACGAGATAAACAGTCGATCAGCTGAGCCAGCTACCAAGAACGTCTCCAAACTAAACCAGTATTTTATACTAATGCTGCTGCTACTACTACAACTACTACTACTGTCGGTGTTGCTGGTACTATTGCTACTACAACTACTGCCGGTGTTGCTGGTGCTATTGCTACTACAACCACTGCCACTGTTGTTGGTGATATTGCTACTACTACTACTCACTCACCACAGGGAGGTGAAGAGGTCGGTAGTTCAAGAGCTGCACTTTCTCATTCTTACTGTGCATGCCGATTAGAAACACACAGCGGTCCCCGTTTGGTGCATTGTATTGTAGCTCGTACTCATCAGACTGCACACACACAATGCATGGGATGCTCTATACACATAATAACACAAATAATGGTCAACATTACTTCAACTAATGATCAAATTCAATATCATCAATTATTTGATATGAAATGATCCGTCTTTGCAAGTACTAACAGCAAGGAATCACAAGATGGGAACAACTTGAATGAATCTATAATAATATTATCAATGTTTCAGCTGCCTTATTCACTCCACAAATTAGTATTTCTTAGTAGCCATGTTCTAAATCTTATTATCAATCCTGAGAATAATTTTCTCAACAAGTAAATAACACCCATAATCTTTCTGTCAACCCAGGTAATTATTTTCTCCAGTATACAATACTCAACTTCACAGACACTCCCTGTTACAGCATTAGACCTATATTGGCCACTGCAACTAGGGTTATTAACGCCCTTTATGGCAAGAGTTAAGCCCTTGTTGATCAGTATCCAAAAGGGCATTCACTTTTGCAAATGGCAGCCATTAAGGGGCCTCAAATAGGGTTATTGGCGAGAGTTATGCCCTTATTTGGTCAGAACTCAACCATCTTCCCCCAACCACCAAGGGCATTCACTCTTGCAAAAGGTGTTCTTTGCAGTGGCCAATAGATTAAATACTACATATTCACAAATGCAGAATAGTCTGTTGCCTTGGTCACTTAAAGTTAGCTAGTAGCGACTAAAGCTTTCGTCTCAACTTCATGAATTATATGGATCGAATGTTACGCATTTTAATGCTTAGAGCTTAAAGGTGAAGTGCTATATACATTTTCTTTAAAAAATATAATTTTTATTATCTGGAGTTTAAAAAAAAAAATCATACTTTTGATTTTTCTTAATTTAGTGGGGATCAATATGTGATAAGATTTCTGTAGGCACTGAAAGGGCAAACAAACAAAAAAACAGAAAAAACCCATAATCAAACTTACCACTTTGTCATTGAGGTGAAATTTGATCTTCAGGTTGTCTCCCTTGCTGACATGGTCGCCTTGGAAACCTTCCACAGTGACCTTGACCACATCACCGACCTTGAACTTACCCAGACAATTCATGGCATTGTAACTGCTGGACTGGCACTTGTACACTCTGAAACAAAGACAAGAGGAGACATACAAATTTTCAACAGTTCTGTGAATAAAGTATAAGTTTGGATCCTGAACTAGTAGTATAGTTTTGTGCCAGCATACTCTGCTCCTATGTAGTAAGTACTGTTTCACAAGTTGGGTTAGCAGCTCAGATAACTTATTTTTTTCACTGTCTTCAAAAGTTAAAGTAATGTTTTAATCACGAATTGTTTTGTACTTTATTACAACCACTACATTTTCTTTGATGCACACAAATTAAAAGGCATACATAGAAGTGAAAATACTAACAAACCAATGTCCCTCCGTATCAAGTACCCAAAGCAGAGTGGTTTAAGTTAAGAATTGTAGGCTGGAATGTGGATAAAGTGATACTCACCACATTAATTTCAGTATTTTAAGAAGCACCAAATATCTCTGTGAATATGCTACGGGCTCTTTACTAGTGATTTCAAATATCAGGTGGACATCTCTACCCAAATATCTCTTTGTGAATGTGCTGCAGAATCTTCACAAAAAAATTGGGTGGCGCGCCTCTGGCTGCGATGCGCTCTCCAGGTGGAAGCAACCCGAATTTCACAGAGTCGCCTCTGTGACCATAAAGTAACAACTACCAAAATATTTCAAATATCAGCACCACCAGGCACCACTGCAGATATTTCTGTATCTCAGGTACAGTCGATTTGGTGATATATTGACCAAGAAAGCAGAACAAACCACTTGCTTTGTCCTTTATGATCAAGACTTAAGTCCAGAGCATCCTTTCTGTCAACAACAAACAAACATGCATACAATTTTGAACTCCGTACTTTCCATCATCTCCATGAAAGGCGATGGAGTTGCTCCTCCAGCCCGGCTGAGAATCTATTTGGTATTTTTCTGGGCCGAGGCCTAGAGTGATGGTGCCTTTGACGCCCATGTCCAGAATCTTGATGCTGCAGGATTTGTTGGTCTTGGAAATGTGCTCTTTTGCCACAAAGAGTCCCACGGCGCCGGGCGACTGATAGTTGTCGCAATATCTACAACAACGACAACAACAAAAGGCGTGAACAAAGATGACAGTAACTCAAATACATAACAGAGGGAAAAAAGAACCAAAAAAAACCCACATAAGGCACACAACACACAGCAAAATAACCCCAAAGAAGTGAATACAGTTCCATGCAGAACAAAACAAAAATGATAAAGAAAAAGAGACTCAGTCACACACATAGAAATATCTTTATAAGTATTATGCGAATAAAATTCCTCCGAAGGTGGCGAGGCAATAAAAAACGGTCACACACGTAATGTTCTCAACCCTAGCTGGTGCATTTGTACCATAGTGTTCAAGTGCTTTGGCTGTTGGGATGATCGCCCTGGAGTCTTTAAGCCAGGGTACGACAACAACAACATAAGAATAAAATAAGATTTGAAAATAAATGAAAGGATTTCCACTGTAAACGTTTTACTAAAACAACAGAAAAACAAGGAATACAGACAACACGCATGCACACACACACACACACACATATAGAATGAGAATGAGAGAGAGAGGGAGAGAGAGAGAGAGAGAGAGAGAGAGAGAGAGAGAGAGAGAGAAACAATGAACAATTTTTAATGTCATTAACTCAAGATTCTGAGAGAGAGAGAGAGAGAGAGAGAGAGAGAGAGAGAGAGAGAGAGAGAGAGAGAGAGAGAGAGAGAGAGAGAGAGAGAGAGAGAGAGAGAGAGAGAGAGAGAGAGAGAGAACAATGAACAATTTTTACTGTCATTAACTCAAGATTCTGAGAGAGAGAGAGAGAGAGAGAGAGAGAGAGAGAGAGAGAGAGAGAGAGAGAGAGAGAGAGAGAGAGAGAGAGAGAGAGAGAGAGAGAGAGAGAGAGAGAGAGAGAAGAACAATGAACAATTTTTTAATGTCATTAACTCAAGATTCTGAGAGAGAGAGAGAGAGAGAGAGAGAGAGAGAGAGAGAGAGAGAGAGAGAGAGAGAGAGAGAGAGAGAGAGAGAACAATGAACAAATTTTTAATGAACTGGACCAACAATTTTTTAACTTTTAATTAACTCAAGATTCTGAGAGAGAGAGAGAGAGAGAGAGAGAGAGAGAGAGAGAGAGAGAGAGAGAGAGAGAGAGAGAGAGAGAGAGAGAGAGAGAGAGAGAGAGAGAGAGAGAGAGAGAGAACAATGAACACATTTTTAATGTCATTAACTTAAGATTCTGAGAGAGAGAACAATGAACAATTTGTTAATATCATTAACTCAAGATATTCTGAGAGAGAGAGAGAGAGAGAGAGAGAGAGAGAGAGAGAGAGAGAGAGAGAGAGAGAGAGAGAGAGAGAGAGAGAGAGAGAGAGAGAGAGAGAGAGAGAGAGAGAGAACAATGAGAGAGAGAGAATGAGAGGAGAACAATTTTGAACAATTTTTTAATGAATTGGACCAACAATTTTTAAATAACTCAAGATTCTGAGAGAGAGAGAGAGAGAGAGAGAGAGAGAGAGAGAGAGAGAGAGAGAGAGAGAGAGAGAGAGAGAGAGAGAGAGAGAACGACAATGGAGTATGTCAGAGGCTGTGAAGATAGTCCACCTACCGGATGACCCCCTCTTCATCACACACCATGTTGTTGAGGTACTGCTGGCTGTGATGCTGCTGTTTCTCCTCATACTCCCTCAAAAGCTCCTGAAAAACAACAACACAACACTAAACACAAAGCGCAGGCAAACTGCAAAACAGCGCACAAAGATGTAACTTAAATTTGATGTTTCAAACACTTTAAAAGCAAGCATGAAGGATAGGATAAAAAAATTAAAAAACCCACCAACTGGCATAGATAACTTACATCAAAATGTTGTTCTTTTGATTGCATTGTACTCACATTACTGAAAGGGAATAATGAATGATGAATACAATGTATGTGTGTGTGCGTGTGCGCGCGTGTGTGTGGGTGTGTATGTGTGTGAGTGTGTGAGTGAGTGAGTGTGTGAGTGTGTGTGTGTGTGTGTGCGTGCGTGTGTGTGTGCATGTGTGTGTGTGCATGTGCGTGCATGAAAGATTGTGTTAATAAATCACCATATTGGAATAATAAAGTTTAAAGTAGAAAAGTTACATTCTTCAAGTTGATGTCCTAACCCTACAAACAGTACAATATATCTCATTTGACGAATCTCATAAGGCATGCACACACACACACACATACACATATTAGGCACAACACATAAGCTGATTAGCACACATTCTTACTTCAGGTACAGAGTGGAATCCGTGAATTTTGGCCGCTGCCCGGGTTCGGCCGAGAACGGACACGAGAGGATACATCCCAATGTGAGGCTTTTCTTCAACGGCCTTCTCTGACATCTGCAAAGACCAACAGTCTTAACAGTATGCAAGACAAACTGCATCAGGTATATTCTCTGACATCTGTAAGGACCCACAATTATCAAACGTTTGCAAGATAATTTGCATCAGGCATATTCTTTGGCATCTATAAAGACCCACAGCTGTCAAAAGCACTTAAGATAATTTGCATCGGGCATCTATAAAGACCCACAGCTGTCAAAAGCACTTAAGATAATTTGCATCGGGCATCTATAAAGACCCACAGCTGTCAAAAGCACTTAAGATAATTTGCATCGGGCATCTATAAAGACCCACAGCTGTCAAAAGCACTTAAGATAATTTGCATCGGGCATCTATAAAAATCCACAGCTGTCAAAAGCACTTAAGATAATTTGCATCGGGCATCTATAAAAATCCACAGCTGTCAAAAGCACTTAAGATAATTTGCATCGGGCATCTATAAAGACCCACAGCTGTCAAAAGCACTTAAGATAATTTGCATCGGGCATCTATAAAGACCCACAGCTGTCAAAAGCACTTAAGATAATTTGCATCGGGCATCTATAAAAATCCACAGCTGTCAAAAGCACTTAAGATAATTTGCATCGGGCATCTATAAAGACCCACAGCTGTCAAAAGCACTTAAGATAATTTGCATCGGGCATCTATAAAGACCCACAGCTGTCAAAATCGGGCATCTTAAGATAATTTGCATCGGGCATCTATAAAGACCCACAGCTGTCAAAAGCACTTAAGATAATTTGCAGGGCATCTATAAAGACCCACAGCTGTCAAAAGCACTTAAGATAATTTGCATCGGGCATCTATAAAGACCCACAGCTGTCAAAAGCACTTAAGATAATTTGCATCGGGCATCTATAAAGACCCACAGCTGTCAAAAGCACTTAAGATAATTTGCATCGGGCATCTATAAAGACCCACAGCTGTCAAAAGCACTTAAGATAATTTGCATCGGGCATCTATAAAAATCCACAGCTGTCAAAAGCACTTAAGATAATTTGCATCGGGCATCTATAAAGACCCACAGCTGTCAAAAGCACTTAAGATAATTTGCATCGGGCATCTATAAAGACCCACAGCTGTCAAAAGCACTTAAGATAATTTGCATCGGGCATCTATAAAGACCCACAGCTGTCAAAAGCACTTAAGATAATTTGCATCGGGCATCTATAAAGACCCACAGCTGTCAAAAGCACTTAAGATAATTTGCATCGGGCATCTATAAAGACCCACAGCTGTCAAAAGCACTTAAGATAATTTGCATCGGGCATCTATAAAGACCCACAGCTGTCAAAAGCACTTAAGATAATTTGCATCGGGCATCTATAAAGACCCACAGCTGTCAAAAGCACTTAAGATAATTTGCATCGGGCATCTATAAAGACCCACAGCTGTCATCAAAAAAGACCCACAGCACTTAAGATAATTTGCATCGGGCATCTATAAAGACCCACAGCTGTCAAAAGCACTTAAGATAATTTGCATCGGGCATCTATAAAGACCCACAGCTGTCAAAAGCACTTAAGATAATTTGCATCGGGCATCTATAAAGACCCACAGCTGTCAAAAGCACTTAAGATAATTTGCATCGGGCATCTATAAAAATCCACAGCTGTCAAAAGCACTTAAGATAATTTGCATCGGGCATCTATAAAGACCCACAGCTGTCAAAAGCACTTAAGATAATTTGCATCGGGCATCTATAAAGACCCACAGTCATCAAAAGCACTTAAGATAATTTGCATCGGGCATCTATAAAGACCCACAGCTGTCAAAAGCACTTAAGATAATTTGCATCGGGCATCTATAAAGACCCACAGCTGTCAAAAGCACTTAAGATAATTTGCATCGGGCATCTATAAAGACCCACAGCTGTCAAAAGCACTTAAGATAATTTGCATCGGGCATCTATAAAGACCCACAGTCATCAAAAGCACTTAAGATAATTTGCATCGGGCATCTATAAAGACCCACAGCTGTCAAAAGCACTTAAGATAATTTGCATCGGGCATCTATAAAGACCCACAGTCATCAAAAGCATGCATGATAAATAATGATAGTGATGATGCATGATAATGCAAGTTAATAATAATAATAATGAGGAATATTTATATAGCGCCCATCCTACTAAGTAGGCTACAGGGCGCTTTACACATAATAATATTGAAGAAAAACACACAATAAAAACATGAAACAGAAATCCAATTACATGAGCAGCAAGTGCAGATAACAATCAATAACAACAACTACAGCTACAACAACTACTACTACTAATACTACCACTACTACCACTACTACCAGTACTACTACTACTACTACTACTACTACTACTACTACTACTACTACTACTAATTGTACTGCTACTACTACTACTACTACTGCTAACACTAACACTACTACAGTGAAACCCGTTTAGTACGAATTCCAGGGGAGAGGGCCAATTTACTCGTTGTAAGCATTGCTCGTTCAAACCATTTTATCGATTTTGGCAACCCTGACGAACCTATCAATCGCTCCTCACATCTACTGTGATGTGCGTGCTGGTAAAGTGTGAAAAAGACAGAAAAACGGAAACAACACACTTACCCAACAAAGCATGGTTGTAAGCCCAGTATCCATAGGGTTTTTAATGCCGATTACAAACACTTTAAAACAGTTTATTAACACACGATAACATCAAAAACACAAAATCCACACACGCGCTTTAAGAGAAAGTTAAAATTTCCCGGAAGTCACAAGATCAGTGCGCAAAGAGTGAATCCAGTGTCGTCTGCTTGCGCTGCAGACACCCAAGTTGTTATATCGGCCAATCAGAATGCCGCTTACATATCGAGGGGTCAGTCAAGATGGCGATGCTGTTGTCAGTGTGTTCTCGTCCTAGCCAGGTAGTTGTGCAAGAAAGCTTGACTTTGGGATGGCGGTGTGGTTGTAAGTGCATTCTCGTTCTAACCGTGTAGTTTTTGCATAAAAGCTTGACTTTGGGAGTCAATAAATTGTACGTTATATGCAAGTTGCTCGTTGTAGCGAGCTCGTTGTATGCAGAATTATTTAACAAGGAAAAAGAAGGCTTGTGGTTGGGAATTTTGAAACCTCTCTTAAACACGGGCTCTCGTTTAAACCGTACTCGTACTAAATGGGTTTCCCTGTACTACTTATAACAGGCATAATACAAGTTTGAATTGACACACAAGTACAATTATATATTCACATGAACATATATAACACAAGAACCCTTTTGATACACAAAGACACACACAGACACACATATACATAAACACATCACACTCACGTGCACACCCATCCACCCACCCACCCACACATGCGTGCGCTCACACACACACATACATGTACACGCACACGTGTGGACACACATACACATAACAAGATGGACAAAGAGAGTGGCTGGCAATATTAATTTTCAGGGTTGGGAATTGTCCGTCAAACAGCAAATGTCCGCTGAAATGACACTGCTTTTCCGCCCCCAAAAATAGTGTCTGCCGGAAAAAAAATCTGCTCCCCCCCAAAAATGTCTCTGCCGAACAAAACCAAGGGAGGTCTACAATATAATGTAGCAGAACCAAAAAATAGACAGAAGGCTGATCTTCCCCATTTACTCAAAACGTTTTTTGTGGTGGGGCCAGCAACCCATCTCTGTATGTCTCTCTCTCTTTCTCATGTCTGTCTCTGTGAATCGTATTCTCTCTCATCTCTTTGATTGTCTGTCTTGTGTCTGTGGCATCTGTCTCTCTGTCTGCTGTTATCTGTCTTTTTTCAACTTGTCTGTATGTGCTGTTCCTGTCTGTCTGTCTGTCTCTCTCTCTCTCTTGTCTGTCTCTGTGACTCATATTCTCTCATACACATACCTGTATATTCGTCTGTTCATCTCGTCTGTTTACCTATTGTCTGCCAAGCTATCTGTCCGTCCGCCCCCCCCCCCATCTCCCCCTCTCTCTCTCTCACATGCTTTTCAATTTCCTTATATTGTCTGTCTGTTGTCCTTAACTCGTCTCCCTCTTACATTGCTATTTTGTATATATTGTTATTCTTGATGATGGTTTGAAGGATTGCTTTGATGCTTATATGTTACTTTATAATGGTTTTGCATTATTTATTTCTTGGTCTGTTAGTTTTCTTGTTTGCCCACAGGGCTGAGTGTAAAAAAGCAATGCTTATCTCATTACCCTGTATAAATAAAAATTTGTTTCGTTTCGTTTCGTTTCTCATCTCTTTGATTGTCTGTCTTGTGTCTGTGGTATCTGTCTCTGTCTGCTGTCTTTTTCCAACTTGTCTGTATGTGCTTCTCCTGTCTGTCTGTCTCTCTCTCTCTGTGTCTCATTTGCCTCCTTCTCATCAGACTCTGTTTCTGTTTCTTGTTCACGTCTGTCTCACTATGGCTTGTCTGCCTGCCTGTCTGTTTCTCTATGCATATCTGTGCGTGTATGTCTCGTTTGTCTCCTTCTCATCAGACTCTGTTTCTGTTTCTTTTTCACGTCTGTCTCACTATGACTTGTCTGTCTGCCTATGTATATATGTGCGTGTATATTCAAGTGTAGATGTCACCCCCTTTTTTTTTCATTCTCTCTCCCAAAGTATAGTGCATGGGTTGGGAAGCCAAGGATGGGGCCTCTACTGCAGAGAACCCTTGGTGCTACCCCCATGAGAAATAAAACAATCACCTTACAAGCACACACGCACACATGTGTGCACACGCACGTGCACACACACAGAGAAAAAACAAACATTTTTACAAGACAACCCTTAAGTATTTTATATACGAATGTAAATATCTGTATATACTGATCGTGTTTGTTCAATGTATTGGTGTGTGTGTGTGTGTGTGTGTCTTTCATTTAACGTCTATCCACTTCTCGTGATATTAGACGGCATGTATTGGTGGTTCATCAACAGATGTTTCAGCAACACAGAGACGACACTAAGGACTTGATCGGTGAAGTCAGGACAATTCTAATGCCTGCAGTGATGCTGGCATGAGGAACTGACCTTGCTTCCGTTCTTGGTGAAGTAGTAGACTGCGCTAGGGTTGGGGACGTACTCTGACTCCCACGCTCCCTCCACCCCAAAGCCAAACTTGGCCCCTGGCTCAAGCTCAAACCTGAACCCAACAGTTCAAAATTCTGTGCAAGGCATGAAAATCTTCATAGTTTATTTGATGCATTTTAAACATATACAAAAGACACAGTCACATTCTGGATGATTTTTGCGTTTCTTTGATCTTTTTATTAAAAAATGCTTTTACATAAATATTCTTCAGAATGATTTACTTTACATCTGAAGTCAAACTTCAAATTACTCTAAAATCAAATGCAACAAACATATTAAAATTCAGTTTTCAGTATAAATAACAGGAACGTTAACTGTACCTTTATGGCAGCAAACTGTCAACTGTGTAAGATCAAATGAAATGGTCACGCCTACAGAAACAATCACCATTCATTCTTTATGCAGCTTTGAGACAAATGAGAAGTACCATTGCGCAACCCACACTCAAACCCGAACAATTTAACAAAATTAGTCATCAATGATTTAGGATCTACACAAGTGTCCAAGCTTTTTACAGAAGGTAAAGACCCATTCCAGGGTTCTTTTGAGAGCGTTATCACAAAACTGCCCAAGCCCGAGTTAGATAGTTATCCTATAAATGTAATAAAATGTGTTTTCAGCTAATGAATCAAGCTTCCTGAACCCACCCCTGTACTGCGCCGCCACTGCGTTCCTTGGAATCCATGGGGAATCGATCGGTCATCAGGACGTCGAACATGCAGCCCAGAACGAAGCCCGTCTCCTTGGGCTTGGTCTGTCCCAGGCACTCCACCTCGAAGAAAGGGTAGGTGCGGCTCAGCGGCTGTCGGGACACCATCATGCCGATCACTTCCTCGGAATCCGTCAGGCTCCTGAAACAGACCCCCCATCCCATGGCGTGTACTCAACAGACTACAAACGTAATTTCCTGTAAATGGTATTGATTGAAACTAGATACTGAACCGCTCTCATTGTTCAGAAACACGCTGACTATGCTAGTGTGTATTGTTAGGAGAATAAAAGATATCAACAACAGGTTTTTAACCTATTTTTTCCCCCACAATAATCCATATGGACAATGTTTCTGTTTCAACTAATAATACTCACTGAAATATTCCATCATTGGACACATGACAACAGTGGATGTTGAAGGGGAAAAGAAATCCTGAGCCCGCCTTGACAGAACTAGTAGGGTGCTGCGGGTTGATGGTTTCCTGCACAATATTGCGCATGGAAATGAGCTACATTGTCTCACAGCCATGCATTTGCAAGCACGTCTTGCATTCCTGTCTTCAGTTTGCCCAAGCAAAGAGTTTCATACACTCATTGAGATTGATTTCCACATTGGTTAGAATGTGTTTTTTATTGTGTGTGTGTGTGCTAACTTTAATATGTCAAATTTTCTTTTACAGGCAAACTTTGTCAGATTAAAACCCTTTCACCACCAGCCATATTTCAGCCCAAAAGGTTCATTTACCTGGGTAGAGAACAAAATCCATCTGCAGTATTGGGGATTCTTCTGTGACATCTATAAAATAAGGTCTATCCTTACTTCCCAAAACTAAGACAATAGGGTCTTTGGATAATAGACCCCAATTTGATGCCTTTTAGTGACGTAGGTGTAAATCACTGTGGTGCTAAAATGCGACTTTGGCGGTGAAAGGGCTAAAACTGAACGTTACTATGACAAAAAGAATAAAGAAGGTGAATAGTACCTTCTGGCTTTCACCAAACAAAATGAAGAATCATGGCTGGAATATGCAGAAAAGAATCAGGACAGGCAAGCTGAACTATTGTCTTCATTTAACAATTCCAATTCCACAATTTGTATAGTCTCCAAACAAGTGAAGAAATTTGATTTTCAGCATTCACATCAAAATGAAAACAAGCAAGACATTTGTTATAAACTAAGGTTTAAGAAACAGAAGAGACAATTTTGTAAAATATTTTGTAAAAATGTGATCAAGCGTGTCAGATGTTATTCAAGGCTTTGATGATCGTGTCGTTTCAGTTTGATACATCATTTTAAAGTTGTAAGAGAACAGCCAACTAATGTGAAATCTCAGAGCCTACCTCCCTCCATTCTGTACCAATACAGACCAAGCAGACATTTGAGCTTTTAACCTTTGGATCCCAAAGCACTCCCAGCATTTTCTGTGCATTTTGATTTAGCATAAAAGATAGACATCAAAACAAGCTTTTAAAAAACAAAAGCAAGGGAATTTCAGCTCACCTTGCTAAGAACGAGAGAAATGGTGTCTGCGATGTGGCTGCGGACTTCCGCTGGCTCCAGTGCAGCGTTGAAAGGGATGACCACTTGGACCAGATTGGGCGACACCAGGTGCTCAAACAGAGGCTGCCGATCAACATGCATCTCATCAAAATATGTCCGGCACTCGAATAATTAATCAAACAACCAACATCAAACCAAAAGAACTTAGTCACCCAAATCTAAACACTGAGCTTACTATTCCTATCAACTTGACAATGTCAAAACTTATCCAGCCATGTATTCAAGTAATAGAAACATGGGTTATTCAAAATATTTTTCAGTAAACAAATTCTGTTGAATAAATTCAGCATTGTTCTACAGTAAACAAACTATTAGCCATCTCCATTAGCATTGATGAATGGTCATAATCTTCACAGATGGATGAATTACAAAATAAACAACCATTGTATGGAGAAGAGAGAGGAAATACTTTGAAATAAATGGTAGAAAACTGTGCACTATCAGTGAAGGGGAGAAGCAGAAAGGGGAAGGAGAACTTACCGTTTCAGGGTCAATCTCCAGGAGGTTGAGGGTCCAGTCGTTGATCTGGGCTTCCTTCTGGTACACCAGGGGCCCTCTGGTCAAGCTCTTTTTGTTGGGCAGGTAGGTGGCCAGACTGTGCTTGGTCTTCAGGGGCACAATCACCACCTGGGCCTTCTTCTGCTTCTCTGGTTTGTGGCCTGCAGGAAAATACACACAGAATCTTGTCTTGTATTAAAGTTATTTATCAGTCATTTTTATTTTCAAGCTTGTATGAACGTGTGCTTCCTTTAGAACCAAATGCAATGAGGCATTAAATGAAAATCAGACATCAGTAACACACAACCCACACATATTCATGCATGAACAAATGCATACACGTACCATATTTTTCGGACTATAAGGCGATACTTTTCCCCCAGACCCATAATATGACTACTAAAATAGTAAAAAAATATAATAACAGAATCTGAATTTTGTGTAAAATTTGGGGGGTGCGCCTTATAATCAGGTGCGCCTTATAGTCCGAAAAATACAGTACACACAAAATATCTGTTGTTAACTTGTGCCAGACCTACAACAATCCACAAGACAGCGGCAAAACAAAGTGCTAACATTACAACATTGACCTGATTAAGGACGAAATGAAGCACAAAGCTTGCAGTAGATGCCCTCATAAAACCCACAAACTGAATTTCTTCTCTGAAAATAGTTTATCAGATGAGAGTTCTCCAGCATTCAAGAACACTTATAACATGGGTGCTTCTACCAAATCCTAGAAAACCTGAAAGGCAAGGGCCAAACCGCCGCCTGGTCAGACAGCATACCTGTTGGAAGGTGAGAGGAGCAATGCCCCCCCCCCCCCCCCCCTCTCCTATTGAAGCAGAAGGAAAATGCAATTTTAAAGGAATTTGACAGCTAGCAAAGTACCATATTTAGCAGACTATAAGGCAACACATTTTTCCCAGACTGAGACTCATGCGCCTGATAACATGGTGAACAAAATAGTAAGAAAGTATAATAACCAAATCTAACATTTGTGTAAAATTTCAAGAATTCATGCACACAGCCTGCAGAGAAGCGCCCAGGCACTTACTGCTGGGGTCCAGAAGCAGTGGACAGCCGCTGGCATTGGCCAGGTATCGCAGGTGGACGATGGAGGTGGCCATGGCGCTCAGCTGACAGTCGGGACAGGCCATTTTCAGCATGGCCACGCCGCTGTCTGTGATGCCCACACAGCCGTCCAGCTTGATCTGAACAGAACACAGCAACCGCGTTAGGCGTCAAGTGTTCATTCGTTCAAAACTCCATTCAAAAAGAATTACGGAAATGTCCTTATCAGCCTATTGTTAGGTTTAACCCTTTCGCCGCCAGCCACTTTTCAATCAAAAAATACCATTAAACTTAACAGAGAAGAGAAGAAAAAAATCTGCAATATTGTGAATTCCTCTGTGACATATTTAACAATAGGCCTATCCTTACCTCCCAAATTAAAGAAAATATGGTATTTGGCCCTGATTTGATGCCTTTTAGTGACATGGGTGTTAAACCATTGTGGTGCATAAATGCGACATTGGTGGTGAAAGGGTTAACTAACTCAGCCAAATTATCATGTTTAGCTGACATAGCATATTATCATGCTTTTAAAACTCACTCAGCACATTATCACATTATCACTCAGCACAAGGAGTCTTCTCTATTTCAAAACCATTTAACTCCCTGTTAAATACCGGGGGGTCTTTCGTAAAAATAGTTCCCCCACCTTCTGGAAGTTCTGTGCTTGTAACTTCCTCTACTCTGCCACTCTCTTTAACTCTGCCTTTTCCCTTTGCTTTCCATCATCTACTATATTTCTGACTTATTGGCCCATTCTCCTGCCTTTAAAAAAAAAAAATCTTCCAAATACTTTTTGTCCTTTGAGCTCCTCTGAAATCAGAATGTGTCGGCTGTACGCAGCGGGGAGACCAGTGAAAACCGGACACATATGTATCTTACCCATTATGGCCATATGGCCTGGGAATGCAGAAGAAGAAGAAGAAAAACCATTTAAGACTAGCCATTTGGCATTTAAGTATGTAAATAGAAAAACATAAAATAAAATAAACTAGGAAGAGCAAGGTCATGAACTTTTGAGAACTGTTAGCATCATATGAATTATTGATTAAAATACCCAAATTCATACCTTCGTCACCTATTGAATGATGCATTTTATACATAGAATGAAAAAATACTGAAATACTTGCGTACTAATCCTCTTGCTGTCCACAACAGGCTAATAATGTCAGCTATGATTGGCTGCTTCCAAGAGGGGAAAGGTCAGCAAATACTAAAATGAGATTATGAGGCCATTATGGAAAGTTGATTACTCACCAAACATAGCCCCCGCCCCCTTCCGGATTCCCCTCAGTCCCCCTCCACCCCACCCCACCCCCAACTCACTGCCAGGTTGGGTTCATTCCTCTTAAATAGTTGTGCAAACCATGAGCCTAATTAGGCTCATTAACGTTTTTAGTGGTGTCCAACAGTTTCGTTATAAAACTGTTGTTTTTATTTGTCCATTTTATTTAACAGTAAGAAAACATACCCAAAGAAGGCAAAGTCACAAGAAATGTTTTAAAGGTTTATAGCTGTAAACTGCCGAAATATATATGCTCAAGACATCATTCGATACTCCCACCAAATGCAAAGACATTCACTGCCAAGCACCCCACCATGCATTAGTCTGTTTTTAGAGCTTTTGTTAGTTTCTGCCATTAACTCTTTCTATACTAACCTGCGCTCTCGTCGCAGGGCATGCGCACAACGCCTCGTTACTAAGGTAACGGGATATCGCATGTGAACTTTAAAAATTCATAGTTCATAGTCATGCATGCTTCAAAGTGGCTCAGAGGGCTACTACTACGTTTCATTCATGCCTCTAACACTGATTGGCTGGCTGCCGGTTGGTGGTGGTAACTAGTGTTTTACGTCCTCTCGACCCCTAGGGGCACATATGAGACATGCTGGCTGCCGGTTATTATGGGACCTTAAAATTATATTTTCGCTATTATGAGTGTGCCTGGCTTGACAAAACATGCATTTATTTTAAAATATCACAAATCAAAACTAATCAAGTGGATGCTTTGAAACTGTTGCAGGTGTTAGTACTGTATATTGTGTACATATTGCCTAAATGTCACGTTTGTATCTGTTACCATTATTTAGAAAATAATTTTTTTGCAACCTATGCAAATCGGCCAGTACAGAACGCTTGCAAAGGGAAGCAACTGGCCAGCATGGAATGAGTTAAAGCAATGCATGTGCAATCGAAAAAAAAGTTACTTCCCTCCTTGTCAGTTGAGATGCAACAGACAACCAAGAACATAACAATACATGGTACTAGAAGATTTAAAGCAAAAGGTACAGACCCCCCAAAATGTTTTTTTACTCTCTCCAAGTATTCCTTTTAAATAAGCTTAGAAATATGACTGATAAAGCTGATAAAGAGATGAATATTTACTCACGGTAATAAATGATTTGTGGCATTTTGCCTGAAGCAGGGAGGCCAGCCAGCAAAGGCCCGAGTCGGTGATGAGACTACATCCCAGCAGATTGATCTCTTGGAGCTTGTCTCCTAAATCCTGTGGACAACATAACGATGAATCAGTCGGTGATGAGACTACATCCCAGCAGATTGATCTCTTGGAGCTTGTCTCCTAAATCCTGTGGACAACATAACAATGAATCAGTCGGTGATGAGACTACATCCCAGCAGATTGATCTCTTGGAGCTTGTCTCCTAAATCCTGTGGACAACATAACGATGAATCAGTTGGTGATGAGACTACATCCCAGCAGATTGATCTCTTGGAGCTTGTCTCCTAAATCATGTGGACAATATAATGTTGAATCAGTCAGTACATTCTAAAAAAACACAGATATACTAACATACACACACACTTTTACACATAAACAGACTATCAAAGATGCACACACATTTACACAGACGCATCCGCACCTCAATCTAATTATCTCGGAATCACTTTCAGTGGAAGGACGTAAAATCGAAGAAGGGGGAGGGGTACATTTTGTTCAAACAAGAACTCCTTTGTTGCCACTGGGTCCTTTAATGTGCATAAAATGTGTCATCATATCCGAAAGACTTAGCGCGCAGACCTTGAAGTCTGGTGGATAGTGAACAGAAAACACTTTCTGCTGCTGCCATGAACAAACCCGGGTTTGTTGCTTTACGAGGTAAAACTGAAAGCGGGTACGCCTCTGAGCCACTCTACCACTACTACACCTGTATCATTCATTCACAGAGCTTTACCTGTATGTTCCTGAGCGATGTGGCCACACAGCGAAGCACAGCGTCAGTGCAGTAGCCATTGGCTCTGAAGTTGATGCAGGTGATCTTCGACTTGCCTTTGGCGTTCACAAAATCCTGAAGCGAGAGAGATAAGCCATCTTCTTTTGAAAGAATGACATTTGAACCACAGGTTCATAATTCTGTTTTTGTTCAATGAATTTTTTTAATTAAAAAGTTAACATTACTGCGCATGTAGAAATATTCATGTAGCGTTATTTCTAAAAAGGTCATTTTAATTACATGTATCTAGTAATACTATGTAAAAGGAACATTCAAATTGCTTTCAATATTTCTTTTCCATTGCAGATGTTTTAGAGTTTCTTTTAGAATCAAGGCAATCTTGCAAACCAGGTTTGTAAACAACGTAGTGAATAAAGAATGCAGAGAGAAAATAAAATGCTGATGCATCCTAACTTTGTTTAAAGAAATGATTGATTCACTCCAGACAACAAAAATCATACATCTCCAAATGTATTAAACTTCATATTCACAAAAGGAGCAAAACATCATAAAAGTAGAAGACTAAGAATAAAGCAATAAATATGAGAGATCAAACAATGGCTAGACATAGTTCATTAAGTGTATGGTAGCTGTCACTTTTCAGCAAATTTATTTTAACAAGACAACATTGTTCTCTTTTTTTCCCTTTCCAGTTTCACAATGTCGTTTCCATTTCTTCTACCAAAATCGTTTTTCAGCATATTTAAAAAAAACCAAGACTTATAGTTCCCTTCCGCTTCTGTTTCTTCTACCGATGACTAACCTTGAGCTTGGCTTGGAGCTTGTCCAGAGGAATGTAGCCGAGCGTGAATGCTTCATCTGCATCGAAGGTCACCTCACAGCTCCCATCTGGGCCTATAATGCAATTATGGAAAACATAAATATTAGTTTAAAAGCCAATATCAAAGCAGACAATGTTAATGGCTGAAAACCAAGAGTATCACTGATTAATATTGAAAAATAATATGTGATAAAGAGTCACTATGGAGACAAAAAGCCATGACTCAGAGCCTGGATCAATGTAAAATAAACACCCACCACTAACAACAAAAAACATCAAATTAATTATAAGACTTAAAACTCCCTTTGCCAAGATAGAGAAATGATGGCAACTTCATTGTTTGGGATTCCCCAATGGAATGCAAGCAATTCAGGTTTCCTTGTCTCTCAAAATTTTAATCATTGAATTTTGGGCAACAGAACCTCCTGACTTGATGTCTTATATGCCATACTATACTGTTTTAGGTATATAGCTGTTCCACATAGCTGGTGCAAAAATACAATATAAAGACTGACACCACAGCCCAATATTATATCATATATGTAAATCACAACAATGGAAATTTTTTTATACTCATGGTTTTCAGCCATCAAATGCACGGTACACATATAAAATGCACATGAAGAGCGTGCGCACACACACACCAGGGCTGGCCAAACTTTAAACATTTCACTCGCCCGAACATATTTTCACAAGCCTGAACAACAAAAATCCCTAAACACACACAACAGATTACAGGGGAGAGGGAAAGAGAGAGAGGAAGAGAAGAGAAAAGAGAGAGAGGAAAAGAAAGACAACAAAAAGTGGGAAAGGAGAGAAGTAAAGAGAAAAGGAAATGATATGGGGAGAGAGAGAAGGGGGAGGAGGAGATTGAGGAGGCTGCCTTTCCTTTCTTTTTAGTACCAGTGCTGGCATGTTGTTATCTTAGCAGACCACTAAGGTTGCTTTGATAGTGGGTTGGAAGGGATTATGTGGGGAGACTCAGTGCTAAAACATCCAGGGCCGTGGAGTACTGAAATTTAGTAGCCCATTGGACTAGTGACTTTTGAAATCTACTGGCCCACATATTTTTTATACTAGCCAATGGCTACTGGGCTAGTAGTTTGGGTCAGCCCTGCACACACACACAAACGCGCATGCACACACACAAACAAACATGCTTGCACACACACGCACACGCACACACACACACAGGGAGAGCTAGACTTAATGCGTAAATGTATGTCAGTATTCACCCATCATCCACCCCTCTCAGACACACACAGGACTTCCTTCAACTACACTGAGCTGCCACTTAAACCATATTCATCATATTGTCTTATTTTCATCGTGCTTTTAATTCAACATCATTCTTAGTTGGATTTAAACACAGAAACCTTATTTCCCTCCTGAATAGTCATATATCATGTACAACCCATTGCCACACAGTCCAAAAACAGTATTGTTCCTTTTGTTCTGGCACAGGCTGGCTAAAGAACAGGAATCAAGGCCAAGATCGAAATGGAAGCACAACGCACACACACACACACACACACATACACACAACACACACACACACTCACACACACACTCTCTCTTCATACATTCTCTCTCTCTCTCTCTCTCCTCTCTCTCTCTCTCTCTTACTAGGTGGAAAACCCGAGGGCTGGGTGAAAAAAAGCATTGTATTGCTTATCTCATGTTTCCTTGGTTAAATAAAATTTCGTTTTTGTTTTCGTTTTCTATCTCTCTCTCTCTCTCTCTCTCTCTCTCTCTCTCTCAAGCACTTACACACAGTGGCACCCCCACACCCACACACATACATTCTCTCTCACTCTCTTCCTATACTCTCTTTCTCTCTCTCTTTCTCTCTCTCTCTCTCTCTCTCTCTCTCTCTCTCTTGTCAAGCACTCTCTCACACACTCTCACACACTCTTGTGCACACACACACACACACACACACACACACACACACACACACACACACACACACACACACTGAAGTTTGACCAACCAAGTCAGTCATACCACTCACTACTGGAACCTTTCATGATTGGGCAGCAAGCCAAAAACTCCTACAGTACTAGAGCTGCTTTACTCTGGCATTAGACATTCACAGAAAAACAACGCTCCACCCTACTGAACCAATTTACTGTCATAGTATGAAGCTGAACCAATGTACAGCAGTGGAATGTTTATACGAACATAATAAAATGGGCTCATAACTTAAGTGGCACTGTAAAGTCAAAAAGTGTAACAGAAGTTAAATGGGTTATCCTTGTATTTAAGTAACAGCAAAGTTAAGAACTCTTAATCCAGCTTAAAGTACAAGCTTGATTTGGGCTTTTTTTCTCTTTTTGGATGGCACAATGTATTAAACAAAACAAAATTAAAATCACAAAATAAATCTTGAGTAACTGTACACATTCTATTTCTCTGGCGGCAAGCTAGATCCTTCTTACACTCAAGCTTTTAATTTTGTTCTTTCAGGAATTTAGGCTGATCTTGATCAACTCAACTCAACTTTTATTTTGCCCTCATAAAAACATGGATAATTTTCTTGCGGACATGTCAAATATGCACACAAGAAACCAAACAATTTAAATTATAACAAATTGTAATTACATGCTTTAAAAGTATTCTTTCACACTTCATACGCCCCACTCACTTTAACAACTGCATGCCCACTTTCATACCACCCTCCACCCTTCCCACCAACATCCCATCTCATCACAGGACTTTGGCAATAAAACTTTAGTTAAAGACCCTATTTGAACAATCAAACCAAAACATCTTTCTCTCTCCCTCTCTCTCTCTCTATCACTCTCTCCCTTCTCCTCCCCCCCCCTCCTCTTCTCTCTCAATCCTCTCCCCCTGTCTCTCCCTCACCCTCTCCCGCCATCTATCCCCTCTCCCCAAACCCACCCTTCTCTTCGGCAATAATACAATGAGCTAAAATGAATAAAATTATACGGTCATAACCAGAGAATGTACAAGAAAGCCTGCATTTCTTACTCAAGATTCATCTTAGATTCTTACCACCAGCCACTATTCTTCACATACCACCCCCCCCCCCCCCCACCACCACTGAACCAGTAAACAGTAACACTCCCACCCCCTCTGACATACACTTAGTCTGAGAGTTCAATAGATCCATAATACCATTATCACCAAGCCCATAATTTTATTATCACTAGACTGCTGTGAACAATATGGTATCTAACCTCAGCCCAAAAGACCAAGCTTTAGAAGTATACTACGCATTTACACTCAAAGCCTTACACAAAGACGGCGAGCCTATGATAAAATTACTGAAGATAATATAAATATGGAATTGGAACTTTCTTTTATGGTCAGAGCTTACTGGAAAAGAAGTGTATTGTAAATTCTCACTTTCTTGATAAAACTTTGCATTGCTCTGGACGTCAATGACAACACACACACACAGACACTCTCTCTCTAGTCGTCCCCCCCCCCCCACACACACACACACACATGCTTACACAGCCTCAGGCACTTGAAAGAAAAAGCAACAACTTTTCAGCGGGGTTTTATTTATAGTAATAAATGTTTGCCCCCCCCCCCCCTTCCACCTCTCTCATCAAAATCACTCTGGGTAAAACAGTATTTCAATAAGCTCTAGAATACAGGGCACAAGACAACAACAAAAATCAAACATATCTTTGACTAAGGGGCTATATTTAGAACTATCAACTATGTGGAGGCTCATAGCACTTTTTCTTTCAACACAATTTAGATTGGTCCATGAAGTGGTGTGTGTGTGTGTGTGTGTGTGTGTGTGTGTGTGTGTGTGTGTGTGTGTGCGTGTGTGTGTGTGTGTGCGTGCGCGCGCGCGCACGTGCGCACGCGCACGCACGCGTGTGTGTGTGGTGTGTGCATATGTGTGTCTGAACTGAGATCTACCATGAGTTTCCAGATTTTTTAATATGATCTGTGAGTGTGCATACATGAATGTGCATACAATGTGAGTTTGTGTGTGTGTGTGTGTGTGTGTGTATCACTGTATGTGTGTGTTAGTTACTGTGCGAGTGTGTATGCGCACATGTATATATGTGTGTGCACACACGTGTGTGTGACTATGTTTTAAACAATCACTATGTGTGTGTGTGTGTGAGAGAGAGAGAGAGAGAGAGAGAGAGAGAGAGAGAGAGAGAGAGAGAGAGAGAGAGAGAAAGAGAGAGAGAGAGAGAGAGAGAGAGGGAGAG
>CM065691.1:35835399-35840399 GCA_017654935.2 Phymorhynchus buccinoides
GACGGGGTAAAAAGCGCATGGGCGGGTAAGAAGCCCACCCCAATTATCTCATGAAATGAAGCAAATTTCAGTCTCATTTTGCCCATGAGACGAGCGTTAATGTTTAGCATTCGTCTTATGGGCAACTTTGACTGAAATTTTCTTTATTTCATGAGATAATTGGGGTGGGCTTATTACCCGCCCATGCGCTTTTTACCCCGTCTTCCCCTATCATTCCTTTAATTAAAGAACTTTTGTCGTAAATTTATTTATTTAAGAACATTTATATAGCGCTTCACCTTTAAGCTCTAAGCTTGTTTAGATTATTTATTTATTTATTCTTTATGCATGATACATACTTCTGATCACGTGCCATTACTAATTAATTACAAACGCTGCATGTAGGGGAAGACGGGGTAAAAAGCGCATGGGCGGGTAAGAAGCCCACCCCAATTATCTCATGAAAGAAAGAAAATTTCAGTCAAATTTGCCCATGAGACGAATCTCGCTCGTCTCATGGGCAAAATGAGACTGAAATTTGCTTAATAAGAAAGAAAATTTCAGTCAATTTTGCCCATGAGACGAATGCTAGACATTAACGCTCGTCTCATGGGCAAAATGAGACTGAAATTTGCTTCATTTCATGAGATAATTGGGGTGGGCTTCTTACCCGCCCATGCGCTTTTTACCCCGTCTTCCCCTAGTAGGCCCCTACTACACAACAACTGGTTTGGTTGGCGTTTGGGCACCTTGCCCAATATCACCATCCTCAAATCTTTGGACGAGAGTGAGGATGTACCCTGTGCGGCAAGGCCGATCAGCGAGACCCGACTGGCTGGGTCATCTTCGTAGAGTAGGTTTTTGTTTTATTTTGTTTGTTTCTTTTTGATGCCCGACTTCGGACCTCAGTCGCATATAGTATCATAAAATCAAACTGATGATTGTGGATACTCAACGGTAGAAGAAGTAGAAGAAGGATGATCCTCAACTAAAAACAGATTTTAGCCCAGTCCGCCGGAATAGCTACCCCCGGTGCTACCTGTCTGTTATATAGTCGCAACAGACAGACAGACAGACAGACACGCCAGTACACATGCAGTCACCACCTGATAAACCCCCCAATAAGAAACGGATGGAAGTTCAGTTTAACGTCGCGTCAGTATCGGCTTTCGCCATGTACGACGGGCTGAACAAACCAACCAGGATATAAACAAAAATTTATGTTCCTGAATCACTGTCTTAGCCAAAAGGCCGAGAAGCGATCAGAATTTGAACATGAAAAACGGTTAATGTTGGCGAGTTAAGGGGCTCAGTTAAAGGGGTAGACTGCGGGAGAGAGAAAAAATCATTAGTTGGAAATCAGCATACAAATAAATTATGTCTTATCTCAATAGCAGGGTGTGCCTAGATCCCGATGCGAAAAAGTAATAAAATAATAATGAAAAATTGGAAATACATTACATTAGCTTACGTGATAATAAAATAGGCCGTCAGGTATAGCCTAGTATGTAAAGACAGCAAGGGGAATTAATTTAGTAGGAATTGAAGGGAAACTGCAAAGCGCAGAGTTGTCATTCATGGTCTGGCTATTTTTCTCGTTGGCCAGTTTAAACAAGTCAATCAATCAATCAATCAATCGATCAATCAATCAATCAAACAATCAATCAATCGATCAATCAATCAATCAATCAATCAATCAATCGATCAATCGATCAATCGATCAATCGATCAATCAAACAATCGATCAATCGATCAATCAAGCCTTGTAACCCACTAGCCTGCTACCATCACCAGTACGCCTAATTTCAATGGCACGTAATTCTTTTAATTAACGGAAATAACTTGATTGTTTTTGCTTGCATATTTGTTTGCGTGTGTGTATGTGTGACTGTGTGTGTGTGTGTGTGTGCGCGCGTGTGCGTGCGTGTGCGTGGATCCCATTTATTGTTAGCTTAAAGTTGTATTTTTGATTGTTTATATGGATAAAGGAGTCATTGTACATTTTCTTCATTCAATGTGTATTATTGATATAATATATATTCTGCATGTTTCCGCTTGCGCGCCTCTGTGTGTGTGTGTGTGTGTGTGTGTGTGTGTGTGTGTGTGTGTGTGTGTGTGTGTGTGTGTGTGTGCGTGTGCGTGCGCGTGCGTGCGCGCGTGCGTGTGCGTGCGTGCGTGCGTGCGTGTGCGTGTGTGTGTGTGTGTGTCACTGTGCGTGTGCGTGCGTCACTTTTTGTTGTTGCTTGTTTTTAACGTTCTATTGTTTTCTATTGTTTTTGTAAAGCACATTGAACTTTAAGGTAGTGCGCCATATAAAGTTCCTAAATAAATAAATAAATAATGCTGCCCCTGCTAGGCTAAGTTTAATTAGGCCTATTTCAAACAACTTGAAGGGAACCGCTAAAACTGGCTTTCTGACCTGTGTGTGTAAATTGACAATTGTATATATGTGAGCATTTGTGTAGGCCATATGTCAGTGACCCGGATCCGCGCGCATATAAGCCTATGTGTTATCAAATGCATATAATATTATTATGTGTAGGCCTATGTGTGTGAATAGAAGGTTCGATCGCCCTTAGAGCTGTCACTTAGGTGATAAACACTTGTCCCAGCTGAATCTCTGTGGGTCTATAGGGGAAGACGGGGTAAAAAGCGCATGGGCGGGTAAGAAGCCCACCCCAATTATCTCATGAAATGAAGCAAATTTCAGTCTCATTTTGCCCATGAGACGAGCGTTAATGTCTAGCATTCGTCTCATGGGCAAATTTGACTGAAATTTTCTTTATTTCATGAGATAATTGGGGTGGGCTTCTTACCCGCCCATGCGCTTTTTACCCCGTCTTTCCCTATATGTTACAGGCAATCGACGTTCCTAGCTATTTCACGTAATGGCTAGAGTCACCAGGCAATCCGTGAACTGGCTGCGACCACTAGCCATTACACCGACTGCCTAAAAATTTCAGCGAGTGGGCGTAATGCCTGAAATTTCATCTCAAACGTTACACGGTTTGCCTGAACCTTCAGCAAAACTGTGAAACAACGTCATCGATTGATTGGGAGTGTCTTTTATTCATTCAATATTACACTTTCTTCGTGTTATTTGCTTCGACCACTTATCAATTATTTAATTCTCTGAACTACACAGTAGAACACACACACACACACACACACACACACACACACACACACACACACACACACACACACACACACACACACACACACACACACATACACACACACACACACACACACACACACACACACACACACACACACACACACACACACACACACACACACACACACACACACACACACACACACACACACACACAAAACAAAACAAACCCCACTGTGAATAGAACTAGAAGCAATAATTTTTTGGATGGAAAACTTTTGAGGAAAACTCGTGGTCCAGCTGCAGCTCACGTCCTCGATGCCGCTCCTACACACTCCTCTCTTCCAAATCAAAGCGACCAGGGACACCAAGAAGAGACCAGTTCTGAAGTACATGCTAAACCCGTTAGAGGAAGGCGGATTACCAGATCAGCAAACCCCAGCAAGTCCATCGTCTGTTCGCAGTGACTTACCAACAGATCCAGAAGCAGCCCTGCATTCACCCGGAGGAGACGAGGAAATGCAATCTGAGGTGAACGTGAACGTCCTCGAAGTTATTGCTGGCGAAGATGGAATTCTTCGTACCGCGAGCTCTGTTCCTTTAAGAGTGGAGGACATTTAGCAAGACACAGATGCGCTTACGGAACGTCAGGATACCATCAACAATGAGAGAAAACGTGTCAAAACTTCTCAGAAAAAACAAGCTGACAGGATGTTAAAAAGAAGCAGGCTTGATCTCAGACCAGGTGAGAAGGGAGAAACAGTCGCACTCCCTATTCCAATGGTCGACAGAGGACGGGGCGATCCAAGAAACCTGTTGGCGATTATTTTGGATCGGGACTCCAACAACATGTACAAACTTGGGGTAAAAGCAGGGGCACTGAAGGGGAAGTACTCTAGAAATCAATGTTCCATGTCCCAGGAACATTTTCTCAGTGAAACCGACGTCAAACACAACAACGAAGTGAGTCTCCGATCTGATCCACAGTTTATAATTCATAAATCAAAATCCATACATTTTATTTAATTTTTATCACAAAAACTTAGTTCTCCGAAAAGAGGATCAGGCAATACGTGTAATGGCAAAGTGGATATTTCAGGCATTACGCCCACTCGCTGAAATTTTTAGGCAATCCGTGTAATGGCTAGTGGTCGCAGCCAGTTCACGGATTGCCTGGTGACTCTAGCCATTACGTGAAATAGCTAGGAACGTCGATTGCCTGTAGCATATAGGGGAAGACGGGGTAAAAAGCGCATGGGCGGGTAAGAAGCCCACCCCAATTATCTCATGAAATAAAGAAAATTTCAGTCAAATTTGCTCATGAGACGAATGCTAGACATTAACGCTCGTCTCATGGGCAAAATGAGACTGAAATTTGCTTCATTTCATGAGATAATTGGGGTGGGCTTCTTACCCGCCCATGCGCTTTTTACCCCGTCTTCCCCTACATGTATATAGCGGGCAACAGAATACTATACACAGAGTTATGTTCACGGTTTCTGTTTTGGGGCTCTTCAGATTTCGTCTTAGGAATCCTAATACACCATTTGCCTTTTTTTTACACAAAATCTACATGGGTCTTCCAGCTGAGGTCAGATGATAAATGAACCCCTAGATATTTTGATGAGTTTGTCTGCTCTAAGACGTGCCCTTTCAGTTTGTAGGTAAACGCTTTGGGAGATCTGGATCTGGTGATGATCATGATGTTACATTTACCTGGGTGGAAATCCATTCCCCAAGTTCTCTCCCATTTCTCCAGATGGTGAAGTTCTTCCTGCAGGATGGAACAGTCGTCATCAGATTTTATCTCCCTGTAGACAATGCAGTCATCCGCTAAGAGACGGACTGAGCTTCTGAGCTGGTCTGGCAAGTCGTTGATGAAAACTAAGAAGAGCACTGG
>CM065691.1:35845399-35857899 GCA_017654935.2 Phymorhynchus buccinoides
AATCATAGACAAAAATGCATTCATTCGTATGAAAAACGGTTAGTATCACAAATGAACTTTCCAACCATCTGACGAATTTGAACATTTTCATGGAATTTGTTGTCGGGTCTCCCATCATCAGGAAGAAGATCAATTGTCTGGGTACGCCAGTTTTGAAAGAGTGGACAGTTAGTCAGAAAGTGAGCAGCATCTTCTCTTTCGAATCCACATTCACATTCAGAGTTATTAGTAATATGCCTGCTGAAGAGGTCATGATGTAGGCCACTCATTCCCAATGTAAGTCGACACAGAAGAATTTCAGATGTCCTGTCAGTTCATATAATTGAACTATAAAACATCACAACGCTACACATTAACACAAACAGGTGAAGATGGGAAAAGAAGCCAAGTAAAAAACCCAAAATTTTCGTCTTACAAAATACTTTCTCCAAGGCAATGAGGCGATTAGATGTGTTTGTAAACAAAAGATAGGTTGGATGAATGAATGACGTACTTTATTTTCACCCCAAAGAACTACCTTCATTAAATTAAAAGAGAGTTTCGTTAATTAAAAAATTATAATTTTACTAAAAGTCACAGTACGTTCTGATTTGCCTGAGCATATGTATTTATTAAGAAGCTTAATTAATGATGGCCTTACTGACCTTATGTCATCTCCGCACGGTCTGCTTGACTATGAAATCATGTAAAAGGGAGTTAATTACGAGAAGTTATTTCCCCTTATTAATTTCACTATAATTATTATAATTATCCTCTCTCTTAGTCTCACTATTAATTTCATAGTTGTTTAATCCTGTTCGTTATGTTCAGGCCATTGTTTAAAGATACACTGACGCACCACGCTGTGACCCACATACAACTTCAAATTGAGGCTGCTCTTTAAAATGATGTTTCGGTTTGAATTTTGGGGACATTTGTATGGGAGTCCCAACCTGGTCAAAACAAGATTTCTTTCCAGCTATAACAAGAGGGAAAACACGTGAAACCCGTGATTTTGACAGGCACGCGATCTGGTGGATCTTTAAAGACCCCCCACGTCACGTGTCACATTCCCTCTTATGCAAGGAAGATTTCTTAAGATTTCTTACCAGCTCCAGCTATAAGAGGGAAAACACGTAAAAACCGTGATTTTGACAGGCACGCGATCTGATGGGTCTTTAAAGGGCCGCCGCTCCGCACACGGCTCAATCCAACTTTGACATTTGTTAGGCGTGGTTCTCGTGAAATGCTACTGTCTATATGAATCTGACCCAAATCCTACTATACTATTGTTCACTATATTATTTGTAGTCCCCCGTATTTAACCCTTTCGCCGCCAGCCATTGTCTAGCCAATAACTGGGTACAGAAAATAAAATACCAGCAATATTGCGAATTCCTCTGTGACATATATAACACTAATTAGGCCTATCCTTACTTCCCAAAATTAAGAAAATAGGGTCTTTGGATAACAGGCCCTGATTTGATGCCTTTTAGTGACATGGGTGTTAAACCATTGTGGAGCTAAAATTCGACATTGGCGGTGAAAGGGTTAAAGCTAACAATGTCCCATATGTACCCTTCGGGTCAAGAGGACGTAAAATATTAAAGGTGGACCCTGGCGGATGAGTTTTTGCAAGAAACACATCGAGATCACCAGAAAGACAGCCTTTTCAAGGATCGGAACACTCACTTTGCTCTGGTTTCCTAGAAATCAAACCGTCAAAACGTCGATTCCTCCTTGGCGGAGATGCCCGGCGGCGAGAGAAGCCATTTGGATGGGGTGGGTGGAGGGCACTCATTGTGGTTGAAGTTTGTTTTTGTTTGTTTGTATTGCAGTAAAAAACAACAATGGAGCTATTTCCTTTGTTGTGAGCGAAACTCCTTTGTAAACTGTATGAAATTTTGGACAGGCACGCGATCTGGTGGGTCTTTAAGGGGCCGCCGCATGTATAAAAAATAAATAAATAAAAAAGGCTTGTATTGTGAAAATTTCGTGTAAACGATTTGGTCTAAGCTCAGGCCGCCATTAGAAAAGAAGGCACGTACCTTCTCTTTCACTGAAAGAATTTGACTTCCAGCACCTCCGCAAAGGAGGAATCGCCGATTTGACGGTTTGATTTCTAGGACTGAAACCAGAGCAAAGTGAGTGTTGCGATCTATGTAAAGGGTGTTTTCCTGGTGATCTGGACGTGTTTCTTGCAACAACAAAAAACCTCATCCGTCAGGGTGCCCCTGCAAATTTCGTTCGTTTGTAGTCCTCCGTAAGCGAATCTAATTAATCATCTGTGATTTTGTATCAGACATTTTTATGAGATTCGTGCATTGGGGGAGTCTACATTATGAGCATAGTGAATACAAATAGTACAATTGTTTTAAGACGGGAAGTATTTCACGTGCATCATGCCTCTGACAGGCGTCGTCCCAGTTGCATAGAAATAGCACTTTACTTGTGTGGCGGCCCTTTAGCCCTGTTCCAGGTCTAAACAGAAGATAGGATACTATAGTTACTGGTAGGTTCATTTTGTCTTCAAACCGACGTTGGGGGTCTTAAGCAATCATTTCTTCTTCTTCTTCTTCTTCTTCTTCTTCTTCTTCTTCTTCTTCTTCTTCTTCTTCTTCTTCTTTTTTCTTTTCTTCTTCTTCTTATTGTTGTTGTTGTTGTTGTTGTTGTTGTTGTTGTTGTTGTTGTTGTTGTTGTTGTTGTTGTTGTTGTTGTTGTTGTTGTTGTTCTTCTTCTTCTTCTTCTTCTTCTTCTTCTTCTTTTTCTTCTTCTTCCTCCTCCTCCTCCTCTCCTCCTCCTTCTCCTCCTCCTTCTTCTTCTCCTCCTCCTCCTCCTCCTCCTTCTTCTCCTCCTCCTTCTTCTCCTCCTCCTCCTCTTCCTCCTCCTCCTCCTCCTTCTTCTTCTTCCTCCTCCTCCTCTTCCTCCTCCTCCTTCTTCTCCTCCTCCTTCTTCTTCGTCTTCCTCCTCCTCCTCTTCCTCCTCCTTCTTCCTCTTTGTAAAGAAAGCTTCATTAACACCAACCACAGTGATGATCACTCACACTCAACCGTAACAAAGTCTAATATCACCATTGTTGTGAACAGACTTTAAATGAAATCAATCAAATCAAATCATCTCAACTAAACAACGAACAAGCTCCCCTGCCAACAATAACCATTATGACTAATTCGCCCACAAACCTCTCTCAACCCTTCCCGACCGGATGGGGAAACTGGACGATCCCGGAAGGCTGCGTTCTGGTTCTCTTCAGTCAGTTAGGCTTCATCCCGAATCAGGATTCAACTCGAGGCGTCATCAGCGCGGATGTCATGCTCACTAATATGCAAATCAAGTACTGCTTGCAGCTGTTCCTGTTTCTGATTGGCGGGCCCTCCAACGTCATCAACATGGCGGTGTTTTACAAGCAGGGATTGAAGGACAGGGTCACGTTGCTTCTCTTCTTTCTGGCTCTCAGTGACGGAGTCCTTCTGACCGTTTCCATAGCGTATCAAGCGGAGGAACTCTACATGCGATTCGTCTCATCCAAAGACGTGTTTCCCGTGATTAAGTATTTAAGCAACAACAAGGCGTTGAGCATTCTAGGCGTCTATTACAGTTCCACAATCTTCTCAGCAATCATCGCAGCGGAGAGATGCGTCTGCGTTTTCAGCCCTTTGAAAGCTCGAAGCCTGATGCGTACAAGAACTATGGCTTTGATTATCACTTTGGTCTACATCATCATCTTTGCGCTTTCATTCCCCGTACTCACCAGATTTCGTATAAGGTGTTTGTTCGATCCTGTGTTACCGCTCCGCCTTGATACAGTATACGAATCGGATTTTTACTCACAAAACAGAGATTTTGTAGACGCTCTGGAGGCTTACGTGCTCGGTATTGGCATTTTAGGGGGTACGGTACTTGTGGTGTCGATATGTACGACCTTGACGGTGATGAAACTTCGTCAGATCAAACAATGGAGGTCAGAATCTGCTTCCTTCTCGTCCCAGGATGAAGCTCTGACCACCATGCTTATTGCTAGCTCTATCCTTTTCGTTATCTGTGTTTCGCCATTTGCTTTGTTCAACGTCGTTCGGATCTTTATCCCCGAATTGGATTTTGGGCAGAAGGAGTATAATCTGTTTAGAGTTTTGATGCAGTATTTTGAAGAGTTTGCTTACATCAAGCCTGGCTTCAACATTTTTGTGTATTATACCATGGGTAGCAGGTATCGGGAAACATTCTGGGCAATGTTCGGGGGAAGGAAATCGAAGCACCGCATGTCAAAGAATAACAATGAGTGAACAGATTCAGAAAAAAAAGATTCAGACTTTGTACCTCAACTGAAGCAGACTCATAGGCCTCGGAAGAGAGTCCCAGAATGTTCTGTGATCGTAATATTTGCTAGATTCTAGGTGTTTCCCTAGAATATTCTCAAGAGAGCTTTTCAGTGTTTTTCAACTCAAGTCAATTAAGTCAATATGGTATTCATTGAACATGAAGAAATAAGCTTTCACAGCATTTGTTTTTACATTCATGATTGAACTGAAACCAGAAACAAGAAAAAAAAGAAGAAAGAAACATACACGAACGAATTTAGACTCCTTTGCGATCGTAGATCGGCAAAGGACAAAAACACGAAACAAGAAAAGCATGAAAACTGAAATATCAAACAAAGTCAAGGTCACAATAGCGATAATTTATGCGCGGATGCCTTCCTCTCATGGTGACACACCACCACACAAAATCTGAAGCGATTCTGTCAAACGGTTCGGGAGATATCCTTGGGACAGACAGAAAAAAAGAAGGAAAAAAAAAGAAGAAAAAAAAGAAGAAAAATAAACATACACGAACTCCTTTGCGATCGTAAATCGGCAAAGGACAACAAGTGAAGTTTTAGGCAGAGAGACAGAGACACACGGTGACTGTGTGGTCGGCTGACACACATGTTCATGTTACTTGTCTGACGATGGTGTCGTGTCCGATCTTACAGCAATGATTTAGCCTTTTACTCAAATGGCTTTTATCATTGGTTGGCATTAGCCTGTAGTAGGGGCCAACAGTAACATGAGAGCTGTACAACAGATGATTTTCTACAGTAATGGAAAATCACGGTATCATCTCTTGTGGAAGGCTATGACTCTCGAACGAGGGGGCCCTTGCACCGGCTCTGGTGCTGCAGTCAAAGGGATGGGCTGGCCTTTGGGGACCTTCCCCAACGCCAACTGTGTCCTCAAATCCCTTTGGCCGAGAGAGTGGGGATGTACCCTGGGCGAGGCATCTCCACTATAAACAAATTATCGCCCAGCCCGCCAGAATACTATCTGTCCCCTCTGCTATCGGGCAGTCATTGTCGGAAACGACAGACTAGCATACATTGCAATAAGGGTAATCCGATCGGTTTACTTATGTGTATCTTGGATAGATGGTATGTGTAAGTAGCGATCGATGTTTGCCGAACAATCGAGCATGGGACGTGCAAACCTACTAACCTACAGGGATATTTTTTTTTTTTTTTTTTTTTAGCTGGTTTTAATACTTTTCTTCTTCTTCTTCTTCTTTTGTATTCCCAGGAGATATGGCCATAAAAGGTAAGGAACGTAATGTGTCTGGTTTCCAGTGTTCACTAATCTCCCCGCTGCATTCAACTAACCGACATATTCTGATTTTGGAGGAGCTCGAATAAAAGGAGAAAATTTGGAGAGAGAGAAAAATTAAATACAATAAATAAAAGGCAGGAGAATGGGCCAATAAGTCAGGAAGATAGTGGATCGAACAGAAATCAAAGGGAAAAGGCAGAGCCAAAAGGAGAGATAGATTAGAGGAAGTTACAAACACAGAACTTCCAGAAGGTGGGGGAAATATTTATACAAAAGACCCCTCCCCTTAGCACACGTTAAACCCAGTGAAAATGTAACACCCCCGCCTTTCCTTCCTCATCCGTCACACAAAAATCGCATGCCCCCCCCCCAAAAAAAAAGGGTGGCGCGCCTCTGGCTGCGACGCGCTCTCCAGGTGGGAGCAGCCCGAATTTCACAGAGACTGTGACTATGTGACTATAACATACCAAATACACAAAAAGCAACAATGACAACAAATCAACAGCGCCCAAAGCTACAATATGAAGTAAACATGATCTATGCAATTTTTTTGTTAAGCTCATTTATAGAAGATAAAGCTTCCCTTTACGGATCAACACACTGACCCACCACGATTAAGTCCCTTGTTTTGGGGGGTAGCTGTGACCCACATACAAAATCCCCCAACTTATATTTGAGGCTGCTCTTTAAAATGATGTTTCGTTTTGAGTTTGGGGACATTTGTATGGGAGTCAAACCTGGTCAAAGCAAGATTTCTTACCAGCTATAGGAAGGAAAACACGTCGTGAAACCCGTGATTTTGATACGTATCTGGTGGGTATTTAAAAGCATCGGAAAGAAAATGAGCTAGTTTCATGGTACATTTAGAAGAGAGAGAGAGAGAGAGAGAGAGAGAGAGAGAGAGAGAGAGAGAGAGAGAGAGAGAGAGAGAGAGAGAGAGAGAGAGAGAGAGAGAGAGAGAGAGAGAGAGAGAGAGAGAGAGAGAGAGAGAGAGAGAGGCAGATAGCTCATAGACGTGCCACTTTATGTGACAGTTATAACATGTGGCCGCACAAATTTTCAGTGGCAGGGAACTGTCTCGCGGTGAATTGTGGCGGGAATTGTCCCGCAGGGAATTGTCGTGGCGGGAATTGTCCCGCAGGGAATTGTCGTGGTGGGAATTGTCCCACGGGGAATTGTCGTGGCGGGAATTGTCATGGTGGGAATTGTCCCGCAGGGAATTGTTGTTGTGGCGGGAATTGTCGTGGTGGGAATTGTCGTGGCGGGAATTGTCGTGGCAGGAATTGTCGTGGCGGGAATTGTCGTGGCGGGAATTGTCGTGGCGGGAATTGTCCCACAGGGAATTGTCATGGCGGGAATTGTCATGGTGGGAATTGTCATGGCGGGAATTGTCCCGCAGGGAATTGTCGTGGCGGGAATTGTCCCGCAGGGAATTGTCGTGGCGGGAATTGTCCCGCAGGGAATTGTCGTGGCGGGAATTGTCCCGCAGGGAATTGTCGTGGCGGGAATTGTCCCACGGGGAATTGTCGTGGCGGGAATTGTCCCGCAGGGAATTGTCGTGGCGGGAATTGTCCCACGGGGAATTGTCGTGGCGGGAATTGTCCCGCAGGGAATTGTCGTGGCGGGAATTGTCCCACGGGGAATTGTCGTGGCGGGAATTGTCCCGCAGGGAATTGTCGTGGCGGGAATTGTCCCACGGGGAATTGTCGTGGCGGGAATTGTCCCGCAGGGAATTATCGTGGCGGGAATTGTCCCACGGGGAATTGTCGTGGCGGGAATTGTCCCACGGGGAATTGTCGTGGCGAATTTCCGGAAGGGTTTCCGCATAGAATTTACGCATACCTGCCACACGGCCTTAGGGTCAGGGAGAGTCCTCAAGTGAACATATGCCTACATAGGTAGATGGATATTTTAAACAAAATCTGCTAATCGGTCGTGTGTCATTTTCAACTGCTAAACCACCCGTAAATATAAGGACATGTACACATATACGGGTGGGCTTCCATGCGGAGAAAGCGGATAGGTTTGTGGTCTATGTTTATATGGGTTTCCGCGCGGGAAAGAGAGATGGTTTTTCGTGTGTAAACTTATATAATTATGTACACACTAGATAAACCCGTGCATCTGCGTTGATAATTGATAGGAACTTGTCCGAAGAAGAAGAAGAAGAAGAAGAAGAACTGGCTAGATGTACATTATTGAATATAGCAAAACCCGTGCTCCGCACGGGATGTCAAGAAAGCAATTGAGCCCCACAGACTTAGGTTTTGTCACTTTGAGAAAGGTAGGTGAAAACACACACACACGCGCACGCACACACACACACACACACACACACACACACACACACACACACACACACACACACACACACACACACACACACACACACACACCCCCCCCCCCCCCCACACACACACACACACTGTAGTAGACAGCACACACTTCATCATTGCTTGCTCGGTTTCCTGTCTATTCATGAGCGCAGATGCGTTATTCTCCGCTATGCACCTTTCAAAAGAAATATGGTTAGACCAAACACAAAGCTTCCAGAATGTAGAGGAACTATTTGTACAAAAGCCCTACTCGCCTCCCTCTTCTCCTTCCTAGCCACCCCCCCCCCCCTACCCCTCTCCCTTCTTCTGACCAAAGCAACCATAGAAGTTTCTAGGTGCAGTGAGTTAGCCTCGGTTTTCTGCACACGCACGTGTCTAAATTAGACAGTTTAACTCACCAGTTTTACGACGGATTTTAGCAATCTGCATCATGATATTGCCTTCGATTGTCAAAGTGGTGTTTTTTCGTTCATTCAAATAACCATTACCACGGAGAAAAAAAATTAATTAAGTTTACAGATTGCAGTAAAGTTGACGGTCTCTGTATAGCCAACTTGAAATGTGACCTGAATAACTTCGGCAAATTTCGTGTGAAGCAGACGACCCAAATTTTGGATGAAATTTCACACACTTTGCCTTCAAATAGATAAACCCGTGCTCCGCACGGCAGCATGCAGCATCTGCGTTCATAATTGATAGGAACCTGTCCGAGCGATCGAAGAAGAAGAAGAAAAGAAAGAAAAAATTGTGGCGAGGGGCAGACTCGAACCCGCGAGCTACGGATTTGCTCCCCAGCGTCTTATCTATGGAGCTATTAAGGCTTCGTCGAAAGTCGATGTAAGAATTTCATTATAAGAGGAAGAAGGGAAAGCAGTCAAGTCGGACCACACGACATAGCTTCAAAATAATGCCAATTGACACACGAGCAACATTTTGCCTTCAAAATCAACTTTCAAAATCAAAAATTTGAATTCGACCTAGCGGAAAAAATAGACAAAGCGCGTATCTCGAACCGCATCGCGAGCGAAAGTCCGACATTTACGCGGTATTCGAGTTTTTAGGGTCCCCTCCTCGGATCCTTAGCGCATTTAACTATAGATAGCTTCATGTTTCTTTTAATTTTCTCCCGCGTATATGTGACCCGCACCAAACTGACCATTCTGAGAAAATTATGCACATCACAACCTCAGACAATTCTCTTCCTAATGATACAAGAACCATTCTTGTATCTTTTTCCGTTCCAGAGTTATAAGCATTTTGAGCGTCCGACATTTTCAGAAAACACTGTCTAAAGTCTAGCCTAGCTGAAGAAAATGCATTGACCTACTCGTTTGATTTAAAACCCCTTTAGAGACCATGTTACAGATTATCCTTTTAAAAAATATGAAAGGTAAGATTAGGGTAGAGAACACGAAAATACCCATAACTCAAAATTGACCCCCCAAAATGAGATTTTTGACTTTGCAAGCCTGTTGTGAGAAACTAGTCCAGCGACTTAACGTCCCTTTCGTGGTGCTGGGTCACATTATATGGCTACTGCAAAGAACACCTTGTGCAAGAGTGAATGCCCTTGGTGGGTGGGGGAAGATGGTTCAGTACTGACCAAACAAGAGAGAACTCTCGCCAATAACCCTATTTGATGCCACTAAATGGCTGCCTTTCGCAAGAGTGAATTCCCTTGTCAGTACTGACCAGCAAGGGCATCACTCTCACTGTCAAGGACGTTCATAACCCTAGTTGCAGAGGCCTAAGCAAATAGGCTACACGATCGACATACAATCACGCACCCTTTACTTTGATGTTTGTTGTGACCGTTTTTGGCTTTTCTACATACTATGTCTCTGTCTTTGTTGTGTTGTTTTGTTCATTGTTTTATCGCTGCAGAAAGATTTTCCTGTAAAATGGACAATGAAAATATTGATTGATTGATTGATTGATTGATCTAGTTGGAGTAATAATACTTATCCTTTCAAAGGTGTTCCACACAGATCTGTTCAACACTTTGTGGTGCACTTTTATTGGATAGGTTCTTGTTTCCAGTGGGTTAACCATTCGAAGGGAGTCCGTTTAACGGCCTCCGACCTGGAACAGGTACGTGTGCGACACTTATAGCAACAAAGATAGTGGGACGATCCTGGAGGTACTGCAATACCGGGATCAGGTACACAGTGTGGGACATTTATAGCAATAAAGATAGAGGGACGATCCTGGAGGTACTGCAATACCGGGATCAGGTACACAGTGTTGGACAGTTATAGCTATAAAGATAGTGGGACCGCCTGGAGGTAGTGCAATACCGGGATCAGGTACATGTGGGACAGAGATGTTAAAGCATTGTGAGACCGCCCGTAGGTTGTCGATCTCAACTGCCGCATTTTTTATATTTTTTAAACGTTTTTTTTTATAAATTTCTTATATTCAGACACAAACAAACACTATAAATCAATAGCTTAAGAAATAAACTAGTAAATTTAAAGAGAAGAAAAAACAACAACAACAAAACCCCTCAAACATATTATTGAGATAAAGTAGAATATAAATTAACTCAAAACAGACAGTACAAAAAAACCACAAAAAAAACTCCCGCATTTCTTGTCCAAGGCTGCTGGCTGCTAACCCCTCTTCGAAAGGCTGTCTTCAGGACCACCGGATGACCTGCTCCATACCGGGGAATCGATGTCGTCGCGAAATAAACGGGCAGGAGATAATTATACGGTCAAGTGGAGTCGTCTCTGCAGGCGCGTGTGGTCCTTCAAGAGGGGTCCCCCATCAGTGGATGGCGCTGTGTCAGCCTCAAACACAGCCAGAGTCCACTGCTTGGGTTCCCTATGGTGCAGAGTTGACCCGAGTCGCTGCACGTCGTCCTGCCCGCATACAAGTCCATCAACTCCCACGGTGAGGGAGGATGACTGTTTCGCCCTTTCTGCTGCCTGCCACTCAGCAGAACTTCAAGTGTAGTCTGCCACCCTTACACTTGGGAATGAGAACCTTCACGTCGTCCTGTCCGCATACAACAAGTCCATCAACTCCCATGGCGAGAGAGGATGGCTGCGCCGCCCTTTCTGCTGCCTGCCACTCAGCAGAACTCAAGTGAAGTCTGCCACCCTTACACTTGGGAATGAGAAACTTCCATTGTACACGTCGTCCTGTCCGCATACAAAGTCCATCAACTCCCATGGCGAGGGAGGATGACTGCGCCGCCCTTTCTGCTGCCTGCCACTCAGCAGAACTTCAAGTGTAGTCTGCCACCCTTACACTTGGGAATGAGAACCTTCCATTGTACATGTCGTCCTGTCCGCATACAAGGCCGTCAACTCCCATGGCGAGGGAGGATGACTGTGTCGCCCTTTCTGCTGCCTGCCACTCAGCAGAACTTCAAGTGTAGTCTGCCACCCTTACACTTGGGAATGAGAACCTTCCATTGTACATGTTGTCCTGTCCGCATACAAGTCCGTCAACTCCCATGGTCGTGAGGGAGGATGACTGTGCCGCCCTTTCTGTTGACTGCCATCGGCAGAACTTCAAGTGTAGTCTGCCACCCTTACACTTGGGAATGAGAACCTTCCATTGTACATGTTGTCCTGTCCGCATAAAACTACACGTCCGTCAACTCCCATGATCGTGAGGGAGGATGACTGTGCCGCCCTTTCTGTTGACTGCCACTCGGCAGAACTTCAAGTGTAGTCTGCCACACTTACACTTGGGAATGAGAACCTTCCATTGTCTTCACGAATTCAAAATTACTACAGCTAAACAATCGTGGAGTATACGTAGAGGAAAAAACACTAAATTTTCTCCCCCCCCCCCCCCCCCCCCCCCCCTCATTTATGCCTACTCAGCTATCTGAACTGGATTGCCTTCCTTGGCAGACGTTTTGTCATCTCGTGTTTTTTCATTTTAGCGAGTGATTAACATTCAAAGGTTTTTTTTTTTTCCCCCAACAATAACTGACATTGTCATTCCGGTATTTGTTTTTCCTTATTCGTTTTTAAAAGTAGATTATATATTAATATGTGATTTAGGGTTTGTTTGTGTGGGTTTGGTTTTCTTCGGGGGGTGGGGTGGTAGTGGTGGTGGTGGTGTGGGGGGGGGGGGGGGGGGGGGGAGGGGGGAGGGGGGGAGGGGGGAGTTGTGTGTGTGTGCGCGCGTGTGCGCGCGCGTGCGCGCGCGCGTGCGTGCGTGTGTGTGTGTTTACGTAAGGACAATGTGTCACTAGTTCTGTTGTTTGTTCACTTTTTGGCAGGCGGAGACCTTTTGTTGTACATGAATTGATGACCGAGGCATTTTGATTTTTTTTTTTTGGTGTTGGTTATGGTAATTTCTTGCGCAATAGATTCGTGTCTGTGACACTACTTTATGCCGCCTTGTGTGTTCGACACTTTTCGTTACATGTCCGGGTCCCTTTTAATTGTTCGTTTTGTTGTTATTGTTGACGTACACTGGCTAAAAGACTCCAGGGATCATTCAAACAGCCGAAGCACTTGAACACTATGGTACAAATGCATCAGCTACGGATGAGAGCATACAATAACTAAAAGTTACAGCGATGTCCCATATCGCCTTCGGCCGAGAGGACGTAAAACTTTAAATTTCGTTTGAGAGCATT
>CM065691.1:35865399-35880399 GCA_017654935.2 Phymorhynchus buccinoides
TAACTAGTATTGTTTGTGTTTATCAAAACGTTTTATTTAAGAATAGGTCTTGATTAATTCCACCAATCTGCCGCTATTTTATTCACCTGATCGAGTACTTTTTGGTTAATTAACAAATTAATACAGATTAGTATCTTATCAGGGCGTGGAAGCTGAAACAGCTGCAGCATCCGAGTCGAAGAACTTTGACCCGCGTGAGTACAACAAGAATCATAATTATGTAGGCCCCTAAGCAGTAGTAGTAACAACCAAACGCATCAGTATCACTGCCAGAGCCAGACCAGCAGTGGCAATAGCAACAAATAACGTAATAATCAAAATCGACGATAACAGCAGCAGCATCGCCTAAAGCGAAGTGAAGTCGACAAACAACAAACGTCATTTCAAATTGTCCACCCCCCACCCCTCCTTAAAGAAACTTTTGGCGAATATTGTTTAAAAATGAACCCTCTTACAACATTTTGACAACTTCTTTTGTGTCTGTCGCCAGTTAAAAAACCCAACAACAGTGGACGTCTCTAAACGTGTAAATTCAGCTTGGATTCCTTTAGCACGTCCAAGCAACATCAGCGGCAAAGGTTCTTCTGCCGTGGATCGAAATGACGGACTCTGTGGATGGCTGTGCGCCTCCTGCTAGTCGTCAAGGTCTGGACCCGCTGTCGGTGGCAGTAGGGGCGGGCATTGGGAGCCTGATCCTAGTCTTCCTTGGGAAGGTGAGTGATAATAAAACCACAACAAAAAAAGCTGTTGCATTGCTTCATTTTGTATACATGTTTGTTGTATTTGCATTGTATTGTATTGTATTGTATTGTATTGTATTGTATTGTATTGTATTGTATTGTATTGTATTGTATTGTATTGTATTGTGTTGTGTATTGTATTGTGTGTGTTGTGTGTGTTGTTTGTGTTGTTGTGTTGTGTTGTGGTGTGGTGTGTTGTGTGTTGTGTTGCATTGCACGGCATTGTATTGTATTGTATCAAGTTGTATCGTGTTTTATCGTATTGCAATATATTGTGATATTGTATCGTAATATTGTACTGCATGCATTTACATAAGACATAATCACAACAAAACACAATTTTCTAAGCGCTTTACAATCATATATATTATAGCCACCCAGTAGAGTTGTTTTAGCCGGGTCGAAATCACGTACTCTGCACTTGTTAATTCTGTTCCCTCATATATAAATTCATTCATTCTGTTCTTACAAATATGTCTGTTCGAGAAGCACCATTTTTCAATTCAATTATTTTTTCATGTTTCTAATTTTATATTAATTCTCATTTCCATTCATTCATGTTCACGTTCTCTATGTGAGAACGTGAACGTTCTCACTTCTTATTCTCAATTATCAAAGTGGAATTCTGACCATTATCAACCCCTTGGTGTCTAAATGGTATTTCTGGGCTGACATGGTTCAAGTCGTTCTTTATTATGGACGAGACAGAGAGACAAAGAGAGAGGCAGACAGAGAGAGAGAGAGAGAGAGAGAGAGAGAGAGAGAGAGAGAGAGAGAGAGAGAGAGAGAGAGAGAGAGAGAGAGAGGATGGTACTTCGATGAAAAAGAAGAGAGAAAAAGAGAGAATTGCACATACGCGCTCGCACACATGCATCTGTGCACTCTTATGTTCGTGCATGCATTTTGTTCTCCATTATCTATTCCCTCATTCTCATTCTGCTTTGTGTGGGTGCTTTCGTTTGCTCTGTGCCTGTCTCTTTCTTCTTAAATGCGTAATGAACAACAATGAATGTGCTTGCACGTGTGTGGTTATATGTAGGTATAATTAGTTCTCTTTTTCTAATGATCCCTGCATCTCTCTCTCTCTCTCTCTCTCTCTCTCTCTCTCTCTCTCTCTCTCTCTCTCTCTCTCTCTCTCTCTCTCTCTCTCTCTCTCTCTCTCTCTCTCTCTCTCTCTCTCTCTCTCTCTCTCTCTCTCTCTCAGAACATTGAGGTAATGACATTAAACAATTGTTCATTGTTCTCTCTCTGTGTCTCTCTCTGTGTCTCTGTCTCTCTCTGTCTCTGTCTGTCTGTCTGTCTGTCTGTTTGTCTGTCTCTCTCTCTCTCTCTCTCTCTCTCTCTCTCTCTCTCTCTCTCTCTCTCTCTCTCTCTCTCTCTCTCCTCTCTCTCTCTCTCTCTCTCTCTCAGCTCATTATCTTTTGATCCTCTTTCAACCTCGATGCTTGTTTTTTCTTTTGCTTTTCCCCCCCAAAGATCACCCACACTCAGACTTCATTTACCATTCATAATCCGCTTTCACAAACTTTTGCACCGGTCATCTAACTATTCTGGCTGGTTCCTCCTCTACTCCTTCACCTCTCGTGGGCTGGGCAAAGAAGCTTGGGACTGGTAAAGCCCCTGTTTATTACATCGCTAAGAACATGAGTGAGGACAGGGGATAGTAGTGGAATGGGGGTGGGGATGTGAGAGGGATGGAGGGAGGAGTAACAGGGAGTAAGGAGAGGACAACATTGGAAGGGAAGGGGAGGGGGAGGTTGCAGCAATGTTGGGTCTGGTCTTCTATTCTCTGTCTTTTGCCTTTAGGCTACACTCTTCCCCTGACCCGTTCTCCCACCTTAGGAGTTCAAGTTCAAGTTCAAGTATACTTTAACCCTTTCGCCGCCAGCGATTTCTCAACCAAAACATACCCTTAAATTTAGCTAGGTAACGAAAAAAACAATAATCTGCAATATTTGGAATTCCTCAGTAACATGCATAAAGTAAGGTCTATCCTTACCTCCCAAAATAAAGAAAATAGTGTCTTCGGATAACAGGCTCTAATTGGATGCCTTTTGGTGACATGGGTGTTAAACCACCATTGTGGTGCATAAATGCGACATTGGCGGTGAAAGGGTTAATATCTCCAAACGAGAAATTCAGGTTAGGTGCAACAACATGACAGAGATACAACATAACTGAAAGAACATTAATCAAACGTGTGAAACAAAATTATACCAACCAGGGATAACTATCAATAACATTCATTACATCAACTTAGAAATGTGCACATTTAAATCAGAGAGAGAGAGAGAGAGAGAGAGAGAGAGAGAGAGAGAGAGAGAGAGAGAGAGAGAGAGAGAGAGAGAGAGAGAGAAAGGGATATATAGAGAGAGGTTTGGTTTTAACTAAGCAGAATTGCATTCGGGTACATGATGTTCAACTTATATACTATACTTTGCTTTAAAAGCTGTGCGTGGATGTTAACCAAGTGTTGTGGACTGGCACCAGTTAAAATATCATACAAAAAAACACAATCCACTGAAGTTCTGAGTTAATGGGGGTTAACATTTCGAAACCGGCAGTAGTTTTTGTTGTTGATTTGTAAAACTCGATCTTCAAGAATGGAAAATTTCGAAGATTAGTCTTCCGAAACTCTTCTTTGTCAAAAGAGTCGGGATGCCGTTTGGCGCAGAGGTACAAACAAATTGCACCATTGCCCTTCATATCAGTAGCTGTTTCCGTTGCTTTCTACAAGTCAAAACCGGACTCGGCTGACGCTCACAGTACTTCCTGTTTAGAAGCGCATGAGTAGTTCTACTTAATGGGCTTGTATAAGAGCTCATTATTAGAGCCAGTTTTAACCCGAGTTACTCCCTCCTGTTCCTCTGGTTTCATTGTGTCAGTGCCTTTCAGATGATCAGATTACCAGGGAAACGACATTGTTTGTGTTTTAACCCCTTGACTGACAGAGAAAATTAAAGAAAATATCATTGGGCAAATCATGCCATGAAAAAGACAACCGATAGAGCCAATCTGGCAAAATGGTCTGGGGATATTACTCTCTTGACTGTGTTAGAGCAAAAGCCAGCATATCAGGGTTATTCCTCTTCATCTGATGACATCATCAGTGATGTCATCGGGTCAGTACGTGATACCTTGGTGGCAGTCAAGGGGTTGATAGTGAATCACACCATGACATATCAAAACTTCAAACGTGTCACTGTCGCCGACACTCAGCAATCTTGAGTGATCATGCGGTGCGGCTTAAATGATTAAAACGAAAGTGTGTTTTGATGTACATATTTTTCTCTCTTTCTCTCTTCGATGTACATACGCATCGTCACAGAAAGATTGATTGATGGCTGGGAGAGAAATTGAAACTATCATGAAGTAAAACCAGCCGTTGATTTCATGGTTAGAACGTGGCCCTTTTTTCTTTCATTGCTTACTGGTGTTCGCCTGGGCGACATCATTTTCAAAAGCGCGGATTTCTGAACCGAGTATGTTTCAAAAGCGCGTATAAACCCATGATATGAAAGCGCGGAAGGTGACCTACCAGAAAATGAGGCGAACGTAGTGGATACAGACAGTACAGAGTGTCATCAATATCCTGTCATCGACCTTCGCTATGAGTGTCATCAACATCCTGACTATCATTAACATCTATCCATCTGGGACTCGTTGATCTACGTGTACACTCGAAGGTATGTCAATGGTGTGGTGAATTGGTGGGTGGGGAAATCTGTACTAAAAATTGCAAAGCAAAACACCCGCGCTTACGCATGCGGATTTGACGCGCTTTCGTAAAAAATATTCCGCGCTTCTGATATGTTAATGCGCGCTTTCGTAAATCTCCCGTTCGCCTTTACTGACATTCAAAGACCCACCAGATCACGTGTCAAAATCACGGGTTTCACGTGTTTTCCCTCTTATAGCTGGTAAGAAATCTTGTTTTGACCAGGTTTGACTCCCATACAAATGCCCCCAAATTGAAAACGAAACATAATTTTAAAGAGCAGCCTCAATTTGAAGTTGGGGGAATTTGTATGTGGGTCACAGCTACCCAGAAGAAACCAAGGGACTTAATCGTGGTGGGTCAGTGAGTCTTTAAAACAGTTCTATATTATAATGCGCTAAGGATCCGAGGACCGGACCCTAAAAACTCGAGTACCGCGTAAATGTCGGACTTTCGCTCGCGATGCGGGTCAAGATACGCGCTTCGTCTATTTATTCCGCTAGGTCGGATTAAAGTTTTGCTTTTGAACGTTGATTTTGAAGGCAAAATGTTGCAGCCCAGGGAGGGGGAAAGATGGGGGTGGGCGGAGGGGGGGGGGGGGACACGGGGAGGGGGAAAAGCAGGATAGGGGAAACCCCAAGCGAAGCTAGGAAGGAGAAGAGGGAGGCGAGTAGGGCTTTTGTACAAATAGTTCCTCTACCTTCTGGAAGTTTTGTGTTTGGTCTAACCATATTTGTTTTGAAAGGTGCATAACGGAGAATAACGCTAATCTGCGCTCATGAATTGACAGGAAACCGAGCAAGCAATGATGAAGTGTGTGCTGTCTACTACAGTGCGCACGCGCGCGCGCGCGCGCGTGTGTGTGTGTGTGTGTGTGTGTGTCTAACATACTATAAAGTAAAATAAATGCTCCTCCCACTTTTCACAACATTTAGGCCCCTACTTTTCTCAAAGGGGGGGGGGGGGGGAGACACGGGGAGGGAGGGGGAAAGCAGGATAGGGGAAACCCCAAACGAAGCTAGGAAGGAGAAGAGGGAGGCGAGTAGGGCTTTTGTGCTTTATGCTGCCGTGCGCGCGGAGTACGGGTTTATCTAGTAGGCTTATAATGGCCTTGTCTAGTATGGGCGTTTGGGTTGTGTCTAATATGTTATGCTTATTATACGTAATAAGTACAACTGTGGGCTTGCTGCATCCTTTCATAATAGCACAATTAGTAAATCACATGATATGGCATTCAAAAGACACCAGAAACACATAAAGCTGATGAAAAATATTCTAATGGTATGAACGTATTTGTCGACAATCATAAACAGGATTACTTCTTTGTAGGAATACATTTTCTTAAAACGTCTGTTTCTGATCTGAATAGCCTTTTAATTCACCCCCTCCGAATAAAGCAACAACAACCACAACAAACAATTTAAACAAACAAACAAACAAACAAACAAGCAAACAAACAGACAGACAAAGCAAACAAACAAAGCCTCGACTAGGCCCTCGACTAGGTTCGCAATTATAATGGCAAAAACTCACAAAGAGACACAGAGGGCTTTGATAAAGTTCCAGACTGTGTTTGAAATTGGTCAAAGAGTTCGAAGAATATTGACTAACAAGAGAAACCGCTTTATATTAGCTGTTAGATCCTTTCACCGCCAGCCATATTTCAGCCAAACATTCCCATTACATTTACCTGGGTAGAGAACAAAATCCATCTGCAGTATTGGGGATTCTCCTGTGACATATATAAGATAAAGTCTATCCTTACTTCCCAAAACTAAGACAATAGGGTCTTTGGATAATAGACCCCAATTTGATGCCTTTTAGTGACATAGGTGTTAAATCACTGTGGTGCTAAAATGCGACTTTGGCGGTGAAAGGGTTAAAGCCGCAAACATGTGGGAAAAGACAAATGCTAAGTTTGATTGATGAGGCGTTGGGAAACCATTACTATGATCGATTGTGTAGGCCTAGGGGACTGGAGCACTTTGCTTACTTCCACGCGAAATCAAATAAATACACGCCTAGGCCAACAGACAAACACACATATTTCGTTCTAAGCGAAAAGTTTTTGTGTGTGTTTTTTTTAGAGCTAAAAGCTTTAAAAATGCTAAGAATCATTATAGGGAGGCATAATTATTTGTGCAGTGACAAATACAAAATAATAGTCTGAAAATGTACATGTACAAATCGGAAGCTTCTTAACTAAGGAAGGTTAAAGGGGCACCCTGACGGATGAGTTTTTGTAAGAAACACGTTGAGATCACCAGGAAAACACCCTTTACAGAGATTGCAACACTCACTTTGCTTTGGTTTCCTAGAAATCAAACCGTCAAATCGGCGATTCCTCCTTGGCGGAGGTGCTGCAAGTCAAATTCTTTCACCCAAAGAGAAGGCGTGTGCTGTCTCTTTTCTAATGGCCGCCAAATCGTTTGCACGAAATTTTGGCAATGCAAGCCTTATTATTTTTATTTTTAAAAATGTTATACAGTTTATCTAAAAGGAGTTTCGCTCACAACAAAGGTAATAGCTCCAATTTGTTTTTTACTGCACTACCAAAAAAGAAAACGCTTCAACCACAATGAGTGACCTCCACCCACCCAACCCCAAATGGCTACTCTCTCCAGCATCTCCGCCAAGGAGGAATCGCCGTTTTGACGGTTTAATTTCTAGGAAACCGGAGCAAAGTGAGTGTTCCGATCCTTGAAAAAGCTGTCTTTCTGGTGATCTGGACGTGTTTCTTGCAAAAACCCATCCGTCAGGATCCACCTTTAAGAATATTGTTGACTGGTATTAGTTATGGGTTTTCTTGTAATGCAGAGCTAGCTGTAAAAGAACGGTTGTGATATGTCAGCCCCCCCCCCCTTTTTCAACATTCCAACGAGTCATTAGGAGTTCAGGGCACCCCAGTTTAGTTCCGGTACCCTGAATACTAATTAAAGGTGTAGAGGGTCACTGAAGCATGTTGTGTTGCGCTTGTTATGTGGTCACAGGTGATACAACTTCACTAATCTGCTGTGGATTTGGTTCTTCCTTTGTGCTAGTGGGACTGTGAGAGGTATGTGCCAGTTTGCAACGTGAGGTTCACGTTTTAATACTTGCACGTAAGTTTATTGAAAAGTAAAAGGGAAAGCAGGACGAGAGAGAGAGAGAGAGAGAGAGAGAGAGAGAGAGAGAGAGAGAGAGAGAGAGATAGATAGATAGATAGATTTATAGATAGAGAGAGAGAGAGAGAGAGAGAGAGAGAGAGAGATAGATAGAGCATAAAGAGAGAGAGAGAGAGAGAGAGAGAGATAGATAGAGAGAGAGAGAGAGAGAGAGAGAGAGAGAGAGAGAGAGAGAGAGAGAGATAGATAGATAGATAGATAGATAGAGAGAGAGAGAGAGAGAGAGAGAGAGAGAGAGAGAGAGAGAGAGAGAGAGAGAGAGAGAGAGAGAGAGAGAGAGAGAGAGAGAGAGAGAGAGAGAGAGAGAGAGAGAGAGAGAGAGAGAGAGAGAGAGAGAGAGAGAGAGAGAGAGATGTCTGTTACGGTATTCAAATGGTAAAGGAAACCAAGTCTTATTCCTTTTTTTGTAAAAGTCGGTTCTAAGGAAACATATCCGATAATATTTGGAAACGAAATTAAGTGAAATACAAACTAATTTCCGTCACCGTTTGCTAAATCAATCAAACTGACCTCCCCACTGTCCTGCAAATCAAAGTGGATTCAACCAGGAACCAATGTGAATGGTGTAGTCTGCAAGATTCAACGTTCTTCTATACATTTTCATGTAACATGTGCCAAACGCAAAAACAACAACAATCACAACGAAAAAAGCCTTTATTAAAAGATCTTCAATTATCGTTTGTATAATAGGATTAACTTGAGTTGCCAGTTGAGTTGGCTACAGTAAAAGTGGCATGAAAACCAAAATCAATTAGCTGAATTCAATGAGCTTGAAAATCTTGTCTTGTCTTTTCATATTCGGATCCTCTGTTGATTTGCGCACGTGCTATATCATCTTGGTTTATGTATATCTGTTTCTGGTTAATGAACTGTAATCATTTTATGTACGATGCATTTTGAATAATATGAAGAGCATTGTTTTATTGTTGCCGTTCATTTGTATTTAAGCCTTTAATTTTACTCATCCTGAGTTAACCCTTTCACTGCCAATGTGGCATTTTTGCACCACAATAATTTAACGTCCATGTCACTAAAAGGCATCAAACCAGGGCCTGTTATCCAAAGATCCTATTTTCTTAATTTTGGGAGGTAAGGATAGGCCTTACTTTATACATGTCATAGAGGAATTTTCAAGATTACAGATGATTTTTTTCTCTACTCAGGTAAGATTAATGGGGGTTTTTGTGTGCTGAAAAATGGCTGGCGGCGAAAGGATTAAGAACAAGAGAGCATTTCTCGTTGCCATTTAAAGACATCCAAGATCGGAACAAGACAACAATCCAACACGCGAAAACATTTATGACTTGACAGTTTTCTTTAAACCATTCCAAATTTTGTTTTGACCCAATCCTTGATGTTCACTGCAGGTCTTCACAAGTCTGACTTTGGTAAGAAAACTAGGCTTCATTGTCAAGGGCTCTCTAATAAATATGGTCCCAACAAATATATGAATAACGCTCGAGTAAGTCACCATGAAGAAAGAAACAAAAAGTAACTGGGCCTTCGATTGATTATGTCAAGGTCTAGGGTGATTTAGGAGATGGAATGGCTACCATCGTTCCGCGTGACTGGAGCTGGCCAATCATGTTTAGGGGCCGTGTTCATGGTTAGTGACGCGGAAATGTTCCAATACGATTAGGGCTTTGTGTGTGTGTGTGTGTGTGTGTGTGTGTGTGTGTGTGTGTGTGTGTGTGTGTGTGTGTGTGTGTGTGTGTGTGAGAGAGAGAGAGAGAGAGAGAGAGAGAGAGAGAGAGAGAGAGAGAGAGAGAGAGAGAGAGAGAGAGAGAGAGAGAGAGAGAGAAGGCAGGGTATTAAGGGGAGGAACTACTGTATCCGTTAATGGTCTGACTTATGGAGCATACAACTAAAACAACAACACCCCTCCAGTCCAGCAGGGCGAGGCAGGCTGAAGGGAGTCATAAATTCATCGACACAGAGCCACCACCTCAACAGGATCTTGTAGCGTTGGAAAACAAAACTAGCGGACGTCTCTCTGAGTGGTGCTGTAGGTAAAATACAACAGACTGAAGTGGACAGGTTGGAGAGTGAAGGTGCTGCCATTGCAGTGCGGTGGAACTGACTTCTGACTGCCATCATGTTTTGTGTTACTGTGTAATTTTTTCTGGAATTTTTTTTGTTTCTATTTTTTTGTTCTCATTTTTTTTCTTGAACAGAAATGAAGACATACCATAAGTGTAATCCTACCTATCATTTGGACAAAAACAAGCATAGATGACAGAAGGGCGAACCTTTGCTAAATGTCATTGCATGATACTGAATTCTCAAGCGTTTCTTTCATTTTGAAAATCCTCCAATAGAGGTTCTGTTTCCAGTTGACTAGTCTCTCTGTGTCTGTGTTTCTGTTATGAACATGGTCAGAAACAAGTAACACGAAACCTTGCAGAGGGGGCCAGTGGATAATGCAATTTCCATTAGGCCTAACATCTAAAGCTATTCTGGTTTGTTGTAAGCATGCATTAAGTTTTGAACTTGCTTTTCATTTTAAGCCATTTGTTTTTTCGTTCCATTTTGTACTCAACAGAATTGTTGTAGACCTACAAACATTGAACACATACTTAATATATAAAAGTTCGGTAATGGCACATCTTTACCTTTACCAAAACTTCGTAGAGCGCTATGCCACAAATTCAATTGAATGTATATATGTTTTTAAAGACAGCCCTCTCTGGCATGCAGAAGCAACAGCCGCCTTTAGACAACAATAATAATAAGAATACTCCTGATATTTAAAAAAAAACCTCGAGTGTTATATAAAATATGATCGAATTATCTCCCTCGGTGGAGGTTTACACTGTCACAGTCATAGCGATTTCCAGTTTATTATTTTTGATTTTTTGAAATCTCTCTCTCTCTCTCTCTCTCTCTCTCTCTCTCTCTCTCTCTCTCTCTCTCTCTCTCTCTCTCTCTCTCTCTCTCTCTCTCTCTCTCTCTCTCTCTCACACACGCACACGCACACGCACACGCACACACACACACGAGCGCGCGCGCACACACGCACATCTTAAAGGGCTTTCTTATATACTGAGTTGTAATTCTACGAATAGTAAATTGTGGATTTTTTTCGGTAGAACGTGCAAAATGGCAACATTTTGTGAACTACATTTGCTCCCTAGGGTCAAAGCTATTTTTAAGCCACTCACCATTATGATGATTGAGCAACAGCTCACTTGATCCTAAACACAAAAAGCTAAAAATAGCGTTCAAAATGAGAAAATAGAGATTCACGTTTTGCATGTGAGAAACTGGCAGGTTGGGAGGTTGGTCAGCTTTTTTCTGTCACTCACCACCAAAGATGATCAACAAACAGATTCTGGGGCTATGAGATCTAGCTGAAGAAATAGGTGGACATTTTCAGCAGTATTCCAACTGGGGGAATGTCGGACACTCACAAGGATTGTTTCTGGGAAACGTTGACCTGTTGCTCTAAGCGTGATCTCGCCCAAGACATGTCAGGGTCATCCACCGAAGACGTCTTCAAGATCGGTTCCAGAGCACTGCAAAAACCGCCAAAACACCTCAATGACAACATGGAAGACTGATCAGTAGTTCCACAATCTGAAAATGTCTGGCAGAAACTAGCTTCAGGTGCTGTAGGCCGTGTATCAGAGCTGTATCAAAACCAGACAGAAGACGTTCTCATACTGTCCGATTTAGTCGCAAAAACCCCCAGGTCGCGGATTTCACTCAAGTGAATGTTTACTGAATGTTCACCATTTACACAGTTTACTTTAGTAAGACTCACTTTAGTAACAGTCTATTTCATTTGATTGAATTGGACGATATGAGAGAACCTCTCAGAAACTAACAAAGCAGACGAGAGAACTGCGCAGATAACCGTACTTTCCTACTCAAGGAGAAAATGTCGTCGTCTTTTAAAAAAACCCTTATCTCTTCACATAAGCTACATAACTTTCGCGCAGAATCCAAGTGTACAGAACAACAGACAAGAAGAGTCTGAACATTTCCACGATTCAACCAAATTAGAGACAAAAGCCATTCGTCATGTTTGGGCTGCCATCAACACCGATTTCCAATCACCACTGGTTGAAATGGCACAGGGTCACACTTATGTTGTTCCTAATCGTTTTGTGTCTTTATTTTGTAAAGAGAACTAATCTAATTACTGTCATGACACGTAAAAATGAACATAAAATAACATATTAAAAATTCACAAAGATCGGTGAAAAGGTTGATTTTTGTATGATTTAAAAAAACCGCATTCGCAGAATTTATGTCTCACGGTATAATTATATAGTTTTGAAAGGCAGTCCTAAAGGGTAATGACAACTGTTTCTTTTTCAGTTTTGGCATCAAGCAGATAATTTATTCCGAGCTTGAAGAATCCCCCGTGAGTTCAGCATGATGGAGTGATAACAGAAGCGAAAGAGCTGATAACAAAAATAAATTAATGACAAACAGAAAAGAAAAGTTTACAGACACGCTTGAGAAACTGAAATAAAGAAGTCCGATTTTTCCTGTACATAAACACTCTCAGTGTAAGCTTCCCAGAATGTCAATGCTGTGTGGTGGTACAAAGAAAAAACGCTCTTCCAAAACCAAGGGAAATGGTTCTGACTCTGAGGAGGACAGCACGGCAGGAAATGAGTACGGAAAAAATGGACATCATTCTGATCCAGCAAGAAAGGTGAGTTACCAAGAACACGCACGTAACACATCTACTCAGTACACATACATACGCGTGTGCACACGAACACACACACACACACACACACACACGCGCGCGCATGCACGCACATAATACATTTTTTATTCAAACAAACATGTGCACATACAGACGAACTCAAACACACACACACACGCATACTTAGAAACCTATACACAGACACGCTCACACACACAATATATATATCTCTCTTACAGTTACACACACACACATACACACACATACACGCGCACGCACGCAGGCGCACGCACGCACGCACGCACACGCACACATACACGCACACGCACACGCACTCGCACGCACTCGCACACGCACACACGCGCACGCACGCACACGCACACACGCACGCACGCACGCACGCACACACACACACACACACACACACACACACACACACACACACACACACACACACACACACACACTTCGCTATTGTGACTGCTGTTGAAAGGTAATATCACTGTGTGAGTAGCCTGAACATTTGTATTTGACTGCGCGCGCGTGTGTGTGTGTGCGTGCGCGCGCGTATGTATGTGAGTGTATGCGCCAGCGCCTTCCACGCGTGGGCATATGTCTGAAAATATATGTTTTGGGGTATTTGTTAGTGTTTGTGATTTAATGCGCTCTCTCTCTCTCTCTCTCTCTCTCTCTCTCTCTCTCTCTCTCTCTCTCTCTCTCTCTCTCTCTCTCTCTCTCTCTCTCTCTCTCTCTCTCTCTCTCTCTCTCTCTAAATGCCACGTAATGTGTGTGTATGCATGTATGTGCGTACGCGAGTAAGTGTAAGCTTACATGTAGGCCGCCCCCCTATCTCTCTCTCTCTCTCTCTCTCTCTCTCTCTCTCTCTCTCTCTCTCTCTCTCTCTCTCTCTCTCTCTCTCTCTCTCTCTCTCTCTCTCTCTCTCTCTCTTAATTGCTTTGTCATAAATTAATTCCTTTGCTAAACATTGTGCATGAAATGTGAATTACTGTTGTTGTACCCCCCCTTCCAAAGGGGACTTTGGCCTTATGGAATAAATATTTTCATTTAATTTCACTCTCTCTCTCTCTCTCTCTCTCTCTCTCTCTCTCTCTCTCTCTCTCTCTCTCTCTCTCTCTCTCTCTCTGTGTAGGCCTACTCGAAAAAGGTATGGCAAGATGCCGCCAAGATATATTATCACATCAATCTGGGTTGCTATGTAACCCGCGAATGTACTGTTGGCAATAGCCCCCCCCCCCCTCTCTCTGTATCTGTCTGGGCTGTTTGTCTGTCTGTCTGTCTGTCCTAAACACACACGGTCAGGCTCATGCATGCACGCACACGTAATAAAACTCGTCCATACTCTCGCTCACACATGTATATAAACTCATGGTACAACACATGCATACATTGGTACATGCACGCGTGTGTGCACACTCTCAACCCCACCCCTCACACACACAGCACACGCCTTCGGAGGCCTATCACACGGAGACACGTGCACACAGAAACCGGCATGCGTTCACACAAGCCGTTTCCACCCATCCATCCACTCACCCACTCACCCATCCACAAATACACATACACGCGCGCGCGCACGCGCGCACACACACACACGCACACACGCACACACGCACACGTATATTCACATGGCACAATGAAAATACACTTGCACATTCAAGGACCTCTTGGGTAAAAATGTATTATCATCCCAAGACGACTTGCTCCCAGTGAAGTAGTAAGATATAGGTCTTTCACTAATTATACCCTGTCGCTCCCGAAGTCAGTCTCTCTCTCTCTCTCTCTCTCTCTCTCTCTCTCTCTCTCTCTCTCTCTCTCTCTCTCTCTCTCTCTCTCTCTCTCTCTCTCTCTCTCTCTCTCTCTCTCTCTCTCTCTCTCTCTCTCTCTCTCTCTCTCTCTCTCTCTCTCTCTCTCTCTCTGTCTGCCTGTCTGTATCTTGTCTCTCTCCCCTCCTCCCCTCTCTCTCTCTTTGTATGTGTGTGTGTGTGTGTGTATGTGTGTGTGTGTGTGTGAGAGAGAGAGAGAGAGAGAGAGAGAGAGAGAGAGAGAGAGAGAGAGAGAGAGAGAGAGAGAGAGAGAGAGAGAGAGAGAGAGAGAGAGAGAGTGTTCTCTGTTTTCACAATATATTTTTGTATATTCCATGCATCTGATATGGAGCTAGTCTTATTGTCTTTTATTTTGTATGTCTGCTTGCCTACTTACTTTCGAATCTTCCACCACCACCACCATCGTTTTCTATCCCCGTGATCTGTCGAATATTAATGTTTTACGTCCTCTCGGCCAAAGGCCATAATTATGGGACATTGCTGTGACTTTAGTTACTGATACCTGTGATCTGTCGAGTTCTCTCGTTTAATGCCCCCCCTCCCCCCGTACCCATTCCCTGAGTCCCCTTTAATTATTCCTCAATGCACACACATGGTTTTAATTAGGTACGTGATTGCATGCGTGTGCAAGTGTTTATAGTTTGGTTTATTTTATTGTGTCAATGATCAGCTAACAATCAGAGAGAGAGAGAGAGAGAGAGAGAGAGAGAGAGAGAGAGAGAGAGAGAGAGAGAGAGAGAGAGAGAGAGAGAGAGAGAGAGAGAGCGAGCGAGCGAACGAAATGTTATTTATTCAGGGTAATGAGATAAGCTAATTAATTACAGCGTTTTTTCACTCAGCCCTGAGGCAAACAAGAAAGAAACAAACAAAT
>CM065691.1:35882899-35885399 GCA_017654935.2 Phymorhynchus buccinoides
CACTTTGTGAAATTCCACTATCACTAGTGGAAATCAGCTTTTCTGGACTCAGTGTTGTGTTGTGTTTACTGGTAAGTAGCAATGTCATGTTACTGTACGTTTTGTTATTGTGAAGTCCTGGAATCAAGTGTTGTGTGGTATTTACGAGTCAAGTTACATGTTATTTTGCATTACGTTTTCTTTATAATTTGAATTGTCACTGGAGCCTATAACTATCACATCCGATTCACCAAGAAAAGCTGAAGCAGGAAAGAAACCCTGATAACCTTAACATAGAAACTTGGACCACTAAATGAATACAAGAAAAACAGAAGAATTGTTGTCGGGTGCAGATGAAACAAACTGGAGTTCCTTGATGTGAAGTTTTCGCTGTTATAGGCGTTTCAATGTATTATGATAATTATTTAAACGTTAAAACATAATTATCTGTCATACAAAAAATATATTAAAGACGTTTCTGTGAACTGACACTGCAGGTATTTGCTTGTCCATTAAGCATATTCAGTCATCATTGTAATAGGCATAATAAAAACTTATCATGTTTCTGTTAAACTTAGTTACTTGAAAACGGGTTGAGCCAGAAAAGTCGTGTTTTGTGTTTTGTTTTGTGTATTAAACATTAGCTTTGGGTTCATTTTCTACATTGTTTTCCCTCTTAACCCTTTCAGCGCCAGCCATATTTCAGCCAAAAATGGCCATTGAATTTACCTGGGTAGAGAACAAAATCCATCTGCAGTATTGGGGATTCTTCTGTGACATATATAAAACAAGCGCGAAAATCGCAATAGTTTGTGGCACGCGGTCTATTTTTACCACTCCAATCATGAGTTACCTCCCCTGGCTTTTCAATAATTTTAATCTGTAAACCAGAATGTTATCTCTGCACCATTTCGTAACTTTTTATATCTTTTGGAAAACATTTAAAACTATGTATCCTACTTATACTCATCGAAAGAAGCACCGCATACTCGTCGTGTCTGTTGTAGTGTCTGTATTACGTATGTTTATTATTTTGTACGCTTTTAAAATACATCATTTTAAAGAGCGGCCTCAATTAATTTTGAAGTGTAGCCTCGATTAAAAGCATCGCATTAAATACTTGTAGCCGTGCCATAGCCGATGAGGTTTAACCGAGGCGTGGTTACCGCTACACCTATCTGCATTAATAAAAAAATCGGGACAAAGAGCGGCCTCAATTAATTTTGAAGTGTACCCTCGATTAAAAGCATCGCATTAAATACTTGTAGCCATGCCATAGCCGATGAGGTTTAACCGAGGCGTGGTTACCGCTACACCTATCTGCATTAATAAAAAATCGGGACTTTACTGGTTTCGTACTGCCTCCGGGCATTGCCTCCAGTATTGTAACCACCATATTTGTATTTACAAATGTCCCATATGTGTCTGATTCAGACCAAGAGGACGTAAAACACCATTTTCGTCGTCGTGTAGCCTCGATTATAAAAATATTATTATACTAACTCGTGGCAGTGCCATAGCCGATGAGGTTTAACCGAGGCGTGGTCACCGCTACAGCTATCTGTATTAATACAAAATCGGGAATTTACTGGTTTCGTACTGCCTCCGGGCATTGCCTCCGGTATTGTTCCCACCATATTTGTATTTACAAATGTCCCATATGTGTCTGATTCAGAACAAGTGGACGTAAAACTCCATTTTCGTCGTCGTGTAGCCTCGATTTGAAGTGCGACAATTTTGTCAAAATGTGCGACAATTTTGGAACGACAGACAAAGTGAGTTATAGGTTTGTGGCTTGAGCCACAAACAATCCTTACTTCACAAAACTAAGACAATAGGATCTTTGGGTAATAGACCCTGATTTGATGCTTTTTAGTGACATAGGTGTTACATCACTGTGGTGCTAAAATGCGACTTTGGCGGTGAAAGGGTTGGCCTACCTCATTATGTGGAGGTTGTTCCTGATCCTGACTACTTTATCCTTTATCTCAGTCTTACTATCTCAGTCCTACTAGTCCTTTATCTCAGTCTTACTATTCCTTTATCTCTGTCTTACTATTCCTTTATCTCAGTCTTACTATTCCTTTATCTCAGTCTTACTATTCCTTTATCTCAGTCTTACTATTCCTTTATCTCAGTCTTACTATTCCTTATAGTAAGAGTACAATGCTGCTAAGGTCGATCATGACCAGTTTGGTTGTTGGGTAAAATGCTACTAAGATCGATCATGACCAGTTTGGTTGTTGGGTAAAATGCTACTAAGGTCGATCATGACCAGTTTGGTTGTTGGGTAAAATGCTACTAAGGTCGATCATGACCAGTTTGGGTGTTGGGTAAAATGCTGCTAAGGTCGATCATGACCAGTTTGGTTGTTGGGTAAAATGGTGCTAAGGTCGATCATGACCAGTTTGGTTGTTGGGTAAAATGCTACTAAGGTCGATCATGACCAGTTTGGTTGTTGGGTAAAATGCTACTAAGGTCGATCATGACCAGTTTGGGTGTTGGGTAAAATGCTACTAAG
>CM065691.1:35890399-35892899 GCA_017654935.2 Phymorhynchus buccinoides
AGTGAGAGTCGTAGTCATCAATGAAAGACTAACGTATAAGTACTGTGATTTTCCATTGCTGTAGAAAATCGAATAGTGTACATCTCTCACCTTACTCATGGCCCCCACTGTTCTCTGGTGGATGGAAGTTCAGTTTAACGTCGCGTATCGGCTTTCGCCATGTGCGACGGGCTGAACAAACCAACCAGGGACGGTATTCATGTCGAGATAGCATGAGACTTAGCATGATGCTAACTTAGAAGCTCTTCCAATGTCCTATAGGATTTAATAGGACTTTTGAAAGAGCTTCTAAGTTAGCATCATGCTAAGTCTCATGCTATCTCGACATGAATACCGTCCCAGGGTATTAACACAAAATTATGTTCCTGAATCACTGTCTTAGCCAAAAGGCCGAGAAGCGATCAGTTAAAGTTCTCTGGTCTCACCGCTCCTCCATTTAATGCCACACATTTACATGAACCGTCGCAACTTAGTGTTCAATATCTGTACTGTTACTGGTGTTGCACTGCCTCCGAGCATTGCCTCCAGGATCGTTCCCACCATCTTTATATCTACTAATGTCCTATATGTGTCTGTTCCAGACCGGAGGACGTTAAACAGATTTTCATCATGTACCGTGCTCATGCACTCTTTTCCCAGGACATACACAAATGTCAACACACGCCCGCACACACACGCTGCGCCCGCGCACGCATGCACACACACACACACACACACACACACACACACACACACACACACACACACACACACACACACACACACACACACACACACACACACACACACACACACACACACACACACATATATATATACGCACAACGTCGTGTGATTTGTTTGTTAAATTAAAATCAAACCGACTTCATCTAAATGGTATTCCTCGCTATGGAAAATTTTCATCTGATCCTATGTATAAACTGTGTAATCTAAACTGTATTGAAGACCTGGTTCATTTCCTTTTTGTTTGTCCAAGGTTTATGTCATTGCGTAAACAATTCATACCACTGTACTGTAACAATTATAGATTCCCATCCTCTTTCAAAGTCCAATTACTTTGGTATTTGGTATTTGTTATATTCAATTCTCAGAGACTTATCTCTGTGAAATTCGGGCTGCTCTCCCCCGGAGTGCGCGTCGCGGCAAGCGCAGCGCCTACCCAATTTGTTTTATTTGGGGTGAGGGTGAGGAGGGGGTGTGGATAGACTTGGGAAACCTAGCTATCAATTTGGCCATACCAGGCAGCGGGATTTCTCCCTGCTCTTACCGACTTTCAACTGCCGTGGGATTTTTACGTGCGTAAAGCGCACGGGTCAGACTAGCTTTAAGTCCCCATCCGAAGGACATGTAAATTATTTGAATCTTGTAGAGTTAATGAGTAGAGTGAACGAAAATAGAATTACATTTAGACGGAAGTATTTCATGTGAATCATGACTCACAGACATCATTTGTAGTAATCTCAGTGGTAAACTTGCCGACAAAGTTGGTTTATGTATTTGTGGATGCATGAAAATTAGGCAAAACGTTTGATGCTGTAGACAGACACGTTGATTTTGTGCTCACCTTATGTTAAATGTATATGTTGCCACTTCTCCTGTCCCTATGGGCCAAATGGCCTGAAAAGACTGGAACTAAAATAGTGTTATTGTTGTTATTGTTATTGCTAAGCACACACACACACACACACACACACACACACACACACACACACACACACACACACACACACACACACACACACACACGCACGCACGCACGCACGCACGCACGCACGCACGCGCACGCACACACACACGCACGCACACGCACACGCACACGCACACACACACACACGCACACGCACACGCACACACACACACATACACATACACACACACACACACACACACACACACACAGAGAACGCGCTTGAGAGATTTGAGTGGGAGGAGGGGATCTCATATGACATTGATCGCTGTATCACGTGATCGAGCCTCCTAATTCCTCTCCCCCCCCCTGCCCTTCACCATCCTTTCTTTCTGTTTCTCCAGACCCCCCACCCCCCCTACCCCCTGTGCCTGCCTGTTTTTTTGGGTTTTTTTAAAACCGTTTTTAGTTCCCGAGCGAAGCGAATGAAAATCCGTTTAACGTCCTCCGGTCTGAAACAGTCATATTTCCCAGGACATACACAAATGTCAACACACGCCCGCACACACACGCTGCGCCCGCGCACGCATGCACACACACACACACACACACACACACACACACACACACACACACACACACACACACACACACACACACACACACACACACACACACACACACACACACACACAGCGAATGAAAATCCGCTACCTATTAGTAGATATAAAGATTGTGGGAACGATCCTGGAGGCAGTGCCCGAAGGCAGTGCAACTCCAGGAAAGTCCCGAATTTTTAACGATACAGACGGAGCTTCTGGAAGCATTGCTTTTGTTCATCCGTCCGTCCGTGCGTCCGCGTTTTCTTGAAAA
>CM065691.1:35910399-35912899 GCA_017654935.2 Phymorhynchus buccinoides
GCCCAATTTAATGAATAGGCCTTCTGCCCGTATCATAGGGAGGCTTGAGGAGGGAGAGACATAGAACACAGAGAGAGAGAGAGAGAGAGAGAGAGAGAGAGAGAGAGAGAGAGAGAGAGAGAGAGAGAGAGAGAGAGAGAGAGAGAGAGAGAGAGAGAGAGAGAGAGAGAGAGAGAGAGAGAGAGAGAGAGAGAGAGAGAGAGAGAGAGAGAGAGAGACAGAGAGACAGACAGACAGACAGGCTGACAGACAGGCTGACAGACGGACAGACAGAGGGAGAAGATGAAGAAGAAACAAAAACGATGATGATTCAGGTAGTAAGGTGTGGACTTACAGTTGATTCGCTTACGCATGTGCGCATTTCTGTGCGTTTCAGTACGTGCGTGTACGTCAGTGTTTTACGTGCTTAACCCTTTCGCCGCCAGCCATTTTTTCAGCCAAAAAATATATTTAAACTTAACTGGGTAGAGAAAATAAAATATCTGCAATATTGCGAATTCCTCTGTGACATTATATAACATTAGGTCTATCCTTACCTCCAAAAATTAAGAAAATAGGGTCTTTGGCTAACAGGTCCTGATTTGATGGCTTTTTAGTGACATGGGTGTTAAACCATTGTGGTGCATAAATGAGACATTGGCGGTGAAAGGGTTAATGTCTCCTTGTTCATGCTGAATAATGGAATGTCGCCAATCTAGTCCTCAGAGACCCCATGCCTACACTCGACTCCGCTCCCTCACTCTCCCTCCTTTTTCACACACATGGACAATTTTACACATTAGTCACACACAGTGTGATACAAGTGAGAAAGAGAGAGAGAGAGAGAGAGAGAGAGAGAGAGAGAGAGAGAGAGAGAGAGAGAGAGAGAGAGAGAGAGAGAGAGAGAGAGAGAGAGAGAGATTCAAACAATTTTAATGAATAGGCCTTCTGCCCGTATCATAGGGAGGCTTGAGGAGGGAATTATAATGACATAACAGAGAGAGAGAGAGAGAGAGAGAGAGAGAGAGAGAGAGAGAGAGAGAGAGAGAGAGAGAGAGAGAGAGAGAGAGAGAGAGAGAGAGACATTCTGACAGAAACTGAGTCAGACAGAGAAACAGACAGACAGTCAGATAGACAGACAGACAAAGGCACACCGATACACAGACATTACTATAGAAAGCGAGATTATGAAATGTCGCGAATGCTGATAAAAGAGGCTGACACAAAATAGGGCAAGTTTTCGCAAGAGGAAAATTTATCAACCAAAAAAAGGAATGGTTCCAGCCAAAAAATAGTATAAGTGCATGGCTTTGTACATCGATTTCTCGGCAAATATGTAGATTTACACCCTCCTGCTCTATTTCTTGGTTCTTTCCGTGGTTAGGGATAGGGTTAGGGTTAGATGGTCTTTTCTTTTGCCACAAGCATCTGTTTTTTTGTCAAAATCATCTATTTTCTTGGAGCATTAAATCGCTTTGAAGAAATAAGCTTTAAAAACCAACCACGTCACGTGTCAAAATCACCCCCAACTTAATGTCTCATATGACTCGGTCGAGAAGACGTAAAACAAAATAATTCGTGTCAAAATCACGGGTTTCACGTGTTTTCCCTCTTATAGCTGGTAAGAAATATTGTTTTGACTAGGTTTGACTCCCATACAAATGCCCCCAAATTGAAAACGAAACGTCATTTTAAAGAGCAGCCTCAATTCCAAGTTGGGGGCATTTGTATGTGGGTCACAGGTACCCAGAAAAAGCCAAGGAACTTAATCGTGGTAGGTCAGTGTGTCTTTAAAGCCGCCTCACACTATCCAACCTTTTAGTCTGAAGAGCTGAGAACTCCATTTGAAGAAGGTGCGGCCGTGTGCCGCCTCCACACTATCAGCAAGCATTGACTGTTTTCCCACAACTGCCTGAGTGGATTGGAAGGAGATGGTGCAGTCGCCAATTCTTTCCTCCGTCCTGTTGGAAGAATTTAAATCGACCAAATTTTGCTTTGGTAATTTCTACTCACTTTGTCGAAAGAAAGGAACACGGTATAGGGGAAGACGGGGTAAAAAGCGCATGGGCGGGTAAGAAGCCCACCCCAATTATCTCATGAAATAAAGAAAATTTCAGTCAAATTGAAATAAGGAGAGGGAAAAAAAGACGAATGCTAGACATTAACGCTCGTCTCATGGGCAAAATGAGACTGAAATTTGCTTCATTTCATGAGATAATTGGGGTGGGCTTCTTACCCGCCCATGCGCTTTTTGCCCCGTCTTCCCTTATAAGGTCACAACCATTTTTCGTCCGAGTTGGTTGGGTAGTTTGAGTGCGGCTTTTTATTGTGGGATCTTCTTTCTGGCTTGCAACACTGGCATAATATAATGGAAAGTCGGTAAGAGCAGTAGACAAGTGGGAATTTCCTTCCCCCCATATTATTCTCTCTCTATCCCACCACACTCCACCCACCGCTCCTGTTTCTTGCATTGTGAAGAAACTGCATGTATTCAGGGGACGCAATTTTCCTCCTTCGATTT
>CM065691.1:35917899-35920399 GCA_017654935.2 Phymorhynchus buccinoides
TTTTGGGCAGCAAGTGCAGCAAGTGCTGCCCAAAATGTAACAATTGTTACATTTTGGGCAGGGAAGTGGCATCAATATAGAATAAAGAAGGAAAAAAAACAAATCTGAATTTGATGCAAAACGTCGCAATTACGACATTTTGCGACGATGCGACATTTTGCGGGTGCACAGACGTTTCTTGCATTCGTCAAGCTCATTCTAATAGTGTTGGATCATATGTCGTGAAAATATAGTTTTGTCAAGCAGACTGCATCTCAATCGTCAACGTCAAACTCTGTTTCCTCTCAGATTCAGATTTGTCTTTTCCCCTTCTTTATTCTATATTGATGCCACTTCCCTGCCCCAAATGTAACAATTCTGTCCCAAATGTAACAATTGTTACATTGGGTCAGCCTTGACAGCCCAAAATGTAACATTGTTACATTTTGGGCAATTGTTGCAAATTGGGCTTTAACAGGTAACAACTTGTTGGGATAAAGAACAGCCTTCACCCAAAGACCCTCTACCCTTTTTGAGACAAACAGGGAGCTGTTGATAATCCGCTATGTTGTCGCCCTTTGGGTGTACCCCCACCCCCTATCGTCTCCATCGTTGTTTGCATTATAATTTCCTAATGGCAAAGTGCACACTGTACTTGATTGTTTCAAAAAAAATGTATCCCTCACAGGTTCTTACTCGAAACAGATGTAAGTTGAGATCGTTACGACAAAGCACGTGGACGTGTCGTTGAATGTAATTATCCTCGTTATTTAGTATTTCTATAGATTGCTAGAAAAGGTAGATGGAAGTGAATGTGGGCGCGCGCGCGTATGTTGTCTCATTAAAGGTATATCCATTATGCGAAATATTTGTGTGTGTGTGTGTGTGTGTGTGTGTGTGTGTGTGTGTGTGTGTGTGTGTGTGTGTGTGTGTGTGTGTGTGTGTGTGTGTGTGTGTGTGTATGTGTGTGTGTGTGTGTGTGTGTGTGTGTGTGCGTGCGTGCGTGCGCGCGCGCGCGTGTGTGTGTGTGTGTGTGCGCCAGAGTGTGTGTGTGTGTGTGCGCGTGTGTGTGCGCGCGCGCGTTTGTGTGTGTGTGCATGCGTGCGTGTGAGTTTGTGTGTGTGTGTGCATATGTGCGTGCATATGCGTGCGTGCATACATGTATGTTTGTGCGTGTGTTTGTGTCGGTATGATATATATATGTGTGTGTGTGTGCGCGCTTGTAGAAAGTGGGGCATAAATATGAAAAGTACAACACGTCTCTCACTGTGAGCAAAGCGTACCTAATCACACTTAATGATTTCTGTTTAGATAATAAGTGTTGATAGAAAATCAAGGGGGCAAAGGAATAATAACATCATGTGCGGAATACGACGCAACACCAATACAACGTCCCCCAAAGTTCAAGCCTTGACCTTTACCGAAGTGTTTTCTTGACTCAATGGACAAGAGCCATTCTTCTTCTTCTTCCAGTTGGGGATGTTTATCCTGCCCCGCGCTCACCGGTCTTCATTCAGACCATTAATAGTGCACAGGTTGGACGTGCCATCCATCCCACCGGCACACACGGCCTACTCGTACCGAATAGTGGGATGGGCTTTATTGTGTGCGCCAGATCTCGTGCATGCGTTCGCACACGGGACCTCGGTGTTTTAAAAGTCTCATTTTAAGGACGTTTTCCCCAACTGACGTCAGGTACCCATTTACATCTGGGTGGAGTGAGGAAAATAGGAGTAAAGTGTTTTTCCCAAGGACATGCTACTGCGAACCGAGCTGGGTTCGAACCCGCGCACTCGCAAACCTGACGGATTACGAGCTAGCGACTCGGACTTACCAACTGAGCTACAGCGGCTCCTTATTCTTCATTGCTCCGAGTTCAAATACTGGCACTATTCCATACTAGCCTAAAATCGAAATAAGCTCACTAAAACATATTTCCCGCAGTCTGATATCTGTTTCCCATGTCCACCATTAAATAAAATAAAATAAAACGCATCAACAGTTAAGTCAAAAGCTCCATCTCTTTTACTTTGATCATAACTATCTGCTGTTTTGTATGTTTTTAAAAAAATATATATAATTCAGACCCCCACCCCCCACCCCCCACCAGCTTCACACTCTCTTTGCTATCAATCAAAAAGACGACAATATTGATCATCCTCACACTCTCTTTACTATCATTCAAAAAAGACAACACTATTGATCATTCTCACACTCTCTTTACTATCATTCAAAAAAGACAACAATATTGATCATCCTCACACTCTCTTTACTATCAATCAAAAAGACGACAATATTGATCATCCTCACACTCTCTTTACTATCAATCAAAAAGACAACAATATTGATCATCCTCACACTCTCTTTACTATCATTCAAAAAGACGACACTATTGATCATCCTCACACTCTCTTTACTATCAATCAAAAACTATCTGACACTATTGATAATTCTCACACTCTCTTTACTATCATTCAAAAAGACAACAATATTGATCATCCTCACACTCTCTTTACTATCA
>CM065691.1:35935399-35942899 GCA_017654935.2 Phymorhynchus buccinoides
CTCTCTCTCTCTCTCTCTCTCTCTCTCCTCTCTCTCTCTCTCTCTCTCTCTCTCTCTCTCTCTCTCTCTCTCTCTCTCTCTCTCTCTCTCTCTCTCTCTCTCTCTCTCTCTCTCTCTCTCTCTCTCTCTCTCTCTCTCTCTCTCTCTCTCTCTCTCTCTCTCTCTCTCTCTCTCTCTCTCTCTCTCTCTCTCTCTCTCTCTCTCTCTCTCTCTCTCTCTCTCTCTCTCTCTCTCTCTCTCTCTCTCTCTCTCTCTCTCTCTCTCTCTCTCTCTCTCTCTCTCTCTCTCTCTCTCTCTCTCTCTCTCTCTCTCTCTCTCTCTCTCTCTCTCTCTCTCTCTCTCTCTCTCTCTCTCTCTCTCTCTCTCTCTCTCTCTCTCTCTCTCTCTCTCTCATGTATGCGTCGTGGCGTGCTCACGCGTGTCTTCTTTGTTGTCGTTTTACTCGGCAGTTCTCCCCATACTCTCTCCCAGTCAGAAAAACGGTTTAACCGGTTTGGGTTGAATCAAATGTGCCCAAAGTAAGAATACTCTTATAGGCGATGAAACGACGAATAATTCGCTATTGCATATACAAGCAAATGCAAAGTAGGCTATTAAAGTACACACAGTGGCTTTGAATGTGCTCTTTGTATGGCTTTTTATGTCTGCGTGTGTAGTTTTACTTTTTTTGTCCGCCTTGTTTTTCTTCAGTCAATCTATATTTTCTTTCTGTTTGTTTGTAAATTTGTATCTGTTTCTGTCTTTTAACTCTCTGTAGGTTTAACCCTTTCACCGCCAATGTCGCATTTTTACACCACAATGATTTAACACCCATGTCACTAAAACTCCTGAAATCAGGGTCTGTTTTGCAATGATATTGTGTTCCTAATTTGGGCAGTAAGGATTGACCCCATTCTAAATGTGTCACAGAGAAATTCCACAATATTGCAGACAAACTCTTTTCTGTAGCCAAGTAAATTTAATGGACATTTTTGGCTCAAAGATGGCTGGCGGTGAAAGGGTTAAGCAAATCTTTATTCATTTCAAAATATAGTCAAGCAGAAAGACAATTAGAGCAACAACAAGCTCGAAGCTTATACCGTGCTCCTTAAATTTACATTACACAATTGATTGAATAGATGGAGACTGCATTTAAACCAAGTAATGTAATACTGAACAAAACTAAAGGTATTATTAAGCAATATCAATTAGAAACTTATCACAACTCTCTGTTCTGTCTCTATGTCTGTGTCGGTTTATGTTTCGTTTCCTGTCTATTCTTTAATGTCATTTAAAAAAAAATCTATAACCCCGTCACCCTCCATTTCTCTATCCATGTGTGTGTGTGCGTGCACGCGCGCGCGCGCGTGCTTGCGTGCGTGTTGTTGTCCTTCAGTTCAACGTCCTTTCTCTATCCGTGTGTGTGTGTGTGTGTGTGTGTGTGTGTGTGTGTGTGTGCGCGTGCGTGCGTGCGTGCGTGCGTGCGCGCGTGCGTGTGTATACGTGTGCGTGCGTGCGTGCGTGCGTGTGTGTTTGTCCCCGACTCTGCCTTACTTTGTCTCTTTTTGTCTTTGTCGGTTTGTGTCTGCCTCTGTCTCTAGAACGTGTTTGATAAAGCCTGTACTCGTTGCCATGATCACCACGCTTGAAATGAAGTAGTTTTAGTTATCAGTTGTGTCGAAAGCTGAATTTAAGGGCCCCCAAGATGTAACAGCTGTTATCAGTTGAGATGTTTGCCGAGGTTTCTGTCCTTGTTATGTTGACCCAGATCTTCCGCTGGTCAGCAAGACTGTGTTGTCTTCACAGGACGATAAAGCATAGACACAGAAAATTCCCTTTGAAATTAATGAAATAGTTGAAAATCGCGACAACATTGGAACGTGTTGTACTTAAAAATAAACAAATAAACACAAAATCGCGTGTATTGACCTTTGGGAAACAGGAACGGAGGTTTTTCCCCCCCCCTTTTTAACAACATTTATTTGATTTCAAGCTGGGCATGTTTAGAAAACGTGTCGGAAATAGTTTCACCGATAAGTACTTTCTTTGTTCTTACTGTAAGTTTACTGCATCGTCTGCCTTTTTCGTTTTAATTTTTCAACACTAACAATATTAACTCCCTAATACGTAGACCCGTTGGTGCGTTTGTGTGGCAAACATGGCGCTGCAGAACTAAACCCATTGCAATTATTTGCTGTGATCCCATTTTATACTTCCTTATTTTCTCTCGGTTGAAAATGTCCAATGCTTCATCGTGTTAGAGAAGGCCACGGGAGAAGTGGTAAACATCAGAGGTAGAGGTTCAATTTTTGCTTCGATCTTTGTTTACTAGCGGTCTGCTTGGAAACTGGCCAGGAACATCATTAATGCAACAGAGGAGAGGCATGTAGAGAAACGTCAGAGCTTGAGGAGAGTAAGAGAAGTTTGCGTGGCATCATAGAAACCTGTTATTGATTTCTATCAATATGTATGAACGCGCGCACACACACATACACGCACACGTACACGCACACGTAAACGCACACGCACGCACACGCACACACACACACACACACACTCACAAGCGCGTGTGCACACGCGCACGCACGCACACACACACACATGCACACCACGCAGCAAGCATGCACACGCATACACAAATGTACGCACACATACGTGAGCTACACATACACGTGTATGCCTTTGAACAAATGACTTTAGAAATAGAACAATTTTAATTGATGCCCCCAAACAATTGTTTTCAGTTAATGATTTAATGGTAGTGACATCAATAAACCAATCCTATTTGTTCAACATTCCTGTACTGTTCCATGGTTATGTTTTCTGTTTTTCTCAAGCACGTGTAGGAAGAGATATTGTAGGGGATGTATACTCGGCCTTTCTAAGGTATTAGATAATAATTATAGGCGATATAAGGAATGGTGATCAGATGACAGAAACACTAAAAAGTATTTCAAGATAACATTAGCTACTGAAAAATAGGGTGCCGTCCACTTCGCCTACGCGCGTTTCGCCTACTCTTTGATGTACGTAATCTGCCGCTTCATTTGCATTTATGGTGTCGGCTGTGTCGTTTCGCCCACACCGAGTGTCCACCGCATCCCTAGTAGTTATAAGTCGACTTTTGTCTCTGTTTATTTACATTTGAGCTTGCTGTTTGTATTAAACCGAGAGCGCACTGCAATTAGAATGAAGGTTTGTGAGTCTGTCTCTCTGCATCTCTCTGTGTCTCTGTGTCTGTCTCTGTCTGTCTCTGTCTCTCTGTCTCTCTCTCTCTCTCTCTCTCTCTCTCTCTCTCTCTCTCTCTCTCTCTCTCTCTCTCTCTCTCTCACACACACACACACACACACACACACACACAAAGGTAAACCTTCACAGCTTCTAAGTGTATCTTAATAATCGCGGCCATCAAAAGATGTTTTTCTATTGCAAATGATTTAACTTAACTTTGTGATGACAGTCAAAGCAAAATGAGTACATAATAATTGGGGTAATCATTCACTTGACCTGGGAAGCATTAAACATTACTTCCAGTTATAAAGATGGTGTGTCATTATTTAGGCGAAACGAGACTACTTATAAGTTAGTCAATGAAACGTGAGTAGGCGAAACCCGCGTAGGCAAAACGCACACACCGGAAAACGCACCGGAAAAATATATTGGCAGGGGTTGACGAATTGTACACAATAAACACTTGGGGAAAAAAAGACTTCGATTATGAATGACCACGCGCTACGAAGAGTTTTAGAATATGGTTCGTGAACACGTCCACATACATGTATATAGTGTTCTTCACGAACCGGCCATGCGTTGTTGCTACAGCTGTTACTAAATGGACACCGGATGTATAATGTCAGATTTGTTTCCTGATATGATTCCAGTCTCCCTCCCATCAAATATGCATGCCAACGATGATGGCTGCAGAGCCAGTTGGTCTGTGTCATTATAACGTCGTCTGATGGTGATTATGGACCATTGACATTTTCCGCCACTGGTTTGTGAAATGGGGGAGGGGTAGTGGGTTGGATGTACAGTAGATGGATGGGTTGATTCTGATGTTACGAGAAGTGTATTAGGCATTAGGTACTTTATAATCACAGAGATGTCTCTTTGAAATTCGGGTTGCTCCCACCTGGAGAGCGCGTCGCAGCTAGAGGCGCGACACCCAATTTTTGTTTTTGCATGCGATTTTTGTGCGACTGGTGAGGAAGGAAAGGGGTGGGTGGGTAAATTTTGATCAAATGACAACTTTTTCGTTGCCACTGGGTTTAGCGTGTGCTAAATGCATGGGCACACTGGACCTCGGTTTATCGTCTCATCCGAAAGACTCCACGTTCAGACCGTAAGGCCTAGTGCAAAGTGAGAGGAAAAATCCCCTGTACCCAGGTTCGAACTCGGGTTTACTTGACACGAGGCGAACACGCTACCAGTGTGCCACTCTACACCTGTGGGTGTGGGTCGTTTAAAAAACCCATTCTAGTCTATGTTGTTTTTTTTAAAGGACACTATTGGGGTTCATATTCTTTCTATGTTACAGATTAAGGTGACTAACATACACAGTATATCTCGTTGTTCACCCACCCCTCCCTCCCTCCTTCCTTGTCCCCTTGTCACTTGGCTTCTTTGCCGTCTTCATCGTTTCTGGCAGAAATAACACTGAGCACTACATTCCCATAATGCTCAAAACGCGTAAGCCTGCATTGTATCTGTGACCGTGCATTCCCGCGCGCGCAGACAAACACACACATACATACGCACACGCACACACACGCACGCGCGCGCACACACATACACACAAACAACCCCCCCCCTCCCCCCACCCTCACACGCACGCACACACACGCACACACACACACACACGCACGCACGCACGCTTGCACGCACACACGCACGCACGCACGCACGCACGCACGCACGCACGCACACACGCACACACGCACGCACGCACGCACACGCACACACACACACACACACTATCCCGATGAAAGTTGATCTTGGTAGCAAGTGTCACGGCAATGATACTGCTATTTGTCTTGACAGCGTGAAGACATTTTCCCCGAGGAATTCTCTTGACTACCAACCAAGCGTAGCTACTGCGCTGATAATTATTGCGAGGCTGAATCCCACTCGGGTTTAAAATATAATAATCATATCATTAGTTAGTTCTGAATGTAATGCCTTTCCTGTTAACAGGCATCAGAACTGTCAGAGGATCAGCTAATTTCAGGGGATTGAGAATTTCTGACAGAGGATTGGCCTCTTCTGTCAGAGGTTTTGACTGTTTATTGAGTGTGATTTTTTCTGTTCAATAGCATTTTAAAGTGATTCCTCACTGCGTAAAGCCTTTTTGGTCATGTTGGGAACTGATTTCAGCGTTGTCCCTCTATAGTCTGGGGCCTTGATGGCCCTTGGACCGCGGTTTTCAGAGGATTGAACTTCAGACTATTCTGATGCCTGTGTTAAACATAATAATTATAGTGTTACGTCCACTTTTTTCCAGGGACGGTTAGTTCCATCTGGTTGTTGGTGTGGATGTTGAACCAACATGTACCTGACTAATATTTATAGCCACGTGTTGTTGTTATCTGGTACTCGTTATATATTATGGCCACCACCTGTTATGACTATTCCAACACATTCTTCGTTCGTTTTGTTGTTACTGTCAACAGCGTTGATTCCCTCCCCCCCCTCGTTTTCTTTCATTTCAAATAGACTCTGCGTTAAAATGCCCATGGTTAGTTGTAATTGGACCTTTTACATTTTTGGGAGTAATCTTTAAATACTTGTTATTTTATATCTCTCTGTGTCAAATACACACTGTCAAATGCGTCAAATACACACTGTTACAATTACATTTCACTCATATGCCAGTTTATAATGCTCGTCTTCAGAAATGGCTCAAACAAAATGCATTGAAGGTAAATGATTCCACCCATTCATTCCCTCGACCTCGTCCCCATAAGTCTTCCGAACACGCTATATATCCACACGAGCGAAGAAACAGATAACTTTAGTATGCTACAAAAGTACTTCAAGAAATTGCGTACTGCACTGAGTACAGCATTACAGCCTTGCCTTGAACAGGTGTTTTGAAGAAAATGCAATCAAAAAGGAACCGCAATCCTGTATTTGTTGTATTGTTTCCTCTGTATCTTGTGTCGTTTTATGTGAACATAGGGGAAGACGGGGTAAAAAGCGCATGGGCGGGTAAGAAGCCCACCCCAATTATCTCATGAAATAAAGAAAATGTCAGTCAAATTTGCCCCTGAGACGAATGCTAGACATTAACGCTCGGCTCATGGGCAAAATGAGACTGAAATTTGCTTAATTTCATGAGATAATTGGGGTGGGCTTCTTACCCGCCCATGCGCTTTTTACCCCGTCTTCCCCTAGTATTGTTTCATTAGTAGGCCTATATTTTCTGGTTTTCTCCAAGCGGAGATCAGAAGGCGACAGCTGGGTCGTCGTGTGAAGAACATAATTATGAGGATGGTGATTCCATCCTGGTTACCTGTTGATGGTTATCACTTCCAAAGTAGCTATGCAAAAAGGGCAACACTCCTACGAGTGTTTTTAAAAAATATTCTGCGATCTGTACAAAACTGTCAAATGATCACACAAAAATAGAAGTGTTAGAAGTACAAGAGTTGGTTATCATATATATGACAGGAAAGGTGATGACCGACGATAGCATCATATGTCTGTGCGAATAGTGTCACATACAAAGAGATGGGGGGGGGGGGGGGGGGGGGGGGGGGATGGGGGGCGTTTTAGTTTTAGATATAAAGTGGCTGAAATGTTGAAAGAGGATAACTATGTATATTTAACGTTAAATCTGATTTTGTTCTTTTTATGTTAAGCTTGATGTGAACGTTAATGCTGAATGGATCCACAGTGTCGTATAAGCGACGTTGACTAACGCGGGTCATTGGGTGGGTGGGTGTATGCCTTGCTAGTAACGCCTGGTAATTGACCAGGCGGGCACAATGAACTGTCCATCAATTTGATCGAGATGTTGACATAATGGGATCTGATTACAGTGACACCCCCCCCCCCCCTCTCTCTCTCTACTTTTAAGTCAATTATCCGTGAGTGTTCGAGAGAATAGTTTTCAATACATCATATTATTATGTAGGCCAAATCAAGCTTAACTTTGCATTCTGTGTATTTCAAATAACGGAAGAAAGTTAAACTTAGCTTGCTTAACATCACTTTACCATTTCCTGTTTTGCCCTCTTGGGTTTATGTCAGTGTGTGTTGTATGTGATTGAATGTTAGCTCATTGATTAAAATAACCAGCCGCGTACCGAAGCTGGTCTATGTTTTCACTGCTGTCTGTCTGGCTGGCTGACTATGTATGTGTGTATATCAACACGATTCCGTTTGAACGTTTGAACGTTTGAACCTAGGAGGCTCAAATGTTGCACATAGATAGGTACGTAAAATATCTAAGCCAAGGTCGAAGATGAAGATCATGGGTCAAAGGTCAAGGTCACTGGAGGGAAAACGTGGCGCGCGGCT
>CM065691.1:35947899-35962899 GCA_017654935.2 Phymorhynchus buccinoides
GAGAGAGAGAGAGAGAGAGAGAGAGAGAGAGAGAGAGAGAGAGAGAGAGAGAGAGAGAGAGAGAGAGAGAGAGAGAGTGTAGGCCTATGTGCGAGTCTAGGGCGTATTCGCTATTGAGCTGCCAGTGTTTTAAATTAAAGGATTCTGTGTTTTGAATTTCTGAAAAAAAATTGTCAGTTCACTGTATTAAAAATAAAACCAACACAGAAACATCGATGTCGTCGGCGTTGCCAGGCAACGGAGTATTTTTGGAGCGTGTGCATAAGCCTAGACGACAAGGAAAGACCGCTGTGTATGACATTTTGTCGCCACAAAAGAGAAACGATGGTTCCTTTGTCAGTCTCTGTCACTAAAACGTCAGATGACGTAGAAAACCGGGAGATGGGATTGCTGAATATTATTGGACTTTTAAAGGGAAAGAATAAGTCAGCGAATAACATTGAACTTCTAGGTAATAAACAGTTTCTAGTTTGCACAGCTTGCTGATCTCACGCACACAAAGTTCTTGAAATCGGATCCCTCTCATCGTAGACGTATGTATGCTAGACTGTCGTTTCCGACAATGACTGCCAGATAGCAGAGGGGGCAGATGCTATTCTGGCGGGCTGGGCGATAATTTGCTTATAGGGGAGATGCCTTGCCCAGGGTACATCCCCACTCTCTCGGCCAAAGGGATTTGAGAACACAGCTGGCGTTGAGGAAGGTCCCCAAAGGCCAGCCCATCCCTTTGGCTGCAGCACCAGAGCCGATGCAAGGGCCCCCCTCGTTCGAGAGTCATAGCCTTCGACAAGAGACTAAACTGTACCCTGATTGTCCATGACTGTAGAAAACCATCTATCGTACAGCTCTCATGTTGCCGTTGGCCCCTACTACAGGCTAATGTCAACCAGTGATGGAAGCCATTTGAGTAAAGCATCGTAGACTCAGCTCACTTACTAAAGAACATCAATAATGATGCTATCCAAAGTTTGCCACCTTCTGCTGTCAATCTGCACCTCTGTTAGTTTAGACGCAATGTCGTCTGCTTGGGAAATCGAAGGCAGACGGAGCCACCGGCATTCTTTATGACGATTACAAACCGACCGATTCACCCTCTGTGCCTTTTCATTAAAAAATGATCTCCTTTTTCATTATTATTATGAATTAGTGCTGCATTTGAAAATAACAACATCTGTTAGACACTATCTATATCTTCTGATATTATCTATTATATTCCGAGTTGAGCATAGTAATGTTTCAGAAGACACAGGTGGAAAGAATGATAATCCTTTAATAAGAATGTGTCAGAGTACAGTTATTGGTAATTTATGACATATTCCTGCGAAACATCAAACTGAACTTGCCTTTTGCTAATGTTGATACCTTAGGCCTAATTGCGATATTTTACGTGACGATTTTCTTAATTTCAGTTTCTTGTTTAGTTGTGGTTTTGTATGCAGTATCGCTAATTGCCACTTGAAAGCTATATTTTCCCCTATGCTACGCTTTCTTTCTCTATTTCTGTCTCTGTCCATTCGCCAATCCCCCTAATAAGCGTACATCGTGCGCACGCGCGCTCGTGTGTGTGTGTGTGTGTGTGTGTGTGTGTGTGTGTGTGTGTGTGTGTGTGTGTGTGTGTGTGTGTGTGTGTGTGTATGTATGCGTGCGTGTGTGCGTGTGCGTGCGTACGTGGGTGGGTGCGTGTGCGTGTGTGTGCGCGCGCGCCACTCTCCAACTCTCTCTGCCTTGTGTGTATTTCTGTTCCTCTGTCGCTGTCTCTGCCTCTCGCTTTGCATATACTTATATATATCTCTCTCTTTTCATTATGGCACAGTTTTACCTCAGTTCAAGTCGTCTTCAAATCGACTGTTTTTAACGTTTTCTGAATATCACGGCTGGCATCAGCACTCAGCTGCAGACACAGACATAACAACAGACATCGAGACAGAAGGTTTGTGCATAAAATCAATGAGGACGCTATCTTGTCACAGCACAGGTGCACGTCATAAACGCCTCCAGTGTCCACCGGGAAGAGCAAGGGTAGGGGAGGGGTAAGGCAGGGATGGGGTGTGTGTGTGTGTGTGTGTGTGTGTGTGTGTGTGTGTGTGTGTGTGTGTGTGTGTGAAGGGGTGGATGATGTGGAATGGGAAATAATGGGGGGGGGGGGGGGGGGGGCAGGCGCTTGGGAAAAGATTTAGGAATCTCCCAATGTGCTGAGTGTCTGGGTCAACTATCTGTCTGTCTGTCTGCCTCTGTCTCCCTCTGTCTGTCTTTCTGTCTCTGTCTCTGTCAGTCTGTCTCTCTCTGAACGCAGGTCCGCATGCACCCTAACGGCAGTCCTTTTTTTCAGTGTCCTTCAATGAAAGTGTATAGTTGAGGAGGTTCAAGTAATTAGTGCCCCGTCAGTCGCCAGGCCTTCAAGAAGTCTCAAAGTGCAGCTGTGTCAACACAGATCAATAGTATGTCGATTACAGGCTGTTTAATTCTAAATTTTCCTGGTTAAATTCTTTATATATCTACAAACACAGATCATATACTAAGTCGACTACAATCTGTTTTTGTCTAAACTTTCTTTGTTACATTCTTTAGCAACCAACCAACACAGATCAGTAGTAGGGGAAGACGGGGTAAAAAGCGCATGGGCGGGTAAAAAGCCCACCCCAATTATCTCATGAAATGAAGCAAATTTCAGTCTTATTTTGCCCATGAGACGAGCCTTAATGTCTAGCATTCGTCTCATGGGCAAATTTGACTGAAATGTTCTTTATTTCATGAGATAATTGTGGTGGGCTTCTTACCCGCCCATGCGCTTTTTACCCCGTCTTCCCCTATGTCGATTACAGCCGACTACAGTCTGTTTCTGTCTAAACATTCCTTGTTAAATTCTTTATTTATTTACCAACATAGTTCAATACTAGTCCATTACAGTCAGTTTCTGACTAAACTTTCCTTGTTGCATTCTTTAACAACCAACCAACACAGATCAATAGTATATCGACTACAGTCTGTTTCTGTCTAAACATTCCTTGTTAAATTCTTTATTTATCTACCAACACAGTTCAATACTAGTCGATTACAATATGTTTCTGACTAAACTTTCTTTGTTATATTCTTCATCTATCTACCGTCACAGCTCAATACCAAGTCGATTACAATATGTTTATGTCTAAGCTTTCCTTGCTGCATTCTTTAACAACCAACCAACACAGATCAATAGTATGTCGATTACAGTCTATTTATGTCTAAATGTTCCTCGTTAAATTCTTTTTCTATCTACCAACACTTAGCACACGTTAAACCCAGTGGCAACAAAAAAGTTGTCATTTGGTCAACATTTAGCCCTCTCCCCCCCCCCCCCCCCCCTTTCCTTCCTTATCAATCATACAAAAAATCGCATGCAAAAAAACACAAAAAAACATGGCTGCGATGCGCTCTCCAGGTGGGAGCAACCCGAATTTCACAGAGATGTCTCTGTGACTATAAAGTACCTAATACCTAATATACACAGTTCATTACTAGTCGATTACAGTCTGTTTGTGTCTAAACATTCCTTGTTAAATTCTTTAGCAACCAACCAACACATATATCCATCAATAGTGTGTCGTTTACAGTCTTTTTCTGACTAAACTTTCCCTGGTTAAACTCTTTAACAACCAAAGAACACTGATCAATACCAAGTGGATTACTGTCTGTTTTGGGCTAAGCTTTCCTTGTTACATGTTTTAACAACCACAGAAATCCCAGATCAATATCAAGTCTACTTTCCTGGGTCTGTATTCACGTTGAGATAGCATGAGACTTAGCATGATGCTAACTCAGAAGCTCTTCCAATGTCCTATAGGATTTAATAGGACTTTTGGAAGAGCTTCTAAGTTAGCATGATGCTAAGTCTCATGCTATCTCAACGTGAATACAGGCCCTGGTTAACAACCAAAAAACACAAAAACACTGATAGTGGATTACTGTCTGTCTTGGGCTAAGCTTTCCTTGCTACATTTTTTTTAACACCCACATAAATCCCAGATCAATATCAAGTCTATTACAGACTGCGGACACGACACTCACTGGAAGTTAAAGTCGCCTTCCAGGTTCTATCCTTGTTTGTCGATCTTCTCCCTCTGCCTTTCTCACTCTTTCCGTTTGTATTCCTTCCAACTATTGCCCTCTTGCTGTTTGTTCGTCTGCGTCTTTCATTGTCTGCCACTATGTGTGTCTGTTTTTGCACTTTTCGCTTGCTTTGTGACTATCTCTTTCCATCACCCTCTATCTTGTGTCTGTTTCTCTTTGTCTTTCTCAATCTCTTTCTGTCTTATGTATCTTTTTCTCTGCCTGAGTCACTTTTTGTCATTTGTCTTTTTTTCTATCTCATGTTTTCTCTCTTTTGTTTTGTTAAATAAAGCATTGACAACTGTATTAATTGGAATGGGAGTGCTTTATAGCTGTACGCAATTCAACAATTCAGGTATCTGTTATATTAGCCTGCGTTTATTTATTTATTAAGAAAATGTATACAGCGCTTAACCTTCAAGCTCTTGTGATCAGAAATACTGTTGTCATCTTTCAAATTCAAATTCAAAATTACTCTATTATATCCCAAGGAGAAATTTTGCCCAGTTGCCGTACAACAGATATATAAGAAGTGTGTTTACAATTGAACTGTTAAAGATTCAAATTTGACTGCATAGTTTAATCACTTTTTGTTCTTGCCCATGTTGAGATAAGTTTTGTACGTCCTCTCCTGTCATTGTAATTGATAACGAGCAGTTTATTGTTGAGTTAGTTTGTTTTTGTTTCCAATTTCTTCGATTTTAATGTTCAGATCAATGCATCGTATCTGTATGTAAAATCAATAGGGGTGTATGTTGTGCTAGAGAGAGAGAGAGAGAGAGAGAGAGAGAGAGAGAGAGAGAGAGAGAGAGAGAGAGAGAGAGAGAGAGAGAGAGAGAGAGAGAGAGAGAGAGAGAGAGAGAGAGAGAGATATTGTGTGTGTGTGTGTGTGTGTGTGTGTGCGTGCGTGCGCGTGCGTGTGCGTGCGTGCGTGCGTGCGTGTGTGTGCGTGTGTGTGTGTGTGTGTGTGTGTGTGTGTGTGTGTGTGTGTGTGTGCGTGCGTGTGCGCGTGCGCGCGTGCGTGCGTGCGTGTGCGTGTGTGTTCTTCGATTGTCCGTCCTTCCACTAAAAGTGATTCAGACAATATTATTTATATCGAGGTGTGATTTTGATGCGGGAAAGTGTGAATGGTGTGTCTATGAATGTATGTTAGAAATTAATTGAATAAGTGATAAGGTAATGATACAATCCTAACCCCCCCTCCCTCCACCCCCCACCCAACAAACATCTACAAACTGAATGTGTCAAGTCAAGTCAAAATTATCTTTAATGACGATAAAAGAGTAAGCTACAAGCTTTTTTTTCATCCTGTCGTCATGAAAAGAAAAAAAAACCCATACTGAATCAAATCAAATATAAAGATCAACAATGAAAATTGGCGTAAGGAACCAAAGCACAATGAACAAATGTAAAAAACCAATCATACATAGATCATGACTAGCAAATACAATATGTACAAAATAGAAATAGAAATGCAATCATAGTTTGAAAGGGAGAGAGCAAGAGAAAAAAAGATTGAGACATAGAGGCTGATAGAGACACCGTAAAGAAGAGACAAATAAATAGGAGCCTGATAGAGTGTGTGTGTGTGTGTGTGTGTGTGTGTGTGTGTGTGTGTGTGTGTGTGTGTGGTGTGTGTGTGTGTGTGTGTGTGTGTGTGTGTGTGTGTGTGTGTGTGTGTGTATGTGTGTGTGTGTGTGTGCGTGTGTGTGTGTGTGTGTGTGTGTGTGTGTGTGTGTGTGTGTGTGTGTGTGTGTGTGTGTGTGTGTGTGTGTGTGTGTGTGTGTGTGTGTGTGTGTGTGTGTGTGTGTGTGTGTGTGTGTGTGTGTGAGAGAGAGAGAGAGAGAGAGAGAGAGAGAGAGAGAGAGAGAGAGAGAGAGAGAGAGAGAGAGAGAGAGAGAGAGAGACGCAAGATGCAAGACGCAAGACGCAAAACGCAAGATGGTTTATTCAGAGAGGCCATTGGCCCATTTGAATGGGAATGTACATGAAACATCAAACTAAACAGCTACTATAAGCAAATATATGCACAAACTTTCATTTACGAAGTCAGCACTTCTCTGAACCTAAATGCTTTACGTAAAAGCACACACAGGTTTTTCACCATATTTGTTTGAACTCATGAGGACATTCAATCTAAACATGCAAGGTTGTCGGTGGTATTTCTGAGGAATTATTCTCTGGCGAATATCTTTGAATACAGGACAACACAAAACAAAATGCAATTCGTTTTCTTCACTCTCTAGACATAGAGGGCAAAGCAAATCATTACGCACGTGCTGTCTATATCGTAACTGATGACTTTTTATGTCCGATACTCCTAGTCTAAATTTAGCTAACAATTTCTTTGAATGCATATCAAGGTCAAATTTCAAATAACTCTGTACACATCGCATATCACAATTAACAATATTTCTATAAAAATCGTATCTACTACTTGCTTGAATGTGATCATTCCACATTTGCCACCTACAGTCAATAAGCCTTTGGCGGAAAAGACGAAAAAACAAATGTTGATTACCAACTCCCTGGTTCAGCCACACATCCCCAAAGCCATACTCACATGAAAATAAACGTACCTTTGAAACCCAGTTTTTCTTCCCTCTATTGTCTAGATTCAGCAGCATGTCGTATGATTTACGAGGTAAACCCATGATCTTCCATACACAGTAGTCTAAACCAGTACTTAACACATCTTATGGCTGAACAAATAAACAATGGGTATCGATTAGTTTCTCCATAGACTAAGTCATTTGAAACCCGTTTATCTAACCCCAAGAATCTTTTTAATGCGAATAAATGCACTGCTTCACAATGCACAACCGCATTCTGTAATCCCCAAATGTCTGCCCCATATAGTAGCATAGGTTGAATTGAGAGAGAGAGAGAGAGAGAGAGAGAGAGAGAGAGAGAGAGAGAGAGAGAGAGAGAGAGGGGGGGGGGGGGACATGCAAAAAATCTAACTTACAAATGCAGAGAAAACCCCGTAAAACCACTCAGGTGTAAAGCGAAAAAAAATAAATGAGACAGATCACTAGAATTCACCCCCCCCCCCCCCTTCAAATTGAAAATAACACATATAAAACACATAGCATTGACACACAAAGCCCTCATGTTCATAAACATCATTGATTAGTTTACAGGGTGTCAATAAGGAACACAACAAATTAATGGAATATATTGTGTATCGCATTACGACCCCAACAAAGCCTTCATTTTGACAAGTAGCGTTGGTTATTTTACAAGGCTTCAATCATAGTCTTTTTAAGTGCCTTTTTAAAAGCTTGTCTTGAAGGACACAGTTTTAAAGAAGAAGATAGATTATTCCATGCTGTACCCCCTGAGTAAACAAAACTAGACTTGTATAAATTATTTCGGGGTCTGGGAAAGGAGAGTGAATGAGTATGTCGATTTGGGTTGATGGTAAAACTGTCGATAATTTTCTTAGGAGCGACTTCATTCACCATGTTGTACATGCAAAGGCAAAAGTGTGTGTGTGTGTGTGTGTGTGTGTGTGTGTGTCTGTGTGTCTGTGTGTGTGTCTGTGTGTGTATCCATGCGCGCGTGCGTGACTGCGTGACTGCGAGGGCGCGACATGTGTTTGCGTGTATGCGTGCCTCTCTGAACAGTGCATGGTGTTAACAGCAGTTTTAGAGGGAGGAGGGCCATGGGGTAGTCGAGGAAGAGATGGACGGAGGAAGAGGAAGGGAAAGGAACAGGACAAGTAAAATGTTATTTTGTATATAGAATCTATCACCTTACTCTTCCTGAGGTCATTCTTGCTTTCCTGAATGAAGAACATCGCGTGAAGAAACGATGCTGAAATAAATAGCAGCAACGCACTTCAGGGCTAAATAAAAACCCCCCCCCCCCCCCCCCACAAAAACCAACCAAAACAGGTCTGCTTCAGCACGCGAGTTTGTCACACAGAGCCCGTTCTCCCCGTCTTGTCATCGCCCGCTACCGCCTGCTGTCTTCCTTCCTTTCTTTCTTTCTTTACTCTCCCAGCGACAATATTTAGAGCGGTGACAGCGGAAAGGAAAGTGCAGTCTCCGTCTGTGTGTGTGTGTGTGTGTGTGGCACGAGACAAGCGACAGGCAACTGACAAGAGAGAGAGAGTGAGAGAGGGAGACAGCCCGCAAAAGAGGCTGCTTGGCTGGAATGATGGTCGTTGACGGCTTCTTGTTGAAATGGTGGAGCTGGTGTCTTCGGAGAGCGGTGCAACAATGATGTTATGTGCGGGTTTCTGGTGCACCGCTGATTGTTGTGTGATTGTGGCGATGGTTGTGCTCTTCGTAGATTGCGTCGTGGAGGGAGATTAACGATCATCATGGTTTGAAAAGTTCGGGTTGCTGGGGATTCGGGGAGGGAACATTTTGAGATCGTGTCTGTGTTTTTATTATAATAATAATAATAATATTTAATAATAATAATAAATAATAATAATATAATAATAATAATGACTCACTTACCTCCTGATAATACCAGGAGCTCAAGGCGTTTACAATGACAAAATATGAATGGTTAAATTTAGAACAATGCGAGTTTTGCAATGACAAAATTAATGTGTGTGTGTTAACAATGCGTGTTTGTGTGTGTGTGTGTGTGTGTGTGTGTGTGTGTGTGTGTGTGTGTGTGTGTGTTTTTAGTGATCGTGTTTGGCGAAGAAATGGGTGATGAAATGTGAGAGAGGGTTGAAGATAAAACAAAGATAGAAGAATTAGGTTAAATGATTATAAAGGTAACCTTCAGTTATCGGGAATTTTACTAATCGGTACTTGATATAGCATTTTGTCTGTCTGTCTGCCAAACCCCCCCCCCCCTCTCTCTCTCTCTCTCTCTCTCTCTCTCTCTCTCTCTCTCTCTCTCTCTCTCTCTCTCTCTCTCTCTCTCTCTCTCTCTCTCTCTCTCTCTCTCTCTCTCTCTCTCTCTCTCTCTCTCTCTCTCTCTCTCTCTCTCTCTCTCTCTCTCTCAGCTAAAAGGTGTATTCTACACACACACACACACACACACACACACACACACACACACACACACACACACACACACACACACACACACACATAGGACAATAAGCTATTTTCTATTTAGGGACTTAAACTGAAGTAAGACAATATCATACCAATAAGTGCAATCATTAGATAAAATACAGCATCGTCTTCATCTTTAAACAATAACAAAAAGTACATAATCCCCAACTGTAGGGTGCATGGTATAGACATGAAAGATGAAGAAGGGTTGTAAAGTTCAATATGTAGCTTTAAATAGGTCTGCATCTTGAAAATCACCAAAAGGAACAAATCAGAAAAAAACCTTTGAAAGTGAGCTGAGGTGAATGTGACAAGTCTCAAAATGCTAGTATGCAAACAAACAAACAAACAAACGACAAACATGTATTTTCTTAGAAAGCAATAATTATTGGTTAATTGCATTGTAATACCGATTTTCATTTGACGATCCGACGCTTTCAGCTAGAACCTGGAATAATCGTAATCAAAATACCATATACTAGTTTTAAATGGATTCACTAAAATATTACTGATTGGGAAAGTAAAGTATAACAAGAAAGAAAACGAAAAAGAAAAGAAGCTCATATGCCTTAATTGCCATTTGCCAGAATGGCGGATAACAGCAGGAAAGAGCAGATCACATCAGGAACATGTTATGTTAATGACTCAACTGATGAGTTTATCCAGCTTTTTAAAAGTGACGGGAAATGACGTTTATAAGTTCACAACAGAGGCTGCTACGAAAGACTCCATTTTGATGGACACGGTACCGTTGGAAGATAATAATGTTAAAATTGTGCAAGTGAAAAGAAGCAGAAGAAAACAGTAATGTCAGAAAGTGACACACATGTTCTTTACCCATTTGAGTGTTCTGTTTTCATTCTATTATCGCACGCACACAAGGCAATCTCAGCAATACATAGACATCCATTGTTTGACAATCCATTCGTTCCAACATCCTTACCAGTGTATCGCATTACCTATTCAATCGAATGTTTCTTCCCTTAGGCGTGCTTCGTTCCTACCTGTACAGCACGTTTTGGCACTCAGTATTTACAACGATCCCAACGTGACAGTGAAGCTCGTTATGTCTGGACTTCACTGTGTGCTTCAGAGCCTGTTATATTATATCAATAAGCCTAATAAAAACAACAACAACAGATGAAACCTTTCTTTTAAGGTATGGTAATTTATGATTTAGATGCTTTAGGGTCCAACGTTTCCGGAAATAGGCACACTGGTCTGCATTTCAACTAATGATTAAATTAAAAGCGATGATCTTTTCGATGTTTATTAAGATCGTTTTTAAAGCCATTTAACACTCTTGCCGTTAGGCTACTACGTTCTTTCATAATGAGTTCCAAATATTAATAATCAGGTGTTCAGAAAAGCGCATAAAGATTGGATTGAAGTCATGGGTTATTTGCTGATCATTGTTAGTTATGTCATATTGTGGTATAGTTAGCGTACTACGACATGAAAGAAACTTAAGTGCCTCAGACAGTTTTTCGTGTCATCATAGCTGACGTTTTTGACTTGATTGTTAAATAACTTTCAATCTTTCTTCATTGCTTATATTTGCTATTAAGAATTAAAAAAATGATAAATACATAGCATTTGTATTGCGTCTTTCCTTAAGTCGGCCTACGTTAAACTGAAAGCGCTTGCATTCACGGACTCACACGCATACACACTAACATAAATCATGTTCTCACATTCATTCAACCACCTGTTTGATAATGACTTCTTTGGTAAATATCCTCCAAACATATAGGCCTATTTTAATGGGCCCAATATGCATTTTCAGTACTGGCAACTGTACCACATTAGCATAAGATATTAAAGAATTGTTTTAATATAAAAAGGATTGTTTTAATATAAAAAAACCCAACTGTTTTCCTTTTTGTTAACACGAACTTTTCCATTCCTTCTATAAGTTGCACGCTATGCTTTTTAATGCTAAATTCGTATACAAATATATGATCGTACACACACCGTGGAATGATAATGAATTAAGCTGCGTATACTGTACATTCATACACGACATGAAGGAAGTTTGCTCGCTATGAGCTTTCAGCTAAAGTGACATTTAGAAATTAACAGAAATCGAACAATGTGCTGTGACAAGTCGTGTTATGATGCAATCGATTTTTCTCACAAAGAAAGTTAGTTTTCTCCAGCTTGTCTATTACGTCGTTGTGGCAACGGAGGATATCTTTGTTACATGAATAACGCGGCATTTGAAGTGGTCTATTCTGGGAACATTCTCTCTACTGTGTGTGTTTTATACAGGTGACAAAAATATCGGTTCCTTTGTGAACTCTGATTTATCATGATGGCTGAGCTATGTCTTTGATGGCAAAGCTGGATTGCGCGTATTCTTCTCCTTTCATTGCTGGCCTTCATTGCACCATCATTGTTTTGATGGGTCTGTTTACTTCAACTGGTTTGGCAATGCATCAATCGGGGAGCCAACGTACTCTGGAAAGTTACTGTTGAATCGTTTCTTCCGCCATCGTTTCCCCTGATCGACTCTTCGCGGACTGCGGGCGAAGCGCGTGTCTGTATGTTATGTGAGGTCATGAAGGAGGTCAAAGCGGCGGACGGGCCGACCATGGCGGCGCCGTGCATCGTGACGGAGGTGGCCCATCACACGCCCACCCCCATGCTCGCCATGCTGTCCCCGGTGAGGTCCCGGCGAGGCCGCACCATGCTGGCGGACACCAAGAACCACAAGGCGTCCACCCTCAGGAGGATGTACCGCGGCGACTCCTCCCCTCTGGACGTGGACCTCGACTCCTTGTCTCCCCCGTCCTCCTGCGACGTCTTCCTGTCCCCGGTGAGTCACCACCACCCGGCCATGAGGCCTCGCTCGCACTCGGAGTCCCGCATGGCCGATGTGGCCTACGACTGCTACCTGTCCAAGTCGTGCGTGCACTTCCTTCAGAGCCCCTCCGTCTTCAACCTGTGCCGCCTGCGCAAGAAGCTGGGCGGCTCGGACAAGCGGTGGATGGAGGACTTTCTGGAGAACCAGGGGCTGGAGCTGCTGTTCGAGTGCCTGGGGCAGCTGTCCCAGGGGCCGGGCGGGGGGTTCCAGGTGCTGGTCATGAGGCTGGAGTGCGTGCTGTGCATCCGGACCTGCGTCAACTCCCGCATCGGCCTCGACTACCTCATCACCGCCAGAGGGGCCTACGCCGGCAAGTTCTCCCTCGGTGGGTTTTAGTAGCTGTTGTCTTGTGAACATTTTACGTACTAGTCGTTGAAACGAGCAATGTTGCAGGCGCGTGTGTGCTATATATATATATATATATATCAAAGGTGTTAATGTCGAGATAAAATAAAAACCTGTCAAATTAAACAACCAAAACAAAACACACAAAGAAAACCAACAGAAAAAAGTAGTAATTAATTCAAACACACTAATAGCCCAGGTTACTGATTTAAACTTAAGGGGAAAGTTACGTCCACTAATCGAACTCTTTGACGTTACACCATTTCCTTCACTGACACACTGGGGTTTCCTTGTCAGTGAAATATTCATGTGTTGTCCAATCTCAACGGAAAACAAAACGGGAAAGGGAGCATGTCTGTGATTAGCAGAGACGGGAGTCGACTAGGCCTAGCTCAGTTATTGCAGTCGGTTAGTGCACCGACCCACCACGATTAAGTCCCTTGGTTTTTTTCTGGGTAGCTGTGACCCACATACAAATGTCCCCAACTTCAAATTGAGCCAGCTCTTTAAAACGATGTAAAGTTTTCAATTTGGGGGCATTTGTATGGGAATCAAACCTGGTCAAAGCAAGATTTCTTACTCGCTATAAGAGGGAAAACACGTGAAACACGTGATTTTGACACGTGATCTGGTGGGTTTTTAAACAGAAGAGACATGCTAAAATGAGCAATGCATGAATGAAAAGTCTAGACAACAGGCCACATTTCAGGTGACTATGTGAAGTATTTTGATAGATTTTTTAATGTATACTAGATCCATACGTTGTTCGTATTTCCATAATTGTTTAAGCATACAAATAAAAAACCGGTAAAGGTAAAGATGTGCCACACCCCCTGCATTTCTCGGTTAATTCTATTTTTCCGTTTTTGCCTTTCTTACCATACATAAAGCTGTATTTTAGGAACATCTTTAGCTAATAACCTTTTTGGAATACTAACCCTATTCCTAACCCTAGCCCTAAACCTAACCCTACCCCCCACTATGTACTGCAGTACACCGCGATTTTTCACAGTTGTGGTTCGTTGCGTTTTCCCGTCTTATAGGGTGGGGGGTAGGGTTAGGGTTAGGGTTAGGGTTAGTATTCCAAAAAGAATTTAAATCATTGTGGTGCATAAGGGCGACATTGGCGGTGAAAGGGTTAATTAATTTCCCGTCTGTTTTTGCACCCTACTACTTTGTTTCACACTATCTCCGTATGTCCGTCTTCCATTACGTACCCTGTCTTTCTCTCTGTCTCTATCTGTCTTTGTTCTCTCTCTATGTCTCAGTCTCTTTGTGTTTTGGGCTCTCCATGTTTTTAATCCCCGAGCCGAAGGTTCGGGGAGCTATTGTTTCTGTCTGATCCGTCCGTGCCTCCGGCGTGCCTCCGGCGTGCCTCCGGCGTGCCTCCGGCGTGCCTCCGGCGTGCCTCCGGCGTGCCTCCGGCGTGCCTCCGGCCGGCCGTCCGTCCGACTATTCGTCCGTTTTTCTCAAAAACTATTCAGTCTATCATCATCAAATTTGGTATACTAGTTTGCCAAGATGCAAGCTATCCACTGATGTATTTAGTTTTGCATTAAGGTCAAGGTCGCGCCAGTTACGGGGTTCAAACCCCAAAACACATAATCGCTAATATCTCGCGAAGTTTTGCATGTATTTCATGCAGTTTTTTTCCACAACATTTCTTGATGAATGGTCTATAACACAGTTGTCATGAATTTTTCTGTGGATAAGCCCGCTGTGCCCTAGGCCCTTTGTGTCACAGGCCCGATATGTCCCACTTCTTTCCGGCTGTCCATCCGTCCGTGCGTGCGTCCTGTTTTCAGTTATCAATGGTCTCCCCGCTGTGTGTACAGCCGACACATTCCGATTTTGGAGTAGCTCGGCGATGCTGCGAGGGGACTTTGCAGCCGCTCGTCGTTGCACTTGTTTCTTTCTGTATGTGTCTGTCTCTTTCTGTCCATTCTTCTGTCTCTCTTTGTGTCTCTGTATGTCTTCACGTCTCGTCTACTCTCTCCGTCCTCCATGTCTCTCACTCTCTCACACCATACAACTTTGTTATTATTATTATTATTATTAGAACATTTAGGACGCCTAATCAATTTAATGCCCTAGGCGTTTACAATATAAAAATATAATATACACATATAACACCACATATAATAATATTTAACATATAGCATAAAGAATGGGAAATAAAAATTACACAAACACCCAAAGACGGTCACACAAACAAACAGACATAGAATGTCCACGCGTGTGCGCAAGCGCACGCACACCACACACCCACACACGCGGACACCCACAACTAATTATATGCGCTCACCAAGCACAGACGTTCACTCTCAGACATTCACACACCAAGTCATGAAGGAAGGGATTAGTAGTTATTTAGGAAACAGATGAGTTTTGAGATGACGTTTGAATGTGGGCAGAGAGGATCTCTGGGCATGTGCAAAAAGTAATGAGCGTTTTGTTTTGCAGGATGAGCTCATTTAATAGTTTGAAACTGTCAGAGGTTTTCATCCATCTTAATCTTATCAATATAATTGGTAACGATAAAATTCAGCGTTACATTTTATTACAAACTTTCGGGGAGGGGGGGGGGGGTGGAGGAGAGAGGGACTCAACCCTCCTCCATGCTTTGGACCCACTCAACCGCAGCGCCGCCACGTGGTGAAAAGAGCGAGCTAA
>CM065691.1:35965399-35970399 GCA_017654935.2 Phymorhynchus buccinoides
AAAATCTCATATAATGCTATTTGATGCAGGAGGGTCTGTTCATAAGGCTCTCCCCATTAAAGTCAATAACATCACACTAAATTATGCTACAGATATTAAATTTCTTAGTATATATTACATCTAAGCTTTCTTGGAATCTACATTTGGAACATGCTGTAAATCAAGCAAGAAAATCACTTAACCTTCTTAAAGTAATTAGTAAACAAAGTTGGGGCCAAGACACACAAACCTTAATTCATTTGTCTTCCGCATTAGTTAGATCTAAATTATCATATGCACAAGAGGTCTTTTTTAATGCCCCCAAATACTTACTGAAAAAACTTCAAAGCATAGATTGTAAGGCATTTAGATTAGCCCTTGGTGTTCCCTTTCATGGTTCGATCTTAGGAACTTACCATGAGGCAGGTGTTTTACCTCTTGAAGATCATCGCAAATTAGCGTGTGCTAAATACATTTTAAGATGCTCTACAGTTCAAAATTCAAATCAAACGGAACTCGGCATAAGGTCTGACATCCATTTTCCTAAACGTGCTAAACGCATTCGTTCTAATAAAACTATATTAACATTTTCTTCTAAACTGTTGACAAAATCAGGTGTAAATCAAAAGAAATTGGCTGTGCGTTTTCCAGTAAGTCCCATTCCAAACTGGGAGCTTTGCAAGGCACAATTTGATTATAACTACACAACTTTATCTAAAAATGATAACATTAACATTCTTGCCTGTGAGGCTAAATCTCATATCAACAATTGTTATCCCAATCATTTCAAAATGTTTACTGACGGTTCTTTACTAGACAATAATGCAGGCTGTGGATTTGTCATTCCCACTTTATAAATCGAAAAATCTTTTTATCTTGGTAAAGACTTCTCCATTTTCACAGCTGAATTAGTAGCAATTTTAATGGCTATTCAGTATGTTGTAGATGTTCCATTTAACTTCTACGGTGTTCTTTTTTGTGTACATTCTAAATCTGTTCTTCAAGCTTTAGAATCAACAAGTCCAAAAACCAGGGCTGAAATCATTACAGAAATTAGAATACTTATCCATATTCTTATATCAAGAGGCATCACAGTTGATTTTTGTTGGATCCCATCTCATTGTTCGATTTCTGGAAATGAATGGGCTGATCGTACTGCTCGGGCAGGGGTAAACAAATCTGCTAATTCTACGGAAATTCACATTCCCTGGAGTTTGCAAGAAGGCTATTCTCTCTTACAAAGAGCTTCTTTTGAACATTTTGATAAAATCTACAAAGAATCTATGCTTCACAAAATACATAAACCTGAATCTTCCATAAAGTGATTCCTTAGTAAATTATGTATTTCTTAATAGAAATGTAAACAAACATCCAAGACGCCTTAAAACGTTTGTTTCACTACTTTATAGGCTTAAGCTAAATGCTTTTAAAACTAAATTCACCAAAAATCCTCAATGTGTATGTGGTGCTATTGATAATTGTACAACAACACACATTCTATATTATTGCCCTTATTTTGAATCGGCCCTTTCAGAATTCAGAAAAGATGAATCCAAATGTATATTCCAAGATGCCGTATCTCTTTTGAATTTTGTACAAACTTTAATGTTAAGTCCATTTGGCTCGTTTATATGATTGCTGTTGGGTTTTTGTTTATAGAATGTTTGCATTTTGATTTTATAATAGTTCAATTCTGGAGTTTTGTATTTTATTTTATTATTATTATTATGTTTAAGAAAAAAACCACTGTTTTAACTAAGCATGCATCCCCTAATGTTACATATAAATTTGCACTTTAAGCACACACAGATACACATGCACATACCCACGCGCACACACTCACACACACACTTTCATGTCTAATATCACTTCTAAGTGAAAAGACGTTAAATTAAAGAACAACAACAACAACACACACACATGAGTATTCGGGGGGTGCGTACATGAACTTATTAATACTTTTTTTGTTTGTTTTGTTTTGTTTGTGTGTGTGTGGGGTTTTTTTCATGTTTATTTCCTTCTTTAATTGTTGTGTTATAGATGGCTTGATGTAAAAAAGCAAACCATTATTGCTTATTCAATGTTCTATCTGAAAATAAACATTTTGACTTTGACTTTGACACACATACACACGCACGCACGCGCACGCACACACACACACACACACACAACCACACACACACACACACACACACACACACACACACACACACACACACACACACACACACAGAGAGAGAGAGAGAGAGAGAGAGAGAGAGAGAGAGAGAGAGAGAGAGAGAGAGAGAGAGAGAGAGAGAGAGAGAGAGAGAGAGAGAGAGAGAGAGAGAGAGAGAGAGAGAGAGAGAGAGAGAGAGAGAGAGAGAGAGAGAGAGAGAGAGAGAGAGAGAGAGAGAGAGAGAGAGAGAGAGAGAGAGCGCGCAAATGTGTGTGCGTGTGGTGGTTGTCGTTACCTTTTTTGTCACCCCAGAAATACCAATAGACTCTCTTAACCCAGCTGCTCTTTTTAGCATTCATTGCGTGTAGGAAAACTATCCTCGGTGATCCGTACTTTTGGGAAGAGGTGGTGGTGGTGGTGGGGAGGGACTATTTCCGTACCCAATCTGCTTATTGCACACAATTCTGGACACGCATCGGGCCTACTGCATTCTACCCTGCGATGGCCCTTTGTGAAGGGAACACAACAACGGTTTTATGCCAGAAGATACTATCATTCTTCTCGGGTGAAAGCCAGAAGCCAAGGTACTATCATTCTTCTCGGGTGAAAGCCAGAAGCCAAGGTACTATCATTCTTCTCGGGTGAAAGCCAGAAGGTGCTATCATTCCTCTCGCGTGAAAGCCACAAGGTACTATCATTCTTCTCGGGTGAAAGCCAGAAGGTGCTATCATTCCTCTCGCGTGAAAGCCACAAGGTACTATCATTCTTCTCTGGTGAAAGCCAGAAGGTACTATCATTCTTCTCTGGTGAAAATCAGAAGGTACTATCATTCTTCTCTGGTGAAAGCCAGAAGGTACTACCATTCTTCTCTGGTGAAAGCCAGGAGATACTATCATTCTTCTCTGGTGAAAGCCAGAAGATACTATCATTCTTCTCTGGTGAAAGCCAGAAGGTACTATCATTCTTCTCGGGTGAAAGTCAGAAGGTACTATCATTCTTCTCTGGCGAAAACCAGAAGATACTATCATTCTTCTCGGGTGAAAGCCAGAAGGTACTATCATTCTTCTCGGGTGAAAGTCAGAAGGTACTATCATTCTTCTCTGGCGAAAACCAGAAGATATATCATTCTTCTCGGGTGAAAGTCAGAAGGTACTATCATTCTTCTCTGGCGAAAGTCAGAAGGTACTATCATTCTTCTCGGGTGAAAGTCAGAAGGTACTATCATTCTTCTCGGGTGAAAGTCAGAAGGTACTATCATTCTCCCCCCCCCCCCTTTTTGTGATAATACCTTCTGGCTTTCACATGGAGAAGAATTATATATTCTAGTACCTTTTGGCATAGAATCCTCGAGACAAAATCGAGATTGATGAAGTGTATTTCTCTCTGAGAGTGAGTAACAGATTTAGAGATAGTATTTTGTTGGAAGGACATAGAGTTGGGGGTGGGGGTGGGTGGTTGGGGGAAGAATGACGGTAGACATTGCTGGGGTGATGGGGGTAGGCACGTGGAGGATAGAAATATAGTAGGGGAGGGGCAGATGGGGCGAAGTTAAATTTAAGGACAGTACTGTTTTCTCGTGCTTTTGCTTCTACATCCTCACCGACTGTACCTCTCTCTTTCCTTTTGTTCTTCTTCTTTCACCACACGCTCTATTGCCAAAGCATTATTCAGTTATAATGGGTCATGTGGCAGATGACCGCGTCTGCCTGAAAATGGCATTAGCAACATTGGCATTAGTACTGGTTTAGATACTATATCACAAATAGTTCTTTGCAATGGACAAACAAGAGCGCAGCAGTACCATCTGTGTTGTTGTCGGCAATCCCTTGTCTTTAGTTTCTTTGCTTCAATGTTCAGCGCCACCCACCTCATTTCAGCCTCCCCTTGTCTTGTATCAGAGATGTACATTTTAATTGAGATGGGGAGACCGGGCTGGTCCGCCCTTGGTGCAGGTCTCACTCTGTCATTTCGTACGTATTGCTAAGTGCTTTGCCCTGGAATCATTTAGAACATGTGATAGCCACATGCTATCCTCCCGGGTAAGTTGTGAGGGTGTGCATCAATTTGAGAAAAAGTTGAGAGCAAAACATGTGATTGTTGCTATTGTTTTGTAACAGTTTTCTTAATTGCAGTTTTCTTGTTTTTTAAATGAAGATAAATGTTGGGTTTTTGGTATTGAAAGGACGCTTAGAAATTGAAACTTCCGTGTAATTCTGGTGTTATTGAGCATTTCGTGGCATGAGCATGCGTGTGGCACCTTTGCCCCGGCCTATAGGTGGACCTGCCCTGCCTTGGGGCCAGTATGCCTACATAAGGGTGGGTGTACTTCGAGCAGAATGCATAAAAACCCTTTTGTGCTTTAACTGAATTTTCTATATACCGATGTTGTCCATACATGTACCTACATTGGTCTAAAACTGGAGCGTCTACTTCAGTTAGCTTGCGATTTGTAACCCGAAAAGCTGAAAGGTAGGCGGACCAGCCCCGTTCTCCCCTAATAACAATCTTTCACAACTGGTTGTACAGTAGATTCTCCTGTCGGAGGCATGGGCTTTGACACAACATTCTTGCAAAGAGGCAAGCAAGCAAACAAACAAACTAACCAAGCTTCCAAAGATTAACCCTTGCACCGCCAAAGTCGCATTTTAGCACCACAGTGATTTAACACATATGTCACTAAAAGCTTCAAATTGGGGTCTATTATCCAAAGACCCTATTGTCTTAGTTTGGGGAAGTAAGGATAGACCTTATTTTATATATGTCACAGAAGAATCCCCAATACTGCAGATAGATTTTTATTCTCTATCCAGGTAAATTTAATGGAACATTTTGGCTGCAATATGGCTGGCGGTGAAAGGGTTAA
>CM065691.1:35975399-35977899 GCA_017654935.2 Phymorhynchus buccinoides
GGGGGTTGTGTATTTTTGATTTTTTTTCTTTAATATGCTTAGTAATGTTTGTTTGTTTTCTGCAAAATTGTAATCTGTAAAAAAACCCGTTCAATAAAAAAGAAAAGGGAAAGGCAGAGAGACAGAGCGGCAGAAAGAATGGCAAACAGACAGACAGGCAGGCGGGCAGGCAGGCGGGCAGATAGACACAGAGATAGTGACAGACAATGAGAGGCAAGTAGAAGTAGAGCGAGAGACAGGCATGCAGGATGCGGGTAGAGACATACAGACACCTTGATAGAGCAAACGCAAGAGAGAGAGAGAGAGAGAGAGAGAGAGAGAGAGAGAGAGAGAGAGGGGGGGGGGGGGGGCGGTTGGATGTATTTGTTCATCTACTTTCTTTTCTTTCATCAATATGTACAATATGATGGCATCAACTTCAAATGCTTTTCCCTTTTCTCCAACGAATTCAGCTACTCATTTTTTCCCAGACCAGGAAACCAAAAAAAAGCGAAGAACACAAGTTGAAAAGAAAGCAATGAAAGAATGAAAAGTAGTAGGAAATGAGGGTGGGGACAGTAGAAACGAACCTTTACTGAAGAACTGCAGATTGTGTGATTGTTCACCACTATGCACCCGTCTGATTGCTTTATTATTAACAAGTGAATGGCTAATTGGCAGTTGATGAGTTCGTACATCAGCAAATCGATTTATCATCGTATTCATCAATGTCCTGAATGGTCGTGGTAGCACTAAATCGTTAATACAGATATGATCAGTGTCCAGTACATAGTACAATATACTAGTGACGAACCAGTGGGAGAAAAGTCAGTGTTCACTGTCCACTAAACCATGGTCTTCTAAAAAACAAAATTGTATCTTTCAAAATGGACACCCTTTCACTAGTGAACTTGTTGACTGGCCTTTAACATTGTTTGCAGATTGTTGTGTATAGTGATGGGCAAAGTTGGACTTTAAACACCCCTCGTTTTTGCCATTGTCGACCTCAAATTCTGGTTCTTTCAATTTCTTGGCAATAACACTAGGCTGGTCCTAGGCTGCATGTCTTTCTCGAGAATGGCAGAATGTTGCTTATTAGTAGAAAATGTTCAATGTGAAAATATGATGGGGGTGTCTTAAGTACACCTTAGCCTGTTGATGTCATAAATGTGTAATTATTCGATTTCAATTGGTTTCTTACTGATTTCCAAGTTGGTGGATTTGTGGTAAATTGGGTTTTTTCTAACGATTAGTCTGTTGATTAATTAAACGGCACTTCGAATCGTTTTATTCGATTTTTGAAAAAAATATGTTTATGCTTTGTAACATTAAGCGTTTTATATTGTCGAGAAATATAATTGAATGGCATGAGCTAGAAGGGTGTGGTGCAATGTCAATTAGTGTTTAAAATAACTTGCATTTGTATTTTAGAGTGAAAACAAGTTCAGGGCCGAAACATTCACATTCGTTTGAATGTTGTTTTTCGTCTATGAAGACTGTCTGCTGTCCAGACCTCCTAAGATTCCCTTTTCATTGATTGACTAACTCCCTATAAAGGGTTGCCTTTTAGTATGTTATCTTCAGCGGATGGCCTGTCGTGTGTGTGTGTGCAGCTCTGGACACCAGCAACGTGATGGTGAAGAAGCAGGTGATAGAGCTGCTGTCCGCCCTCTGCGTCTACTCCCCGGAAGGTCACCGCCTGGCGCTGGACGCTCTTGATACCTTCAAGGTCAGTACGATTGGTCTAACCTCAATCCTATTGTGACTTGTTTCGCAGAGACTAGAAAGCTATAATTGTCGTTTTTGTAATGTACTAACAAAAACACCCATTTAGTATATTTTACTGCCAGTATGAGGCATCTCTCTCTCTCTCTCTCTCTCTCTCTCTCTCTCTCTCTCTCTCTCTCTCTCTCTCTCTCTCTCTCTCTCTCTCTCTCTCTCTCTCTCTCTCTCTCTCTCTCTCTCTCTCTCTCTCAGCCTGTCTGTCGGTCTGTCTCTCTCCCTGTCTCTCTCTCTCTCTGTGGGTGTTTGTCTATCTGTCTCTCTCTCTCTCTCTCTGCCTGTCTGTCTGTCTCTCTGTGTCTATCAGTCTCTCGCTCTCTCTTTCTTTCTGTCCGTCTCTCTCTCTCTCTCTCTCTCTCTCTCTCTCTCTCTCTCTCTCTCTCTCTCTCTCTCTCTCTCTCTCTCTCTCTGTCTCTCTCTCTCTCTCTCTCTGTATGTGTGTGTATGCATGTGTGGGAGTGTGTGTGTGTGCATATGTGTGTGTGTGCATGTGCATGTGCGTGTGTGTGCGTGCTTGTGTGCGTTCGTGCGTGTGTGCGTTCGTGCGTGTGTGTGTGTGTGTGTGTGTGTGTGTGTGTGTGTGTGTGTGTGTGCGTGTGCGTGCGTGTGCGTGCGCGAGTGTTTGTGTGTTTGCGTGCTTGTGTGCGTGCGTACGTGCGTATGTATGTGTGTGTTCGTGTGCGCGTGCGCGCGTGTGTGCGTGTGTACATGCGTTCATGATAGTGTGTGGGGGTGTGTA
>CM065691.1:35982899-36015399 GCA_017654935.2 Phymorhynchus buccinoides
CATCACTACCCCTAAGCCCCGCCACAAGATGAAGACCTTCAACTGGTCCAAGCTCCCGGCACAGGCCCTCAACAGCAGTGAGTAAAGCGCTGTTGGCATCAATGAAAATGATGAATGGGAACTCGATGAGCGCTTTTCACGGATGTAGTTCCCTTTCGCATAGGTGCGCAATAGAAAGGCATATGGCGAGCGAGGGCAAGCTACAAAACTCTTTCTCTCTCTCTGTCTCTCTGTCTCTGTCTCTCTCTCTGTCTCTCTCTCTGTCTGTCTGTCTCTCTCTCTGTCTCTCTCTCTCTCTCTCTCTCTCTCTCTCTCTCTCTCTCTCTCTCTCTCTCCCCCCCTCTCTCTCTCTCTCTCTCTCTCTCTCTCTCTCCCTCTCTCTCTCTCCCCCCCTTCTCTCTCTCTCTCCCCCTCTCTCTCTGTGTGTCTATCTCTCCCTCTCTCTCTTGCACCATAAAGTCACACGCGCGTGTGTTTATATTCACAGCCACAAAGGTATTAAGTGTGACTACTTTCCGTTTTTGTGTGAAACTATTTCAGAAAGTGATAGTTATGAGACACTTTTTAATAGGAATAATATGGGAATAATATTCAATTTCAGAAAATGATAACTAAGTCGTATCTTTTTTAAGATACGAAGTATTCGTAAGAAAAACAATGACGACAATATAACCTTCCAAATAAGTTTGTATGGTAACGGCTTCTTCAATTTCTTCATCTGTTTCTGTACCATCCAAGGTCTCTCGGGGAAACTAGAATGTAGGGAAACAAATGTAGGCTAAAAGTCTTACACATTGACGAGAACTTCGCGGTAAAAATAGCCCCTCGTCGGAAGAACCTTATCAATAAGCAGTAATCCCTATTTTACCCAAGGACATCCGATTACTTCTCACTCAGACACCTCGATCTCCCTCTCTCAAGCGCAATGTTTGTTAGTATATTTCAGAGCACCACTGATCCCAGAATACCTCTATAAAAATACTGCGTATCGTCACGAAAACGGAATCGTGCATGGCCGTTGAAAGCGGAAACCTCAGTGACGATGTCTCTCACCTTTGCGTTGTGTCGATGTCAGTCAACGGCTGTCAGTCGTGCCAACGTCAGCACTGTTCTGCCATCTCCCCGTGTGCCGACACACTGGCAGGAGCTAAGGTCTTAACAGGGAAAGGGAGATGCTAGAAATACCCCAGTCAATGATCAAATTAGACGGCATTGAATAAACACAGGGAAGACTGACAACGTTAGATATTCCCGGTGTGTTTTGCCTGCCCGGGTTCTTCGACTATACTATTTTCCTTGTAATCTTTCTTTGGGTTATTTCTTATTTTAACGAACAGAAGAAATGGTTGCATTTCTTGACATATTTTTATTACAAGTTGAATACCCTTGCGTCGCATGAACGTAAGCGTGATACGAAAAGCTGGCTTGTTGTGAAACAGAAGTTGGCTGCTAAGTATGACGCTCTGTGATAATTACAGTATTTCTGGAAATACTCTCATAACAGTATTTTAATCTCTTGGAGGGTGGGGTGGGGGGGCGTCTGCCACATCATATTGCATTTACATGAATGCCAAACAAATAAAAACAACAAAGTTATTTATTCCTAGTTGACTGATGTTAAGACACCAAATTGCGATCGCATCATTGATGTTTGTTTTGTGTTGATAACAGCTGGTTTGTCTGTGTTTGTTCTAGTACTGTATTGGCCTCTTTGTTGCTAATAACCATTGGGTCGCTAACTGCTTTGCCAGATGTGTTGCTAATAATCATTGGGTCGCTAACTGCACAGCCAGATGTGTTGCTAATAACCATTGTGTTGCTAACTGCACAGCCAGATGTGTTGCTAATAATCATTGGGTCGCTAACTGCTTTGCCAGATGTGTTGCTAATAATCATTGGGTCGCTAACTGCTTTGCCAGAGGTGTTGCTAATAATCATTGGGTCGCTAACTGCATTGCCACATGTGTTGCTAATAACCATTGGGTCGCTAACTGCATAGCCAGATGTGTTGCTAATAACCATTGCGTCGCTAACTGCTTTGCCAGATGTGTTGCTAATAATCATTGGGTCGCTAACTGCTTTGCCAGATGTGTTGCTAATAATCATTGGGTCGCTAACTGCTTTGCCAGATGTGTTGCTAATAACCATTGGGTCGCTAACTGCATAGCCAGATGTGTTGCTAATAATCATTGGGTCGCTAACTGCATTGCCACATGTGTTGCTAATAACCATTGGGTCGCTAACTGCTTTGCCAGATGTGTTGCTAATAATCATTGGGTCGCTAACTGCTTTGCCAGAGGTGTTGCTAATAATCATTGGGTCGCTAACTGCATTGCCACATGTGTTGCTAATAACCATTGGGTCGCTAACTGCATAGCCAGATGTGTTGCTAATAACCATTGCGTCGCTAACTGCTTTGCCAGATGTGTTGCTAATAATCATTGGGTCGCTAACTGCTTTGCCAGATGTGTTGCTAATAACCATTGGGTCGCTAACTGCTTTGCCAGATGTGTTGCTAATAACCATTGGGTCGCTAACTGCATAGCCAGATGTGTTGCTAATAATCATTGGGTCGCTAACTGCATTGCCACATGTGTTGCTAATAACCATTGGGTCGCTAACTGCATAGCCAGATGTGTTGCTAATAATCATTGGGTCGCTAACTGCATTGCCACATGTGTTGCTAATAACCATTGGGTCGCTAACTGCATAGCCAGATGTGTTGCTAATAACCATTGGGTCGCTAACTGCATAGCCATATGTGTTGCTAATAACCATTGGGTCGCTAACTGCATAGCCGTATGTGTTGCTAATAACCATTGGGTCGCTAACTGCATAGCCAGAAGTGTTGCTAATAACCATTGGGTCGCTAACTGCATAGCCATATGTGTTGCTAATAACCATTGGGTCGCTAACTGCATAGCCAGAAGTGGTGCTAATAACCATTGGGTCGCTAACTGCATAGCCATATGTGTTGCTAATAACCATTGGGTCGCTAACTGCATAGCCAGAAGTGTTGCTAATAACCATTGGGTCGCTAACTGCATAGCCAGATGTGTTGCTAATAACCATTGGGTCGCTAACTGCATAGCCAGAAGTGTTGCTATCATTGGGTCGCTAAAAGCATTGTCCTTTACGTTGATCATTTATGTCTTACAATATTTACGTCATGTTCCGCTGATAATTCGTTGAAAAGTATGTGTCGTTTACTGTGTGCAACTGCTCAAAATTACCAAGACAGAGGTGTTGCAAATTGTGTACAGCAAACATGTTAAAAGGCATTTTGGTTCCCCCAAAAAGCATTCTGTTATCACATGCTGTCTACAATACAACTCCCTTATAAGACCTTCAAAAATAATCCAAAATGAGGTCTTATAAGGGAGGGGCCTTTTAAGGGAGGGGTCTTATAAGGGAGGGGCCTTATAAGGGAGGTAATGCAAAGAAGGGCAATGTCTTAGAGAAGTAGGTCTTATATGGAGGGGAGTCTTATAATGGGAGGTCTTATAAGGGAGGTTCCATTGTAATAGGAAAAGATGCAATAAAAGAAATGAACCACAAATGCTCCTCTTTTAGCTGCTTCGCATGTTCTCATATTGTTATGCTAATAGTGGCCGTATTTATCTCATTGTTTTGTTCATATTACGTCGTTTGTTTTCTTAGCTAAAAACAATTTCAGGAACGAGGTGACAGAGACAGACCACAACTATTGTACTTAATTTTGTTACTGCACATGTTGCTCTTAGTTTTCATTGCCGCTGAATATCGTGTCGCTCATGGTGTGTAGCCAGCAATGCATTGCTCACTGATTGTCGCTAACGTCGTGCTATTTGTTTCTTCTGTGTGGCAGCTGACGATAATGTGTGGAAGGAGGTGCTGGAGATGGACGATAAGGTGACGGTCAGGTATGACCTCATTGAAGAGCTCTTCTGTCAGAAGACCAAGACGGTCGCCGCCACTCAGGAACAGCACAAAGCCAAAATGCCCACTGAGGTGTGTGTGTGTGTGTGTGTGTGTGTGTGTGTGTGTGTGTGTGTGTGTGTGCGTGTGTGCGCGTGTGTGTGTGCGTGTGCGTGTGCGCGTGCGCGCGCGCATTTGTGTATAAACCAAGGATAGTACAAACGCCAACATCTTCATAAAGCATTCCTTAACTTTCACTCATGATATTGTATTCACCTACTCCTGGTACTGTCTACCTACTTTTTCGTTCCTGTGCAGGTGAATCTGTCACTTCCAGGCCTTCCCTTTCACTCGTTTCTGTACCTATTTCTGACACTGTTTACCTACTTTTTCGTACCCGTGCAGGGAATCTGCTGGGCACCAAGCGTAGCATAAACGCCAACACCTTCCTAAAGCATTCCTGTCCCATCACGCATGCATTCACCTACTCATCGCACTGTTTACCTTAATTTCTTTTGCCTGTTGCACTGTTTACCTAGTTTTTCTTACCCGTGCAGGTGAATCTGCTGGACACCAAGCGCAGCATGAACGCCAACATCTTCCTGAAGCAGTTCAAGGCGCCCAACGAGGACATCGTGCGCATGATCCAGGAAGGCCAGCAGGCACGAATCGGGGCAGAGCGACTTCGGGGGCTGCAGAAAATCATGCCGGAGAAAGAAGAGGCGAGGGAATGAGCTAAATGGTGTTCGGATGTGGAATCTGTGCGTGTCTGTATTGGCCTGCGTAATCCTACTTGGTGGATGCTTGGGCTTCTTCTTTATTGGGAGAAGTAATCATTACGTTTTACGGAAATGGAAAGTCACAAACTTGATTGTTTGTGCTCATAAAGCCAATTTGTATTTATGCTTTGGTCATAAAGACAACATGGCAAAATAGTCTTCTCAGAATCACAAACTAGGAAGCTGACGGACCATTGGAAATTCAGTAATTGTCAAATTGTATGTAGGAATATGGCAGATCTTTGTCACATTTTGCAAATAAACGCTGGGTTTCTCAGATTTCTTTTGACTTTTTTTTTATAGTTCCACTTCTTCTTCTCGTCTCCCTCCTCACTATCATTCCCCACTCTCCCTATCCCCTTCCCTCCATGCAGTTGAAACATCGATCAAAAAGACGAATGTAAACGCGTGTGTGTTGCGCAGGTGGACATGATCAAGAGCTACGAGGGAGACAAAGAGAAGTTGGGCAACGCGGAGAAGTTCTACCTGGTGCTGTCTGCCCTTCCCGCCTTCAAAGTGCGCATCGAGGGCATGCTGCTCAAGGTCGGTGGGCCTCTCTCTAGCAAACTGTCGATGGATAATAGGATAAAGCTCGGGTCTATTGTAACGACATTTCTAGAGCAATAATGATTGTCAATACTGTAGATTTTACGCACAATAAGCTTTTCATATGAACACAGCAATAAAAAAAAAAGAAGACTATTGGGAAGAGAAGGTGAGCTTAGTGTCCAATCGGTCAGAGACCCTTATGGATGGTGTTCCTGAAGATGGTGAGGTCTTCCAGGGATGGCGACGATGCAATGGCGATGAGGCTATTGGGACTAAGAAGTCTGAATTTTATAGTCTCTGGGTTACCACTTTCGGGAATGTTTTTAGTTGAATCTTCCACTCCATCCATTTGCATGGATGAAACCACATGGCAGGAAAAGCAGGAATCCTGATTTTGGCTTTGCTATTTTTCAGGAAATCCTGAATTTACAATACTTTATTGAAGAATGATTTCTCTGGATTAAGAAAAAAATCGTTTTATTGTTAAAATAAATACAAACTGTCTCTAAATGCTCTGATTTTATTAGTCAAAGTATACAACAAGCCCTACAAACAACTCTGCTCCTTGACCCCTCCAATCTTGCTTTTGATTTTGTCCACATTTCACCTTTGCATTTGTTTTGCATCTGCTAAATTGCATCACATAGCCATTTACCACATATAGAGAAGGATAAAACTATATGTATTGGTCCCGTGAATGGCATAAAACATAAAACGACTCGACTGTTGTCCCTACCCACTGCCATATCAAGCATTGTTCTTCAGTGATTGTTCCCCACTCATAAACAAAATCATTTTGCGTAATTCATTTATTTCTGCTTTGAAATTCGTTTCCTTGTGATTGAATGAGTGATTGACTTTTGTGTCTGCAGGAGGACTTCATAGTGGCGATGGACGATCTGAAGCCCAACGTTGACGTCATCATCAAGGCCTGTGAGAGTCTGATGGAAACAGAAAAATTGAAGGCCTTTCTCCGCTACGTCCTCCACACTGGAAACTTCATTAATGCTGTAAGCAGGAGTCATTACAACTGAGATTTAGGAAAGGCAAGGTTCCTTGTGTGCGTACTGGCGAAGTCATCCACACTGGAAACTTCATTAATGCTGTAAGCAGGAGTCATTACAACTGAGATTTAGGAAAGGCAAGGTTCCTTGTGTGCGTACTGGCGAAGTCATCCACACTGGAAACTTCATTAATGCTGTAAGCAGGAGTCATTACAACTGAGATTTAGGAAAGGCAAGGTTCCTTGTGTACGTACTGGCGAAGTCATCCACTCTGGAAACTTCATTAATGCTGTAAGCAGGAGTCATTACAACTGAGATTTAGGAAAGGCAAGGTTCCTTGTGTGCGTACTGGCGAAGTCATCCACTCTGGAAACTTCATTAATGCTGTAAGCAGGAGTCATTACAACTGAGATTTATGAAAGGCAAGGTTCCTTGTATGCGTACTGGCGAAGTCATCCACACTGGAAACTTCATTAATGCTGTAAGCAGGAGTCATTACAACTGAGATTTAGGAAAAGCAAGGTTCCTTGTGTGCGTACTGGCGAAGTCATCCACACTGGAAACTTCATTAATGCTGTAAGCAGGAGTCATTACTGAGATTTAGGAAAGGCAAGGTTCCTTGTGTGCGTACTGGCGAAGTCATCCACACTGGAAACTTCATTAATGCTGTAAGCAGGAGTCATTACAACTGAGATTTAGGAAAGGCAAGGTTCCTTGTATGCGTACTGGCGAAGTCATCCACTACAACCTGTTGTGCCATTCGTAAGAGTAGGCCGTTGTGGTCCGCTAGGTCTACATAAAAATAAACATATGCACACCAATATTGTGTTCAGACATCATTAGAATGAAAAGAGGAAAAAGAGTAAAATTGAACAGGAGGGAAATTGACAACAATAGAATAATTATGTGAGCAGATAAAAAATCTGGGAAATCTAAAGGAATCGTCTGAGCCTCGCGAGGCAATGGTGATTTCGGTTTTATTTGAATTGAGCTCCCCGTGGGGATACCGGGGAGTCTTGTAAAATATAGTTACCACACCTTCTGGACGTGTTGTGCTTGTAACTTCCTCTAATCTGCCACTCTCTTTGACTCTGCCTTTTCCCTTTGCTTTCTGCCATCTACTATCTTTCTGACTTATTGGCCCATTCTCCTGCCTTTTTCCAAAACAAATCTTCCAAATAACGTTTCTCTTTGAGTTCACCCATCATGGCCTTTTGAGGCTGTAATGGACCTCATCTGTCTTATGAACAACCTCACAATGAAAATAAGACTTGGGCTGTCACTTTCCACACCTGTCTCGGATTGAACAAAGCTGTGATTGCTGAACGCTAAGCAACTGAACAGGCTGTGATAAAAATGGTAGTAGTACAGTTTCTGATGATCTCAGAACGACTCTAGTTATTTTAGTTCGTTTGATAATGTTTTTAGCTTTTCATGGTGCAGACCTCTTTGCTTCAGTACGTCATAAACAAGGAAGAGTGGTGTAATGGAAGTTTTGAATAAGGCAGCACAACACTTTTAGCTTAGTACTGATAAGATGCTTGAATAGTAGATCCATATGATCAAAATACCCCCCCCCCCCTTCTCTCTCTCTCTCACCCCCACTCACTATACCCTATCCCCTCTTTATCGTTGTCTCTACTCTACAGCCTTGTTTGGACTTCCATATAACCATATTGTAAAGTTATTATTAGAGCCTCAGACCTGGTGTCCACATTCAGGGTGGCTATGCGGGCAACGCGCTGGGCTTCAAGGTGGCCTCGCTGAGCAAGCTGATGGACACGAGGGCCAACAAGCCCCGCATGACCCTGCTGCACCACCTGGTGGCCGAGGCCAAGAAGGAGGACCACGACGTCCTCGATTTTGCTCAGCAGCTCAATCCTGTGCTCACTGAGGCATCCAGGTCAGCGGGCGTTGAGATGTTACTTTAGTTTGCTTGGCTCTCTTTCTGTCATTCTGTATAATATATCGTTCTATCCACTGAAGCCTGTGCTGGCTGAGGCATCCAGGTCAGCGGGCGTTGAGATGTTACTTTAGTTTGCTTGGCTCTCTTTCTGTCTTTCTGTATAATATATCGTTCTATCCACTGAAGCCTGTGCTGGCTGAGGCTTCTAGGTCAGCAGATACGCATATGCCTATTTTATGCGTTTGCTGTTTGGCTTGGTTTTCTTTTCTCTGTGTGCCTTTCTGTGGGGCTTTCTATCCACCCGGTAATCGAGGCTGATAAGGAGGCCCACGACGTCCTCGAGTTCTCCAAGGAGCTCAAGTCTGTGTTACTGAGACATCCAGGTCAACAGATGCTATGGATGCTACCTTGATAAATTAACTTTACTAGCGCAACGCCGAGTACCAGTAACGCCTAGTAACGGTAACACCTAGTAACGGTAATGCCAAGTATTGGTAACGCTGAGTACAGCAAATTTGAAGCGATTTGGTAAAGAAACGGTGGAGTTATAAGGCCCCGTTTCGCGTTGGCGCCGCTCTGAGACTGATGCGCTCTCCCTAGTAACGGTAACGCCAAGTACTGGTAACGCTGAGTACAGCAAATTTGAAGCGATTTCGTTAAGAAACGGCAGAGTTATAAAGCCCCGTTTCCCGTTGGCGCTGCTCTGAGAGTGACGCGCTCTCCCGATTTTCTTCACATTTGCTGCCAGGCTTTGCCCCGGTGACAGCAAGCCTGACAGCAAATTTGACGTGATTCGGTTGAAAACCGGCGGAGTTATAAGGCCCGTTTTGCATCATGCTGCTGTTATGCGCCTAAGTAATGGATTCGCTTCCGGTTTGGCACATTGATAGTCACCGTCCCCGGTCATATATCTGCCAAATTTGAAGGCAATCAGTCCAGAAATACCGGAGATACGGGCGCCGAAAGGCCGTCGGATGCGCGTTTCGCGCATTTGCAAAACCGCGCAAATGACACGGCCGCCTCGGTTGCCGTTGCCATCGCCCCGTTAGGGCTCACAGCAAATTTGAAGCGAATCGGTCGAAAAACGGCGGAGTTATAAGGCCCGTTTCGTGTTTCAGACACACACACACACACACACACACACACACACACACACACACACACACACACGGACAGTTGGATTATTACTATATGATGATTGCACTTGTCTCTCTTTCTGTGACTATTTTTCTATCCATTTGGTGACTGAGGCTTTATCATATTTTTGGCTTGAGGTAATTGTGATAATATTTATTATGTTTAATTTGTTGTTGCCCTTCATTCATATGGGTCTTTGGCCTTTCATGAATACTACTTCGACCTCTCTCTCTCTCTCTCTCTCTCTCTCTCTCTCTCTCTCTCTCTCTCTCTCTCTCTCTCTCTCTCTCTCTCTCTCTCTCTCTCTCTCTCTCTCTCTCTCTCTCTCTCTCTCTCTCTCTCTCTCTCTCTCTCTCTCTCTCTCTCTCTCTCTCTCTCTCTCTCTCTCTCTCTCTCTCTCTCTCTCTCTCTCTCTCTCTCTCTCTCTCTCTCTCTCTCTCCTTCCCTCCTCTCTCTCTCTCTCTCTCTCTCTCTCTCTCTCTCTCTCTCTCTCTCTCTCTCTCTCTCTCTCTCTCTCTCTCTCTCTCTCTCTCTCTCTCTCTCTCTCTCTCTCTGTTTCCAGCCCCCATCCGTTGTTCCTCGTTCCGTGCCTGTCTGCCTGTTTTCCCCCTATGTAATAATCATAATACCGTGCACCGTGGCAAAAAGAAAAAATTCTTAAAAAAACAACCACAGCAAGAACATTCCCCACGTGCACCAGTGCGCATTGACTTTTCCAGGCTTAACGTAGAGAACCTGGCGTCTGAGCGGAGACAGCTGGAGGCCAGTGTGAACAAGCTGGAGAAGCAGGTGCAGTCTGCAGGGGAGGACGTTCAGAAGCAGTTCCAGCACTTCATTGAGGTTAGTACGCTCACTGCGGGAATTGTTCTTGTCATTGGTGCCCGACTATATGCGTCAGATAGCTGAAGAAGCAACTGTCGTTGTGTTTTTTTAAAGTCCGGGCAGTAATTCGTTTAAAGTGTTTATAAGTGGAGACGCCTTGTCAAAAGGTACTTCTGCTTTTTCGACGATGAAGTGGTTTTTTAAACAAAACTTATATAGGTTAGGTTAGGTACATTATAGTCACAGAGACGTCTCTGTGAAATTCGGGTTGCTCCCACCTGGAGAGCGCGTCGCAGCCAGAGGCGCGCCACCCAATTTAAATTTTGTTTTTGTTTTGCATGCGATTTTTGTGTGACTGGTAAGGAAGGAAGGGAGGGGGTAGCTTTTGACCAAATGACAACTTTTTCGTTGCCACTGGGTTTAACGTGTGCTAAGTGCATGAGCACACGGGACCTCGGTTTATTGTCTCAATCCCGAACTTTAGACTTTCCGGGTCTGTGCACATTGGATCTGCAATCCGCAAGTTCCGTACAGAAACCCCATCCACTTATATAAGAAATAAGCGGGTGGTATTGCAGATATGCACACTCCTTCACATTTCTTACTTCCAGATTGTTTTTTTAATAATAATAATAATAATAATAATAAATAACATTTATAGAGCGCCCTTTCTCTCTTGAGCTCACGGCGCTTCACAATTGTTTAAATAAATACATAAATCATAAATAAGCTACTACAATATCAACTATCACAAACATGCACACAGCCACAACACGCACGCACGCACACGCCCACACCCACATACGCGCGCGCACCCACCCACCCACAATGTGGGGGACATCATTTTAAGGCAGGAAACGGGACAAGGAAGAAATCCGAGGTATTGCCAGAAGAGGTGAGTTTTAAGAGCGGTTTTGAAAGACTGGAAAGATTTAGCAGAACGAAGTTTGCGGATGAGTTTCCGTAGGGACGCCTGATATTGGATGTGGGCCTCCCTAGAGTACCTTAATATATGCCTTAATATGTAAATAAAGGTTCTCTAGTCCTCCCCCTCTCGCCTCCCCCCTCCCTTTTAGGTGCAAATACAAGCAGAAATGTGAATCTTGTTTCTGTTGCAAGGCATTCCAGTTCTTACAGAAATGATAATTATTGGGGGGGGGGGGGGAGCCATATTTTCGCCCACGTAAGAAAAGGTAATCCGTTGACAGAAAAAAGCACTCTGTTAAGCGCTTTTCTGTCAGTAAATGAGCGCTTCTGGTCGCCCCTCGGGAGATTACACTGCTGGATTATATTACTTCCCTTTGTCAAATAGAAGGCAAAATATATTTTTGCTGTGCGCAAGTGCGCGCACGCGAGTAGAGAGAGAGAGAGAGAGAGAGAGAGAGAGAGAGAGAGAGAGAGAGAGAGAGAGAGAGAGAGAGAGAGTTTGGCGTTGCTAAGATACTGTCTATAATATTGCCTGGTGTCAAAGGCTAAGGAAGATCATAACTCCACCTAAACAGCGCATTAGATATCTCACACACACACACACACTATCACTGCATTATCTGCCATTATAAGGGGGCGGACGATGTGTCTGTAGCTGACTGTGTGTGGCTGTGCTGCAGGGAGCCAAGGGGGAGCTGAAGGAGACGGAGGACAAGATGAACACGGTGACGGAGCTGACCCACAAGCTGTGCGTGCACTTCGTGGAGAACGAGAAGGCCTTCAAGCTGGAGGAGTGCCTCAACGTCTTCAAGACCTTCTGCGAGAAAGTCATCCAGTGCAAAGTGGTGGGATGTGTGTGTGTGTATGTGTGCGAGTGTGTGTGTGTGTGTGTGTGTGTGTGTGTGCGCGTGCGTGCGTGCGTGCGTGCGTGTGTGTGCGTGTATATATATATATATATGAGTGTGTGTGTTTGTGTGTGTTTTTCGGTTTCTTTTGATACACACATGTTCCAGCAAACAAAGGCGTACACAAACCCATAACTTCTCACATACTCTCTCCATTTTGCTCTCTCTCTCTCACTCTCTCTCTCTCTCTCTCTCTCTCTCTCTCTCTCTCTCTCTCTCTCTCTCTCTCTCTCTCTCTCTCTCTCTCTCTCTCTCTCTCTCTCTCTCTCTCTCTCTCTCTCTCTCTCTCTCTCTCTCTCTCTCTCTCTCTCTCTCTCTCTCTCTCTCTCTCTCTCTCTCTCTCTCTCTCACACACACACACACACACACACACACACACATAAGCCTAGACACACACACACACACACACACACACGCGCGCGCGCGCACACACACACCATCAAAATAATCATAAATATAACTTTTTTAATGCCTCTGCACCCTATTAACTGCATGAACGATCAAAGTATCTGTATCTGTTATTATTGTAAGAATAACGTTGGTCTTTGCCCCTTCACATTTAATGTGTTTGTCTTTTGTGACAATGGAGAAGGTACAAACTCTTTCTTGAGGAAAAAAGAAGAAAAAAAAAGAAAATGTGTAAAAATAATATAAAAAACACACACTTAAAAAAGAAATAAAATAAAAAAGGAGAGAGAGAGAGAGAGAGAGAGAGAGAGAGAGAGAGAGAGAGAGAGCAGTATATCATGTGTTTTGTATAGAAGTAAAGTGAGAGAGAGAAAATTTAAGAAAAGAAAAAAAAGTGATTTTGATGAGAATTATTATGCTGTTTATTCAGTAGTAAAGTGAGATTGATGAGAATTATTTTGCTGTTTATTCAGTACTAGAGATTGATGAGAATTATTTTGCTGTTTATTCAGTAGGAAAGTGAGATTGATGAGAATTATTGTGCTGTTTATTCAGTAGTAAAGTGAGATTGATGATAATTATTGTGCTGTTTATTCAGTAGTAAAGTGAGATTGATGAGAGTTATTGTGCTGTTTATTCAGTAGTAAAGTGAGATTGATGAGAATTATTGTGCTGTTTATTCAGCAGTAAAGTGAGATTGATGAGAATTATTGTGCTGTTTATTCAGTAGTAAAGTGAGATTGATGAGAATTATTGTGCTGTTTATTCAGTAGTAAAGTGAGATTGATGAGAATTATTTTGCTGTTTATTCAGTAGTAAAGTGAGATTGATGAGAATTATTGTGCTGTTTATTCAGTAGTAAAGTGATTTTGATGAGAATTATTGTGCTGTTTATTCAGTAGTAAAGTGAGATTGATGAGAATTATTGTGCTGTTTATTCAGTAGTAAAGTGAGATTGATGAGAATTATTTTGCTGTTTATTCAGTAGTAAAGTGAGATTGATGAGAATTATTGTGCTGTTTATTCAGTAGTAAAGTGAGATTGATGAGAATTATTGTGCTGTTTATTCAGTAGTAAAGTGAGATTGATGAGAATTAGTTTGCTGTTTATTCAGTAGTAAAGTGAGATTGATGAGAATTAGTTTGTTGTTTATTCAGCAGTAAAGTGAGATTGATGAGAATTATTGTGCTGTTTATTCAGCAGTAAAGTGAGATTGATGAGAATTAGTTTGTTGTTTATTCAGTAGTAAAGTAAGATTGATGAGAATTAGTTTGCTGTTTATTCAGTAGTAAAGTGAGATTGATGAGAATTAATTTGTTGTTTATTCAGCAGTAAAGTGAGATTGATGAGAATTAGTTTGCTGTTTATTCAGTAGTAAAGTGAGATTGATGAGAATTATTGTGCTGTTTATTCAGTAGTAAAGTGAGGTTGATGAGAATTAGTTTGCTGTTTATTCAGTAGTAAAGTGAGATTGATGAGAATTATTGTGCTGTTTATTCAGTAGTAAAGTGAGGTTGATGAGAATTATTGTGCTGTTTATTCAGTAGTAAAGTAATTTTGATGAGAATTATTATGCTGTTTATTCAATAGTAAATAGAGGTGGGGGAAAAAACCGGTTTGAACCGAAAAACCGGTGCTAAACTTTCGCGGTTCGAAAAACCGGTTCGAGTTGCTGTGAACCGGTTTTTTAACTGCAAACTGAAAGTATTTTTTCTTAGAATAACGCATTCTTTTTTAAAAACAACACTGATTCTCAGCGCAGATTGGGTGTTTGTAGACCAAGAGTAGCTGTTTCTAGTTTGTGGTGGTCTATGGCTTTGACTTTGACTGACTGTTGAGTTGAGTGTGTGTGTGTGTGTCACAAGTCATAAGTTTCTTTATTGTGTGTGTGTGGGTATGTGTGTGCGTGCGTGCATGTGTGTGAATATTCTGACAAATAAATATGTGTTTGCATAGGTGAAACTAGTGATGCGAGTACTTGTTAATAAAACCGGTTCGGTAAACCCGGTTCGAAGAGGGAAAAAACCGGTTCGGATTTTTGAACCGGTTCTCAACTGTAGTAGTAAAGTGAGGTTGATGAGAATTATTGTGCTATTTATTCAATAGTAAAGTGAGATTGATGAGAATTATTGTGCTATTTATTCAATAGTAAAGGGAGACTGATGAGAATTATTGTGCTATTTATTCAGTAGTAAAGGGAGACTGATGAGAATTATTGTGCTATTTATTCAATAGTAAAGGGAGACTGATGAGAATTAAAAAACCCTAAAACCACCCCTTGATTTACTGTGTTGCCGCAGGAAAACGAGCAGCGCAAACTGCAGGAGGAAAGAGCGGAGAAAAGACGGAAAGAGCATGAAGCCATGAAAGCACGCAGCAAAGACAGTGAGTCTATTGCATTTCTCTCGAGTTTTAGTTTTTCTTCGTAAAAACAACATCACAGATAAAAACAATATATATTGCGAAGTCCACTTTTGTCCGTTGCTTGGTAGATGAGCCTTTTCGTTAGCTGCTAAAGTGTTTTGTTGAAAGTCGGTAAGAGCAGGGAGAAATCCCGCTGCCTGGTATGGCCAAATTGATAGCTAGGTTTTCCAAGTGTGCCCACACACCCTCCTCAACGTGTGCCCTCCACTCCCCCCTAAAAAAAAAGAAAAAAGGTAGGCGCTGCACTTGCGGCGACGCTCTCTTCGGGGGAGAGCAGCCCGAAATTTACAGAGATAAGTCTCTGTGACTAGAATATACCAAATAAAATAAAATGCCAAATACTTGCAAAGCTGATGGTCGCTGGTGCCAACAACATGCACAAAAGCATAATAACTGATCCAAAATGAAAAGGAGATAAGTAATGTGTGTCGTAACATAGAGTGCACTGCTAACAATGAGCTGTAATTTTTCTACATTAAAAGCTATGAATCCTTGAAAACTTTTAAGGCCAGAAACAAACCTTTCCTATGCAATCCACAAGCGGCCGAAAGCTAACATTGCGCCAATTACGAGAGCTACGTTATTTTGCAATCCGTATCTCCATAAGCAGTAAAATAAACATTAGGCCTATTTGTGATGTTTACTCCAGCTGTGGCCGTTATGCTGTAAAAATAACTGCAATTGTTATAAAGATATTGAAGATAATTATAGTGTGTGTTAGCATGATTTAACTGTGTATGTGTGTGTGTGTGTGTGTGTGTGTGTGTGTGTGTGTGTGTGTGTGTGTGTGTGTGTGTGTGTACGTTTCAGGCAAAGACAAGCCCCCACAGGAGGATGACGGCTGCATCATCGACCGCCTGCTCACGGACATCCGCCGGGGCTACTCCCTCCGCAAGCCCTCCAAGAGGGGAGAGAGCACGAGGGGCACCAGGGGCAAATCCAAAAGCAGTTCCCCTCCCAAAGCCACCCCTTCCGAACCGCAGGGCCAGAAAGGGCAAGAAAATGCGAAGAAGGAAACGAAACGTTCGTTGGCTAATGGCGCTCCAGGGCCTGACGAATCTGTGTGTTGAAGAGGTACAGAGTGGACTGGTGGCTTTTTTTGTTTTTGTAGATGTGGCCCAAAAGAAGCGGCTCACTTCTCGCAAGGTGGCTGGCATTTCTGGTCAGAGGCTGTGGATGAGGCTTCAAGTCCTGCTTGTACGGTTGTGCATCCCAGCGAAGATGCCAGCCCAAGTCCAAGTGGTGGTGGACGATAATGTAGGCTATGTAAAGCGCTTCCTTGCATACTGTGCAGGTAGTTCTCCGCCGAAAAAAGCATTTCGCTTTTGAAAGAAGACTTTGGATACACAGAACGCAGCAGCAGCAAAGTGATCAAAAAGTGAAATGTTTTATGCTGGAACATTGCTTTTGTGTATGCTTATTGTATTCTATCGCTTCCAGTCAAAAGGCCTGTGATTTGTTTCTGTCTTAAAAAAACCCAGTACGTGATCTCTCTTTTTATATACGATTTTTCCAGTCTTTGCCATACACATTCCTTTTGTCTTGTTCTCTTTTACCTATTTACTACGCCCATGTTTCATTTCTCTTTACATTGTTTGTTAAGTCTTTTGGTTGTCAAAGGAATTTGCGATCACCTTATTAGTTTTGTTCGCTGTAAATGCCATGTTACTAATTTTTAAGCTCCTTTTATTACCAGAGATTTTCCGTTGGACACCCAAGTTCAGATTGCAATTATTCATGTTTTTTTCTTATTGATTTTTTTTTTATAACAAGCCATTTTTCAAGTATATTGTTTGTTTGGCTAGCCATTCTAAATGAACAAAATATAATCATTGGAAAGAAATATTGTACCATTTGAATGATAGTACGACAAGGTCAAGTCAAGTCAAGTCAAGTCGAGTCAAAATCATCTTTATTGAGGTCGTGAAATGCGCAGATTTATTTTCTTGATTTGTGACATGAAAATGCCATTCTCATTTCAAATAATAGCATGACAAGAAGCATAATTATGTATATTCAGTGTGCATTTTTTGTAGAGAAGAACAGTTTCCTTGCTTCGTTTACAACTTGTTTTGATGTTCAATATGCCTCTTTGTCATATTTCATCTGTATTGTCGTCATCAATACACATGGTCTTGCTGACTATTGCCACGCAGCTGTTTCTGTTTTTGAGATTTAAAGTCGACCTAGATTTTTGACGCGTTTTGTTTTATTACTTTTGTTTTCAATTCTGATATTTCTTTGCTTGGTTTTTATTAGATTTTCACTTTTGTTTTTCATTGACAGGTCTAGATATAGATTGATGGTCGTTTGGAGACTGGGTGACATAAACCTTGTATAGTAAGGTTGTAGCAGCGATCGCTTTGTGGCATGATTACAAAACCCAGCTTGAGATATTCATTGTGGCTTAGCTTCAGAATTCTTTTTGTTGCTTGCATGCAAGCTTTTACCAAAGCTACAAAGTCGGTTTAGTGATAGTATTTGTAAAATGCCATATTTTAACATAGTTGTCAAATATTGCATGTACAAATTTATTCTTTTTCTAATGTTGGATAACCTACCATCATAGCAGGACATGAAATCAGCACAATTAATACACGTGGTAACAATACAATTGTAATGACATTCATTGTTTATTGATATCTAAATTTAAGACAGAAATATTTAGTATCTGTGTTGCATGCAGAACATTCTTTAGATTATAGAATACAAATGTCAACAATTACAAGAGACTTACTGGCCATGATACAAAGAAGATGATAGTTATGGTTTATCTGTTACAGCTCTGTCAGAAACTTCTTTTCTGTCGATGGTAATCTATAGCATCTTCGGTCTATAGCATGATACACGATGACAACCGTTTCAATCCATGACTAGCTCACTGAGGTCATCTCTTGCATCATGTTCGAGCACCATTGGTGTATCATTTTATAACATTGCATTAACTGTTTTGATGTGGAACCCAGAAAGCATCTTGATTTGGGATACTTATGTCATGATTGTATGTTGCTGCGCACTGCTAGAACCTCTCCAAAATCGCCGAAGCATACATAGGCTTATGCTGTAGTCCCTCTGTCACAAATGTTGTTCATAGCCTAGCATATGATAGTGTGATTGCCTATGCCTTGACCAAACAAATTGGCTTTATGTAAAATAGTCTGTCTGATTAATCGCGCCTATGTTTTCAGTGAAATAGATGATAATATTAATGGATCAATATTTTCTCAGAAAATGTTTGCTGTTTTTAAAAAAAAACCCATTTATTTCGTTGTGTAATAAAACAGCTTGAATCGATATTTCATCTCCATTTTTTTGCAACAAAATAAAAAGAATGCTCAGATTTCAATCTGCAATTTGTAGGCGTACGAGGGAAAGAAAATACTTTTTATTTGTTAATAATCTTTTTGAACACTTAAAATGAATTATCCCAATTCTCTATGTATTTAATTTAAAATGACACTTGAATCTTTTGGGTCAAGCCAAGAAGAATAGACTTGCCACATGAAAAGTACCAAAAGCAAAATATCCTTATGAGTTATCAGGAAATTACTTTGCGATTTGAACTCGATAAAGCATAATCAGTAACACATACAGATTGTTGAGAAGAAAGAGATGGCTGCATCAGATGCCCTACAGGCCTACACACTCATGAAAGTCGTAGCCACGAGCTGATGTCGGGTGGTGGTATTGCAGGTACTTCCAGGATCGGCCCATTATCTGTACAGTCATAAATGTCCCATAATGTTTCAGGTCGGAGGACGTTAGACAAATGTCCTGTACTGACGTCGGTGCTAGGCTAACAGGATTCGTGATAATAAAAAAAAACCCACAAAAAAACGAGAATGGATTTGCTTTGAATCTTGGCACAATGTATACGCAAATGTTAATTTGATCGTCTTTTGCCCTCCCCCCTGTCCCCTCCCCGTGTATCCAATCTATTAGTAAAGAGAATTTAGAGAATTGTTCTCCTTTGTGATATTAGGCTGGCGTTGTACGTGTTCTTTGTTTATCAGCCTTCCTGGTGCATTGCACTTTTGTTATGACCTGATTGGGATCACTGCCGAAATGGAACTAACTAGCCCGTGTTCGTTTTGTCCTTCCAGTTGTGAGACCAATTGTTTTTTTAAAATAAGAACACTTTTTTGTATCGCCCAAAGATGTGTACATGGATCAGTTATTTGAAATGAAGCAGCAGCAAGCGGTCGAAATGAGAAAGCTGAGACTTTAGTGTTTTCGCCATCAATTAAAATAAGCTAATGTTCTAATCGTGTGGGGGTGATTTCAATGACAATCCACAAATTAAAGGTAGTCGATGTAGGCTTACCTTAAATGATGCCAGTTATCTTAATTGAACCTATGCACGATCTTAAAACTTCCCCAGCAAACGATTTATTTTGGGATTGATCGTTATCTTCTCGCGCGAACGTACATGCACGCACACACACACGCACACACACGCACGCACACACACACACACACACACACACGCGCGCGCGCGCGCGTACTCTCACACACACAGACACACAGATACACACACAGACACACACACACACACACACACACACACACACACACACATACACACACACACACACACGTATACATACGCGGCAATGTGGTAGGAATTCCAAATTACTTCTTAATCAATGATGCTTCTTGAACAAAATCCCTCTCTGTTTTTCTCTCTCTGTGTCTCTCTCTCTCTCTCTCTCTCTCTCTCTCTCTCTCTCTCTCTCTCTCTCTCTCTCTCTCTCTCTCTCTCTCTCTCTCTCTCTCTCTCTCTCTCTCTCTCTCTCTCTCTCTCTCTCTCTCTCTCTCTCTCTCTCTCTCTCTCTCTCTCTCTCTCTCTCTCTCTCTCTCTCTCTCTCTCTCTCTCTCATTTATAAATTTGACTCAATGGAAGTAATTTTAATGGCATTGGCATGTGATTTTGTTATTACTTATAATTGAATGGATGGAAAGGATTCTTAAATAAAAACAATTGCACGATTTCTACCAAATAATGTGGGAACTTTTTATTAGTACCGGGGTAGAACATGGTGTGAGGTGTAATCAAACTAATGTGATTAGAAATTTGAATACACGTTTTGACCTTCGATTTAATATCAAAACATATAAACCTGTTAAGAATTCATTATAATATGGCAGATTTGTTAGTCAAAATGTAGGTTCGAGTCAAGTAGTTCTTAGAAGAATGTTTTTATTCATTGCATTTTTGGTTTAAAAACAATGTTATGCAGCGTCATAAAATTTGTGAAAACCATTTCTATTTTCAAAGATTGTTATTAAAGTTATTCACATTCATGTTTGCTTGTGTTGTTGTGTGTTTGTGTATTGTATTTTTGTGTGCTTGAATGTGTGTGTGTGTGTGTGTGTGTGTGTGTGTGTGTGTTGTGTGTGTGTGTGTGTGTGTGTGTGTGTGTGTGCTTTTGCATTTGAAGCTTTACATCAAACATTCATATCGACAAAAGTGACAAATGAACTGGTCTCAATTCTTGGAAGAAATTTCAAAACAACATGTAGTATTGCTAAATGTACATTCTGTTGTGACCCGGTACACATAATATTCATCTCCATAATTTACATTAGGGCCTACTTGTTTCTGCACGCGAACATACAAGTCGCTGGCATTTGAAAGCCAGCAAAATAAAATTATTGTTTCAAACATGTCATGTTTAACGTACACAGGGGACATAACTTTTAGGACGTTCATTTGTGAACGAAATCATCTCAGTTCTTTCCCTTGGCTGAAATTGCTCTCTCTCTCTCTCTCTCTCTCTCTCTCTCTCTCTCTCTCTCTCTCTCTCTCTCTCTCTCTCTCTCTCTCTCTCTCGTATAATGTAGTAAAGGTAAAGATGTGCCACCCCCCTGCATTTCTCGGTTAATTCTATTTTTCCGTTTTTGCCATTCTTACCAAACAATGCTGTGTTTTATGAACCTTTTCAGCTAATTATCTTTTTGGAATAATAACCCTAACCCTAACCCTAACCCTACCCCCCCCCCCCCCCCCCCCCCCCCTATAAGACGGTAAGACGGAAAAACGTAATGAACCACGACTGTGACAAATGCCGCTGTGTACTGCACTACATAGGGGGGGGGGGGGGGTGGGGGGGGTCCTATTAGATAATGGCCTTTATCATGACTGCAATTAATTATTGAACAAAGATAATTAGCTGAAAATGTTCATAAAATACAGCTTCATGTTTGGTAAGAAAGGCAAAAAAACGGAAAAAATGGAATTAACCGAGAAATGTAGGGGAGGGGGGGGGGGGGGCGGCACATCTTGACTTTTACCTCGGAATGACTTCACTGATTATCTTGATGACAGAAAATCAGTAGTCCGTCGGGATGCTCCTGTGTTGGTAGGGCAGGCGGAGTCAGTGCGTGTCTGGATCTTGTGTTACATACAGACACACCCCGACAGACACACTGACAGACATGCACACGGACAGACACTGACAGACAGACACACAGACACACACTGACAGACAGACACACTGACAGACAGACACATAAACATGCACACAAACCCCAAACACACTTTGTTGCACGATTTTCGTGAACCAGTGACGATCAATGACGCACTATGGTAACATAGTATCAGGATCGTATTGATGTGCCTCCGTCTCTTCGTGCCACCTGTCACGCCCCAGGACTGATCCAGGGGATCAATCCAGAACGCGGACGGTTCAGAGGAAGAGAGCACACAGGACTACATGCACGCCCAACCACACCCAAGAACAGGCAAAGATTAACAGTTACAAAACACACATTTATTCCACAATCACACACATGCATATACAAAGCCTAGAGGGTGAGATGAAACAAAGGGGACGGGGCCACGAAGGGACCTAGCTACTTAGACAGAAGAAATCATTAGATGAAGTTCCCTAACCACCCGAACGTTCCCAAACTAAACACCCTCCCAGCTCAGCCTAACCATCAGCCCTAAAGGGTTACCCTGAGGAAGAAAGGAATGTTAAAGGGACGCAATGGTCTGATGGAAAGACTAACTTGACTTCACTTATACAGCTTTACCACACACAAAAACCAAACACACTCCTAAATGCAAACTGTATTGATTAATAATAAAGTTGAGGCAAATGCTAAGATCAGCTCCCTCCGCTGTTCCAGGGTGAAGTTGGCCAATCAGCTCCCTCCGATTTACCTGTTCCGTTAAGCTGATTGGCCAACTTCACCCTGGAACAGCGGAGGGAGCTGATCTTAACATTAGCCAAAGTTCAATACATTTCAAGTAATGATAAAGTCGCCCCCTTCAATCTATTCTCTGGCCCCCCCCCCCAACCCCCACACATGCACGCAGACTTTCACAGCAAGTCAAACCGAAAACAACGTTGAAGGGTCCACTGTCAAGGTCGACGGACCAGGGGAAAGATGGCTCCCCATCCAAGTCCAGGGGAAGTACCCAGAAAGGGTGAGACGTCCACCCAAGAGACCAGCCAACCAGTCCAAGGTCCAGGCGGAGCTCGTCGCAGCAGAACCACATAGTCAGCGCATATCGCTGGTGCAGTGCAGGACACAAGAAATATGCCCTCAGACAGGACAGGACAGGACCCCGGCTACAAGGACAGCAGACCCCCCAGCTCCTCCGGTTCACTCCTTTCCGCGGCCGTCTGAGTCATCTCCAACCGTGTCCTGGTTCTCTGCCCTTGCTCCCGCGTTCTCTTCTCTTCTGCCTTCTTTCTTCTTCTATTCTTCTCCTCTTCTTGGGTTTTCGTTTTGATAGTTTCGTCGTCGTTCTTGTCTCTAATTTCTTCTGTACATGTTGCTCTGCTCGTTCGTTTCTTCTTTCTTCTTCTCTTGTCAAAACGAATGAAGGGAGAAACCAAGTCGCAGTAATAGTCGGGTTGTCGGCGTCTGAGTACGGTGATGCTGAAAATGAAGGCAAACTAAGAAAAAAAAATCCCGAGTTCCTAGGCCCAGAACTCGTCCCTGGGACGTGACTCTCCCAGAATGTAACAAGCGCGGATTCGCAATCGTTTGTGGCAGCGGTCTATTTTTACCACTCCAATCATTACATACACTGAGTCGCCTCCCCTGGCTTTTCAATTTTAATCTGTAAACCAGAATGTTATCTCTGCACCATTTGGTAACTTTTTATATCTTTTGGAAAACATTTAAAACTACTTATCCTACTTATACTCATCGAAAGAAGCACCGCATACTCGTCGTGTCTGTTGCAGTGTCTGTATTACGTATGTTTATTATTTTGTACGCTTTAAAATGAAGATTCATGTGCTCTGTTCAGTATACAATTCTTTCCATACCTAAGGACTGTAGATAAATTATGACAACTGAAATGTTACTTTATGCCCAAGCATTTTTTTCTCTTTTACAATATGTGCGACAATTTTGGACCGACGGACAGACCGACAGACCGACAGACCGACAAAGTGAGTTATAGGTTTGTGGCTTGTGCCACAAACAAAAAAGTAGTCTTGTGATCGCCCCTGTCATAAAACTCGACCGTCTTTGACAGTACCCAAAGCAAAACTGGATGAAACCTCTCTCCGCCTCGCTTGAAATGAAGTGAATATGAATTGTCACCGTCTTTCCCCTGACACATAGTTGACACTGAACTCTCAAAGATTTCGTGCAGCACGTGGAGAATTAGAAATGCACGTTTTTTAAAAAAATATATAGGCCTACAAAAGAAACTCTCTCTATAGGCCTTTGCAACTAGGGTTATTAACGCCCTTGACAGTGAGAGTAATTGCTCTTGCTGGTCAGTACTGACAAGGGCATTCACTCTTGCGAAAGGCAGCCATTTAGTGGCATCAAATAGGGGGTTATTGGCGAGAGTTACCCCCCTGTCTGGTAAGTACTGAACCATCTTCCCCCACCCTCCAAGGGCATTCACTCTTGCAAAAGGTGTTCGTTGCAGACCCCAATAGAAATAATTAGAAAGAGAAGAAAAATATGTTTTAAGAAAAAGAAAAAGAAAGATAGGGAAACTATGTACACAAATTGACAGGAACTGTCACGTGCGCGTGACACCACCATCTCTATGTGTCACCCTGATTGTGTCCCCTTCGCTATATGTCCGGGTCCCCGCCTCTACGTGTCCTAGCTCGACTCTATGTGTCCCCTCAGGTTAAGGTTTTGGATAGGATTATGAGTTTAGGTTAGTGTTTGGATTAGAGATAAGGTTAAGGATGGGGTTAGGTAGGCTGGTATGTAGGGAACGGCTAAACAGCCTAGCCCTCGCGGCCTATAAAACGTCCTCTCTTTATTACATCTTTGTAAGCGGCTTGATTGCGTGCTTTAAATTTTGAAATTAAATGATCAATCGTCTAATCATAAAAAAACACTTTTCTGAATTTTGGCCCGGAATTGCATCCAGAAGATTATTGAACCAGGCCTGTATTCACATTGAGATAGCATGAGACTTAGCATGATGCTAACTTAGAAGCTCTTCCAATGTCCTGTAGGATTTAATAGGACTTTTGGAAGAGCTTCTAAGTTAGCATGATGCTTAGTCTCATGCTATCTCAATGTGAAGACAGGCCCTGGTCAATATCCTGTGCAAATTTAATGTTAGTTTGAAGATTATTATTCCAATGGTTGACAACTCTGTGAGAAAATGAAAACTTGCATTTGTTAGTTCGGAAAAATTGAACAAATCGTTTTCCCCTCGGAATTCCTAGGAGGGTTAGGCCGTGTACACACATAAGCGGATAATCCATGCGGAAACCTGTGCGCAATCCATAAATAAGTGAAACAAAGAAGGGAAAAGATTTGCGCACGTGTCCGAATTTCCCCTATGTGTGTAAACTTTTATTCTTCTTTCTTCCACTTATTTAGGGTTTCCCGTACGGAACTTGCGCGTCTAATGTGAACCCGGCCTAAGGGTTAGAAAAAAACAAAACAATGGAGGACATAGAGATGTAAGACGGGGACACGGGGACACGGGGACACAGAGAGGGGGACATGTTATAAATAACATAGACACGGGGACACGGGGACACAGAGAGGGGGACATGTTATAAATAACATAGACACGGGGACACGGGGACACAGAGAGGGGGACATGTTATAAATAACATAGACACGGGGACACGGGGACACAGAGAGGGGGACATGTTATAAATAACATAGACACGGGGACACGGGGACACAGAGAGGGGGACATGTTATAAATAACATAGACACGCGAAAACGAAATTGGTGACACATGGAGACGGGCGCACATTGCTACGTAATCATAAAATCAAGTCTTGACTCTTATTACATTCAAACTGAACGAAGCAACGCGAGCCATTGTTACTTATACTGTTTTTTTGGGGTAAATCAGAAAAGGCGTGCACGAGAGAGAGAGAGAGAGAGAGAGAGAGAGAGAGAGAGAGAGAGAGAGAGAGAGAGAGAGAGAGAGAGAGAGAGAGAGAGAGAGAGAGAGAGAGAGAGAGAGAGAGAGAGAGAGAGAGAGAGACACACACACAAACGCAAACGCAAATATTTTTATAGCTCTTTGTACATATGCAATTGTAATAAGGTGGTAACCAAAGCATAGCCATTGCAAAATCGAAAGTAAATTCAGATACATATAAACATACAACCAACCGACAAATCAAGAGAGAGAGGGAGAGAGAGAGAGAGAGAGAGAGAGAGAGAGAGAGAGAGAGAGAGAGAGAGAGAGAGAGAGAGAGAGAGAGAGAGAGAGAGGGTGTGCGCAGAACGTGCGAAGGTGCATAGGAATACGAAATCACAAAATAATGTTTATTATTGATACAAAAAAAGTCAAACGCTAGGTCACGTACGGTATGAAAGAGAATACAAATAGGAAAAAAAGATACAAAGCTAACTTTGTTTTCTGGAGCTAAACTAAGTAAGAGAGAGAGAGAGAGAGAGAGAGAGAGAGAGAGAGAGAGAGAGAGAGAGAGAGAGAGAGAGAGAGAGAGAGAGAGAGAGAGAGAGAGAGAGAGAGAGAGAGAGAGAGAGAGAGTCATAAAAACGCTTGAGCATTATATTAAGTTAAAATGCAATTCACTTCACAATATGGATATTATTTTCAGCACTGAACTAAATTGCTCAAAAGAAAAAGTTGAAAGAAAGAACGAGTGAAAGACTGAATCTAAGAAAGAAAGGAAGGGGGGGAAATGAGACTGCAAGCCATATGGACGTGTTCCCAGTGATCGAGGCATTGTTCTATACTGCTGTAACCAACGTCTGCAATATTATGAACTAAACTAAACAAAAACACATCAATCTTTAAAACAAAATCCTGTTTCATAATGACTATCAGACTATGTTTATAAAATATTATTATTCATATTTATTATTGTCTTATTTGTTTATTTATGTTGTGCTCTCCCCACAGTGTTTCCTTTGGTGTCGCCTATTGTAAGCATATTTGGTTCTTCTGCCAACCGGTACCGGATGCATATGCAGATGCAACATTCCAAACGTTTTTAAGGCGATATCTTACCACTCAACAAAATTTGATGTAAAAACTCACAACTTTTAGAGACAAGCCAAATCAGCTGTTCAGACAGACAAATAGGTAGACAAACAATCAGGGAACAAACAAACAAACAAACAAACAACAGCAGACTACAACAAGAGCAACAAGTACAACGCCGAGCGGCTGCAAAGTCCCCTCGCAGCATCGCCGAGGTACTCCGAAATCGGAATGGCGTAAATTTGACCTTAATGTAAAACTAAGTACATCAGTGGATAGCTTGCATCTTGTGCAACAAGCATACCAAATTTGACGATAATAGACTGAATAGTTTGCATAGCCTTGGGGTTCGGACCCGTGATTTGAGCGCGCGTGATCTTGCGCACACGCGCGCACAGAAAAATTCATGACAACTGTGTTATAGACCATTCATCAAGAAATGTTGTGGAAAAAAACTGCATTAAAATACATGCAAATTTCGCGAGATATTAGCGATTATGTGTTTCAGGGTTTGAACCCCGTAACTGGCGCGACCTTGACCTTAATGTAAAACTAAATACATCAGTGGATAGCTTGCATCTTGGCAAACTAATATACCAAATTTGATGATGATAGACTGAATAGTTTTTGAGAAAAACGGACGAATAGCCGGACGGACGGAGGCATGCCGGACGGACGGACGGACACCGGACGGACGGACGGACGGACGGACACCGGACGGACGGACGGACCAGACAAAAACAATAGCTCCCCGAACCTTCGGCTCGGGGACTAACAAAGCATTATGTGAGAGAATATATTGAATGAATAATGCGCGCACTGTTTCAAACAATGACTGCACTGTTGCTCGCTATTCTCTCCCTTGTTCGTTTCCTCTTTCCTCCACGCCCCTCTCCCCTCTCCTTCCTCTCCGTCCCCCCATACCCGTACCCCGCCCACTCCCCAGCTGATTCCATTCCCACCCACCCCTTTTCCTCTGCTAACAAAGCTTTATATTGTCTTCTTTATTGGTTGACGCGTTTTTGTCCGTCACCGAAGGTGAACAGACTTTGCGATGGGCTGGTTTGTATTTTTTTCCCTTTTTTTTCTTTTTTTTTCTTTTCTGTCTGTCCCAAGGATATCTCCCGAACCGCTTGACCGAATCGCGTCAAATTTTGTGTGAAGATGTGCCTCCTTAATTGGAAGAGATCGGCGCAAACCATTTCGCCGTCGTGACCTTGACCTTGACGTACGACTTTGAAAACCGAAAATCTATTTTTAGCCATATCTCGGGCACCGATCAACATAGGATGTTGAAACTTGGTATGAAGGTGGTTTGGCTTATGCCCGTTCTGATGATGGCATACCGATCAAGGTCAAGGTCAAGGTCAAAAAGATCGCTGGAGCCTGAAAATCGGAGGGTCATTTTTTCTCCTTCTGTCTGTCCCAAGGATATCTTTCGAACGGGTTGACAGAATCACGTCAACTTTTGTGTGCTGGTGTGTCACCATGAGAGGAAGGCATCCGCGCAAACCATTTTGCCGTCGTGACCTTGACCTTGGCGTACGACCTTGAAAACCGAAAATCTGTCAGGGGCCATAACTCCCACACCGTTAGTGTTAGAGTCTTCAAATTTGGCATGAAGGTACTTTGGCTTATGCCCGTTCTGATGGTGGCATACCGATCAAGGTCAAGGTCACGGTCCGGGCGATCCGTAGGCCTTGAAAGTGGTAGGGGTCTACACATTGGGTTTTAAGCCATATTTTCCACATTGGTACTTGACAGAAGCGCTTCAGATTGTGTGTGGTACTGTATACCCTAGAGAAGAAAACATCCGAGCATAAATTATCACCATGCTGACCTTGACCTTGAAGTGTGACCTTGAAAACCGAAATGTCCTTCTTTGCGCTATATGTTTCTTCTTCAAGCTGTATCTCGTGAACTAGAAGACAGAATCCCTTCCAATTTTGTGTCAGGATGTGACACTCTACGGGGTGTCGCAAGTGCGTGGCATTGCTGGTGACGGACATGTCTGCCGCTCGGCGACGCCCTTGTCTTTATTATTTGATGATCAATAGAGACGTGTGATAATATCTTTTTACGTAGAATCAAATAATAAGGCCAAGAGAGGAGATAACGAAATTGAACAAAGGGGAATACTCTCTTTCTAATTAACTCCCCTCCACCAAAGCTGATTACGATACCAATCATCTAGCAATGCGTGGGTCAAAAAGCTAGATGATCATTGCTAGATGATTGTTATCATAATCAACTTTGGTGGAGGGGAGTTAATTAGAAAGAGAGTATTCCCCTTTGTTCAATTTCGTTATCTTTGTACATGTTTTGTTTGGTACAACATAACCCAGAAACAACACTTATATCCTCAAACCTGCCTTCCGTGTACCGACCAGCACAATGTTTCATCTCCCATTCACTATCTCCGCCATGTTGGGCATTTAGCTCAAATAGCTGTTATCATTGGTTGACATTAGCCTGAAGTTGAGGCCCATAGTGAAATGAGAGCTGCACAATAATGATGCTTTTACCGTAATGGAAGACCAGGGTGCAGCTTATTTTATTTATATTTGTTTAGTAAAAGACTATGACTCAAACTGGGAGACATTCACACTAGCACCTAGCGATGCAGCGAAAGGGACTATAGATGGGGTTTGGGCATATTTCTATTTCCCCATGGCAGCACATAGAGAAGGTGAGATTAGCGTCCAATCGGTCAGATACCCTTATGGACGCGTACATTGATAGCCCACTCTTAATATGACTTACAGCTCACTGTGTTGCCATGGGGAAATAGAAATATCTTGTGAATAGTGTTAACGTGTACACAGACCTAGAGATTTGCACTGGGCAAGCCAGGATATTGTGTTTGTGCCTTCGACGCCTTTGTCTACAAGGGACGACAAAACGTGACAGATTATGCCCCCCCCCCCCCCCCCCCCCCCCCAACCTTTTTGTCTTTTATTTTGGCACATAATTGATTTGACATGTTGTGTGTCACTTAAAGGCTTATATTCAGGGTCTGTTATGCAATGATAGTATATTCTTAATACGAATTGTTCGGAAATAATTAAGGGGAGTAATTTCATGGTGTGTGGGAGTGCTCCTGCCAAATTCAATCGGTCACACAGGGGAAGCTACTCTACCATCAGGTAGATCCCCAGCTCTCGCCTCGAGTGTTTAGAGTCTACTCGACTTACATCACTTAGAGACACCGTGCGTCATTCTATATTTGATATCGGTTTGCGGATATTTGCCGCCCCTCATTGTTCTAAAAAAAATGTTTGCAAGTCGCTGACTCGCATCCTGCGGTTTCAAGCTTCGACGCCATGCCGCCATTCAGTGTTGCTATGGTTTTGACCGAGTAAGTCGAGGTAATTAACTCTAATTTTCACGAAGTGCTCTCCCCCCCTCCCCTTTTTTATATCTCCGAAAATCATCTATTTTAAAAGACAAGGATATAATAGGCCTAACGTTAGCCTATATCGAATTCCCCAGTATTACAGATACCAAGGCTGGCGGTGAAAGGGTTAATAGCAGCCCAGTATAAACCAACATAATGATCAGGTCGTGTGAAGCCAGGTCGGGCCATGTGGCCCCCTGGGAATGTTTGTAGCGCAGTCACTAGCAGAGTGGGTGGATGGGGGTGGGGTGGATGGATCACGGTGCAATATTCGAACGCGCGCTGAGTGACGAAAAGGCTCTAAATCGCCCAGTTGAGTGCACACTCACACACACACACTTGGATTTACCCAACAAGAACAGACCCTTTTACAGGAGAGGCGGTTCCAAGGTGTGTGGTGTGGGCTGCCTAAATTTAGAACTCTAACCGGTAAAGTTGCAAGTTGTGTTGTGAACCAAGCGAGCGAAAGTGAAGAAGCCCAGGCTTGGAAGCCCAGCTAGTTTGGAACGAACCGTTTGAGAGATAGGCTTAGGCTAGCCGTTATTTTTCCAAGATGTGCAGGCATTGAGGAATGTCAACACAGACAAATTAGTGTGCAGTGTTCGTGATTGTATCTCCACAATTGTGGTTTGCTTCCTGAGATCATTATGATCGCCATTATTGTGTGATTAGGCCTATGTGCGTTGTCTGGTTTCGAGATTAAACCAGCCGCTTCAGTGACATATTTCAAGGTAAGTGAATGATTAGAAGAGGTAAGATTTTTTTCACCTGTTGCGATGTGCCCCCAAAAGTTGTCTATGGAATAGTTATAGCCTACATTAAGTTTCTTTGTTTAACGTCTGTGATTAGCCCTGTTTGATCATATTTGCCTCGAACACCAACAAACTTGGTCTTGTCCATGTTTTTTTATATTCACTTTATTTTATTTATTTTATAAACATCAGTTGTGGCCGGGTCTATACCATTTGCATTTCCATCACTGCCATCACCTGCTCGCAACCCATGGGTTCATCATCTCTTACTACTCTTCGCCATGGAGGTCACGTTTTGTCAGGGGTCACGGTTTATTTACTTTATCTGTCAGCCCTGTCTTTGACGGATTCAGTCATCTAGAAGACAGGGTTTCACTAATAATTAAGCGAATGTTCCATTATTTATAGTTTTGAAGTTAATCTGTTCTGTCTGCTTGCTGGATACTGTGACAAAAAGTTTGATTTAATTTTTTTGTCAGTCTATTGTTTGTTCATGGCAGGGTTTTTTTCTATAGACGTGCGCTCAATACTCTCACACAGTGACACACTTACAGACACGCTCACATACGCATACTTCACACACACACACACACACACACACACACACACACACACACACACACACACACACTGCACACACACACACACACACACACACACACACACACACACACACACACACACACACACACACACACACACACACACACACACACACACACACACACACACACACACACACACACACACACACGGCACAAAAACACACACACACACAACGCGCGTCTCTCTCTCTCTCTCTCTCTCTCTCTCTCTCTCTCTCTCTCTCTCTCTCTCTCTCTCTCTCTCTCTCTCTCTCTCTCTTCCCCCCAACCACTTGCTTTCAGGGCTTTTGTAACGAAAGCTAAAGGCAATAAACCCCCCTTTGTCATTGTCATTGTCTCTCTCTCGATCCCTCCCTCCCCACCCCTCTCTTTCTCAGTGTAAAGCATTTCAACGACTCATCCTTCACAATTGCTCATGAAGATCCCCGGCTCCTGCCAGGGAATGCATCACGCAGATGCTGACTGTTTTCTGCCTTGATGATGAAGTAGAGAGGTATTCCCGGAATAGCAAGCAGTACACACTCCTTACCCAGTGAACATTCCTCTAGATACCCAGTATGCCAGAAGGCAGACTAATCAGTCGTAGCACAATCTGCGATACCGCTGCCAGTTCTAACTCAAGTACTTGTGGCAGTTCCTAATCTCGATATTGTATTAATTTATTTCGGTTAGTTTTTATATGGTTGATTTCTCAAATCAAAGTAAGAGTATTTTTTAAGCCAGAGCAGCTCTCTCTCTCTCTCTCTCTCTCTCTCTCTCTCTCTCTCTCTCTCTCTCTCTCTCTCTCTCTCTCTCTCTCTCTCTCTCTCTCTCTCTCTCTCTCTGTCTCTCTCTCTCTGTCTGTCTGTCTGTCTGTCTCTGTCTGTCTCTCTCTCTGTCTCTCTCTGTCTCTCTGTCTCTCTCTCTCTCTCTCTCTCTCTCTCTCTCTCTCTCTCTCTCTCTCTCTCTCTCTCTCTCTCTCTCTCTCTCTCTCTCTCTCTCTCTCTCTCTCTCTCTCTCTCTCTCTCTCTCTCTCTCTCTCTCTCTCTCTCTCTCTCTCTCTCTCTCTCTCTCTCTCTCTCTCTCTCTCCATGTAATTCTCTCTCTGTCTGTCTCTCTCTCTCTCTCTCTCTCTCTCTCTCTCTCTCTCTCTCTCTCTCTCTCTCTCTCTCTCTCTCTCTCTCTCTCTCTCTCTCTCTCTCTCTCTCTCTCTCTCTCTCTGCATGTGTGCATGCATGTGGTGTATGTGTGTGAGCGCGCGAGCGCGTGTGACGGTGTGTGCGCGCGCGTGTATGTATGTATGTATGCATACATGTATGTATGTATGGTGACCCTACACAACACCAAATTTCCTAAAGTCTTCATGGCCAAGCCTTTTAAGGGAATGAGGACGTGCCCTAGGTAAGGAATTTTCTCCAAGACTATCAACTATTTCAGTTTTGCTTCCCTTGGACTGCTGGTCTCGGATTCTGCGACCTGAACAAGCCAGGGTGTAACTGCGAATTGGGATTCGGAATGAGCGGCGTGGGAGCAACGCCACTGTACGGCCCAGAAGATGGGACAGCCAAAAAACAAAAAACAAATCAGTTT
>CM065691.1:36020399-36027899 GCA_017654935.2 Phymorhynchus buccinoides
ATGCTGACCTTGACCTTGACGATTGACCTTGAAAACCGAAATTTCCTTCTTTGCGCTATATATTATTGTCCAAGCTGTGAACTACAAGACATAAGCTCTTCAAATGTTGTGTCAGGATGTGGATGAATGAAAATTTGTTTAACGTCCTCCAGAGAGAGAAAGAGGGTGGGGGGGGGGGGGGAGAGACAGACAGACAGACAAACAGACAGACAAAGACACACACAAAGAGAGACAGACAGACAGACATAGACAGAGAGCAAAGAGGACAACTGCTGTTCCAGTTGGATGAATTAAAATTTGTTTAACGTCCTCCGCCCTGGAGCAGGCACAGAGGCAGACAGACAGACAGACAGACAGAGAGAGAGAGAGAGAGAGAGAGAGAGAGAGAGAGAGAGAGAGAGAGAGAGAGAGAGAGAGAGAGAGAGAGAGAGAGAGAGAGAGAGTGTGACCTTGAAAACTTCTTTGCGCTATATATTATTGTCCAAGCTGTATCTCGTGAACTACAAGACATAGGCTCTTCAAATGTTGTGTCAGGATGTGGATGAAAATGAAAATGAGAGAGAGAGAGAGAGAGAGAGAGAGAGGAGAGAGAGAGAGAGAGAGAGAGAGAGACAGACAGACAGACAGACACAGAGAGAGACACATAGACATACAGAGACATGAGACACATACAGATAGATAGACAAAGACAGAGGGAGAGACAGACAGACAGAGAGAGAGAGAGACAGACAGAGAGAGACAGACAGACAGACAGAGAGACATAGGCTCTACAAAGACAGAGATAGAGAGGGGGGGGGGACAGAGACAGAAAGCACGAGAGAGACACAGACAGACAAACATACACAGAGAGCGCGCGCACCCCCCCCCCCCCCCCCCCCCCCCCCCCCCCCTTACTCCCCCGATCCCCCCCCCACACACACACCCAGAGGAAAGCCGGACAGAAGATCAAAGCAACCGTAAGGCCACACACAGAACGTCCCGTTCCCCGTTTTAGCTCTCTCTCTCTCTCTCTCTCTCTCTCTCTCTCTCTCTCTCTCTCTCTCTCTCTCTCTCTCTCTCTCTCTCTCTCTCTCTCTCTCTCTCTCTCTCTCTCTCTTGTATTAATCTTTGTAGTAGGTAAAAAAACAAAAAAACTCTTTTTATTAACATCCTTGGGACAGACAGAAAAGAACAAAAAAAACAAACAAACAAACAAGGGCGTCGCTGAGCGGCAGACATTTCCGTCACCAGCAATGCCAGGCACTTGCGACACCCCGTAGCATAATTGTCATTCACCATAGGTGATCGGACTTTCCCATCGTCTGGTTTGTATTTTTGTTTTTGTCCGTCACCTCTACGGTGACCGAACTCTGTGGTCGTCTGGTTTGTATTTGTCCGTCACCATAGGTGATCGGATTTTACATGGGCTGGTTTGTATTATTTTTGTTTTTTTTGTTTTTGTTTGTTTGTTTGTTTGTTTGGTTTTCTGTCTGTCCCAAGGATATCTCCGGAACCGCTTGACCGAATCGCGTCAAATTTTGTGTGCTGGTGTGTTACCATGAGAGGAAGGCATCCGCGCAAACCATTTTGCCGTCGTGACCTTGACCTTGGCGTACGACCTTGAAAACCGACAATCTTTCAGGGGCCATAACTCCCACACCGTTAGTGTTAGTGTCTTCAAATTTGGCATGAAGGTACTTTGGCTGATGCCCGTTCTGATGGTGGCATACCGATCAAGGTCAAGGTCACGGTCCGGGCGATCAGTAGGCCTTGAAAGTGGTAGGGGTTTACACATTGGGTTTTAAGCCATATTTTCCACATTGGTACTTGACAGAAGCGCTTCAGATTGTGTGTGGTACTGTATACCCTAGAGAAGAAAACATCCGAGCATAAATTATCACCATGCTGAACTTGACCTTGAAGTGTGACCTTGAAAACCGAAATGTCCTTCTTTGCGCTATATGTTTCTTCTTGAAGCTGTATCTCGTGAACTAGAAGACAGAATCCCTTCCAATTTTGTGTCAGGATGTGACACTCTACGGGGTGTCGCAAGTGCGTGGCATTGCTGGTGACTGTGACGTAATTGACCCGCACGACCCGCTTTCTTTGTTTCTTATCTACACCCCCCCCCCGAAGTCTGCGAACGACTTGCATAGTTGCAACATTTTGCCGCTTGTAAGCAAGTTTCCTGCAGTCATCCCGATTGTGGGTGTTCGACTTGCAGTATGAGCAGTATAAGGGTTGTCCCAGTGGTTGTCGTTCATGGGTAGAACTGTTGGACCCACTGTTGGAGTTGTGGTTAAACCTGCTCTGCTGTGAAGCAGTGGACCCAACAACTTGCTGCAGTTTTGGCCTTTTAGGGGCGCTAGGTTCATCGGTGTACCGGTCACTTAGCTGGATGAGGTCGGCCAGAGTCGTGGCACCTTGCTCGGCAGTAAAGGTGCGTAACTCTGGGGACATGGTTTCGCACAGTTGCTCGCCAACCACCAGTTCCCGGAGATCCTCATAGGACTCAGTTTTTGCAGACAGGGACACCCATTTTGTCAGATAGTTTCCCAGTCTATCTGAAAATTGGGCATAGGACTCTCCCCTACCTTTTCTGGTTGACCGGAACTTTTTCCGGTAGGCGTCAGCTGTCAACTGGTATCTGTTGAGCAGGGCTTCTTTCAAAGCTGGGTAGTCAGTAACTTGGCTTGATGGAAGTTTGCTGTACACCTCATAAGCCACACCCCTGAGACTTTGGGCAAGCTTGAGGTTGTACTTTTCCGGAGCAAGCTCAAATTCCTGGGCCAGTCTTTCAAACCTATCGAGGAATGCATCGATAGACTCTGTTGCCTCATTGAATGCCTCCAATGTGAAGGTCATGGCTGAGGTATGAATGGGAGGGGGAAAATTTTGAGGCGCAGCAGTCTCGGAGTCTGCTGAGTTTTCTAGCTGCTTCATAGCTAGCTCATGATCTCGCGCCTTTTCCCGCTCAGCGGCCTCAAGTTCGAGTTCTTTGTTTTGGGCTTCTTGCACTAGTTGCCTCTGCCTTAACTCATGAGTACGGATTTGCTCTTGCTCCTGCGCGTCGCGATCTTTATCTGCTTGTTGAGCCTCGCGAGCTTTATCAGCCTCTTGAGCCTCATGAGCTCGCTGTTTGTCTTTCTCAGCCTCCTCCCGAGCTTTGTCAGCCTCTTGAGCCTCCCGAGCTTTGTCAGCCTCTTGAGCCTCATGAACTCGCTGTTTGTCTTTCTCAGCCACCTCGCGAGCTTTCTCTTTGTCATATTCAGATATGACAAAATTTGCTAACTCTTGGCCTGACAATCCTAGAGATTCTCCCCATTCTTTAAGTTCCCTCCTAAGTTTAACAATCTCAGCCATGGTTGTAAATACAACTATTCAAAATCAAAACAAAGTTTCAAACGCCACTTAACTATTTCAACAAAAGCAGAAATAGCATGCACATCAAAATAAAGTCATAAATAGCATTCAAACAAATCAAATCAAAACACAGTGAACCAAATCACAATAACTTTCCCAGTGGACACAAGATAAGTTTTGGAAAGTAAATAAAGTTTGAATTGAAATTTGTTAGACTTTATGAAAAAAAATATCCCGGACGCGAGCCCCCAATTAGATGTGACGAGGTAATGGGTTAAAAGGCTAAGCCTCTAGGGAGACTTTTAGTGTGTTAAATTTTCAAACAGAAAATTTGCCTTTTGCCCACTTCTCTAGGGTATGGGAGATGAGCAACTTTCCCGGCCCCTTTTCATCTAATAAATTTATATTTGTGCCCGGGTTCTGGCTCGTATGATTGTAAGAAATACAAGTGGTTGATTTGCTCTTAATGGCAGACAGAGAGAAGTAGGGTTTTACATGATATTACAAGACTTCCACTCTCATCAGTCTGACCAAAGGGTTCAGGATTATTTGACACTTGTATTTTATTTACTCCCAAAATCTGCATAAGATTATGCAACAATAATAATAAAGCAGCTCAATGGCGCCAAAACAAAATATGAATGAAAAACAATGAAATCCGAAAGGATTTACAAGACTTTTGTCTTTCTAGAAGGTTAGCCCCACGCGGGAAGGGTCACTAAGTGTCCTGGTTCCCAGTTAGTGTTTTGTGGCCCTGTCGTGGGGACTTAACTCATGGCTGTGCTGAAGTTCCTCCGTAGGGATCGGCGAGTGCTGGGTTGGCTGGGCTTGCTCGTCAGGTGAGAGTAGCTCCCAGTCGTTCCGGTTATGGCTTTGCGGGATGGCACGGTTCAGGCGTGGTCTCCTCGCGGATTCTGGGTGAGGGGCGTCTTGGCGGCGTTCCCGTCTTGGTGCTTGTGAGTCAGGGATTATGCGTCCTGACCACAATGCCCTGCTGATAATCACAGGAGAAGGTGGATGTAGTTCTCTATGGCTTAGAGACAAGGGGCTTCAGTCGGCAGGGAATTAGTGGATCCCAACCGGCTAGAAGGCTGCCCTTGTACAATAGCACTAGTTAATAAATAAACTGAATTTCAGTTAACAAACTGAGATCAGTAAAACATAAAAGGTGATCAAGCCAACATCACTCTCCATCCAACACCTGGAAAGGAATGGTATCATAAAGTGCAAGATTGCAACCCACAGGCTTCCTACTAAAAGTAGACAAAAGGGTTAGTAGGCATAAAATCCGGTTCTGGTACCAAAAGAGTTCAAGTCAAAAACACACACACACAAATAATCAGTGCACATAAATAGAACAGAATGTTTACCACTTCTTTTCAACAACATATCTATCTACTCCTTATTCATCATTGAACATAGGATCTAGATCAAAAATAGGATCAAACAAACAACAAGTCTCAATCACCAGCCATCAATAATACTCACTAGTTGGGCTATTATGACTGGCTGGGAGAGAGGTTGAGTCTGCAATGTTGCTCTAGCCAGGTTTCAGCGTCTTGTGTGAAAAGTATGTGTAGGCTAACTTTTTCTCACTACTCAAATTATAGCCTTCACTTTCAAATAATGAGACTCTGTGATTGGTTGATAGCAGTCGACACGTCAGAAGATGACGCTATAATATTATGCATACTAGTACCGAACAATCACGCGCCGGTTACATCATTATCACATGCCGACATTCCGATCCTTCTCGTGATTGGAAAGGAAGGGTTCAAAGGGCGCTGACTGTGGGTGTTGCTTTCCTGTGATGGGGAGGTAGATCGGGCTTCAAAGGGATAAATGCCTTAATCGGCGTCTGTTTGATGGTGGATGGCAATTAAAGTGGCGGCCGGCCCGAGAAAAGAAGGGGGGGGGGGGGGTGTAGATAAGAAACAAAGAAAGCGGGTCATGCGGGTCAATTACGTCACAGAGGCCCCCCGAAGAAAAGATTCTGGTACCGGAATCTTCCTGTGGAACGCCGACTCCACTTTCGACTTGGGCGACAGGGACAAATTAGTGGGGAGACTGGGTCGGCTGGAATGGTGGAACATCTGGTCGCAACACAGAGTTCAAAGGAGCAGGTGGGTTGGAGATCAGTGGAATGGATTCCGACTGAGGTTGTTGCGGCAATCCTGTGTTGAGTTGTCCCACGGTTGATTGCAGGATAGCAAACACCTCTTGCCTGAGTTTCCCCTTTAGCCTGGATTCATCATTGCTGATGATGTGGTTTGGTAGGCCGATTCGGGCGAAAATGGCTTTGAGTGCTGCGGCTACCTGGCTAGCATCAAGTGAGGAGATTGGGGCGGCATCGCACTTCATGTTACATATGTCGACCACGGTGACTATGTACCGGAATTTCTTCTTCCGTTGAGGTAGAGGTCCAACCAAGTCGACTGCCACTCGCTGAAAGGGAGGGGTAGGTGACGGCTGTATGTGCGGCCTGTCCCGATAGTACCTTCGGTGGGTGTTTGCGGGTCCAGTGCTGCCTTTCACCTGAGGTACCGGTGGCGAGTGGTCTTGGGTCGTTAGGCAGACATTCCTTGGGAAGGATTTTCCAAGTTGTGGCGGACTTGGGGACTTGGGACAATCTGGATTGGCTCGCGCGGCAATTTGGTTTGCCGCGTTGAGAGGTTTCTTCCCCACTGAGGGAGATTTTGCTCTTTGGGAAGGAGGGAGGGAGTTGGTTTGTGGATTGGGGAGAAGGGAATGCTGCTGAAACTATAGCAGGTTGAGAGGGGTGCCCTAAAAACACATACTGTGATCCCAGTATGAGGTCATAGACAGGACTGTCCATGATCACTGCCTTGATGGGTCCCTTAACAAATCTGGTGTCGACATTGATTATGGCGACTGGCAAAGTGGATGGGGGGATTGAAGCATCAGGGCCTTGCAGAGAGATGAAGTCTCCCGTGTATGCTGACGCGGGGACTAGGGATTGTGACGTAAGTGTCCCGCGCGACCCGCTTTCTTTATTTCTTATCTACACCCCCCCCCCCTTCTCCCCTCCCCCCCCCCTCTCCTTTTCTTTTCTCTGTCCGGCCGCCACGTTAATTGCCACCCACCATCTAAAGAATGCCGATTCCAGGATTGGTCCCTTTTGAAGGTCAATTTGTCTCCCCGGTCAGCACGTACCACCTACCGAGGTTATCTCCCTTCACCCCCTCCCCCCCCCCCTCTCTTATCTACCGTCTCATCACAAGAAAGTGACAACCGAGGTTATCTCCCTTTGAAGATGGTTTTGCTTTTCCGAGCACGAGAAGGATTTGAATGTCGGCACGTGATAAGGATGTAATAGGCGCGTGATTGTTCGGTACATTTAGAACAGCAATCTTGTGACGTGTGGACTGTAATACACCAATAGCAGGCTTTCATTGTTTGAAAGTGAAGGCTATAATTGGAGTGGTGAGGAAAAGTTGTCACACAAGATGCTGAAACGTAGCTAGAGCAACACTCACAACCAGTCATCATAAGCCCACTAGTAAGTATTATTGATGGCAGGTGATTGAGATCTGGTTTGTTTGACTCTAGTTTTGATCTAGATCCTATGTTCAATGATGAATAAGGAGTAGATAGATATGTTATAGAAAAGAAGTGGTAAACATTCTATTCTATTTATGTGCACTGATTATTTGTGTGTGTGTGTTTTTGACTTGAACACTTTTGGTACCAGAACCGGAGTTTATGCCTACTAACCCTTTTGTCTATTTTTAGTAGGAAACCTATGGGCCGCAATCTTGCACTATTTTTAGTAGGAAACCTATGGGCCGCAATCTTGCACTTTATGATACCATTCCTTTCCAGGTGTTGGATGGAGAATGATGTTGTCTTGATCACCTTTTATGTTTTACTGATCTCAGTTTGTTAACTGAAATTCAGTTTATTTATTAACTACATGTAGTGCTATTGTACAAGGGAAGCCTTCAAGCCGGTTGGGATTCACTAATTCCCTGCCGACTGAAGCCCCTTGTCTCTAAGCCATAGAGATCTACATCCACCTTCTCCTGTGATTATCAGCAGGGCATCGTGGGCCGGAAGATCATCCCGGACTCCACCAAGCACCAAGACGGGATCGCCGCCAAGACGACCCGCACCCAGAATCCGCGAGGAGACCACGCT
>CM065691.1:36032899-36040399 GCA_017654935.2 Phymorhynchus buccinoides
TCTTTCCAGATTCGCAGCCTATCTTAAGTCATTATTGCATTTTGGCTTTCGTTCTTTCTTTCTTTTTTTCTTTCCTTGTTTCTTTATAAGCTTTCTGATTTTAGGGTTTGATTTCTTTTGAAATTCGCTGGGCCTCTGCCAGAATACCCTGTCTGTTTCTCTATGCGTCTCTCTGTGCATCTGTCTGTCAATTGTGTCTGTCTGTCTGTCTCTCTGTTTCTGTTTCTGTCTGTCTGTCTCTGTGTGCGTGTCTCTCTCTGTGTCTCTCTCTGTCTTTCTCTCTCTCTCTCTCTCTCTCTCTCTCTCTCTCTCTCTCTCTCTCTCTCTCTCTCTCCGCCTCCCCCCCCCTCTCTCTCTCTCTCTCTCTCTCTCTCTCTCTCTCTCTCTCTCTCTCTCTCTCTCTCTCTCTCTCTCTCTCTCTCTCTCTCTCTCTCTCTCTCTCTTTATGCACTTTGTCTAAGAGAAGAATCAATGTAATTTGGTTAATGTTGTTTTGGGGTAATTATTATCAAGGTATTTCTACTAGCTTGATTGAATGTTGCGCGGTTGATTGTACATGTCCCCATGTGGATAGGCCGGAGGCCTCACATTAAAATAATATCTCTCTCTCTCTCTCTCTCTCTCTCTCTCTCTCTCTCTCTCTCTCTCTCTCTGGCTGTCTCCGTGTCTGTTTACCCAACCCCGTGTTTTCAGTTGAGTAGTCTGACTTGTTGACTACCCACCCCCACCCACCCACACCCCCACAGACACCAATCTGAATGAAATCTGGATTTTACGTCCTCTCGACCTGGGAAGGCACATATGGGACATACAGACACCAATCTCACCCAGGGGGTCATATTTATACCCCACCATCAACACCCCACTATGATATTTGATGCCATGGTGTGCATGTATCGCTTTCCGAAAGATGCTGCGAATGTATTCAGTAAGCCTATATATTTTAATCCTTCTGAACACACCGGTCACGCCACCTTCCGTCGAGTAAAGTACAGCAGCTGTCACCACATATACTATCACTTTGCTATGATTATGTGCTTTGAAAACTTCAGATCCAAATCAGCAAACTCATCACTTGTGTGCTGTGGTTCTCAAATGAGCTCGGATTGGAGTCACTCGCTGTGACAGTGTTGCCTACTAAATAATAGATTAAAAGAAAATCAACAAACAAGCAAACAAAAGGAAAAAACCCCAAAACAACCCACCCACCCAAAAAAAAGAGACGAAAAGCACTAACGTGGTGGAAACCTTTAACAGGGAGGCAATAGGCCTTTATACTAGTTACTTCGATAACCACGCGAGAGTTCGTGTTAGTCTCGAATGTTAAAAAGGCGAAATATTTTCTCGTTTGTTGAAAATAAACCAGAGTGACTCGAATGTAAAGGCTTATCGTCTTTTTTTTTTTATATCAGAAAATCATCCTCGTACAGTTGTTCTAACCTACATGGTTTCATAGCATTAGTTTTGTACTGTTTCAGCGCCTTTAGATTATTTTATTATTTTGATTAATTCATATTGGACTATTTGAATGAATTCTAAGTAGGGTAGGGGGGGAAAAGGGGTGTTTGGGATTGGCTCAACTTTCTTTTCGAGATTTCTCTTTTCAGTGATACCTGATTTTGGGAAAATGGCAGGTTATGTTGTTGGCAAGAGAATGAGCGTAGATGCACATGTTTGTTTGTATTATTATTATTATTATTATTATTATTACATTTATATTGTTGAATATGCTGCCGAAGTCCTGTTTAAAGAGTTATGAAATTTGGGAGAAATTTTGCTGAAACTTAAGCTGTTCAAACATATTCAGGATTCAGGATATTGATATCTGCACTGACACTGCAAGTGCTTACAAGCAATATTATTGGCACGGTACCCGCAGTAAAATCCGTTTTACAAATGTTTTGTTTCCCCCCAAAAAAAAACCCGATATATTTTTTGCAACTGGTTCTTATTCTTTTGTGACCGGTGTTCTTGGTCAATAAATAGCACGTGTGTGCATGACATTGAATGGGTGGAGTGGCTTTATATTGATTGTCACCGTCTGTGCTTATAGGTATAAGGTTGGTTTGGCTGGTGTACGAAAGGTAAGAACATTAAGAAGAGTGGTGGGAGTGGAGATGGATGTGGGGATGAGGCAGGGGGCAGGGGCAGGGGCACAAGGAGGGACATCGTCAATGGGATGTATGTATGTGTGTGTGTGTGTGTGTGTGTGTGTGTGTGTGTGTGTGTGTGTGTGTGTGTGTGTGTGTGTGTGTGTGTGCATGTGTGTGTGTATGTATGTGTATGTGTTCCTATGTATCGCATGTGTGTGTGTGTGTGTGTGTGTGTGTGTGTGTGTGTGTGTGTGTGTGATTTCCTATATGTCGTGTGTGTGGTGTGTGTGTGTGTGTGTGTGTGTGTGTGTGTGTGTGCGTGTGCGTGCGTGCGTGCGTGTGTGTGTGTATGTGCACCAGCCCGCGCGCGCGCGCGTGTAAAACCTTTTTCACCCCCAAATCCATCCCCGTACCCTGCCATCAACCCCTCCTCACCCCCCGACCTGTTTCCACATACTGACATCATCCTTTGCCATACACACGGGTGCTCGTGCACACACCGTGAAACAACAAATACGATAAACAACTTGTTTTGGAAAGAGAACAAGCAAACATGTATTAATTGATATCAAGAAAGTCACATGCATACAAAGACTTGTTCCGTGCATGTCAAGACGTGTATATTCATGCTCGACTGTGCGTGCGCTTGCTTATAGGCACGGCATATATACATACGCACGTGCATTTGTAGCCTTGCGCATGCGTGGCAGATGCTACACGAAGTCAAGGTTGCTGGGAACGATTTTCCCCCTCCCTCTTTGAGCATGATATGAACATCCATAAAGTTAATGCGGTAGCTTTCTGCACTGGCTAAGATTGAACAATATCTTCCTTTGTGCAATGTTATGCTCATGGACAAAAACTAAAAAAAAACACGCATCAATATGTGTTGTCGGATTCTGAAATGGATGCAACAAGAAGGTATTTTTGCAGTTTTGTTGTCTTGTTTTGGGCAAATATACAGATTAACACACACACCCTCTCCATTTTCTCGGATCTGTCCGGTGTTTTTCCTTTCCCAGTCTTGCCTTTCTTACGGCAGATTGAGCACATAAAACTCCTTCGTTTTCTATATTTAAAGTTAATTTTCATCCTTTTAAACAATTAAAAATGATGCATTTGCTAATAACAGAATGTCAAGGCGCGACTGAAAAAACGCAATGAACCCAAGATGTTGAGGGGTGGGTGGGTGGGTGGGGGGGGGGGGGGGGTTGAATCTACATCTTAGCCTTGTTTTCTTTGCCAAGTAATTCTCTACTTGTACTCTGTGTGTGTTTCTTCTGTCCTTTGTCTGTGAAAACAAGACTGATAATATGAATGTTATTTTCAATACCAAGAGACTTTTATCAAATTAAACAAATGCAAAATCCTTGGAATTAATGGACAGGAGTAATGCATGGTATACTGGTGCATGTGTTGGCTAAGTTGTGAAGCAGGGACGGTATTCATGTCGAGATAGCATGAGACTTAGCATGATGCTAACTTAGAAGCTCTTCCAAAAGTCCTATTAAATCCTATAGGACATTGGAAGAGCTTCTAAGTTAGCATCATGCTAAGTCTCATGCTATCTCGACATGAATACCGTCCCTGGGCATGATGATATACAATTAAAGAAAGTACCTAAAGGAATAACAGCGTTGTAATACTAACAGGCGTAAACATTGTTTTAGTAATCGAGTTGCTAACCTCTGGAATTTACTAACACCTAATCTAAAAAGAGCACCAACACTAAATACTTTCAAAAATCTCCTTGACAAAGATGAAAATTTGAGTCAACTATTTGTTGAACTACAATTGAATTACAATCATAATTTTAAAAGGCATGCTTATGCAAACAAAACAGTGTCAATGAAGGGACGTTTATAAGCCGCGAGGCTTAGGCTTGAGCCAGTCCCACACTATACTATACTATACTATACTAATATCTGACATATTAAAACAAATTACTCTCTCCGACTTGGATGTTATGTTTTCGTCTGGGTTTTTTAATCATTATTTAATGTTTAATCGATTTAGCTTGGTATTGGTTGTTTCGCTCATTTTGCATTGTATGCCAATCAAGGAGGGGGTGGGGGGGGGGGGGGGGGGGGGGGGGCACTTGTTGCAACCCTACTCAAATAGGCCTACAATCATTTCAGCCAGCAAAGTAACCCTAGTAAAGTAACTTGTGCCAGTCATCTCCGAAATAAACCTGAACATTTCAGAACAAAACGTCTGTTTGTTTGTTCATTTCTTTGTTTGATGTTGTTTTTGCCGCAGACGGGTAGTGTGTCCCGTTCAATATGACCAGACAAGACAAAAGCCAAGAGCGTCGTGTTTGATTGTAATTTGAGTGTAATTAAATGTCATAGAATTATGCTTTACAAACAACTAACGAGTGATTTACCTCACAACTAGATGGCGAATTATGCAATAGATTGTTAATGGTGGTTGGTTGATGGTTCGTCTCATATGTGATATAATTGCAGCCGAGCGGACGTTAAACCACATTTTCACCAGATAGCGTGGATACAGGACAAATCCGATCCTATAGAGATAAATTTCTCTTTCAACGTGAAGGTTTATTAATCTCTCTGTCCCGTGACATAAGGGTGGACCCTGACGGATGAGTTTTTGCAAGAAACACGTCGAGATCCCCAGAAAGACAGTCTTTTCAAGAATCGGAACACTCAATTTGCTCTGGTTTCCTAGAAATCAAACCGTCAAAACGGCTATTCCTCCTGGGCGGAGATGCCGGAGAGAGAAACCATCTTGGATGGGGTGGGTGGAAGCGGAGGTTGAAGCTTTTTCTTTTTTTGTAGTCCAGTAAAAATAAGATTGGAGCTATTTCCTTTGTTGTGAGCAAAACTCCTTTAGTAAACTGAATAATATTAAAAAATAAATAAGAAAAGGCCTGTATTGTGGAAAGTTCGTGCAAACGATTTGGTGTAAACACAGGCGGCCATTAGAAAAGAGAAGGCATGCTCTTTCACTGAAATAATTTGACTTCCAGCACCTCCGCCTAGGAGGAATCGCCGATTTGACGGTTGGATTTCTATGAAACCAGAGCAAGGTGAGTGTTGCGATCTCTGTAAAGGGTGTTTTCCTGGTAATCTCGACGTGTTTCTTGCAAAACCTCATCCGCCGGGGTGCTCCTTTAACACCAGCAGTGTAAAAAAGTTAAATTTGCGAAAAACGAACACTGTCAGAGGAGACGGCACCGCTGCAGACATTCAATGTCAATGGCGATCAGTATTACTGGCAACGGTGTATTTCAAAAACTAAACAGAACACTATTCTCTAAACCCTTTGGGCCGACTTGCAATATCCCAATGTAGGATTATGTGATTTAGTTGAAGGGTGTATTCTTAATTAAGCAAGCGTAGGTCCTAAGCGTGAATGATGTCTGTGTCCGGATATCGCCGCCATGTTCAATCAACTGTAATCCGAATGAATCTGCTAATCTGTAATAATGATGAATAACATACAATCAATCAATCAACCAATCAATCAATCAATCAATCAATCAATCAATCAATCAATCAATATATTAAGTTATGAAGCAAAGGATAACTTTCGCATCAAGAGCAAAGGTATAACCAGGGAATTGGATATGGGGCTACCACGATAACAAAGATATTCTAAAGGGGAAGATAAGCATCCGGTCTCTTTTCCCTATATGAGTAATGAGGACAGAAACACTGGTTATGTCCCTTTTAAACAGGACACATTTTACACATCGATAGGCCAGTTGAATTCTCCGTTCAAATTCCAGTCTGAGTTTTTGGATAGCCTCCTCAAAAGTGTACTGTCCCCACTAACGATAACTCTATCAGCCCGGTTCGCCGAGCTCTTAAGTAATCCATCTTACTCTTTTAGAATATCTTTGATGATAATGATGAATCTTCTAATGAAAACGTATGGAGAATATTAAGGAAAGAAAGATGTTGTTCTGTGTAGGCCAAAGACAGTGTAATCCCAGGTAAGGAGAAGAGAACAAAATATGGTGAATATTAAGGAAAGAAAGATGTTGTTCTGTGTAGGCCAAAGACAGTGTAATCCCAGGTAAGGAGAAGAGAACAAAATATGGTGAATATTGATCTGATGGAAGGAGACGTGTGTGTGCTACAAGGCAAAGGCTAGGGTAACAGATGGCGGCAAGAATGGCCATGTTTCATAGGCCAACAGCAGATGATCTGGAAAGTTATAGAAATGTTAGTCTCTATGAAACGATTTGGTCACTGTATGAGTGCGCACATTTGCAAACACAAATATATTAAGATATTATACACACACAAATGAAGCATATACACACGCACGCACACGCGCGCACACGCACGCGCACGCACGCGCGCGCACACGCACACGCACGCACGCACGCACACACACACACACACACACACACACACACACACACACACACACACACACACACACACACACGTGCGCGCGCGGCGCGCGCACACAACAGATGATATGAAGCCGCCCTGGATAACACAAGAAATGAAAGATTTAAAAGGGAAAGCCTTGCTAACTCAAAACAAAGAAAAGAGTTCCAAAAGCATAGATATGAAGTAACCTCTATGAAACGAAAGGCGAAGAAAAAATGTTTTCAGAATTTAGTATCTTCCACACATAATTCAAAATCAATTTGGAAAGCCATTATCAAACTGACTAATAAAAATGTCACCCATTATGCTCAGACTCCAATTAATGATACATTATCTGATGACTTAAATGCTCATTTTGTAAATGTCGTAAGCAATAAAATTCGCAATTATAAAACAAGAGAAAATTATTTGAACACATTAGAGCAATACTGTCATTTTAAACACATATCTTCATCGTGCAATATACCTCCTGTGTCAATAGATGAAATAGTTCACAGTTTGATGCATTAAAGGCTATCTGGGACAAGAGAATGATTTGGATGGTCTTGATAGCAAAATACTAAAATTAGCCTCGTCTGTAATTACTCACATTCTCACTTATTTTTTACACTGTATGTATTGATAAAGACCATTTTTCACAAAAGCTCAAACAAGCAAAAGTTATTCCATTGTGCAAATCAGGTGATCCTACTAATCCATCCAACTATCGACCAATCTCAATCTTATCCCATTTATCAAAACCACTTGAAAAACATGTAAAAGACAACCTGTATTCTCATTTGAAACGTTTTGATTTAATTCATGAAAACCAGTCAGGCTTTCGGGAAAATCACTCATGCCACTCTTCACTTATACAACTCATTGACAGATGTCTTTGCAACATCAACAATAATGACTTTACTGGAATTCTCTTTGTTGATTTCGCTAAAGCGTTTGATGTTATAAACCACTCACTTCTGCTACGTAAACTTGTCCATTACAGAATAACAAATCAGGCCTTTCTATTTATTACTTCTTTCCTTAACGAACGACAACAG
>CM065691.1:36050399-36067899 GCA_017654935.2 Phymorhynchus buccinoides
GTCGCTCGTTCAAATCTGTCGCCCGCTACTATGAGAGTGTGTATTTGCGACAACCACAACCCTAACCCTAACCTTGACAAGGCCTACCTGTGTGTGTTGTAGGAAGGGTTGTAGATGATGCGCTTCTGCAGCCGTAGACAGACAGAGAAACAGACTGACAGACAAAGACAGACAGACAGACAGACATGCAGGCACACAGGCGGACAGGCAGTCAAGCAGACAGACACAGGCAAACATAGGTAGGGGAAGACGGGGTAAAAAGCGCATGGGCGGGTAAGAAGCCCACCCCTATTATCTCATGAAATAAAGAAAATTTCAGTCAAATTTGCCCATGAGACGAATGCTAGACATTAACGCTCGTCTCATGGGCAAAATGAGACTGAAATTTGCTTCATTTCATGAGATAATTGGGGTGGGCTTCTTACCCGCCCATGCGCGTTTTTACCCCGTCTTCCCCTAGGCCTACAGTAAGAAAGGCACCGACGACAGACATAAGACTACAGTGGAACCTCCCTTATAAGACCCCCCCTCCCCCCCCCCCCCCCCCCCCCCTCCCCCCCCCCCCCCCCCCCCTCCCCCCCCCCACCCCCCCCCCCCCCCCCCCCCCGTTATAATGCCAGAAGTGGTTACTGCCAACGATGCGACTACAGATACAGATACAGAAGACTCCCTCCCTTTTAAGACCTACATCTCTGAGACATTGCCCTTCTTTGTAAGTATTAAAATTACCTCCCTTATACAGCCCTCTCGCATTTAAGACCTCATTGTGGATGATTGTTGAAGGTCTTATAAGGGAGGTTCCACTGTGCTAGTACTAGAGAAAGAAAAATTGGCATAGAGTTGGGAAAGGGAGTGGGTAGGGTGGGGATACGGAGGGATAGACAATGTGAAAGGTGGTGCATTGTTGAATACATTATTATTATTATGATGCATTTACACGCACAGAGATGATGTTGACAAGTTGCCAAACATGGCGCGCGCATTTCCATGAATATATTTTAGGTTTATCTTCCATCCCCGTCCAATTTTGACCTAGGTACAATTTAAAGAAAAAAAATATAACGACGATAATAATTATGTTTTCGTTTTCAGGATGAACGAATGTACATGTTTTGTTTGTTTTCGCTGATTTGTTTGTATCATTGCTTGTCTCTTTTTTTTAATTATTGTTTCTTTGTCTGTCTGTTTCAGTGTCTGTCTGTCTGTCTCTCTCTCTCTGTTTCTGCTCTCTCTCTCTCTGTCTCTCTCTCTGTCTCTGTCTCTCTCTCTCTCTCTCTCTCTCTCTGTCTCTCTCTGTCTCTCTCTCTCTCTCTCTCTCTCTCTCTCTCTCTCTCTCTCTCTCTCTCTCTCTCTCTCTCTCTCTCTCTCTCTCTCTCTCTCTCTCTCTGTAATAGTATGCCTTGCCACGTTTGTGTTCTATGTTCGTATAATTATGTATCAAGGACAGATTGGAAGACTAGGCGTTGCCTAGAATCTTTATCCTTGAAAAATAAAGATTAAGTTTTGCAAGTTCTCTCTCTCTCCCCTCCCTCCCTCTCTCTCTCTCTCTCTCTCTCTCTCTCTCTCTCTCTCTCTCTCTCTCTCTCTCTCCCCTCTCCCCCTCTCTCTCTCTCTCTCTCTCTCTCTCTCCCTCTCTCTCCGCCCTCTCTCTCTCTCTCTCTCTCTCTTCTCACGCCGATAACGGTTTCTCTAGGTGATTTATTTAGAGGGGATGCAAAACCTTGAGCAGACCGATTCACGTGCATGCGGATATGTAGCCCCGTCCATAATAATAATATGCCATTGTAAAGGTCGTCTGCTCATCTTTGTCACCCCCCCCCCCCCCCCCATTCCACCCCTATGTGGTCCATGATAACGGTATTGTTATTATTCTTGCTAGTGCTGCTGATGTTGCTCTGACTACTGCATGCAGGCCATTACAGAACTACACTTTAGTATGCATCTCTCTGTCTCTGTGTCTGTCTCTCTCCCCTAATATACTACTTACTACTGCTAATCTATCTCCTGCCTCTCTCTTTCTTCCTCCTTATTTTTCTACTACTACTTTCTCTCTCTCTTTTTGTGACTGTGTCTCTATCTTTGCTCCTGTCTCTGTCTATCTGGGGAGAGCACCTAAACCTATTGATCCCTAACTAAAAATAATAAAAACAATGTCTGTCTCTGTCTCTCTGTCTGTCTGTCTGTCTGTCTCTCTCTCTCTCTCTCTCTCTCTCTCTCTCTCTCTCTCTCTCTCTCTCTCTCTCTCTCTCTCTCTCTTTCCATTTTCTTGACTTGATTGTTTTATGTCAATTTTTTGTTTGCTTGATGCATGGTATGAATGTGTGAGTGAGAGGGCAAGGTGTAAAGAAGCTATTGTAGCTTATCCTTTTTACCCTCAATAAAACATTCGTATTCGTATTCTCTCTCTCTCTCTCTCTCTCTCTCTCTCTCTCTCTCTCTCTCTCTCTCTCTCTCTCTCTCTCTCTCTCTCTCTCTCTCTCTCTCTCTCTCTCTCTCTCTCTCTCTCTCTCTTCTTGCGGGCAAAGAGTCAACGGGAGACCATTTATGTCTTCAAGTCGTATTTAAAGTTGTCAGTGTTTGTTCCCTTTACAAGATATTTGCGGATAAGTACTGTACTGCGCGTGGGACCAGGAATCGAAAGTCAGACTTTCCCCTTTTGTGCGTGCGTGCGTGCGTGCGTGTTTTGTTCCGTGCGGCGTCTGTGGTTATGGCGTCCCTGCGTGCATCCGGACACTAAACCCAGATAAGCACGCGATGAGAGAACTTTGCGCCCACTCGGGTTCAGTCTTGGTTTTAGGGGCAGACTCCATACGATGCGATCCGACTGTGACATTTGTCAGGCATGATTCTCGTGAAACTCTACTGTCTAAATGAATCTGATGAAATCCTACTAGTTTTGTTCGCTGTACACGAATCTGATGAAATATCTGTGGGTTTTTTTTATCAGCCATGTTATGGAATTCGTGTATGAGTACAGTGAACGAAAACAGAAGAATGGTTTTATACGCGGAAGTGTTTCAAGTGAATCGTGACTGACAAACATCGTCACAATCGTATCGCATCGTATGCCTCTTGTGGTTTTGGTTTTCCTTGCGCTGATATTTTTAAACGCTTATGTCGGACACACAAAAAAGTTAAGTTTTTAAGATTGTTTTATAATTTAAGGATACCGCAAATTGGTCATTATTCTACTGTTGATGATTTTCTTCCTATGTAGGCCCTACCGATCAGAATGCTTTATAGCATACATTTTCGTAGTTTACAATACAAGAGGCAAAGCCTTCAAGGCTCACTCAGTTGGGGGGGGGGGGGGGGGGGGGGGGGGGGGGGGGGGGGGGGGGGGGGGGGGGGGGGGGGGGGGGGGGGGGGGGGGGGGGGGGGGGGGGGGGGGGGGGGGGCTGGGGGGGAGGGGGGCAAGGCATGCAAAAAAATAATGACTTTGAGATGGAGGGTCGTAAAAATGAGGGGGGTGTTTAAAGTACAAATGAATCTATCGTTAATGGATACAACTAAAAAATTCAAAAAAAGTCTTTTGTCGAGAATCGAACTCGGAACCTTTGGCATGAGAGACAGACACTCTACAAATGAGCTACCGAGGCTTTCAGTGCTAATGAGTTTCTTAACTTACGTTGCCTATTCAATACTCTCTAACCCACTAATCTAAAATGCTAACTGTCTGTTATCTGTTTGCAGTGTTGTTTTAAGTATTTGATTATTCAAATCATTATTGTTTGAAAGCTTGCATAAACATCTATGTGCATGCAAAGTTTGAACAATGTACCTTCTATTTCCCGAGAAAATGCCAATGTTAAAAGTTTGGAGATTGGACCACGGACACAACATACACACACGTGCGCACGCACGCACACGCACACACACGCGCACACGCACACGCACACACACACACACACACACACACACACACACACACACACACACACACATACACACACACACACTTTTATCGTCAATAAAGATCACAACTTGACTTGACTTGATACACACACATACACACGCCCGCCCCCCCCCCACACACACACAGACACACACACGCACGCACGCACGCACGCACGCACGCACGCACACGCACGCACGCACCCCCCCCCCACCCGACACCCCCACACACACACACACCACACCCACCCCCCCTCACACACACACACACACACAACACCCCCACACACACGCAACGCACGCACGCTCACTAACACACGCACGCACACGCACATGCACACACACACACACACACACACACACACACACACACACTATAGAATCACTTCGTGTTAACTTCGTTGAATTAGTGGGCCTGTTTGAGAGTGTGTTCTGGAAGGAAGTCTTTCTTTCTTTCTTTGATTTGTTTGACTGGATTGACTTTATTCAGTATATTTGTTGAGAGCAAACTGCATAGGCCTGCATGTGTATTGTGGCTCACATACTTTTATTTGTTTACCCATCCATTCTTCCATTCAGCCACCATTTCTTTCCTTTTTTTGTATTTTCTATTCTTTCTTCTTTTCGTCCTTCCTTCCGTTTGTCTTTTATTCGTTTCTTTCTTTCTGTTCTTTCTTACATTCATTGTATTCATTGTATTCATTCATTCTTTATTTCGTTCAGTTCTTTTTTTTAAACTTTTATTTTTCTTTCTTCCTTGTTACAAGACTGTAGACTAACAATAATGATGGCGAAGAGGGTACTGTTGATAAATGAATTGACTGATTAATTGATTGATTAATTAATTAGGCCCTAACTGATATTAGGTCTACATCTTTGCAGACCGACAGCGTGTTGATGGAGATGGCTTAATTCCATGTATTGATTGATCGCTGATTAACTGATTGATTGATTGATTCATTAGTATATTTCTTTTGTGTCACAGCATTGCAGACTAACAACATGATGGTGAAGATGCAGATTTTCGAGCTGCTGTCCGCCCTCTGTCTCTACTCCAAAGATGGCTTCTACCTCACCATGGATGCCCTAGAAAAATACAAGGTAAAATTAATCAGAAATATCGCCACTATAATATAATATTATGAGATTCAATATAAAGTGATACAGTGTATACAACTGGGTATCTTGCGATATTGGGAGGTTGCAGTCCGTGCTATCCGTCATTGTGAGCCAACCCTTCCGCCTTACCTCTCTCGTGCTCTCCACACATACTGTACACTCTTCTGCTCACTCCGATCTTCCAATGCCATGCTGTCGGCGCTCTTTTGCTGTCTCAGGACCGACTTCCTCTCTCCCTCCGTCAGCGACCGACCCTCTCTGCTTTCAAATCTAACCTCAACACCCACCTGTTCCCCCGTCATTGAGGCTCCACTCTCTTTCTCTTCTCTCTTTCTTTGCCTTTAGGTCTGTTTCTGCTGTATTGCATTTATGTCATACGTGTGTGCTCGCTTTGTATTGTATTTTTGTTTGAATGCGTTATGAATGCTAACGTGTGTGTGCGCTTTGATTTGATTTCTATCAAGATTCAGCGCCGTATAAATACTGTATGTTGTTGTTGTTGTTAATTTAAAGGTACCTAAAACAATATGAAAATCTTTCGGCCAGCGCAGTTTCAGTTTTTGTGCCCCCACTGTCTAGAATTCTCTCCTTGTCCATCTCCGGTTTGCACCAGCCAACCCTTTCCGGTTCCAAAATCCAGCTCAAGACCCATCTGTTTCAGAAAGCTTTATCTCTGTGATTCCAGATACATGGTTGTATAATGTAGGAGAATAGTTTATGTAAGTGGGTCTGCGTGTGATTCAGTGAATGTAAGCGCATTGAGTCTAATTTATCTGGAGAAAGTTGCTATTTAAATACTATGTATTAGTATATATTCGATATATAATGATACCGCTTTGACTGATGCGATGTGATTGACACAGCACAGCACAACAATAGGCCTACGACAAAACATGCATCTCTTTATGACTGGTTGGTTCAATACAATGTGATTGACACAGCACAACAATACGACAAAACATGCATCTCTTTATGACTGGTTGGTTCACGTTTCAGCATTCGCTGTGTCCATGTTATTGATTGTTGATCACTCTACCTATTTTTTCTGTATTTCATCTTTATATGCAGACCTTGTTGTGCTCATGTAGTCCTGTTCATGCTTGTACGCGTGCATGCATGAGTTTGTACACATACCTATGTTTTTGTGCGTGTTGCGTCTGCGTGTGTATGTGTATTTTGGTGGTTGTGGTGTACATGTCTGTTTATAATTATGTTCAAATGTTTGTTGGCCGGTAGGTGCTTTTGTGATTAGTTTTTAAGTTTTGGGAAAGAAAGTGGATTGAGACGAAGTAACTGATAAAACGGTGTCATGTGCTGCTAACTGAAAATGTTTGTAGAACGAGTAGTGAGGTAGGGGTGAAAAGGTTTTACATATTGAACCTGAATAATTTTGGCTGGATATTTCGATTGTTTAACAAAAAAAAGAAAACAAAGGTTTTTTTTCTAGCAGTATCTATGTCAGCATTGTGAATGTTGTATTGTTTCCCAATTTGCAGGCTTGGCAGAAGCTTCCATTTCGATTCAGCTTGCTGGTGTCGGAGTTAAAAAAAGCGGACCTCACAACGTACAGCACGACTGTCATGGCGCTCATCAACTCCATTATCGTAGCCAATGAAAACATCAGAGATCGTGTCAGGATACGGAACGAGTTCATAGGTCAGTGGCTCTTGGGAAACACATTTTTAAAACAAAATATTAATGTGTGTCTTGTGTAATTAAAATAGAAGAGAGTGGGTTTTGTGTGTGTGTGTGTTTTCCTTTTGTTGTTTTCATAACGAACAAACTAACGAATATACCGATAAATCCAACGAAAGTAAAACACATGGCTAGAAATGAATTTTACAAATAAAACTGTGTGTGTGCGTGCGTATGTGCGTGCGTGCGCGTGCGTGCGTGCGCGTGCGTGCGTGCGTGCGTGCGCGCGCGCGCGCGCGCGCGCGTGTGTGTGTGTGTGTGTGTGTGTGTGTGTGTGTGTGTGTGTGTGTGGTTGTTGTTGTTGCTGTACCAGGTCTGAGCATTCAGGACGTGCTCCACACGGCCCGTTACGAGGAGGACAAGGACCTCAACGTGCAGCTGGACGTATTTGAGGACGAGCTGACGGCGGACTCTGACGCCCTGGAGGAGCTCAGCACAGACCACGTGGCCATGTCCCAGCCGGCGGAGCTCTTCAAGGCCCTCCACAAAAAGGTGAAGAAGTCTTTGGTTCGGATGGGGACTTTAATTACAGCGAATCTGACCCATGCGTGTAAAACAACCCAAGGCAGTGAACAGTCGCTAAGAGCAGGGTGATTGATCTGAACCAAATTGAAGTTAGATTTCCACACAGACCCTTCCCTACCCCCACCCCCACCACAAAAAAACAAGAAAAGAGGTACTGCACTAGCAACAATGATCTCTCCATGTGGGAGCAGCCCGACAATGCCAAATAATATTGTTATTTAAAAATCAATCACGTGTCTGTGGTTCTGTTACTCAATCATGCGCTATTATGACACGAGATAAAAAGAGATTGCTTCTATTCTGGATGGCTGGGATAAAATCCATTGGTTTATTGTACAGATGCCTTGCCTAGGGTACATTGTCCACTATTTCGGCCATGAGGACTTTAGGACAGTCGACGTTAGTCATGGTTTCTAACGCTGCAGCTCTAAGGGCCAGTGCAAGGCCTCCTGGTTTGAGAGTCGTAGTCATGTGTACAAAGTACAGTATTAAAGGCATAACAACCGACCCCAGGGATCGGGTCTAGACTGCTAGACTAGTCGCTGCGAAGTTTTGCCTCGCAGTGGCTCGGACAACAGAGAAAAAAGAACGGTTGAACCGTCTCTGTTGCGAGCATCGATTCAAATGATGGCGCGCGCCTCGCGTGAAAGCTTTATATATGTCAGCTGTGGGTATTTTAAGCTGTGAATGTATTTTTCTTTTGCTGTAGAAAATCAATAATCAGGTCTCTCTCACTTTACTATCTACAGGCTGGTTGGTTGCTGTACTAGTCTTTTTATTTATTAAATTTAAAGACATTGCTAGAAATGTGTGTTATGTTTACTTCATGAACAGATTTTTGATGACAGTTGGTTTTAGGACATGGTGTTAATGGGCAATCATTGATAGTCATCAATAGGGGAAGACGGGGTAAAAAGCGCATGGGCGGGTAAGAAGCCCACCCCAATTAGGCCTATCTCATGAAATGAAGCAAATTTCAGTCTCATTTTGCCCATGAGACGAGCGTTAATGTCTAGCATTCGTCTCATGGGCAAATTTGACTGAAATGTTTTTTATTTCATGAGATAATTGGGGTGGGCTTCTTACCCGCCCATGCGCTTTTTACCCCGTCTTCCCCTACACATGGTTAAGGGGGTCTATGGTCTATGGGGTTTGGGCATAATCGCCCGGACACACAGGCGGACACACACACACAGGTATGCACACACACACGCACACGCACGCACACGCACACGCACACGCACACGCACGCACGCACACACACACACACACACACACGCACACACACACACACACACACACACACACACACACACACACACACACACACACACACACGCACACATACACATACACACACGCACACACATGAGGATTGTGGTGGTCATGGATGTATTCGGGAGTTGAAACACACAAAATAAAGAAGGCGTGTAGCCTTTACAATGCGCACGTTAATAGATGCATGCAATACAAAACAAGTACACATTGTAACTGTGGTGTCTTTTCTTGGACATCACATAAAACAGGTTGGTAGTAGTATTAATCTCTAATCATACATACGTGCTGTGTGTTGTTGATAGGTCCATGATTCCCCCCTGGCCATGTCTCTGCTGGGGGTGCTCTACAACCTGTATCAGATCGATGCCAGTGGGCCTCACTGGTGGGTAGGGTGGGGATGTCCTTGGGGTCGGGGTCTGTTCTGTCAGACTCTCTCTCTCTCTCTCTCTCTCTCTCTCTCTCTCTCTCTCTCTCTCTCTCTCTCTCTCTCTCTCTCTCTCTCTCTCTCTCTCTCTCTCTCTCTCTCTCTCTCTCTCATTTATTACATTATGTATGTATATACGCACCCTCAATGTTATAGGCCGGAGGTCTGACATTAAAACATTTTTGTCTCTGTGTGTGTCTGTCTGACTATTTGTCTGTTTGCTTCTGTATCTCTGTCTGTCAATTGATCTGTTTGTACATAAGATGTGGGCTGTTTTTTGTCTCTCTGACTTCGCCTAAATCTCTCTCTCTCTCTCTCTCTCTCTCTCTCTCTCTCTCTCTCTCTCTCTCTCTCTCTCTCTCTCTCTCTCTCTCTCTCTCTCTCTCTCTCTCTCTCTCTCTCTCTCTCTCGTCTCTCTCTCTCTCTCTCTCTCTCTCTCTCTCTCTCTCTCCTCTCTCTCTCTCTCTCTCTCTCCCGCCTTTTTTCCCCCCTTCCCCCTTTTCCCCCCTTCCCTCGTATTCATCGATGTATCAACACGGACTTTTACTTTTACTCCCTTCCTGTTTGTTCGGTCAGGCTGTCTATTAACATCTCTTCGCCACTACTAGATAACCTCCTTCCACACGAAAAACAAACAAACAAACAGAATGAAAAAACAACCCCGAAATAAAACAAAAGAAATCTTGTTCTGAACATTACCAAAAATATATTCTTTGATTTATTCTTCCACTTCCAGCGAAAGCACGTGGATTTTGGTGGAGCGTTTGACGCGGGAAGCCGTGGAGAGGAGCCAGGAGGCGGAGCAGCTGATGTCCAAGGCTCGGTCCCTGGCATCGCGACGCCTGGAGAAGGCCGTGCAGACTGACAGCACCGCAGAACTCCCGGCCTCTTCTGGCACCAAGCTGCAGAGACGGTCCGGCATCACCGCTGGGAAACATGGAACTGGGGTAGGCTGTAGTTTTAGAAACGGATGAACACAAATGTGTGTGTGTGTGTTTTTGCGCACAAATGCCCACATAGGTAAAGGTTCGAGCGCGTGCGTACACGTGCACACAGAGACGCGCGTGCACACACACGCACACACGCACACGCACGCACACGCACACACACACACACACACACACACACACACACACACACACACACACACACACACACACACAACACACACAAACACAAACAACAACAAAACCACTCACAACATACACACTCAGACACGCTCAAAACACACGCAATTATATGCGCCTGCGCCCTTCACACACACACACACACACACACACACGCGCGCGCACACACACACACGCGCGCGCACGCACGCACGCACGCACGCACGCACACTAACACTAGCACACACACACACACACACACACACACACACACACACACACACACACACACACACACACACACCCTGGACACATTGCTGGTGTTGGTTTTCCTGCTCTAAAATTGCTACGTGTCAAACTTGTCTTCCTAGATTAGCGCCTAAACATCTGCTTCGGTTTAACATTAACAATAGTTAATATGCTGAAGGCTATATCGTAGGCCTACTGACGTACACGTACACATACACTAATGGTTAGTTTCATAATTGCTGCGGGTGTTGTTGTGTTCTTGTTTTCTTCCTGAAATTTCACGCATGTTTGAAAATATTAAAACTACATTATGATAATTATGCCAGAAGGTATTATTTATCGTTCCTCCTGGGCGAGGGTCAGAAGGTATTGTATTACAAACGAAACTGGGAAAGAAGTCTCCCAAGTCTCTTTGCCCTCAGTAAAGCAGACTGATACTGTGATAGTCTGGCTTTCGCTATAAACAAAAATGATAGTAAGCTTACCTTTTGACACACATACCTTCTTCTTTATTTTCAGACGAATCCAGACGCATCACCTCCTGTGGTGGTGCCCCCACCTCCTCCCCAACCCCCACCGGCACCCCCATTCCCACCCCCCTCCCCCACCCTCTGCCGGAGGGGCTCCCCCTCCCCCCTCCACCTCCTCCTCCCCCTTGCCCATGGGGAGGTCCTCCCCCACCCCCACCCCCACCACCTCCTCCATCCCCGGGAGGTTATGCTCCCCTCCTCCTCCTCCTCCTCCCCCTCTCTCCCCATCCTTCTCGGGAGGGTCAGCCCCGCCCCCTCCGCCCTTACCTCCCCTGTCTCCAGGGGGCGTGCAGCTGCGTCACGTGACCCCGCAGCCACCGGAAGTGAGGCCCCTGAAGACCCCTTCGCCCTCCGTGAAGATGAAGACGTTCACGTGGACCAAGCTGCCCCCTAATGCCGTGCGACGTGAGTGTATTAGATATTAGTAGTAGTATAGTGTTGCAGGCTTGATGCTTGTCATTGTTGTGGCTGCCATCGTCGTTGGTGTCATTGTAGTTGTCTGTGGTATTATCATTTTTAAGACATTTTAAAAAAACAAGGTCGTACGTCAAGGTCAAGGTCACGACGGCAAAATGGTTTGCGCCGATCTCTTCCTATTAAGGAGGTACACCTTCACACAAAATTTGACGCGATTCGGTCAAGCGGTTCGGGAGATATCCTTGGGACAGACAGAACCCCCCCAAAAAAAACACACACACAAAAACAAACAAACAAAAATACAAACCAGCCCATCGCAAAGTCCGTTCACCTTCGGTGACGGACAATCAATGATAGTGTTCTTGTTGTCATTAATATCAATATCATCATCATTATCATCATTGCCATCATCATCGTTGTCGTCGTTATCTTTGTCATCATTGATGCAGGCGCCGTCATCACCATCATGATCATAGTTACCATCATCATCATCATCGTCGTTGTCGGCACTGTCGGTATCATCGTCGTCACATGCACAATGACTATCGGATATCATGTGATTGAATCACATACGTTGTTGTTGAATCCTATACAATTCCTTTTTAGCGTGTGTGTGTGTGTGTGTGTGTGTGTGTGTGTGTATGTAATGTGCGTGTATGTGTGGGTGGGGTGTGTATGTGTATGCCTATTTGCATATGCGTGAGCGATTATTTCGTTTTGTTGTTGAATTTGTTGCTTTTTAATTTTTGTTGAGTAGCCTATCCTACTCAAATGACAATCCAGAGAAATACTCCAATTTCTCAGATTATTCCCTGACAAATTAAACCTTAAAGACCCCCTGAGCTGCAGACAAGCAAGTATGCAAATAGAACAAAACATTACTACATTAGCTATGGATGTTTTTGTGATGGCCTAACACAAAATGTACGAAACAAGGGAGTGAACCCTAGCGAGTGCAAAGTTCCCTCGCATCAGTTCGTTCACTTTGCCCATGGACGCACGTACGCACACAGGAACGGATGAAACAAACACAATAGTTGCCCCCTTCGCCCTGGAACTAACAACGATATTACGGTGTTTGACGTGTTTGATTTTCAGAGAACAGCGTGTGGGGCGATGTGAGCAAGATGGGGGACAGCATATCGGTGGAGTACGGCAAACTGGAGGAGCTGTTCGCGCACCACACGCCGCAGCAGACGACAGCCAGCGACAAGGCAGATGACAACCGGGTGCTGAAAAGACAGTCAGCTACCATGGAGGTCGGTTGGCGTTCTTATTTCCACCGAAAACGTTGTGTGGTGTTTTTTCGTCTGCCGGTTTGCATCAATGTTGACCTGTTTGTCTTTGACTTGTTAAGAAAATTCTTGAAGCGGATTTTGATGAAATTTTGTCCATTTGTCTGTCTATCTTTCTGTCTGCTACGAGTAGTACATAGTGTACTACTTAAAAAGCCTATGGCGGATTTTATTCTTTTGTGTGTGCGGAATGATAGGTTTTCTCACCATATAAATATTCCATTGTATTGTTTTATTACACAGTATGGCCATTTTGCATGTAATATTAAATTAATTCCTTTGTTATTGTCTGTTATCCAGTCCTTGCAATGTTTCAAATCAGCTCTCAAGACCCACCTGTTCAAGCTACATCACAACCTTTAGGCCACATTACTTCTGGACTCTATTCTCACACACACATTCCCCTCCCTCCATATTAGTTTCACTGTGTGTTGACTGCAATGTGCACGTCAGCTTTGTTGCGAAAGAGAGAGAGAGAGAGAGAGAGAGAGAGAGAGAGAGAGAGAGAGAGAGAGAGAGAGAGAGAGAGAGAGTGTGTGTGTGTGTGTGTGTGTGTGTTGATGCCTTGTTCAACTGATTGTAGTTTGTATTGTGTTTTTTGGGTGGGGTGAGTGGTGGTGATGGTAACGGTGTGTGTGTGTGTGTGTGTGTGTGTGTGTGTGTGTGTGTGTGTGTGTGTGTGTGTGTGTGTGTGTGTGTGAGTGAGTGTGTGTGTGTGTGTGTGTGTGTGTGTGTGTGTGTGTGTGTGTGTGTGTGTGTGTGTGTGTGTGTGTGTGTGTGTGTGTATGTATGTGCGTGTATGTGTGGGTGGGGTGTGTATGTGTATGCCTATTTGCATATGCGTGAGCGATTATTTCGTTTTGTTGTTGAATTTGTTGCTTTTTAATTTTTGTTGTTGTTAAGCGCATAGAGCTCCACATTGGTGGAGGAATGCGCTATATAAATGATTCACTATTATTATTATTATTATTATTGTTCAGGTGTTTTTTTCATTTGGCAGGATTGGGTGAGTTGTGAACAGATTGTTAAAATATTTTGTAGTCTGCATAGGTCTAATACTGGGAAATATCAAAGTTTATGAATATATATGTGGGTGTCGGTGCGCGCGTGTGTCTGCTTTGGTGCACACGCTTCTGCATTCATTCAGCCGCGCTTGCACAAAACATTTATGCGCTGTTTTTCTTCAGATCACCCTGCTGGACGCCAAGCGCAGCATGAACGTGAACATCTTCCTGAAGCAGTTCCGCAAGAGCAACGAGGCCATCGTGGACGTCATCCAGAAGGGGGACTACCGCGCAGTGGGCTCCGAGAAGCTCAAAGGGCTCATCAAGCTCATGCCCCAACAGGATGAGGTGGGCGTTTGTCGTGTAAAAACAAGGCGTTGTATGCCAGTCTGTCGTTTCTCACTGTAACTGCCAGATAGTAGAGGGGGGCAGCTGTTGTTCTAGTGCGCTGGGCTAAAATTTGTTTATACTGGAGATGTCTTGCCCAGGGTACATCCCTCCTTTCCTGGTAAAAAGTGTGTCATGATAAAAACAGATTAGGCCTACCATTATTTCATCTTCCATTCTGTCGACAGGTCGTCTTTTTTTTTTTTTTTTTTTTTTTTTTTTTTTGGGGGGGGGGGTAATCATTAACATGCTTAGTAATAAACAGGTTTACTTACTGTAGTGTCATCTTTCTATCTTTTGTCAGGTGGACATTCTTTTTTTGTAAGAAAAAATGTGTCTTGGTAACAGACTCGCCATTATGTCATTTTTTTGGCGAGCTTGTCTTGACTTTCATTCTTCAAAACCTTGATAGTGACCACGAAAAGCTCGGGAACGCGGAGAAGTTCCTCCGTAAGCTGAGATTCACCATCATCTGTTCTTCAAATTATTTTTCCCCAGGTGGACGTTCTTCAGACCTTTGATGAGGAACACGAAAAGCTTTTGAATACTAAGTTCTTCCACAAGCTGTTTGAGATTCACCATCATCTCTACCTTTGAATGATTGAGATGATAAAGTAATCGTCTTTTCCTCCATTTCTTTTTCTCAGGTGGACGTTCTTCAGATCTTTGACGGTGACCACGAAAATCTTGGGAACGCGGAGAATGTCTTCCTGAATTGAAGCTGCTTGAGATTAACCATCATTTTTTCTTCAAATTCTCTTTCTCAGGTGGACGTTCTTCAGAACTTTGACGGTGACCATGAAAGCTCGGGAACGCGGAGAAGTACTTCCACAAGCTGCCTGCGATTCACCATAATCTTTTCCACCATCCTCTGTCTCAGGTGGACGTTCTTCAGAACTTTGACGGTGACCATGAAAAGCTCGGGAACGCTGATAAGTTCTTCCTGAAGCTGCTTGAGATTCACCATCATCATTTCCTCCATTCTCTTTCTCAGGTGGACGTTCTTCAGAACTTTGACGGTGACCAGGAAAAGCTCGGGAACGCTGAGAAATTCTTCCTGAAGCTGTTGGCCCTGCCGGCCTACAGGGTGAGGCTGGACGCCATGCTGAGCCGCGCTGACCTGCCCTCCCAGCTGTCCGCCATCCGGCCACACATCTCTCTGGTCAACAGCATCTGTCGAAGGCTCTTTGACAATGCTTCCCTCAAGAAGTTTCTCCGTTTCGTTCTGCACGCCGGGAATTTTATCAATCAGGTGTGTGTTGGTGTGTCGGGGTGTGGGTGTGGTGTGGTGGTGGTGTGTGTGTGTATGTATGCGTGTATCTGTCTCTGTTTGTCTGTCTGTCTGTCTGTCTGTCTGTCTCTCTCTCTCTCTCTCTCTCTCTCTCTCTCTCTCTCTCTCTCTTTTTCTCTCTCTCTTTCTCCCTGTGTGTGTGCGCGCATGTGCGTGTGTGCATGAGAGAGGGAGAAAGATAGAGAATGTGCATTTGTAGTGTGTGTGTGTGTGTGTGTGTGTGACAGAGAGAGTGAGAGAGAGTGTGTGTGTATGTGTGTTTGTGTGCGAGCGCGCGTGTGTGTGTGCGTGTGTGTGTATGTGTGCGTGTGTATGTGTCTGTGTGTGTGTGTGTGTGTGTGTGTGTGTGTGCGTGTATGCCTGTGTGTGCGCGTGCGCGCGCGCGTGTGTGTTTGTGTGTGTGTGTTTTACAAGAAGGAAATAAAACTATGTTGGATTTTGAAGTAGTCCTTTCACTCCCTTCCAACAGAAGGTAGATTGTTGCCTTTCCACTACTGGAACAGGTTCCAATACACCTTTAGATCAATTTAGATCAATATAACACTGGCCCATCAATCCATCTCTGGTGCAAGTTATAATCGTGTTAGCTGGTCAGTTGTAGCTGACAATGGCCTGCAGATAGCAAGAGGAGGCAACTACTCTTCAGAAAACTGGTGTTGCTATTTGTTTATAACGGAGGAACCTTGCCCAGGCAACATCCTTAATCTCTCATCCGTGAGGAGTTTATGTAAAACGCTACAAATTGTTGACGTTAAGAACCCGGTAATGAGTTGATGTTGTTGCCTGTCTGTCGTTTCCGACAATCACTGCCAAATAGCAGAGGGGGCAGCTGCTAATCCGGGGGGGGGCTGGGCTAGAATGTGTTTATAGTGGAGAAGCCTTGCCCAGGATACATCCCCACTTTCTCGGACAAATGGATTTGAGGACAAGAGTTGGCCGTTGGGGAAGGTCCCCAAAGGACAACCCATCCCATTGGCTGCAGCACTAGAGCCAGCGCAAATGCCCCCCCCCCCCCCCCCCCTAGTTAGAGAGTCGTAGTCTTCCACGAAAGACTAAGCTGTACCATAATATTCCAATACTGTCGAATATCATTAGAACAGCTCTCATTTACTATTGGCCCTTTCTACAGGCTAATGTCAACCAGAGATAAAACCATTTGAGTAAAGGTAATGAGTACACTACAGTCATGGAACGTTGGAGTGATGACGGACCGTTTACCTTGACGTGGCAGGGTAGCAATGCGGGCGAGGCTGCGGGGTTCCGCCTGAGTTCGCTGAACAAGCTGATGATGACCAAGTCCAACAACCCGCGCATGACTCTGCTGCACGTGCTGGTGGAGGAGGCTCAGGCCAAGGACGACAAGGCCCTCATCTTCGTGGACGACCTCCTCGACGACCTCCAGAAGGCCTCCAGGTCAGAGTCTGACACTATTATAGGTGTGGGATAGGATGGGTAGTCTGGGTGAGAAGGATGAGTGGGATTGGATGTTTTTACTGTTCTCTCTGTTTCTCTCTGTCTCTCTGTCTGTGTCTGTCTGTTCTCTGTCTGTCTGTCTCTCTCTCTCTCTCTCTCTCTCTCTCTCTCTCTCTCTCTCTCTCTCTCTCTCTCTCTCTCTCTCTCTCTCTCTCTCTCTCTCTCTCTCTCTGACAGTTAAAGACATATTCTCGTGCTCTCTCTCTCTCTCTCTCTCTCTCTCTCTCTCTCTCTCTCTCTCTCTCTCTCTCTCTCTCTCTCTCTCTCTCTCTCTCTCTCTCTCTCTCTCTCTCTCTCTCTCTAACTCTCTCTCTCTCTCGTGTCTGTGTAGTGTGTGGGAGCATACATTTGTATGAGTGAATGTGTATTGTACATGCTTTCGGGTGTTATTTAGTCCACGCCCTTCTTATCAAAGTTTCTGTCTTGAAAACGCGCATACTGAAAGGTCAGTCAATGATTTGCTAAGCAAACACCGTTTCGAAAAAGTCCCAGCCAGCATAATGATGACATTGTGACCGGGAACGCTTTGTGTCTAATATGTATCAATGTTTATAGACGTAATGTGTTCCCAGGTCGTCTGTAGAGGGACTGAAGGGCGAGTTCACCCAGGTGAAGAACGGCGTGATGAAGCTGAAGCGACAGCTGGAACATGTGCCTGATGACGTGAAGAACCAGTACCAGGATTTCATTGAGGTACAATACAGCACTAATTCCAATGTATCTCTAAGGCCGTGTACACACATAAGCGGATATTCTATGCGGAAACCCGTGCGCAATCCATAAATAAGTGAAACACAGAAGGGAAAAGATTTG
>CM065691.1:36080399-36090399 GCA_017654935.2 Phymorhynchus buccinoides
CCCCCCCCCCCCCCCCCCCCCCGCCCCCCCCCCCTCCCCCCCCCCCCCCCTCTCTCTCTCTGCATTTTTAGAGAGCAACTAATTCCCCCAAAATACTACAATCATCCCAATGCTTTTAAATTGGTTTTATTATTTACTGATATTAAAGCATGCTCATCTCTTTCTCTTTTTCCATCTAAAGCGTTTGCTTTTAGAAGTCAATCGCTTGACTCTGGATGCATTCTTTTTCTCAGATTATTTCTCCCAAATTGGTTTAAATAGCATTTTATTTGTCAAATTATTTCTCCCAATTTATGGATTATATGTGCATGCTTTTATTGTTCTAGTTTACATTTATTTATTGATAAAAACTATTGATACGGGCAGAGAGGCCTAATCAATACAAACTTCAGACTTCTCTCTCTCTCTCTCTCTCTCTCTCTCTCTCTCTCTCTCTCTCTCTCTCTCTCTCTCTCTCTCTCTCTCTCTCTCTCTCTCTCTCTCTCTCTCTCTCTCTCTCTCTCTCTCTCTCTCTCTCTCAGGGTGTAAAATCATGTCAACAAATTCCCCGTTCACTCCCTTGCCGGTGTGAAGAGAATATTCTACCTCATGAAATAAGTAGGCATTCCTCTGTTTGCTTGTCCGCCATAGCGAATTTTACGAAACTAAGTGCATGGCTTTGTACATCGATTTATCGGCAAATATGTAGATTTACACCCTCCTGCTCTATTTCTTGGTTCTTTCCGTGGTTAGGGATAGGGTTAGGGTTAGGGTTAGGATGGCTATTGTTCGCATGCGAAAGGTAGATATTTCATGGGAGCTACTTATTTCTCATGACACCGGTGTGTGGTCCACATAGCCAACTGTTACTAGGGGAAGACGGGGTAAAAAGCGCATGGGCGGGTAAGAAGCCCACCCCAATTATCTCATGAAATAAATAAAATTTCAGTCAAATTTGCCCATGAGACGAATGCTAAACATTAACGCTCGTCACATGGGCAAAATGAGACTGAAATTTGCTTCATTTCATGAGATAATTGGGGTGGGCTTCTTACCCGCCCATGCGCTTTTTACCCCGTCTTCCCCCATTTATGCAAAAACCAGCACGATTGCAACATTTCTCCTCACTACCGTCATGCTAATCATTAATGTGCACAGCAGTAAAATAATAATGGTCGTAATCAACGTTAGCCAATCTGAAACCAGATCACGGCCCCGGCTCGTGGAGACAGTCCGTGCCAGGCGCAGCAGGAGCAGCAGCAGCAAACAGTAGCAGCAGGATACGAAGCGATGCCATGCACGGCTCACGTGACCGATGACGCAGCCAGCGCTGGCGCTCACAATATGGTGACGTTATCAATTATTGAGCACGTCGTTGGCACAAACAAATGACGCCTTTGAAGAAACTCTGCCTCGCAACGCTGGCTTTTTTCTTTCGGCTTCAGCCCAAGCTATTTTTTTCATGGAATAGTTTTATGTTGGGTTTGCAGGTTAGAGATATTTATAAAGAAAAAGCAGTATAAGAACAACAACAGAAACCTAGTATTATTTTCTGTGCATTGTTGCACGTGCAAATGAGTGTGCATGTGTAAATGCCTTCGTGTGTGTGTGTAAACAAAACAACTGCTGCTGATCCTAAAAAAAAGAAAAATTGTATAAGAAATTTTATTAAAAAAAACTTCTCTTCTTTTTTAAAATTTAAATTTGTATTTTATTTACTTGAATATGTGTGTACAAGATAAATTATGAAATGCATGACTATAAACAAAAAATATAGAAATGAAATAATTTGCTTAAGCGAGAATAGCAATGAATAAAGGAAAAAACAACAACAACAACAACAAAAACCACCAAAACAATAGTATTTGGTCAATTGAATAATAAGAAGTATGCATCCATGTTTGTCGTTTCTGACTGTGACATCCAAATAGCGGAGGGGGCAGCTGCTATTCCGACGAGCTGGGCAAAAATATGTTTACAATGGAGAAGCCTTGCCTAGGGTTCATCCCCACACTCCTTCGACCAAAGGGATTTGAGGACAGATGGCATTGGGGAAGGTCCCCAAAGACCAACCAATCCTTTTGGCTGTGATAGGCAAAGAATATAATTATAACCCTTTGGTAGAGGAAGACGAAACTAACACAAACTGGAAAGAACTAATAGTACAGATTCTTATACAAAAAGGTCGTGATTACATATCTCCAAATCAGACCACACACACACACACACACACACACACACACACACACACACACACACACACACACACACACACACACACACACACACACACACACACACACACACACACACACACACACACACACACACACACACACACACACACACACACACACACACACACACACACACACACACACACACACACAAATATGCACGTGATAATAATGATCACAATCTCAATAGAAAGCAAATGAAGTACTAGAAGAAGAGATATGTGAAGAATATCCGTTTACCTTGATGAAACTGAGTCTATATGCTTGCTAAAATTGATCGTATTGTTCTGTTACATTGATTGGAGGAGGAACCCATAACCAACATAAAAATGTGGGGCTCAAATTCTCCCAACCGTGTAGGCCCCTACCCACCTTTGTCTGGGAGACAGGCGAAGTCCTATTTTAACTTTTTCGTAATCCGGCGTATTGTTTGGACCACATGTAGGGGAAGACGGGGTAAAAAGCGCATGGGCGGGTAAGAAGCCCACCCCAATTATCTCATGAAATAAAGAAAATTTCAGTCAAATTTGCCCATGAGACGAATGCTCAACATTAACGCTCGTCTCATGGGCAAAATAAGACTGAAATTTGCTTCATTTCATGAGATAATTGGGGTGGGCTTCTTACCCGCCCATGCGCCTTTTACCCTGTCTTCCCCTAGCATACGAAGCTTAGGTTTCTGGTCGGGTTCTGAAGCTCCTTTCTCTTTTCTGTCAAAAAAAGAGTGCAGTTTGTCTCAAACAAAGCATTATACACTTTGGAATAATTTGTCTGAAGGAAATAGAGAAGGCATTATTTTGAACCTTGTATTTCATCAAACGTGAAAACTTGTTGTACTCGTGATCGAACGGAATTACAGGTGAATTGAATCACGTAAGATTTGGGAGATGTTGTCATTGTTGTTTTAAACCCCAATAAAACGCATAGTTGCATTACGTTCAAAACCATTGTGAGCAGAGAAAGTAACACACATTTTCTAAATTACAACAAACAAGCTAAATAACAACAACAACAACAACAACAACAACAACAACAGGTGAACACAACCCGAATTTCACAGGGATGATGTATGCGACAATAGGAGGTAATACAACCCAATACAAATCAATTTAATGCAACACAATACAATGCAATACATTACAGTATAGTGCAATACAAAGCAGTGCAGTTCAGGGCAATCCAATCCAATGCAACACAATACAATAACGTATTTTGTAGTAAAAGAAAAGCACGCTCAAACATAAGCCAATGAACTAAGCGACAGGGATAGATTTGTGCAAGCACACGGATGGTGACGTGGAGAGAGGGAATGGTAGATACATATTTTATAAAACAGATGAAGAGAATCGATCTTCACTCGATACAATAAATACTGAAACCTGCTACTGCTACAAGTCGTGACCATCAATAAAGCAACCATGGGCATCAGTATGAAAATGGACCCTGTGAAAAAATGATGAACATGAACCACAAGACACTGGCACTATGGAGGAAGGGAGAGGGGGGGAGATAACTGATAAGGAGGATGGATGGAAGGGGGGAGGGATGTGTTGTCTTTGAAATCACTTTCACAAACCGTTGTAAGGACGGGGGTGGGGTGGGGAGGGGGGTGTACACGGGGTGTATTAAACTTCCATAGACCCTGTGAAATATTCAAGCGATTGAGGAACTATATAATATATAAAAGTCTGCCACGACTTAAGCCGGAGGGCTGTGTGTGCACGTATGTGCTGTGGATCGGTCGTTGGAGTGTGGTGGTGTGGTGGTGGAATTGAACATTGAGTGTCTGTGTGGTTGCAGATGCGACAAAAAAAGGGATAGAAGTGTCTGTAATATAACGCTATTTTTTCTTAGTTTCCGTTCCCCTTAAACAATAACAAAAAAAATGTCTCTGCCTTATATTCTACTTTGATGTGAATAAAAGGACAAGTGCCTGTTCCTCAACTGGGCTCTTTAGATGGAGTTACCTTCCTTAGTCCTTGGCATCAGTGACGTTTTCGAGCACTTCGTCATGTTTCATAGGGAAGGGGTAGATGACTACCGATAATCAAGGAACGGTTCAAGAAACAAGAAGAAAGTGAAAAGGATAAGAGTAAAAAAGATGTTTGTTATCATGGGGTATTCAGTGAATTGCAAATAACCATACTTCTTGACAAGTTTTTCTCCAAATGAACAATAGGATCATTCAATGAAATTCTGTAAGAGTAATGTTGCTAGTTGTGCCGATCATTTGTTTGGTAGTAAAAGAGATCCTGAAAACGCACACGCACGAGCACGCTCACGCACACACACACACACATCACCACCACACACACACACACACACACACACACACACACACACACACACACACACACACACACACACACACACACACATGCGCGCGCACTTATCCTAAAACAGTGGTTACCAGCTTATAATGGAAGAAGTAATCTGTTTACCATCTTTGTAAAATGATATTGAAAAGAAAAACGTTTTGCTTAACTGCAAAAAAGGAGTAGTATAATTTGTCTTACTGTTTTGACACTACTAACGACTACTGCTAGTGGTGCCATTACTAGTGTTGTTGCTACTACTGCTACTACCAGGGCCGGATCCAGGGGGGGGGGGGGGTTACCTGGGTTCCGTAACACCCCCCCTCCCACACACCCCAAAAAAAGGGGAAGAGAAAAAGAAGAAAAGAAAGACAGAGTCCTACTAACTGTTCTTTTGTTCAAAGGTACAATTGAAAGGGAGTTTGGGCAATTTATTTTGTTAAAATTTTGTTCAGATTTAGGGGGCGTTGCCCCCTGACCCCCACCAGGGGCATTGCCCCTGCATCCCACTGGGGGCCTACGCCGGCCCCCAGACCCCAGCCCTTGTCTGTAACCCCCTCCACCTCTAAAGTATCCCAGGTCCGGCCCTGATTACTACTACTACTACTACTACTACTACTACTACTACTACTACTACTACTACTACTACTACTACTACTACTACTACTTCTGCTGCTGCTGAAGCCACTACTACTACTACTACTGCTACTGCTACTACTACTACTACTACTACTACTACTACTACTACTACTACTACTACTACTACTACTACTACTACTACTACTACTACATCTAGTAGTCTGACTACTACTATTTCTACTGTTTATGTTTATGTTTATAATATTCTGTCAACATAACATATAATCAACAACAAAAACACGTGTACTGTATTTAATCATAATGAATGTGATCAAAGTGCATTCACATATCTATCATTTGCATTCCGACGGGTCCACATCAAATGCAACAAACAATATACAAAATGGAGACAAAACCCGAGAAAAAAACCCCAACAACAACACCCCCCACCCCCCCCCCCCCCCCACACACACACACACACAACACTAAACACTACTACAAAAAAAAATCATCCAAACTAAACCAAACAAACACGGAGATAAAAACTTATGCGGCACTTGTATACTTAATACAGTTGGCTTACAACCAAAAGACCCTGCTTTTAGATTAAACAAATTTTTAAAAAAATATATAAGGTGAATCAAAGGGAAGAAAAAAAGCAAGCAGGCAACCAAGCAAACAAGTTAGGCTATGAGCCTTACAAGAATTCTTCATCGCTAAAGCTAAGATTGGAGATTAATCATTTTTGTCTTAAATTGACGGTAAAACAAAGGGAGATTAGAAGCATGGCCGGATCGGGGGAGGGGGGGGGGGGTCCTGGTTTCTGGACCCCCCCCCCCCCCCCCCCACCTTCTGCCCCAAGCATGTACCTTATACAAGGCTGAAAAGTAATGACAATGGCACAATTTGTGCCATCATGGTTGTCCCTAGGGTCAGAGGATGGCATTCTCGCTGTGCCGTCATCGGTGGATGTATATGTTGCTTCGGAGACCAAAGTCAGAAGCGTGCATGTGAGATTGCAGGAGGGATATGAAACACCAGTTGTGACACTGACAGAGACACATGCGGCTCTGTGACGCCGCTCTCGTGCTGTTGCCATGCGCTGCCGACGATCATCCTGAAAACTCCTCACTGCTCTCCTGGTCAGGGCACGCCAGCTGGTTCTGTTGGCCGCAGCAGCTTCAAGCTGACCAGGCTGTAGCCCGGCCCATTGTTGCCTTACTAATCACTACATTGCAAACTTTCCCGGGGGTTTCGCACCCTGGGCCCCCAAAAGGACATTGCCCCTTAATCCGGAACCTATGCAGCTCCACGGACCCCCGGCGGAAACCCCCCTTACGAATCGCTTGGTCCGGCCCTGGGAAGTGCATTAGTTTTAAACGGACGTTCTTTATACAGCAACAATTAAAGCATAATAATAATAATAATAATAATAATAATAGTAATAGTACATTTCTATAGCGCTTTACCTCAAATGAGCCCAAAGAGCTTTACAATCGAAAACATGACAAATAAACAGAGAAAATCCCCACTGATCAGCAGTACGGGGAGGTACCGTTTCGCCCTCTTTTCATTTGGCCCTGTCAGGGCGAAACTAAACTTCATCAACCCTGCAGTGGCAGTGCCGTTTCGCCCTGGCAACCCGTGTCATTTCGCCCTGTCGCCTTTCGCCTTGTTCCCATTCTGCCCTGTCTCTCGCGTTCACTATGAATGGTCATCTATCTCTCGTGGAGTTGAGCTGAAGAGTTTGATTTGACATCCTGAATTGTTTTTCATGGGTTCTTCTCTTCTTCCGATAATGCATGTTCATCTGCTGTCATTGGTAATTGTTGACATGTACATGTCTCTGTACACGTGAACATTTTTCACTCTTTCCGCATGGCAACACAGTAATAGCCGCTCAGAAAGGTCTGAATACCGTTAACATTTTTCACTCTTTCCCCATGACAATACAGTGATATGCCAGTCATAAGATTACTTGCATATCTCTGTGTTGCCATGGGGGAAGAGTGGAAAATATTCACGAGTACAGACCTTAACAGGTTGCAAATAATGTGAGTAGTATTTTTAGTATTGATACACTCTTCTGCAACCAATTGTTTTATGAACACAGAAATGATATTTCTTTCTTTTGTGAACTTCTTAAATTTGAAACCATACTTTTTATCAATACATTTTAATGTTGACAACCTCTATTGAAGTTTTGAATCTTTTTGACACTGACAGGAGAAGGTACCTCCTCAAGTATTTTTATTACTCGCCCTAATGCTTATAAATTCAAAGCTTTGTTCTCTACAAAAAATAAGAAACTATTACTCAAACTAAAGCACTTCATTACAGTTGTTAACGGTTCTTTCAGATAAATGTTATCAATCATGTCTTTTTCCCATTTTGTTTGTAATTTAGTAATACATTACATTATTTGTAATATTGTGATATGTTTTCTTTGAAATGATTTGGGACATCACTCTTGGGTTGATTCTTGGAAATTTATTTATGTGTGTATGTTTTTATATTTCTGTGCCCAAATGGGGTATGATATAAATTTCTTGCCTTGCCTTGCCTTTGAGAGAGGCAGGGCAAAATGGGAACAGGGCGAAACGAAACAGGGCGAAAAGACACTGCCGTAATCGTCAGGGGGAAATGGGAACAGGGCGAAACGAAACAGGGCGAAAAGACACTGCCGTAATCGTCAGGGCGAAAGGGGAACAGGGCGAAACGAAACAGGGCGAAAAGACACTGCCGTAATCGTCATGGCGAAAGGGGAACAGGGCGAAAGGAAACAGGGCGAAAGTGAACAGGGCGAAACGAGACGTCCCCAGCAGGACCACGGCTGCCCACCACAAACGTGACATTCGTGAATTCATTTTTATATTCCTATGTACAATTTTTGATAATTAAGCTATCATTCTCATTGCCCAAGTTTATGAAGGAGATTCAATGCACGAAATATTACAATTAACAATGTGTTGTCCAAGATACCTTGGACAGTGCCTTCGCGCAGTACAATGTTTTAATGATCATGCAAACATCTTCATTTTTATTTTTATTTAATTTTTTTATTTTGTATTTTTTTTATTTTTTTTTTTTTTTTTTTTGGGGGGGGGGGGTATGGAGGACATTCAATGCATGAAAGGTTTCAAACAGAGATGCATTGCGCGGTTCCAGAACAAAATACTAACAAGAGTTTCCAAAACTGCCTCGTTTCAGAAAAAAAACCCACCCAACTTTCATTGTAGTGCCAAATAAAAAAAGAAAAACAGCTTTCATGGTTTCAATCCATTGCCAATTAGACACATTTCTCATTCATAAAATTAATGATTTCAGAAATTCAGAGAGAGTGAAACAATTTTGAGTTTAGACTAACCAGAACTACTCGAACTAATGAAGAGGATCTGGGCTAACTGTTTAGGACATAACAGACACTCGTTTTCAAACGATAGTCTGTAGACCACTCAATTTGTTTTGGAAAGCATTAGTAGCCTACACCACAAAGAAGTGTTTTTTGTTCCTCAAAAGGGGTTTGCCATGGCAACTGTTTCCCTCCACCCCAATACAGACGTCTCCAAGGCCTACTGAAAACACACACACACACACACACACACACACACACACACACACACACACACACACACACACACACACACACATGCGCTTTAAAAAAAAATGAAAATCGTGGGTGAAAATGAGTTTAAAAAAAAGAGAGAGAGAAAGTTGGAATAAGTGGAGAAAATGAGAAGAATGAACGAGTGAGCGATTGCGATCGAGGGTAGGGGCGAAAAGGAAAAGGAGAAACTGAGAAACTGCAAATATCGAGAGGCCACACAAAAAAGGTACATCAAGACGGCTAAAAGAAAACCAGAAAAAAATGAGAACAAAAAATATAGAGAAGAGAGAGGTAGGCTAAAACAGAAAAGAAAAGATAAACACCAGAAAAAGACACAAAAAATAACAATACTGCAATTGAAATAAGAGAGGGAGAGAGAGAGAGAGCGAGAGAGAGAGAGAGGGAGAGAGAGAGGAGAGAGAGAGAGAGAGAGAGAGAGAGAGAGAGAGAGAGAGGAAGAGAGAGAGAGAGAGAGAGAGGGAGAGAGAGAGAGAGAGAGAGAGAGGGGGGGGGCGAGAGAGAGAGAGAGAGAGAGAGAGGAGAGAGAGAGAGAGAGAGAGGTAGAGAGAGAGAGAGAGAGAGAGAGAGAGAGAGAGAGAGAGAGAGAGAGAGAGAGAGAGAGAGAGAGAGAGAGAGAGAGAGAGAGAGAGAGAGAGAGAGAGAGGCTAAGTAAACTGTGACAACTTTTATGCACTGAAAGTGAATTTCCAATCAGTGCCATCGATTTCGACGAACGGCATGGGCGCTTTTCAAGTGTTTTAAAGCCCTGTTAGAAAAGAGCCAGAGACAACGCCGAACACTGTGCCATAGAAAAAGCAATGGCGCGCTGCAGTCGTCAATAATTCAAAGATCTGACAGATGCAAACCCAGAACACTCGTCGACAGAAATGACCTTTCTCCCTCTCCCTCTCTCTCTCTCTTCTCTCTCTCTCTCTCTCTCTCTCTCTCTCGTCTCTCTCTCTCTCTCTCTCTCTCTCTCTCTCTCTCTCATTGCAGTTGCACACACACACACACACACACACACACACACACACACACACACACACACACACACACACACACACACACACACACACACACACACACACACACACACACACACACACACACACACACACACACACACACACACACACACACACACACATACACACACACACGTATACATACGTGGCAATGTGGTAGGAATTTCAAATTACTTCTTAATCAATGATGCTTCTTGAACAAAATCCCTCTCTGTTTTTCTCTCTCTGTGTCTCTCTGTCTCTGTCTCTCTCTCTCTC
>CM065691.1:36100399-36130399 GCA_017654935.2 Phymorhynchus buccinoides
TGTTCCCGAAGCTTCGCTCTGGAACTAAACATCTTGCATGTTGGAGCGACAATCCAGGTTTGTTTCAAAACTTAATGTCATGCCCAAACTCCCCAGAGAAGTTCAATGCTATCAGTTCTTGACTTTTTGAATGAGTAAGTTTCTTTACAAATAGACAAACAACCCACAGCAACAACAACAACAACAACAACAAAAAGCAGAACAACTGAGAAAGTCCAACATACAACAACAAAAAAAAAAAAAGTTTAGTACATCCGCAAGAACTGAGAAAGGGGAGGGGAGGGGGGGGGGGGGGGGGGGGGAGCAATGGGGGTGAGCGGGTGATTTAAAAAAAGAAAAAACGTTAAGGGGAGGGGTGTCTTGCCGCAATGCAGAACTGGGAAGGGGGGGGGGGGGGTGGGGTAATTTGGACTACTGTATCAAATCTGAAATCCGATAAGAGCCTAATTTAACTCTTCTGGCACCACGGACAAATGATATATTTGTCGATGACATGACTGCACTCTGTGGCAGAGGCGGTTACATGTCGCTGCCAAGCACCATGCCAAGTGCTTGTCTGTTTTTAGAGCTTATGCCACTGTTTCGTTTTCGTTACAATGAAGCATGCGTACTCGACCCCAAAAAGGCTAATCCCTCCTCGAAAAAAATATTTAGTATGCAAGAAAAAAAAGTCATAAAATACATGGGACTACTAGAGTTTTAAAGCGCTCTTTTGTGGACGTGATATGCAAATGTTCCAACACGATGGGGCCACCTCCCCCCCCCCCCCCCTCCCTACCACCCCCGCAAACAATCCCGATATGATAACATTATACGCATTTTCCATAACGAATTCGGTGTATCTTCCACATTTCCACTTCATTGCCTGAAAACAGTTGAATGAAAATGAAAGAAAAACGACGACACACCGTTGTTTGTTTGTATTTTGTTGTTGTTGTTATTTTTTTGTGTCGGCTTATCGTTGGTGGTGGTGGTATTTCAAGTCAGTCCTTTTCCTCTGTATGTGTGTGTGTCGTCGTTTTCTTTCATTTTCATTCAACTGTTTTCAGGCAATGAAGTGGAAATGTGGAAGATACACCGAATTCGTTATGGAAAATGCGTATAATGTTATCGGTAAAGATGTGCCACCCCCCATGCATTTCTCGGTTAATTGTATTTTTCCGTTTTTGCCTTTCTTACCATACATAAAGCTGTATTTTAGGAACATTTTTTAGCTAATAACCTTTTTGGAATACTAACCCTAACCCTAACCCTAGCCCTAAACCTAACCCTACCCCCCCACCCCCCCCCCCACCCACCCCCGCCCCCCCCACCCCCCCATGTACTGCAGTACACCGCGATTTGTCACAGTTGTGGTTCGTTGCGTTTTTCCGTCTTATACGGTGGGGGGTAGGGTTAGGGTTAGGGTTAGGGTTAGTATTTACCCAAACAACAATAACAACAACAAAAGAGACTCACAAACAATGGACATCAAAGCTCAAACAAACGTGTACGAGAAGAAAGTTTCCATGGCAGATGTACCACCACCACCAACAACAACAACAACAATGCTTCCACCATCCCCATCCCCACCTCTCCTCTCTACCTTGTCCGATACATCTCACACCCGTCCATCTGTCTTACCTGAGTACCCCGGGTACCCCAGACCCTGTGTCTCGTGACTCTCATTAGATGCTAGCGGTGAATAATTCAGAGGGCAGGCTCAAGATGTCCGGGGCTACCTCTGCCTCGTTGATTGCCAGGGGGAGATTACCTTCTTCCTTTACTGCTACAGTTCTAGTTCAAGGAAGGCTGCTTGCTAGCTACGTTGCGACGTGTCCCCGTCTCTAAGTGTCCCCGTCACACCAATTCTGTCTCTCTGTGTCTCCATCTCTATGTGTCAATCAATTTTGTCTCTGTGTGTCCCCGTCTCTGTGTGTCACCAATTTTGTCTCTAAGTGTCCCCGTCTCTGTGTGTCACCAATTTTGTCTATACGTATCCCCGTCTCTATGTGTCACCAATTTTGTCTCTATGTGTTTCCGTCTCTATGTGTCACCAATTGTGTCTCTATGTGTCACCAATTTTGTCTCTATGTGTCCCAATTTTGTCTCTATGTGCCCCCGTCTCTATGCGTCACCAATTTTGTCTCTATGTGTCACCAATTTCGTCTCTATGTCCCCGTCTCTATGTGTCACCAATTTTGTCTCTATGTGTCCCCGTCTCTATGTGTCACCAATTTTGTCTCTATGTGTCCCCGTCTCTATGTGTCACCAATTTTGTCTCTATGTGTCCCCGTCTCTGTGTGTCACCAATTTTGTTTCTATGTGTCCCCCCGTCTCTATGTGTCACCCAATTTTGTCTCTATGTGTCCCCTGTCTCTATGTGTCACCAATTTTGTCTCTATGTGTCTCCGTCTCTATGTGTCACCAATTTTGTTTCTCAATGTGTCCCCGTCTCTGTGCGTCACCAATTTTGTCTCTAAGTGTCCCTATCTCTGTGTGTCACCAATTGTGTCTCTTTGTGTCCCCGTCTCTGTGTGTCCCTGTGTCTCTATGTGTCCCCGTCTCTGTATGTCCCAATGTGTCTCTATGTCTCCCCGTCTCTGTATGTCCCTGTGTCTCTATGTCTCCGTCTCTATATCGAGGGGTATTTGCCTTGAATCCCTAACCCTAACTCAGAAGCCCAAATCCTATCCCTAACCCTACCCTTATCTCTAACCCTAAGGGACACATGCAGAGACGGAGACACACGGAGTCGGTGACACACATAGTGATGAGGGCGCAATGAGGGTGATACATAGAGACGGGGTCCACACAGAGACGGGGACACGTCAGTATGACCCCCTGGCTGCCAGCTAGGGAAAGATGCTCCTGATGAGTTCACAGACCTGACAACCGGGACTGTCCTGTGACTGTCTTCCTCTAGCACCTTGTCTCTCTCTCGCTCTCGAGAGAGCCTCGCGGCACGCCATTGCTGTAGTCTTGGTGCATTAATTTTGTTTGTTTGTCTGTCTGTTTGTCTGTGGGTTTGTGTGTGTGTGTGTGTGTGTGTGTGTGTGTGTGTGTGTGTGTGCGTGTGTGTGTGTGTGTGTGTGTGTGTGTGTGTGTGTGTGTGTGTGTGTGTGTGTGTGTGTGTGTGTGTTGGGGTGTTGTGGGGTGGGGGGTATTTATTTTATTTGTCTATCTGTCTCTCAACGCATATGTAGAGTGTGTAGAGTGTAGAGTGGCAGTGGTAGCGCGTTCCCCTCGTGTCAAGTCAACCCGAGTTCGAACCAGGGCACGGGGGATTTTTCCTCTCATTTTGCACTAGGCCTTACGGCCTGAACGCGGAGTCTTTCGGATGAGACGATAAACCGAAGTCCCATGTGCCCATGTACTTAGCATACGTTCAACCCAGTGGCAACAAAAATGTTGTCATTTGGTCAAAATTTACCCCCACCCTCCTCATCAGTCACACACAAAATCGCATGCAAAACAAACAAACAAAAAACAATTGGGTGGCGCGCTTCTGGCTGCGACGCGCTCTCCAGGTGGGAGCAACCCGAATTTCACAGAGACGCCTCTGTGACTATAAAGTACCTAATACCCTGTTTTTTTAAAATAAAGTACTTAATACCTAATATTCTTTGCAATGTCTTATGTTATCTTAATATTTTGTGATGCTGCCATTACGTTGCTTTTCATCCTGCAGGGAATCTATTTCATAATTATTTCCATTCTTTGCAAATGCTGGGTGTCTGGTTGTCTTTCCGTCTCTGTCTGCCTGTTTCTGACGATAGATCGTAGTAGCCTACGTTTAGATGTTGGTCGCATTCTTGGACATGTTTCAAGAATGGGGGAGGTGGGAGATTACGAATACGAATACGAAATGTTTTAATCAGATATAGACATATAGCCCCTTCTTGATGGGGGTGTCACAATTATAGAAACATACATCATGCAATGACATATTTGGTTACACATAGATACATGCTTTCATTTTCTTTTTTAAGCATTCATATTCTTGCAAATGTTAGCTACTCGCTGTACGTAATCGTTTTAAAGCTTCGTACATAAACAAAGCTAGATTAGCTAAGACATTTAGATTTCTATTAGACAGATGTAAAGCGTATCTGAAATGACAATGATACTTGTAATATTTAGCCTGAATATATTTCATCCTCAAATCCTGTAGCATTTGATAACAAAGTGTAATATGAACAACATCCTCTTCAACACAATGGCATAATCTACAGAATATTTTATTAGCACTATTATTACTATATCTAAATCTATGAGAGGCAATATCTGAGACTCCAAATCTAACTTGGGGAGGTGGGAGAGAAAGAGGGAAAGGGGGGGAGGGCTAAATACCATGTCTTCGATGATGACAATATTAATGTCGCTGCTGTCAATGAACAATCCCTTCATGATAGGACAAGAAAAAAAGTTTTTTGTGTAAAAAAAAAAAAATGAAAATTGAATTGTATTTTATAATATGTATGTTTTTTTTACCTTTCCTTTTTCTTTTTCTTTTAGTGTTTGATTGACTCTGAGAAGGAACTACGCTTATCGTCTTTTATAATAGTTTTATGTAGCGTGGCGTATTATTGAAGATGACAGGTACAATAATGTCATGTTGTTTTTCTTTCTTTCTAAAAGTTGGTTTAAATGATTTTTATTTACCCAAAACACACATTACATAAATATTAAGCAAACATAACGGCAACAACCAGCTAATACTGTGCCAGCATGAAAACAGGAATTTCTGAATGGCGGCTGGTAAGTACAAAACTAAACGGTTGATTTAAGCATTATCAGAGGAAATAAAGACAGGTACATTTCAAAGCCTTCGTGAAATATACATCAGAAAACCAATAACAAAAATATAAGATAACAAATAAATCCAAACTTTAAGATATACACAAAACAGAAAATAAAGAATAAAATATATGAACAAAAAGAGAAAACAAATCACATTCTTTCTTTCTTCCTTTTCTGTTTGTTTTTCGGCCTGTGTTGTATTTTGTTTGTGTAGCTGTAACTTAAAATGTTTTTTTATCGCACAATCTCACTGGTAGATAAGCTAATAATTGAACTAAAAAACATCAAAACGCTACACTCACACAAGCACATGAAGGTGAAATAAACAATAAACACTGCGAATAAAACCTGATGCTCCTGATGAGTTCACAGACCTGACTACCGGGACCGTCTGTGATTTTATTTCCTCTGATAATGAGCGGACGTCGCAGAACCCAACCATGCATGGGTGGGGTAGGATGTAGTTTTGGTAGATAAGCTAATTGAAAGACAGACCTTTCAGTACGCAACCAGACACTCTGTTTCGTCACCAATGTGCAGAGTACACCAAAGTTGCTAATCTTTTACGGAGATTTGCAGCGGAATGTTAAAGCTGTTGGAATGTCTCTCTCCCCCCCCCCCCTCCCCCCCCTCCCCTCTCCTCCCCCCCCCCCGTTCTCCCCCTCCCCCCCCCCCCCCACCCCCCCCCCCCCCCCCCCCCCCCCCCCCCCCCGAGAGCCAATTACTATGAACCTGCTAGACGTCAAACTGACATACCATGGAATAACTATCAATGAGGTAATATGAAACTGAAAGTAGAATTGTTGTTAGGCTTGGGCGAAATAATAAAAATGGAGATCCAGTGCACGTACACACACACATGGAACAAGTGCGGAAAGGCATGCGCTTGTTTTGTTCTTCTTTCTTTTACTTATTTACGGGGTTTCCACAGGCCGGGTTCACAGACGCGTAAGTTCCGTACGGAAAACCCCAAATAAGTGGAAGAAAGAAGGATACAAGTTTACGCATATTGGGGAAATTCGGACACGTGCGCAAATCTTTTCCCTTCTTTGTTTCACTTATTTATGGATGGGTTTCCTCATGGAATAGTCCACTTAGTGTGTACGTGCAGTAAGCATCCAAACTGAGATCGCATGTCAAAGTGGGGCAGCTACATGGTCTGTTGGTAGTTATTGCGATATGCGTAACGAGATCAAAACAGTTGGGCTACTATCCACACGACAGGATCACGTTTCAAAGATGAGTGGATCCCATGAGTAGATTACCACCAAATACTGAAAGGTGAGCTGAAGTGTAACAGAACTCGCGGGACTTCGCTTGACGTGAGAGAGTGAAGAATTGACGACCCTTGAAAATCAGTCTAAAAAGTGGGGTACCTAAACCAGAGGTAAAAATGGGGTGGTGAAGTGAGGCGAACCATGGTTGTATGACCTCCTTCATAGGGGACTACAGTCCATTAAACCTCAACCAAAGTCAGGCTCAGCTGCTATGTAAAAAGGAAACAGCTGCTTAACCCTGATATTCATTCTTTACGTTAATGCCCCCAACCCCACCTCACGCAATCCACAGCCAACCATCTTTGACAAAACGGACGGAACTTACTACAATTTGAGAAGTGCGAAAACCCCCACTATATTTGTATGGCCTGCCATTAGGTAGAAGAACATTATAGGCTTTGTTGACGGGACGTAGGAGACATTTCTGCAAGATTGAGGCGATCAATCAGATTGTGGCAATCAGAACAGGTTTTCGTTGTTACCCGGCAAGAGGCCGAGGTATTGCGATCGGTTTGTGTGTCTGTCTGTGTGTGTGTGTGTGTGTGTGTGTGTGTGTGTGTGTGTGTGTGTGTGTGTGTGTGTGTGTGTGTGTGTGTGTGTGTGTGTGTGTGTGTGTGTGTGTGTATCGATTATCTTAAAAACTACTGTTTGGATTTTGATTAAAATTGGCAGAGGGGTAGACAGCTTGAAAAGGAAGCTTCCTTTCGTTAATCAACACCGTGCTGACCTTGACCTTGAAGTTTGACCTTGAAAACCGAAATTTCCTTCTTTGGGCTATGTAATTCCCCCCCAGCTTTATTTCGTGAACTAGTGAACAGAATCGCTTCACATTTTGTGTGGTTGTGTACCATGGTGCAAGGAAGTTTGTATAAAAGTTCAGCTGTATCTCGTGAACTACTGAACAGAATCGCTTCAAATTTTGGGCTATGTATTTTATGCGTTCTGTAAGGGTGGAAAGTGGTGTGTTTATTGGGGGGGGGGGGGGGGGGGGGGGAGAGGGGAGGACATGCTGCAAGGAAGTTTGTATAAAAGTTCAGCTGTATCTCGTGAACTACTGAACAGAATCGCTTCAAATTTTGGGCTATGTATTTTATGCGTTCTGTAAGGGTGGAAAGTGGTGTGTTTATTGGGGGGTGTGGGGGGGAGAGGACATAACTCAAGTTGGGGGGGGGGGGGGGGGGGGGGGGGAGGGGGGGGGACATAACTCTCCGGCCGGGTTCGCATTGTCACAATGCCTTGCTGCCGCTCGGCGATGCACATACAATGCGTTGCTGCCGCTCAGCGATGCCCTTGTTCAATAATTCACTGGGAGTATGTATACAAAGCTTGTCATTTCGTTGAGCGGACGTCACAGAACCCATCCTTGGGAACAGTTGCTGGAAATCGGACACATAATTATTTGCACATGTTTGCAATATCTTGTTCAATCATGATCTAAGTAAGCTTTAAAACAATAATTATCTGGGAGGTTGGAAGTGTAAGGCTTGCCGTTTTTCGCGAAAATGACATAACATTCTTCGCCAGGATATGAAGCCACTCTGCCATTTTTAAGTATGAACGATTTAATAGTTTTGGATCGGGAAGACGCCACCGTTTTCTCTCATACACACAGAGAGACAGAGAAACACACGGGCACTCGTTCCCAATACAAGGTACCCCCGTTAGTACAAAGTGGGAATTCAATGACATGAAAAGGAAGAGAATTGCCGCACTGGCAGCAATAAATGACTCTCTCTCTCTCTCTCTCTCTCTCTCTCTCTCTCTCTCTCTCTCTCTCTCTCTCTCTCTCTCTCTCTCTCTCTCTCTCTCTCTCTCTCTCTCTCTCCAACAGAGGAGCAAACGAGCACACAAAGCAGAGAAGAAGATTGGTCGTTCCCTGTATAGACTGTAATCCATTGGCTTCGTTTGATCGGCAATTACTACTGAGCAGTCTGATTAGAAAAGAGAGAGAGAAAAAAGAAGAAGAAAAAGGACCCCCTGCGGTGAGAGAAGCAATGATTGTCTCCTCCCGGCAGCTCTCTATTGCGATGAGGTAGAAAAAGGTGGAGTGGAGTGTGTGTGCGTGTGTGGGGGTGGGGTGGGGGTGTAGAAGCGAAGGACAGGGGGGGGGGGGGGGGGGAGAAAAACGGGCAGTTTTAAGAGCAGAAAAGCATGGATGGGCTAGGGTGTGGGTCAAAACATGTGTTTACTGGTTGTTTAGTTATAAATGTATTTATTTATTTATTCACTAACTTGTTTGTTAATTAACTGATTTATTGATTTATTTGTTTTGGATCAACATAAATTCCTTTATGTAGCTACTTTTCACTGTTCCGGGGTCTTTTTCTGTTTTGAGAATGGGTAGGAGGAAGAGAGGAAGAAAAACAGTGAATGCCTAAAAATGTGAGAGGGGGAGGGGAACATGCAAAAAGCGCGACTCTCTGAATATTCCCATTTGCGCGACCGTACGAAAAGAGCGAATTTCACTGACAGAAAGAGCGAATTTCACTGACAGAAAGAGCGAATGTGACTGACAGAAAGAGCGAATGTCACTGACAGAAAGAGCGAATGTCACTGACAGAAAGAGCGAATGTCACTGACAGAAAGCGAGAGGGTCGTTGAGGATTGGGATGGGGCAAGAAGTACCTTACAAGAAAAAATGTCAGTTACTTAATTACTATCCCTAACCCTATCCCTAACCTATCCCTAACCCTATCCCTAACCTATCCCTAACTTTCTGAGTTTTATGCGACTCTCTGAAATTCGCTCTTTTTGTCAGTACTGTTCGTTCTTTTCGGCATCTTGTAGTTCGCGCATTTTGCATCGCGATTTTCGAAAAGTCGCGCTTTTCGAATGCTCCGAGGGGGAGTGAGTCCCGTAAAGTTTTTGATTTTTACAGAACCCCGACTTCGTTTTATTGTGTGTTATTATTTTTATTTTGTTAATATTCTGATATTCAGCCTGGAATGAATTTATGAATGGATGGATGGAAGAATAATTAATTAAATGAATGAATGAAAATAAACGAAAGTTGTGCCAGACGAGTCTTTGGTTTAGCACCAGAGCGCGCGCACATTGACGTAAACGTCTACCTACACAAAGCGACAACATAACATCGTATGCCTTTTCTTTTAAATAAAGTCGGAGAAGAACCCCCCCCCCCCCCCCCCCCCCCCACGGAGAAAGGTCTCCATCTTCTTAACATCTGCCAAAGATAAACCCCAACCATCACGACAGCTAGCCCTGTCCTCAGATCACTCTCTGGAAGAAAGAGGAAGAAAGGAACAGGGGGAACTCGTTATAACCAAAATACATCAAGACTTCTCAACCTTTTCTAAAAGATGCTAAATTGTTTGACAGATTGCGGCGCACCCTCAGAAAGATAGCAATGCGCCATGGCGTCGTGTGATTTTTCTAAAGCAACATGGCCGTTATAAGGGAGACCCCCAGCGGTTTACCAGAAAGTTCACCTGCATGGCAGGAAAAGGCACAAATTCTCTGCAGACTTTATGAAAGTTCTGATCAGGGGGACATTACTCTTAGATAGATTTCTGTATTGCAAGGTCATAATTGTTGTATTTGTTATGAAATAAAGAAAACAAGGAGATTATATCAGGCTATGCTAGGAACGCGTCAAATTGTCTGTAAGTTCCTGTTTACAGTAGTAAAAAAGAAATCAAGCATTAAAATATTTAAACAGCGAGAATTGTGCCTTTTCTGTTTGAACATTTTGCACGGAATAGTTGCTTCAATTGAAATAAATATATGTAAATCCCTAGGCTTAAATGCATAATACCGACATCTGTAATACAAAATCTGGTATTTAATTTCTGGTGAATTATAGTTTTGTTTATGAATTTCATGTCTCCGTGTGAGGCTTTTTGTAACTAATTGATTTGCAGGCTTTATTATTTAAACTTGTTTTTTCATGTTGGATCTGTGTTTCTTTATTATCCAATAATAGGGAGAACATGTTTACAATTTCCCCCCCAAAAAAGGAAAGAAAAGAAAAGAAAGAAAGAAAGAAAAGAAAAGAAAACAAATATGCTATTGGGCATGTGGGGAAAATGTAGGTGAGACAATTGTAATATTACATTTTTTAAAGAGGAATGTTATCAGTCAGAACACATGATCAAGTTATCTGTCCCGTACTCCAAAACCACAGTATATTTGTACTCTTTCTGACATGTGTGCGCGTGCGTGCGCATGTGTATGCACGTGTGCGTGTATAAGCGTGCTTTTTGGTCAGTTTCTTTAACCATATTTTTTTCTTTGTTTTTGGAAATTTAAATGTGTCAATATGTCTTTGAGTCATTACAAGTTTGAAAGATAGGCTTGTCGCGTGCAAATTTGCAGCTCGTGCAAATTTGCAGCTCGCTATTATGAGAGTGTATCAAAACACTATCTGAACGATCTTAGACGGAAAAAGTGCTGTCTCTATAGGGGATTTCAAGAATGAAAATATCACTTTTTCCGTAAAAAAATTAACTAATATTTTCTGTCCCGGATTACCCTAAAAAGTAAAACCGATAGCATGAGTATCAAAATGTGTTTAAACAATGTTACTGGCTTATCGTTAGTCATCTTTTTTTTTTTCTTTTTTTTTTTTTTTTTTTTTTTTGGGGGGGGGGGTATTACGGGGACGAACATAATTATTTTATATCAGAAATAGGATGCGAGTGTGTTAAGGTTATGGATTCAAAACCTTTATGGAAGAATTGAAAATCAGACACGTGATTTCTATAGAAGAGCCTGGTATTCATGTAGCTTATAACAGATTTGTCAATTTGAAAAGCAATTAAGAGGCCTTGGTTGTTATCAAATTATTATTATAAGCTAAATATAATCAAAGTCTCTCTCTCTCTCTCTCTCTCTCTCTCTCATCTCTCTCTCTCTCTCTCTCTCTCTCTCTCTCTCTCTCTCTCTCTCTCTCTCTCTCTCTCTCTCTCATTTTATTTATAAATAGTTGTCTTTATTGCATTATTGTTTCTTTCATTAAGAGTAGACTGATTTTCTTTATTTGCATACTAAAATGATCTATGTTATTTGACAGTATTAAAGGCTACTGACAATGCTACTGACAATACGAATCTATTTGAATTTGAATGTGATTCTCTCTCTCTCTCTCTCTCTCTCTCTCTCTCTCTCTCTCTCTCTCTCTCTCTCTCTCTCTCTCTCTCTCTCTCTCTCTCTCTCTCTCTCTCTCTCTCTCTCTCTCTCTCTCTCTCTCTCTCTCTCTCTCTCTCTCTCTCTCGTTCACAACGACTTAAAAAGAAACAAGTTTGCATTAACAAATGTAATTGAAGTGTTTCTCAAAATCTCTTAAGGTCCCTCTCGACTGAAGAGCACAGGAAGCAAATATCGAAACAACAGAACGAACTTTTTGCACACATATGACAGGGGTTCTCTTTCTCTGAGTGCTCTCTCTCTCTCTCTCTCTCTCTCTCTCTCTCTCGTCTCTCTCTCTCTCTCTCTCTCTCTCTCTCTCTCTCTCTCTCTCTCTCTCTCTCTCTCTCTCTCTCTCTCTCTCTCTCTCTCTCTCTCTCTCTCTCTCTCTCTCTCTCTGTCTCTCTCTCTCTCTCTCTCTCTCTCTCTCTCTCTCTCTCTCTCTCTCTCTCTCTCTCTCTCTCTCTCTCTCTCTCTCTCTCTCTCTCTCTCTCTCTCTGCCTCTCTCTCTCTCTCTCTCTCTCTCTCTCTCTCTCTCTCTCTCTCTCTCTCTCTCTCTCTCTCTCTCTCTCTCTCTCTCTCTCTCTCTCTCTCTCTCTCTCTCTCCTGCGTCCTTCGACGAGCCTCCTTTACAATCAGGGATGCGAAGTTAATATTTATTAATTAATTCAACTGAAATAAAAACAAGCTAGAGAGTGATTCGGTACTAATCAACAACGGGCACTAGACCTGTCCCGCCCTGCTACTACTGGTCCTCAATGACGCCCCACTGGAGAACTCGTACTAAACAATGAAAACACTTTCGGTGAGTGACGTCTTAACAGTACTTGAAACGAAGACCTTTTCTGGGGACTTCATCATCTTGAAAAGGGTATTTCCGCCCCCTCTTTTCCTTGAACAAAGTTCCTGTTTGTCAACACTTGCTTTGAGGCAGGGCCTGTGCTAATGGGGCGCGTATGGCATTTTCCCCCGGGCCGGTCGTTTGCCGCAGTCCCAGTTCTACAAGAACGGGAGTGTATTGCGATGGGAACTAGGAACTGTGCGTTCTCTCTATCTGTCTGTTTGTCTGCCTGTGCGTGTGGGTGCGCGTCTGTATGACTGTGAAACCCATTTTCTTCCCCGTTCTAACGTTGAAACCGTTGGGTTAATAGCAATTTAGCAGAATTGTCGTAGTACTTTACGCTTGTTGTATAATTTCAATCAAATATCGGTGGAGAAAATAAAGACGAAGCGTCTTCCAGTTGCCTTTTCTGGCTTTTGTATCTGCGAACTCCATTACAGCTAATCACTCACGCGGGGTAAAGCAAGGGCGTGCTCACCGTGACCTGCCCACTCTTGTCCACTCTTTTCGTGCAGTGTGGCTGGCTGACTGGCTGGCTGATCCCAGCCACCCGCGCCGCGTCGGGGATGTGGGCGGAGCAGGAGGGTCGTGTGTGCGTAGATGCGTGCCTTGCTCGCCTTGCTGGTCGTAGTGATAAGACGAAAAGTTGTATGAGTCGTTCACTGGGAGTACGTTTAAATGGCTTCACGGTCATGCAGGTTGTTTTCCCCCCTTATTGCCTTGCTACTCTCATGGGGGCTGAACGAGGCAGGCTGCAGCCAAGCGAGGCGACGGCACAGAGAGAGAGAGAGAGGGGAGGGACCCAGGTCACACTTCACTGGACCTCCTGTTCCGTCAAGTGGACAGGCAGGCTGCACGTGCAAGGGGGCGAAAGTGAGACAGTTGCCTGCACCTGAGACACTGAGAGAGAAGATACAAAGTACCTCCCCCCCCCCTGTGTCTCTGTCTCTTGTCTCTGTCTGTCTGTCTGTCTGTCTGTATCATAATTTTTTTTCTTCCTTATGTTTAGTTGTTGCGTAGCTTATAGTTTTGCATGTTTGGTACCAAGGACAGAATGGAAGAACACGTCTTGTAATAAGAAAGTTTCTGAGTCAGTCTCTCTCTCTCTCTCTCTCTCTCTCTCTCTCTCTCTCTCTCTCTCTCTCTCTCTCTCTGTCTCTCTCTCTGTGTCTCTGTCTCTCTCTCTCTGTCTCTCTCTCTCTCTCTCTCTCTCTCTCTCTCTCTCTCTCTCTCTCTCTCTCTCTCTCTCTCTCTCTCTCTCTCTCTCTCTCTCTCTCTCTCTCTCTCTCTCTCTCTCTCTCTCTCTCTCTCCTCTCTCCCTCTCTCTCTCTCTGGCAGCCATATAGTAGTATTGTAAACTAATTCGAAGGACTTGCTCACGTGTGACGACAGAAAGGAGGGCAGGGCTTCATCAGGTGAATGGTCCTAAACTATAGTTTTATGGGACGAGTCATTTGTTCTCCCCGGCCCACCCTCCCTCTCTCTTCTGCCTCACTGCCCCTCCCGTCTCTTTGTCTCGACTCTTTAAAAAATTTTTGAAGGGGGTTGGGTTGGAAATACGGGAGAAAAATAATACGTTGATCGGGACTAGAGTTAAGTCGATTGGAGGAAAGGGTGAGGAAGGGGAGATCCTCTTGCAGGTAGATCTCGGGACTGATAGGTCTTGTGTTAGTACACCCAGAGGTCAAAGAATCCCTGAACCAATACATCCGTAACCCTAACCTCTTCCTGTAAGGCGTAAAGTTAAAACGTTACATTAATCGCTATTCAAAACGCTTGGCATAACTGTGGGTAAACTGTGGGTGGTAGGGTTAGGGTTAGGGCTAGGGTTAGGGTTAGGGTTAGTATTCCAAAAAGGTTATTAGCTAAAAATGTTCCTAAAATACAGCTTTATGTATGGTAAGAAAGGCAATAACGGAAAAATACAATTAACCGAGATAGGTAGGGGGGGTGGCACATCTTGACCTTTACCTTTAACCCTTTCAACGCCAGCCATTTTTCAGCTAAAACTTTTCATTAAACTTACCTGGGTAGAGAAAATATTCTGTCTGCGATGTTGGGGATTCCTCTGTGACATGCTTAAAGACCCCCCCACGTCACGTGTCACATTCCCTCTTATGCTTGGAATAAGAATTAAGAGTTCTTACCAGCTATAAGAGGGAAAACACGTGAAAACCGTGATTTTGACACGTAGCGTGCTGGGTCTTTAAGAGAAGGCATATCCTTACCTCCCAGAATTAAGAACATTATTGGATACCAGACCCTCATTTGATGACTTTTAGTGACATGGGTGTTCAATCATTGTGGTGCCAAGAGGCGACATTGGCCATAACCCTGACATATGGCTGAGAGAGCGAAGATGTACACATTCCAGCCCGACCGCCTTCCAGAATAGCAGCTGCCTCCTCTGCTATCTGAAGGTCTCTCTCTCTCTCTCTCTCTCTCTCTCTCTCTCTCTCTCTCTCTCTCTCTCTCTCTCTCTCTCTCTCTCTCTCTCTCTCTCTCTCTCTCATAGGCCTATTGCTTATGCGGCTATATCTATTTTGCATTTATTAAAAATCACATTTTTCATGTTCCCATGATGTATCTCTGCGTGTGCGTTTCATGTTCCCTCTGGTATATATACACGTATAACAATCTATTCCGCCCCTCCATATTCTTCCCCTTCACGTTCTTTCGTTTCTAATTACAAACTGATGCGGTAAAAACAACAGAAGGCGCTAAGAGATTAAAGGTAATTTTTCACTCATTCCTAAAGAAAAAAACGTTGGGTTTTGAAAGCTTGAAAAATGGTGTTCGTGTGTTTACTTTGATAAATAATAAAGGTAATTTTTCCACCGGTAGTTCGTTCACATACATGACTATATATTTTATCTGTTTTGTTGTTGTTTTGGTGTGTTTTTTGTGTGTGGGTTTTTTTTTTTTTTTTTTTGGGGGGGGCACACAAATTAAGGATCAAGGAGATTGTGAACAATTTGACTGCGTTACCTTGGTACTGTATCATAATGTTCATTAAATTAAGGACGTTGCGCATTTTCCCAACTTGGATTATGTTTCGATTTTACTCTTTGTTCCTGGTCTTTTTAGTCTTTTTACTCTCTCTATCTCTCTGTCTCTGTCTCTCTCTGTGGTTTAAACCTCTCTCTTTCTCTCTGTGTCTCTCTGTGTCTCTCTGTCTCTCTCTCTCTCTCTCTCTCTCTCTCTCTCTCTCTCTCTCTCTCTCTCTCTCTCTCTCTCTCTCTCTCTCTCTCTCTCTCTCTCTCTGTTGCAAACTGATGATATGATCCAGGTGAGGCTCTTTTCGCTCGTTTTGCCACACCAGATCTAACGCAATGGTTCGTTAGTTTTCGTAATCCGATACAGAAAACGTCTGTTTTGGGACCCAGCCCGCCCCCTAGCAATAAACAATGACAGTCCCCAGTCCGTTAAAATGCCCTAAATCTCAACAAGGTTTTGTTTCCCCCCGTAGCTGAAAGGTAGCTTTGCAAGGTCTGCCTTTTTGTTTCCACTGGAACTGTATCAAATTCTAATTACCACTCTACTCCCACTCGGGGTGTCTCCCTTTCGCTGCCATTCATATGATAGGAAGAGAGAAATAAAAAACAAAACAAAAAAAGTTATTTTTTCCCTTACCCCTCAACGGAACTGCTCTCTCTCTCTCTCTCTCTCTCTCTCTCTCTCTCTCTTAAGCCTCTCTCTGTGTCTCTGTCTCTCTGTCTCTCTCTCTCTCTGTCTCTCTCTCTCTCTCCTCTCTCTCTCTCTCTCTCTCTCTCTCTCTGGTTTAAGCCTCTCTCTTTCTCTCTGTCTCTCTCTCTCTGTCTCTGTCTCTCTCTCTCTCTCTCCCTCTCTCTCTCTCTCTGCTACCCTATGCTAACTCCCATTAATCTCGCATCCTGTCGCCAGTTTCTCAAGCGGAGATGTAAACTTGCTCGCTTTGCCACCACGAGGTGGAGGAGGAGGAGGAGGAGGAGGAGGAGGAGTGGCGAGGGGGGGGGGAGGGGGGGGCGGGCGGATAACTCCTGTCGCTCTATTAACGGACACACAGACAGAAACATGTGCACTGTTCGCAACACGAGAGCACCACACCGCTTAATGTCGCATGAACCAAGTAAAAACCGGGGCGCTCTCTCTCACGCGAGGCGAAATAAAAACCGCAATATGGCCGGGGACTTTAGCAATGACAGATTCTCTCACCCGCTTTACCGGTCTCTTGTTCTGGGGCCTCCATTAACAGATGCGCGGCACGTTTAGCACAAAATGTTTACCTCCTCGTCCTCCCTCTACAGACCATTCTCCCTCACTCACCCCTTTTTCTCGTTCTGTGTCGGTGCCGTTAGCGGTCGCAGCGGGGTTCGAATCCGCCGGTGGGGATCGTTTACTGGCGGGAGGGCGGAGAGCTTCAAAGCCCTGCTATCACCTGACTGAACAATGAGCAGGGAACACTCAGAGACTTCCCACGTAGGCTATGGCGATTCTAACCTCCAGCTTTACATCCGAATCTGTATCTCTCACTCTCTGTTTCTGTCTCTCTCTCTCTCTATCTCTCTGTTTGTCTGTCTATCTCCCCCTCTCTCTTTCTCTCTCTCTCAACCCTCCAGTTTAACATCTCTCTCTCTCTCTCTCTCTCTCTCTCTCTCTCTCTCTCTCTCTCTCTCTCTCTCTCTCTCTCTTTATCTCTCTCTCTCTCTCTCTCTCTCTCTCTCTCTCTCTCTCTCTCTCTCTCTCTCTCTCTCTCTCTCTCTCTCTCTCTGTGAACCCTCCAGTTTAACATCTCTCTCACTCTCTCTCTCTCTCTCTCTCTCTCTCTCTCTCTCTCTCTCTCTCTCTCTCTCTCTCTCTCCTCTCTCTCCAGTTTAACCCCCCCTCTCTCTCTCTCTCTCTCTCTCTCTCTCTCTCTCTCTCTCTCTCTCTCTCTCTCTCTCTCTCTCTCTCTCTCTCTCTCTCTCTCTCTCTCTCTCTCACTCAGCTTAATTCAGCCGACAGCACGATTAATGTGACAACAAATGAAGCGCCAATACTTCGCTGTCACCGTTTCTGCTGACAGATTTTGCACTTCATGTCATGTCGGTTATCTAAGATGAAAGAAGCTTCTTTTGTTTTGTTTAAAGCAATGACAAGCGAACCAATACGATCTTTGTTGTTTCAACGTTACTATTTTTCCCTTTTGAATATCTGCAATGTAATTGACATATTAATGTATCCACGATGTGTTTGAAGACCTCTTTACGTAGAGGTCAATTGTAGGCTGGAAGCATGCCTAAATATTAACACTTAGTCTATAAGACTGACTCTATGAAGCGTTTTAACATGCTACATATCACTCAGCAACAACAACAACAAAACAAACATTAAGACTGGCGTGCTCTCGTGCATGGGGACTAAAACAGGAAGTGTGGGTGATCTGAAGCTCAATTTAATTAGCAGGGGATTAGGATGTAATCGTAAAAAGAAAAACAAAAAGCCTTTGGGTGTTCCATAAAACAACAATGACTCCCTTCAGGGGGTGTAACGGGACCAGTTTGTTAATTATATCAGGACTCGTTTGGCTTCTTGTGAAGGCATCGCCTCCAAGACCGGACCAGCCTGTTCCGTGGCACCTCCAGACCGCTCCAGACGAGGCAACAGATGGGGTGGAGGGGGGTGGTCTGGAAGAGTCCCGAGTGGAAGTGGTGTGAAGGAGTTAGAAAGTCATTAGCAGTGATGCGCAACAAGCTTTGAATCGTTCACGTCGGAACAGTTAATTGGTTCTAAACCTTAAAACTACATACAATGCTATGGTTTGCAGGACACAGGTGTGTGTGTGTGTGTGTGTGTGTGTGTGTGTGTGTGTGTGTGTGTGTGTGTGTGTGTGTGTGTGTGTGTGTGTGTGTGTGTGTGTGTGTGTGTGTGTGTGTGTGTGTGTGTGTGTGTGTGTGTGTGTGTGTGTGTGTGTGTGTGTGTGTGTGTGTGTGTGTGTGTGTGTGTGTGTGTGTGTGTGTGTGCATATGTGTGTGTGTGTATATGTATGTGTGTGTGTGTGTGCATATGTGTGTGTGTGTGTGTGTGCGTGCGAGTGCGCGTTCGTGCGTATGTGTGTGCGTGTGTGTTTGTGAGTGTGTAAGTGTGTGTGTGTGCATACGTATGCGCGTGGGCGTGTATGTGTGTGTGTGTGTGTGTGTGTGTGTGTCTGCGCGCGCGCGCGTGCGCGCGTGATTGGTGTGTGTGATTTTCTCTATTAAGAATCACCTTGTGAAAAAGTTCAGGCTGGTCTCCACCGGAGAGCGCGTCACTACTGGGGCATCACCACCCTTTTTTTGCATGCTGTTTATTATATGATTATGTGAGTAAACGGAGAAGGGATGTGTGTGACCAATAACACCCTCTTTGTTGGCACAGTGTTATTTAACGTGCACGACATGCTGAAAACACGGGACTTCAGTTTTTCTCGTCTCTTCCAAAACACCTACCGTTGCTGCGTTATTTGTGTTCAGGCAAACATGTTAAAGTCTGAATACATTTAACCCTTTCACCGCCAGCCATATTTCAGCCAAAAATGTCCATTAAATTTACCTGAGTAGAGAACAAAATCCATCTGCAGTATTTGGGTATTTCTTCTGTGACACAATATAAAATAAGGTCTAACCTTGCTTCCCCAAACTAAGATAATAGGGTCTTTGGATAATAGACCCCAATTTGATGCCTCTTAGTGACATAGGTGTTAAATCACTGTGGTGCTAAAATGTGACTTTGGCGGTGAAAGGGTTAACATTGTCCACTCTTTCCCCATGGCAACACAGTGATAGCCAGTCACCCTTTGGAATCGCAACAAGGGCTGGGGCTTTGCTCCGTTTGTCTATCTGTCTGTCTGTCTGTAGACGAGAGACAAAAATCTACCACCAATTCCACAGCTTAGAATAGCGAAATATTGATTTGGCAAAATTGTAAATCGACATTTAATGTTATTTGTATGTCCTAAAAGTGATACCTGTTACCTCAAATTCGTCAAAAGGATTCAAAATCGCTGGTTTGAACGGCTTAACCCTTTCGCCGCCAAAGTCGCATTTTAGCACCACAGTGATTTAACACCTATGTCACAAAAAGGCATCAAATTGGGGTCTATTATCCAAAGACCCTATTTGTCTTAGTTTTGGGAAGTAAGGGTAGACCTTATTTTATATATATTACAGAAGAATGCCCAATACTGCAGATGGATTTTATTCTATACCCAGGTAAATTTAATGGAAACATTTGGCTGAAATGTGGCTGGCGGTGAAAGGGTTAAGAACGAGCTGGTTTTTTTTTATTGTCTCTCACGTCTGTCTGTCTCTCTCCGCCCCCTATGTCTCTCATTTATCACATTGATCATCCATAGACATTCCCGCTAAGGGAACCTTTAGGCTATAATGCTTTTCCACCGTATTACAATTTTGAAATGGGGCTGGCGAAAACCACCAAGTAAAGTATAACAGTTCGTCAAACACAACCTTGTCTGTGAATCTGCCCTGTAGCCATGAGTACGAATTAGACAGTCAAAACGGGGAATAGTATGTAAATTAGGCTAAACTCCCCAAACGATTGGCTGTTTAGCCTAATTTACATACTAATCCCCGTTTTGACTGTCTAATACGCACTCATGATTACAGGGCCTGGTTCCTTCGCAGTATTACTCTAGAGCCACAGGGAGGGAGAGAGAGAGAGAGAGAGAGAGAGAGAGAGAGAGAGAGAGAGAGAGAGAGAGAGAGAGAGAGAGAGAGAGAGAGAGAGAGAGAGAGAGAGAGAGAGAGAGAGAGAGAGAGAGAGAGAGAAAGAAAACGAAATCGTAAACGAAAACGAAATTTTATTTAACCAGGGAAACATGAGATAAGCAATACAATGCTTTTTTTCCACCCAGCCCTGTGGATTTAATTTGATGTTGTTTATAGCCCCGTCGACTGCTACGGCCATGTCCTAGAACATTCAATAACAAAGTTAACTAACGCATGCACAAAAGTGAAAAGGCAAATGGGTTACACAAAAAATAAAGAAACGCTTGGGGTAATGACAGGTGATGGGGGGGGGGGGAGGGGGATAAGGGGGAAGGGAGGGTATACTGAAGCATATCACAACACACATCACACATGAGTAATAATAGTAAAACATAGAAGAGGAAGAAGAAACAGAAAACAAAATTACATTTGATCCTTAAGATTTTGAAATAGAATATTTTGATATGCCTTTTTGAAAGAATTCATGCCAGCTAGAGAGAGTGAGAGAGAGAGAGAGAGAGAGAGAGAGAGAGAGAGAGAGAGAGAGAGAGAGAGAGAGAGAGAGAGAGAGAGAGAGAGAGAGAGAGAGAGAGAGAGAGAGAGAGAGGGAGGTACAATTTTAAAATTGTTCCACACAGATTTCTACAGAAACATCCCAGATGTGAGCGAGTGGAACAAACCGTTGTGTGTTTGAGTGAGAGTGCCTTTTGTGCCAGCCCTATTTCAGCATATTGAATTGAATCGCCACCAATTAGACTTACGCACGTGATGTCGATTGGGTCTACTAGCTAGCTAGCTACAGCCGCTGGCACGAATCCTCCAACCTTGGACCCAGCAAGCGAACAGGTGTGGACGCTGATTGCCATAAACACTTCTAGTTTCTTGTCGACAGCGACACTCCCCGAAGATGTGTGTGCCTCTGACTATCGAATGCTTTTCGAGCTCACTAAAGAAGGATAACAGACAGAAGAAAATGTAAAGCAGAAGACTGAGAAAAAGAAAGAAGACGAAGAAAAAGAATAAGCACAAGAACAACGACGACAACGACGACGACGACTTAGCCACAACGACAACACAACTACTTGATTCTATCACAAAAATGGAAACAAAATCAACAACTACACCAGCAGCAGCAACAACAGCAGCAGCAACGGCAACAAAAAATATCACAAAAATAAAAGTACAGAATGATGTATTATTGAATAAGGGTGTCGTCTCCTTTCCATTCCCTCCATCCGTCTCAAATCTGCTGGCCAACGTTCTTTTTCTTGTCAAGCACCATCTCTGTGGAATTCTCTGCCTTCTCCTCTCCGACACTCCAACTCAGTCTCCTCATTCAAAACCTCTCTTAAAACCCATCTTTTTCCTGCTGCGCCCTAAATATTTGATCAGTGTCTATCGTTGTGTGCACGTGAGGGAAGATTGAATAAGCGGTTTGTGCTGTGTTTTGTGTGCGTGTGTGTGCGTGTGTGTGTTTGTGTTTTAGACAGCATGTGGTAAAATAACATGCATAAGTATTAAAAAAAAAAAGTGTAAAGAAAACCTGTAGTCTTCCAATAGTTGAGGACAGTTTTGTGTAATGTCAATTTCTGCGTCATGTGTATCCTTGGTATTATCATACTTACGAAAAAAGTCCATATTGATGATATTTAGAGATGGGCATTCTAATGTAAGTGATGAATTGATAATTTATCACTACAAAGACATTCTATATTCTATATCAAATTTTGCCTTTCTTTGTTCCCATGGTGGCATTAGTGTGGCTGTATTGTGGATATCTACCTGTGTTCTTGTGGCTGAAGAAACGTTATATTTTTGCTGTGGATAATCTGTGAGTCTGTGTGTTGAGAGAGACCTCTTACTATATATTTTGAGGCATGATATGTTCTAAGAGTGTGTGCATAGGAATACCAAGTGCTAGTGCTTGTGTTTGTATTATTTAAAAGGTGTTTGTGGCACTGTAAACCTCTTGCCCATGTAGTGCGAACGCAAGATGTGTAATGTGTTGTATTTTGACTCCATGTTGTGTTTATAATTTTCAGAAAATGTCTTTTTCTCGCTTTTGAAATCAAATACTCAATATGAACTGTCTGTGTCTGCTGTGCTTATAAGCAAGAATGTTTCCATCCAATACTAACTGTACGTTTTAGGATGAAAAGCATGTGAGGGGTATATGTTCTGTGTATGTGTTAGTTGGTGTATGTGCTATATCATCTGCGTATTGCACAGCATTTGTTGTCCGATAGCAAATTGGTAGATCTCAGTGGTGCTATTACAGATCCTTGTTGCCTATGTGGTTTTAGCTGAAGAGTAAACATTCCCCAATTACCGTAACCTATCTGGGACGTATGAACGTCAAATCTGTTGGATTTGTTTCAATTTGTATAACAGTCTTGCATGCCAAACACTATCATAGCTTTCCGTACATCAAAGAATGTGGCAAGTGTGTGTTTTTGTGAGTGTGTGTGTGTGTGTGTGTGTGTGTGTGTGTGTGTGTGTGTGTGTGTGTGTGTGTGTGTGTGTGTGTGTGTGTGTGTGTGTGTGTGTGCGCGCGCGAGAGCATGTGTGTGTGCTTGTGTGTATTTTGGTTTTGTGCGCGTGCGCGCTGTCTGCGTGCGTACGTGTGTGTGTGTGTGTGTGTGTTGTGTATATGCAGTCTGCGGCTCGGTTGCTGTGGCTTACCAAATGGGGTATGAACGAGTTGTCACTCTTGTGTGTGTGTGTTTTGTTGTGTGTGTGATGAAGAGATTGCTTGTAAAGCGCTTTGCTGGTTGCTCAATCTGTTGATGAATAATTGATAAAGCGCTATATAAATGTACTATTATTATTATTATTATTATTATTGCAAGGTACGGCAACAAAGCCTATGAATTTCCTTTGGTTGATAATGTTATTCATCAAAGACACATACATTTTATGTTAACATACGACACTGCACATTTTGAAGTGATTATGTGCAGCGGTTCACAAAAAGAAGATTGGGTGATACCTTAAAAGTACACCAATGTTGTCATATTACTGAACGGGACACTCTTTATGTGTGTATGTTATTCTGTCGTGTCCAACTATGACTGCCAGATAGCAAAGGGTGGTAGTGGTGGTGGGGTGCGGGGGGCATTTGCTATTCCGGCGGGCTGGGCCAAAATGTGTTTGTAGGGGAGATTGCCTTGCCCAGGCTACATCAAAACTCTCCGCCAAGCGAATTGTGGACAGCTGGCATTCTGGCATTGGGGAATGTTCCTAACGGCCGGTGTCGTATATAATACTGTCGCCGTGGGATCGTGTCGTAGCGATAGCATTTCACGTGAAATACTGTTGCAGCGATATTATTTTCTGAAAAAAACCTGTCGCGCGACAAATTTTCACGAAAAATGTCCAATAAAATATTGTCTCATGCCTTAAAATACTGTCGCTCCAAATTTTGAGACAGTTTTTTTGCGACAGGACACTGAAATATTGTAGTCAGTAAATACTGTCGCTTACGACACATTTCCACGTGAAATGTTGCTGCTAGAGTTAATATTTTCTGTGAAATATGGTCGTAGCATTAATATTTCACAGCGACGGTGAAATGCTGTCGCTGCGACACGATTTTATTTTTAGGTAGCGACGCCATTTTATGGACATTTCTTGTGAAATCCTGTCGCGCTTCCATTGTTTATAAAATAATGTCGATCAGCGACACTTTTTCACGAATAAGCTGCAGTATTTCCCAGGAAATACTGTCGTTGTGACACAATTTTATGAGCGACAGTATTATATACGACACCGGCCAACCCCTTCGGCTGCAGCATTAATTAACCACCACCCCTCAATTTGACAATGATAGTCTTCCATAAAAGTCTAAGCTGTAGGCCTACATTCTGATTGTAACCATTTTCGTCCTCTCGGCCGGGTAGGCACATATGGGACATATGTAACCATTGTAACCATTTTCTTCATTGCAGTAGAAAACCATTTGTTGTCCGGCTATCGCTTTATATTTGGCCCCGGCAAATGTTAAGAAAAGCTCCCTCCTCTGTCCCTTCCATTAATTTCTGACGGTTTCATTTAGGGTTAGGGTTAGGAATAGGTTTAGGGCCTAATAGGTTTAGGGTCTTAGCGTGTCAAAATCATAACATACTATCAAACACAATTTTCTGTGGATTAGACGGTTTCCAACACCCCCCTTCCCTGATAGGGTTAGGGATAGGTTTAGGGTCCAGTTTATGTGACAAATCTACACACACTTTCGCAACCAACACAAACACACACACTGATGGACACTTAAACACGCCCAGGCCGCACACACACACACACACACACACCCACACACATAAAGATAGAGAGAGACTAAACTGACCCTAAAGAGAAAGAGACTAGACCTATTCCTAGACCCTAACCTGAAAGACAGTCTGAAATGAATGCCAGAAGGGGACAGAGAAGAAGGAGCTTTTCTTAACACATGCCTCGGCCCCTACTACATTCCAATGTGAACCAATGATAAAAGCCATTTGAGAAAAGACCAATATGTAAGCTGAACACCGCACAAATTACAAAGTGATTGCATGTCGCGGTCCGCATGTCGTGGTGTAGAGTGGCACAGTGGTAGCGCGTTCGCTTCGTGTCAAGTAAACCCGAGTTCGAACCTGGGTACAGGGGATTTTTTCCTCTCACTTTGCACTAGGCCTTACGGTCTGAACGTGGAGTCTTTCGGATGAGACGATAAACCGAGGTCCCGTGTGCCCATGCACTTAGCATACGTTAAACCCAGTGGCAACGAAAAAGTTGTCATTTGGTCAAAATTTCCCCCCCCCCCCCTTTCCTTCCTCATCAGTCACATAAATCGCATGCCAAAAAAACCCTAAAAAAATTGTGGCTGCGACGCGCTCTCCAGGTGGGAGCAACCCGAATTTCACAGAGACGCCTCTGTGACTATAAAGTACCTAATACCTAATACCTGGACAGAGAAAACCCCACTTCATTTAGAGAGTGTATGTGGAACACACACACACACACACACACACACACACACACACAACTCTCTGACAAATCGATTTTTTTTTTGGTCTTTTTGACGCAACAAGTAACCATATCGTGCCGGGAAGCCAAGCACCGCCCTCTCATTGGTTCCTCGTCACCGCCCTCCGCCCCGCCCACGCACGTGCGGCACGTGAAGGTCAGGACCCCTTGCTGAGAGGCACGCGCCCGTGCAATGCGATGAGAGCGAGTTGAGAGTGAGAAAAAAAAGAAGCGAAAATGAATCGGTTTACTTGTTCTGTTTTGATATATAAATATTTGAAGACACAAACATCAAAATATTGCACAAAACACACACACTCAACGGTACACACGGTGTGTGTGTGTGAGTGCGTGCGTGTGCGTGTGTGTGTGTGCGTGTGTGTGTGTTTGTGTGTGTGTGTGTGTGTGTGTGTGTGTGTGTGTGTGTGTGTGTGTGTGTGTGTGTGTGTGTATGTGCGTACGTGCGTGTATGTGTGGGTGGGGTGTGTATGTGTATGCCTATTTGCATGTGCGTGAGTGATTATTTGGTTTTGTTGTTGAATTTCTTGCTTTTAATTTTTGTTGTTGTTAAGCGCATAGAGCTCCACATTTGGTGGAGGAATGCGCTATATAAATGATTCAATATTATTATTATTATTATTATTATTATTACACATATACAGCTTTACAATAGAGTGTACTTCATTCTTTCTTTCTTTCTTTCTTAGGTATTAGTATTAGGGTACTTTATTGTCACAGACGCGTCTCTGTGAAATTCGGGTTGCTCCCACCTGGAGAACGCGTCGCAGCCAGAAGCTGGTGTGTTTTTTTTGCATGCGATTTTTGTGTGATTGATGAGGAAGGAAGGGTGTTACATTTTGACCACATTTCGACGATCGCTCAGACAGTTTGCTGTCGTATGGGCGCAGATGCGTCATGCTGATGTGATAGTTTGGATGGAGGGATTATTTAGTGATTTTTCTTTTTTGTTATCCCAGCATTTCCTTCAGGGAGACGCAGTCTCCTGAACCCAGTGTGAGCCAGTCAGACGTGTCCGACTATGACCTCCACATAGCAGAGGAGGCAACAACGTTTCTGCAAAGCTGGACTGCTGTTATTCTTTTTTCTTTTTTTAAAATGGAGATGCCTTGTCCAGGAGACATCCCCACTTTCTCCGACTTAAAAAAACCAGTTGGTGTTGTGGAAGGTCCCCAAAGGCTAGTTAATCCCCCAAGGCTGCAGGGCAAAAAGTCAGGAGAATAGACTCGTGGTGACGCAGTCTCCTGAACCCAGTGTGAGCCAGTCAGACGTGTCCGACTATGACCTCCACATAGCAGAGGAGGCAACAACGTTTCTGGAAAGCTGGGCTGTTGTTATTCTTTCTTTCTTTTAAAAATGGAGATGCCTTGTCCAGGAGACATCCCCACTTTCTCGGGCATTAAAAAACCAGTTGGTGTTGTGGAAGGTCCCCAAAGGCTAGTTAATCCCCCAAGGCTGCAGGGCAAAAAGTCGGGGGAATAGACTCGTGGTTTTAAGGGCCAGCCACAGGTCAGCAAAAATCGCACGACTGTACGATACGATTCAATCACGTGATCTCGAAGAGCGAATCACATTTTGTTCTTGGAGACCTCGTGATCGAATCGTATCGTACAGTCGTAGGATTTTAGTGGACGTGTGGCTGGTCCTTCAGACTGAGCTGTACGATTGCTTTCTATCTGTTCCAAACCAATCTCCATAAAGCTGTCACTCTCATTTTAAATTTCGTCCAAAATTGAGCTTATATCAATCAACCGGACGATGCAATCTATTTAAACGTAAAGGCATCAACTGAAAGCAGTAGCCCAAAACATTTCCCTTAAAAACATTGTGGTAGGAAATGGGGAGACGAATCATGCTCTGTTTTTTCTGTTTTTCTGTTTTACGAAGATAGAGATTTTTGGCCAAGCCTAATATCTTCCAATCTTGAAGGGGGGGGGAGAGAGAGAGAGAGAGAGAGAGAGAGAGAGAGAGAGAGAGAGAGAGAGAGAGAGAGAGAGAGAGAGAGAGAGAGAGAGAGAGAGAGAGAGAGAGAGAGAGAGAGAGAGAGAGAGAGAGAGAGAGAGAGAGAGAGAGAGAGAGAGAGAGAGAGAGAGAGAGAGAGAGAGAGAGAGAGAGAGAGAGAGAGAGAGAGAGAGAGAGAGAGAAGGGGGCGCATATGTTCATTCATGAAGTATGCATAAAGTTATTTTTTTATGCCTCCCTTTCTTTTTCCTCTATGCGAGACAGTGAAAGGCTAGCTCAACGATACGAGAGACAAAGGCACACAGGAGGAGACACAGTCAGAAAGAACCACTAACAAAGAAAGAGATTGTGGCGAAGAAGAGAATTATTATAGATCGGATGGACAGTTACCGTTTATGTGTATACTTGTTGCTGGTGTTTGTCCTCCCTTCTCTAAAACGTCGGGGTTTTTCACTGGTTGACATTAGCCTGCAGTAGTGGCCAATAGTAAAGTGAGAGGTATGCAGTGAATGATGTTCTGCAGTAGTGGCCAATAGTGAGAGGTATACAGTGAATGATGTTCTGCAGTAGTGGCCAATAGTGAGAGGTATACAGTGAATCATGTTCTGCAGTAGTGGCCAAAGTAAAGTGAGAGGTATACAGTGAATCATGTTCTGCAGTAGTGGCCAAAGTAAAGTGAGAGGTATACAGTGAATCATGTTCTGCAGTAGTGGCCAATAGTGAGAGGTATACAGTGAATGATGTTCTGTAGTAGTGGCCAATAGTGAGAGGTATACAATCAATGATGTTCTGCAGTAGTGGCCAATAGTGAGAGGTATACAGTGAATGATGTTCTGCAGTAGTGGCCAATAGTGAGAGGTATACAATGAATGATGTTCTGCAGTAGTGGCCAATAGTGAGAGGTATACAATCAATGATGTTCTGCAGTAGTGGCCAATAGTGAGAGGTATACAGTGAATGATGTTCTGTAGTAGTGGCCAATAGTGAGAGGTATACAATGAATGATGTTCTGCAGTAGTGGCCAATAGTGAGAGGCATACAGTGAATGATGTTCTGCAGTAGTGGCCAATAGTGAGAGGTATACAGTGAATGATGTTCTGTAGTAGTGGCCAATAGTGAGAGGTATACAGTGAATGATGTTCTGCAGTAGTGGCCAAAGTAAAGTGAGAGGTATACAGTGAATGATGTTCTGCAGTAGTGGCCAAAGTAAAGTGAGAGGTATACAGTGAATGATGTTCTGTAGTAGTGGCCAATAGTGAGAGGTATACAGTGAATCATGTTCTGCAGTAGTGGCCAAAGTAAAGTGAGAGGCATACAGTGAATCATGTTCTGCAGTAGTGGCCAATAGTGAGAGGTATACAGTGAATGATGTTCTGCAGTAGTGGCCAAAGTAAAGTGAGAGGCATACAGTGAATCATGTTCTGCAGTAGTGGCCAATAGTGAGAGGTATACAGTGAATGATGTTCTGCAGTAGTGGCCAATAGTGAGAGGTATACAGTGAATGATGTTCTGCAGTAGTGGCCAAAGTAAAGTGAGAGGTATACAGTGAATGATGTTCTGCAGTAGTGGCCAAAGTAAAGTGAGAGGTATACAGTGAATGATGTTCTGCAGTAGTGGCCAATAGTGAGAGGTATACAGTGAATCATGTTCTGCAGTAGTGGCCAATAGTGAGAGGTATACAGTGAATCATGTTCTGCAGTAGTGGCCAAAGTAAAGTGAGAGGTATACAGTGAATGATGTTCTGCAGTAGTGGCCAATAGTGAGAGGTATACAGTGAATGATGTTCTGCAGTAGTGGCCAATAGTGAGAGGTATACAGTGAATGATGTTCTGCAGTAGTGGCCAATAGTGAGAGGTATACAGTGAATCATGTTCTGCAGTAGTGGCCAATAGTGAGAGGTATACAGTGAATCATGTTCTGCAGTAGTGGCCAATAGTGAGAGGCATACAGTGAATGATGTTCTGCAGTAGTGGCCAAAGTAAAGTGAGAGGTATACAGTGAATGATGTTCTGTAGTAGTGGACAATAGTGAGAGGTATACAGTGAATGATGTTCTGTAGTAGTGGACAATAGTGAGAGGTATACAGTGAATGATGTTCTGCAGTAGTGGCCAATAGTGAGAGGTATACAGTGAATCATGTTCTGCAGTAGTGGCCAATAGTGAGAGGTATACAGTGAATGATGTTCTGCAGTAGTGGCCAATAGTGAGAGGTATACAGTGAATGATGTTCTGCAGTAGTGGCCAATAGTGAGAGGTATACAGTGAATGATGTTCTGTAGTAGTGGACAATAGTGAGAGGCATACAGTGAATGATGTTCTGCAGTAGTGGCCAATAGTGAGAGGTATACAATGAATGATGTTCTGCAGTAGTGGCCAATAGTGAGAGGTATACAGTGAATGATGTTCTGCAGTAGTGGCCAATAGTGAGAGGTATACAGTGAATGATGTTCTGTAGTAGTGGCCAATAGTGAGAGGTATACAATGAATGATGTTCTGCAGTAGTGGCCAATAGTGAGAGGTATACAGTGAATGATGTTCTGCAGTAGTGGCCAATAGTGAGAGGTATACAGTGAATGATGTTCTGCAGTAGTGGCCAATAGTGAGAGGTATACAATGAATGATGTTCTGCAGTAGTGGCCAATAGTGAGAGGTATACAGTGAATGATGTTCTGCAGTAGTGGCCAATAGTGAGAGGTATACAGTGAATGATGTTCTGCAGTAGTGGCCAATAGTGAGAGGTATACAGTGAATGATGTTCTGTAGTAGTGGCCAATAGTGAGAGGTATACAGTGAATGATGTTCTGCAGTAGTGGCCAATAGTGAGAGGTATACAGTGAATGATGTTCTGCAGTAGTGGCCAATAGTAAAGTGAGAGGTATACAGTGAATGATGTTCTGCAGTAGTGGCCAATAGTGAGAGGTATACAATGAATGATGTTCTGCAGTAGTGGCCAATAGCCAAGTAGTGGCCAATAGTGAGAGGTATACAGTGAATGATGTTCTGCAGTAGTGGCCAATAGTGAGAGGTATACAGTGAATGATGTTCTGCAGTAGTGGCCAATAGTGAGAGGTATACAATGAATGATGTTCTGCAGTAGTGGCCAATAGTGAGAGGTATACAATGAATGATGTTCTGCAGTAGTGGCCAATAGTGAGAGGTATACAATGAATGATGTTCTGCAGTAGTGGCCAATAGTGAGATGTATACAATGAATGATGTTCTGCAGTAGTGGCCAATAGTAAAGTGAGAG
>CM065691.1:36135399-36142899 GCA_017654935.2 Phymorhynchus buccinoides
ATCGACAAAAAAAATGATAAGAGAGAGAGAGAGAGAGAGAGAGAGAGAGAGAGAGAGAGAGAGAGAGAGAGAGAGAGAGAGAGAGAGAGAGAGAGAGAGAGAGAGAGAGAGAGAGAGAGAGAGAGAGAGAGAGAGAGAGAGAGAGAGAGAGAGAGAGAGAGAGAGAGAGAGAGAGAGAGGGGGGGGGGAGAGAGAGCGACCAGAACTCCAACTCTCTCTCTCTCTCTCTCTCTCTCTCTCTCTCTCTCTCTCTCTCTCTCTCTCTCTCTCTCTCTCTCTCTCTCTCTCTCTCTCTCTCTCTCTCTCTCTCTCTCTCTCTCTCTCTCTCTCTCTCTCTCTCTCTCTCTCTCTCTCTCTTTAATCAGATAGAGGCTATGTCGAGTGTTGGTCGGTGATGTAAAACGGCAATCACTTGCATGGAAATAAAAGTTATCCAAAGAAAGGGAGAGAGAGAGAGAGAGAGAGAGAGAGAGAGAGAGAGAGAGAGAGAGAGAGAGAGAGAGAGAGAGAGAGAGAGATGGACAGACAGACAGACAGACAGACAGAGAGGCAGACTAACAGAGATAGACGGATAGAGAGACAGAGAGATGGGTTACAGATCAATGAATATAGATTCTGAGTGCCATCCCGTCTTGCCATCTCCATAAATGAAAATCTCTCTCTCTCTCTCTCTCTCTCTCTCTCTCTCTCTCTCTCTCTCTCTCTCTCTCTCTCTCTCTCTCTCTCTGCCGTGTGTGTGTGTGTGTGTGTGTGTGTGTGTGTGTGTGTGTGTGTGTGTGTGTGCGTGTGTGCGTGTGCGTGCGTGTGCGTGTGCGCGTGCGTGTGCGTGCGTGTGCGTGTGCGTGCGCGTGTGCGTGCGTGTGTGCGTGCGTGTGTGCGTGTGCGTGTGCGCACACGCACACGCACGTGTGAGTGAATGTGTGTGGTTTTTTTTTTCTCCCGCTCTCTCTTTTTCCCTTCAAATTGACTCGTTTAATATCATCAGCTTCGACCAAAGTAGTTTAAAACGTCTTCGAGGTTATCGTAAAACACAAGGTCTGGGCTCAATGATCCCGAGTCAACTGCCAGTTCCATTATTTTTATGGTTATGTTTATGTACCCATTCGAAAAAGATGCTGCTCCGGCTAATGCATACTATGAATAAAACATCTCTCTCTCTCTCTCTCTCTCTCTCTCTCTCTCTCTCTCTCTCTCTCTCTCTCTCTCTCTCTCTCTCTCTCTCTCTCTCTCTCTCTCTCTCTCTCTCTCTCTCTCTCTCTCTCTCTCTCTCCCCCCGGGTATCATGCATGGCTTGGGTCATTATGAAACGTTCCGAATCTCTCTCTCTCTCTGTCTCCTCTCTGTGTGTGTCTCTCTCTCTCTGTCTCTCTCTCTCTCTCTCTCTCTCTCTCTCTCTCTCTCTCTCTCTCTCTCTCTCTCTCTCTCTCTCTCTCTCAACTCTAGATGATGATGATGATGGGTCCAATGACGACCAAGTTCCGTTTCTACAACTACTCCACAGACTGAACAATTAAGAGCACCCCCCCCCCTCTCTCCCACCACCACCTCTTCCACCCACCTCTGCACCCTTCCTCCCTTCCTTGTTCCACCCGACTCCCCCATCCCTCCCTGCAACAACTCACAGGTGAGTGATTTGCGAGCAATTACATCGAGGACAGTCACAGCCCAGAGAGCACGGCGCCGCAATTTACCCACCTTTCCCTTCTCTTTCACCTTCCTCCACTCAAGGGAAACCACTACTAATATAACTGTACTGTCAGGGGACTGAACCCCTGGCCGACCAAACGGAACGACAGATTTACGCGCGCGATAGCCTCTCCCTTTCCCTCCCTTCCTCTTCAAAGCATCCCGCAGCAGAGTCGGGTTGATTGAAGTCTTCCGCTTTGGCTAGAATTGACGCGTAATTTTTCTGTTTTGCCGAGGAACCGATACATGGTTATTTTGTCACATGTCACGTGACCTTACACTCTCGCATATTGCTAGGTACGCGTGGATTGGAGAACGATAGAAGGTCGAGTGGGTAAGAAGGGGATGGAGAAGAAGACGAATATGGGGTGTGGACAGTTTGAGTTTAATGCGCCGCGGAGCAGGCGGTGGGTCGACGATTAAATGAAGATGTTCGGACTTTGGTTCTTTTCTGTTACTTTTGCTCCCATTCAATTGTACTGAATAAAGCGAGGCGTGGGTCGGGAGAGGAGGGGAGGGGAAGGGAGTGCAAAAAGAAGAGGAAGGAGTAGGGGGGGGGGGGGGGAGAGAGAGGGTGGTGAAGAAACAACGGAGGCCCAAATCAGCAGTGTTCTTATCAGGGTTCTAATTGGTCTGGGTGGGTGCGAGAGCGCCGGTCAACCCGGGGTTTTAACAACAAGCTGCAATCTGTTCTGCAGTTAATCTAATCCTCCCGGTCTATTGGGGGTAGAAAAGTGGAGGGGGTAGGGAGCAACGGAGCAGAGAAGAGTGCGGACAGATGTGAGGTAGGCACGTGCCCGTTGTCGCCGCCACTGGCCCAAGACGAGCAATAAATACGTGTGATTCGGTGACCCCTCTAATCTAAGCCGATTGCTTTTGTTGGTTTGCTCTGTAAGTAGTCATGTCCACTTTCGGTTGTCCATTTTAGCGTCGTAGTAAGTCCACCTCCTCCCTAGGAATACTGGCTCTTTCACCTTCTAGAAGTTTTGTGCTTGTAAGTTCCTCTTATCTATCAATCTCTTTGACTCTGCCTTTTCTCATTGTCATCTACTATTGTTCTGCCTTATTGACAAAAGAAGGCGGGCGAATGGCCCGCCTTCTTTTGTTCACAAAATCTTCCAAATATTTTTTTTCCTTTGAGCTACTCCGAAATCGGAATGTGTTGGATGAATGCAAAGAGGAGAGGGCTGAAAACTGAAAACTGGACACGTACATACGTCTTTCACTCATTGTGGCAAAATGACCTGGGAATGCAGAAGAAAAAGTCGGGAAGAACGTCGGAGTGTTTGCGTCGTCGGGGAAACACACAAGCAAAACACACACGCTAAGGCACTCACGCCTACACACACACACACACATACACACACACACACACACACGCACGCACGCACACACACGCACACACGCACACACACGCATGCACGCACACGCACACACACACACACACACACACACACACGCGCGCGCGCGCGCGCGCGCGCGCGCGCGCGCTCTTTCAGAAATACTATGCACAGACATAAGTCTTCGACGTAATAATTCCTTAACTATATTCCACAACAGCCCTGAAAACAGCAGCAACCCATGTTGAGGACAGCTCCCCCCCCCCCCCCCCCCCACACACACACAACGTGGTCTTCCTCACTGACGCCATGTCTGTCCTGCCTGAGGCCCTACAGCTTGGCAGAAGTACTGACCTGAACGACCTGTCGTCAGCTCTGGTTCCTTCAGAACAAATCACTCGCCTTGCAGTGGATTCCTTCACACTGCAATGTGCAAGGCAATGAAACGGCCGATACCCTGGCTAAGGAAGCCGAAGGCACCAACAAGAGCAGCTGGGCAGGTCTACCAGCTTCCCAGAGGTGTGGATCGTCAAAGCCAAGCAGTACAAGTGGGCACATTAACATCCAAAACACAAGACAGACCCATAATTTATTATAATCTGTTAACCCGCTAAGAACAGGTCTGTGTGTTTAGACTCAGAACAGGACACAATCGTCTGAAACACATGTTTACCAAATTTCGATTTGGTGAATCAGAAGTGCCCATATGGCACTGACAACCAGACAAGTGAACATATAGGGGAAGACGGGGTAAAAAAAAAACCACCATGGGCGGGTAAGAAGCCCATGCCAGTTATCTCATGAAATGAAGCATATTTCAGTCAAATTGTGCCCATGAGACGAACGCTAAACATTAACACTCGTCTCATGGGCAACATTTGACTGAAATGTGCTTAATTTCATGAGATAATTGGCATGGGCTTCTTACCCTACTGCAGTCGTACCCACTCTTCCAACAGCACAGAAAGAGAACGTGGTCAGACCTCGTTCGACTGGCCCAGTAAATCTACAGCAGAAGACAGCAACGTACCTTCATATTAAATACTGGGCTGTGCTATCTGAGACATTCGAAAAAGAAAACGAAGAGCCCCGGCTATATATTTATTTGTGTAGCAATATTAAGGCAACAGATGTTTGGCTGTTTACCTGCCATTTGCAAAGTTTATTTGCTAACGTTGGTCAATATAACTGTATCAGTCGCGTTATTCTCCACCATCCCTTCCCGTCTCTCTCTCTCTCTCTCTCTCTCTCTCTCTCTCTCTCTCTCTCTCTCTCTCTCTCTCTCTCTCTCTCTCTCTCTCTCTCTCTCTCTCTCTCTCTCTCTCTCTCTCTCTCTCTCTCTCTCTCTCTCATTCTGTCTCTCTCTTTCCCCTCCCGTCTCTCTCTTCTCTAATACCCTTATTTTCGGAGTCAACCCACCCCTTTCCCCGGTCTTCAAATCCTGTTGTCCCTATACAAGTTATTTCATTGAGGCAGGAGGTTACTGCTATTTCATGCACCCATACTCTACACAGTTGGGGCCTTATATGCTTGTGGCGGTGCCATAGCCGATGAGGTTTAACCGAGGCGTGGTCACCGCTACAGCTAGGCCTAACTCTATTTATTAAAAAAATCGGGACTTTACTGGTTTCGTACTGCCTCCAGTATTGTTCCCACCATATTTGTATTTACAATGTGTATTTATATGTGTCTGATGCAGACCAAGAGAACGTAAAACTCCATTTTCGTCGTCACAGTTGGGGCCTTCACTCAATATAGCTTTTATCGCTGGTTGACATGTAGTGTGGGGGACAACCGTAGCATTGACTGCTATGCAATACATGGTTTTCTACAGATTTTGAAAATCATGGTACAGCTTCGTCTTTTGTGGAAGACTATGACTCTCAATCTAGGGGGTGGGGGGTGGGGGGCATTTGCACTGGCTCTAGTGCTGCAGCCAAAGGGATAAGTTGGCCTTGAAGACCTTCCCAACGTCATAATGTCCTAAAATCCCTTTGGCATACAATAATTTGTGTACACTGCAATGTATTATGTTAATAAACTTTGCTTAAACCAAATCCCTTTGGCCGAAAGGGTGGGGATGTAGCCTGGGCAAGGCATCTCCACTATGAACATTTTTTTTAGCCCAGCCCGCCGGAATAGTAGCTCTCCCCTCTGCTATCTGGCAGCGATAGTCGGCAACGACAGACAGGCATACAGACATACTACACACTTCACTGGGTTCGTGGTCCACCACGTCACTGTACTGTCCAGATGGTCAGCGGGAATAATCTGGCTTGTAATGGGCAGCAGTCCCTCTACCCCCACACGCCCCGCCCTCCTCACCTTCTCCCCCCCCCCCCTCCCCATGTAATAAATGTTCCCCCTCAAACTCACCGTTTCTCCAGCATTATACAGCAAGCCAGCCATGCGAAGCAAAACGGTCAAAAGCTGTGTCCAGTGGGGGGCCTAGTTATGGCCCCAGTCGGAGATGGACATAAATGTGGAGAGCCTTGCAAGCCCTCCATGGGCGCCGTATGCCACACACCACCTTCTGGATGCACGTGCAACCTGAATGCAGCTAACCAAAACGATGTCTTCATGGATTGGTGATGGTGCTCGGTAGGCTCAAAGATAACACTGACGCGTATGCCACCTTTTTTGTGGATAAGCATAAAATAATTGTTTTCTATTTGGTTGCCTATGTCGTTTCCGACAATGACTGCCAGATAGCAGAGGGGGCAGTTGCTATTCCTGCGGGCTGGGCTACAATTTGTTTATTGTGGAGAAGCCTTGCCCAGGGTGCATCCCCACTCTCTCGGCCAAAGGGATTTGAGGGCGAGAGTTGGCGTTGGGGAAGGTCCCCAAAGGTCAACCAATCCCATTGGCTGCAGCATCAGAGCCAGTGCAAATGACCCCTAGTTAGAAAGCTAGCTGTACAATGGTATTCCAATGCTGTAGAAAAGCATATATTGTACAGCTCTCATTTTCTATTGGCCCTTTCTACAGGCTAATGTCAACCAGTGATAAAAGCCATTGGAGTAAAAGACACAGTGTTGCTTGGTAGGTTCAGATAATACAGAACGCCGAATGGCTTGCTTAAGTGGAATTATGGTCATTAGCCCTTGACACCTGGTGGCGTTCCATTGGAAGGCAGATTCTTAGCTACGGTAAACTCACTCTCTCTTTCTCTCTATCTCTGTCATGTGCTTTTTTATTTCAGGTATTTGTCTCACTATATTATTGTGATTGTTAATGCACGTATTGATTACTGTTGTATGTGTTTCCCCCCATGAGAGGGGCTGTAGGCCCAAACTCATTAAATTTCCGACTTCCGACTTCTCTATCTCTGTCTCTCTCGCCCGTGCGCGGCAAAAATAGAATATGCCTTCAATTTGACAAAGGGAAATGAAATAAGCCAGAAGAGGATATCCCTTGGGACCACCAGAAGCGGTCATTTCTCGGCCAGGAAATGCGAACGCGAATCCTATTGACCACCATGTACCAATACACAAGCGTTCGCACCTGTGGTCTGCTGGTTATCACAGCATGTGATGTTTCTGATAGTAGAGCACATGTGTGTGTGTGTGTGTGTGTGTGTGTGTGTGTGTGTGTGTGTGTGTGTGTGTGTGTGTGTGTGTGTGTGTGTGTGTGTGTGTGTGTGTGTGTGTGTGTGTGTGTGTGTGTGTGTGTGTGTGTGTGTGTGTGTGTGTGTGTGTGTGTGAGTTTTCCCCATTCTACCATTTTCGTCCCCAACATTAAATTAATATTAGGTGTGGTCACTCGAACCTTCGGCACCCTCCCTCCCCATTCCAGTCTTCTTTCGTATATTTGTTGTTTTATTTGATACATTTCTAAATGAATTTTCCCCCCAATCAGTTAGCTTTTGATTTTAATCTGAATGTACCAAACTTTCCCCGTTTTCTATGATGGTCACTCCTATAGATACACGCAGTGTTCCTTGTTGTATGTGATGCTGATTTGACAGTAAACCTTGGTCTACATGTAGTGTTTAACATTACTTTTCAGCTGCTGATGGTTGCAGGATTTCTTGCGCCTGTTTTTCAGGCTGGGAATTTCTGTTTCAGTTTTGGAGCACATATTAAGAAATTGTGCGTGCCAATTTACACCCACATTTATGTACGCGAACACACAGATATACAAACACACATATACTATGTACATGCGTGCGCATTTTCACACACACACACACACACACACACACACACACACACACACACACACACACACACACACACACACACACACACACACACTGTTTGCTTTCCCATTTTACCTTTAAAACAAAATATCTTGTAATTGCAATACTAAAAAAAAAAAAGAGAAACAAATCATCGATGCATAGTGAAAGGCGATCTAACGTTTTCAGCCAGTGTTCCCCAAGCGGCTGAGGATAATGTGTGTTATAATATGGGGCCAGAGTGGAGTGCTGATGGAAAATCGCTTACGTGAACGACTGCGGAGGAATGGTGCT
>CM065691.1:36147899-36152899 GCA_017654935.2 Phymorhynchus buccinoides
AGACCACGACCGGCAAGGAGAGACAAGCACCTCGTCCCGTTGTGGCTCTGTCTACGTGCTACCCCACACCCCCACCCCCCCCCCCCCACCCCCATTGGCCTTACCTGGCCAAATAAAACCACGCCCCTAACCCACCTCAACTGGCTACGCTCAGAAACACTCCCCGCCCGCCCCGGCTGAACCCTCATGACAACGGTGTGAAGGACAGCCAAATATCGACGGGCGACTCCGTCTTACCTGAAGCAGCGATCCAGGTGGGCTTTCCGAACGGTACCGTCCCGCCCCCCTGTCCTGCCAATCACGATAGAGGCAGTCCGGGAGCCGCTTTCTCTGGTTGGCCTATAATTCATGTGTCCTTTATTATAAAGCCCCGGCTCCCGAGCAGCTCACGCATTATTTACGAAGCTCTACTAGCTGCCTCGGAATACTCGGGGTCGGGACAACAACAAAGCAACAGCCAGTGCGTCGGCCAGTCCGTCCGTCCATCCGTCCCATTCTCTTGCAGGTCCAAGTGTGCTGGTCGTCCGTGGACTGGAAGCCTGTAAGCAACCAGCTAGCTCCCATTTCCGTCGCGAGGCGACCGCATGCAAGTTTAATAATCGCTCTTGTCTCGTCCTGCGACTGCTGCTTACCCCGCTCCTCGGCTCCTAAATGTCTTCATACGGGCTGTATCACCACCCCCAAATGCCTCACCAGGTAAGAAAAACACCTTTTTGTTTTTACCCCCCACCCCACCCCCTCACCTCCACCCACTGTACACCCACCCCCTTCCCTTTGCTAACATTGTACAGTTATGAAATATTCTGTAACCTCATCTATATTTTCTCTTTAGTGGCGGAGGATTTATTTATTTCAATGGTGGGGACATCCTCTCATGAAGCCCACTGAATGCCATTGTCATGTTGCTAGTTGATACCTTATGGATGAGTAGCAGCGCTCTATGCACATTTTATCAGCAGAAGAAAACAAGGAGAGGGAAGAGTGTTTGGTGGGATAGGCAAAGGAGAGTGATTCCCTTTGTATATTTTAGTAGGCCCAAACCAAACAAAGGGTCAGAAAAATGATTTGTTTGTGCACTCTCGTCCGTGACAGCATCGTCATGTCGTATGAATAATTTCAGCTTGTGATACTTTGATGGATTTGTGCTTTCATGTTTTCTTTCTTTCCTTTCGTTGTCTTTCCACAGAGAAGAGGGTGTTGATTTTAAATCAAAGTAATACTATTTATGTTTTGCGTTATAACGTTGTTTGGTTGCGATTGACGAACACACACACACAAAAACCAACCCCTTACTGTTTTGATAGATTCTTTTTTTTCTAAAGAACAAATATATTTGTTTGATCATCCAAGTGAAAGTTTAGTGTTCACTTTGTTTCGGAAAATCCATAAACTTGATTCAACATTTTGGAGCGTTTAATGCTGGATGTGGAGGGAATAAGTGACAAAGAAGAAAGACTGACTCTATATTATTCTTTCTTCAAAGATCTTTGCTAACCCTTTCCCCGCCAGCCATATTTCAGCCAAAAATGTCCATTAAATTTACCTAGGAAGAGAACAAAATCCATCTGCAGTATTGGGGATTCTTCTGTGACATAAGGTCTATCCTTACTTCCCAAAACTAAGACAATAGGGTCTTTGGATAATAGACCCCAAATTGATGCCTTTTAGTGACATAGGTATTATAATCACTGTGGTACTAAAATGCGACTTTGGCGGTTAAAGGGTTAATGTACTCATCTCTACGTTTTCTTCGTGCTTTTTCTTTTCTTTTCATTATTTTCCTTCTTCTTATGTTTCTTCTAATTTTTGTTTTTCATTTCGGATTTACTCATTATTGGACAAAACACCCCTACACACAAATGCACTCTTTCTCTCTCTTTCTCTCTCGCACTCACTCTCTCTCTCAAAAAAGACACACACACACACACACACACACAGACACGCATGTACGCACGCGCACGCACGCACGCACGCACGCACGCGCACGCACACGCACACGCACGCACACGCACACACACACACACACGTTCAAAAGTTTAGCACGCATATCAGCGAACTTTTCAATGTAGGAAGCTCTTGAGAGAATTGTTAAATTAATTTCTACAAATTGCGCTGTTAGTTATTTGTTATTTCGTTAGTTCGTTCGTTCATTGACTGTCGATAGCAGTTTGGCTTACTGTTTTAACTTTTTGTTTTAGCAGTGGTACAACGAATACGAGAATCCAGCATTTTCATACATTAATGTTTATACTGTACAGCGTCGAAATGCGTAGCCTATTTTCCTGAATAGCCTTTCACTCCCAGCCGCGTGTTTCAACGCGGTTCAGGGGGTATAACCTACTCACTATCCTAGATGTTAAAAGACTGAGTTACTTCCTTTCATTCCAGTTAAAATGACTTGCGAAGGTCTCATGAAATTGTGGGTCGATTTGATGCGGGGTTTTTTTTTGGGTGCATTTTGTAAAGCAAAAAGTAACCAAGCTTGTCAATATGGCTACCAAAAGGTAAATGCCCAGAAAACTACATGAAATTTGTTCGATTTTCTGACAATAACAATGATCAAAAGTGTGTTGGGAATAAAGTTTACGAAGTTGTTGTTCAACCCAATCATGACATAAGTGGTTCAAACTTTAATTTTCATTCTTAATTATCTATTTTATTATATTGTATTTGTTTCTTAAAATATTGGTTATCTCCCCCTGATAATGTGCTATCTCACCCAAACAACATTGAAGATTATAATAAATGTGTTCTCCATTCATTTTCCTTCAATAAAACAGATATAATTGTAGTCTTTACAGCATCATTAAATTTGTAGCTTTAGGTTTTAGGTAGCTCGTTTGCTAAAAGTACAAATAGTTCCGGTAGTTAAAAGGTTAAGAATCTTTTCCTTCGCCTCTGTACGTTGTTTGTCCTTTTGCCCTTCTGCCCTGTCTCTGTATCCTTCTCTCTTTCTCCACGAAATCCCGCACTTCAACCTCACACCCCTTCCCTAACTCGTAATTTGGCCAACACCTGTTCAAGATCCACCCGATCACGTGTCAAAATCACGGGATTCACGTGTTTTCCCTCTTATAACTGGAAATAAATCTTGTTTTGACCAAGTCTGACTCCCATATAAATTACCCCAAATTGAAAGCGACACATCAGTTTAAAGAGCAGCCTCAAATTGAATATGGGGAAATTCGAATGTGGGTCACAGCAACCCAGAAAAAAACAAGGGACGTAACCGTGGCGCGTCACGGGGTCTTTAAAGACCCAGCACGTCACGTGTCAAAATCACGATTTTCACGTGCTTTCCCTCTTATAGCTGGTAATAAATCTTAAGAAATCTTCCTAGCATAAGAGGGAATGTGACACGTGACGTGGGGGGTCTTTAAGTCCTTTCGCCAACATTTTCTCCTCTCGCCAACATTTTCTCCTCTCGCGGATACCATGACCTACAATAAGCCTAGGGTCTCCCATAACCATATATATTCTTGATCACCATGTCACAACCTATTCAGATCCTGAATTTTGAACCGCCAGTGGAAACGTCCTGCCAAGGAAGACTCACAAAACCGAAATTTCCTTCCTTCATGTCCGAGCTGTATCTCATGAACCAGTGGGTAGAATGGCTTCAAATTATGTGTGGTTACATAACATGGCGAGTAATGAAATAAATATTTGCAATAAATACAAAAGAAGCAGAAACAGGGTCATTTTAGACTAATGTGTACATAAGGACAAACTGTCCGCGAGAGGACTTAACAGACGTCAATACAGAGACACGGTTTCACAAGGAAATCAAACTTTCTTACATTAGGTCCTATCTATTTTAAGTATGCAGATTATCATAACCTGCCTGCCCGGAATCAAAGATTGTAAGGCTTTTGTGATTCACGATCACAAAGACCTGCAACGGGTTCTGAGAAATGCCACTTAATGCTAATGCTGCCTGTGAAGTGGTTGTCACTCGTTTGTCAGTCATATTCTTAATAGGGAGGGCAGTGCTTGACATTTAATGTTTTTAGTTCCCGAGCGAAGCTTCGGGAAGTATTTGTGCTTGTTTATTTTTGTACGTTTGTTTGAAAGATTCTTTAAGTTACCCAATATAGTTCGCATAAAATGTGTTGTTGTTTTTTTAGTTTGCGATTTCATTATCCAAAGGATAACCACAACGAACAACCACAACATCAGCCTAACAATTGCAGCAGCAACAACTGTTTATTTAGCAATGTGCAGTCTCTTTTTTGAAAAGTCATCTGTGTGCTTTTCATAAAAATGAAGAACAACTGAGAACAAAAAACAAACTATAAGTGCAAATAGCATCAGTCAAGTAATAATAATTATTGTAAAACCAGTACAAACTTGTTCTGTCGCCCATTAGCCTATATCACAAGTCGCAAAACAATTCACTGAAGTAGACCTATATATGCCTATCTTTAACCCTTTCACCGCCAATGTCGCATTATTTTCACCACAAAGATTTAACACCCATGTCACTAAAAGGCAGCAAACCACGGCCTGTTATTCAAAGACCCTATTTTCTTAATTTTGGGAGGTAAGGATAGGCCTTACTTTATACATGTCACAGAGGAATTGCCACTATTGGAGACGATTTTTTTTCTCTACCCAGGTAAGATTAATGGTTATTTTTAGCTAAAAAAATGGCTGGCGGCGAAAGGGTTAAAAAACAAACAAACAAAAAACCACCCCACCCCAACCAAACAACCAAGATGACATTCCCATGCAAAGGCAACGATCACAACAAAATCAAAAATCAAATCAAAATGTCATAATTTGTAATGGAAATTAAAAGATAAACTAAACTACAATGCTCTTATACTGGTCACCCATGTCCTACCCACGTTCCTCCGAGAGGAATTAGTTGTGTTTTTTTAAACTGTTTATTCAGTTTCAAACTTACCACTCATTTTAAAAACAATATTCAAGCTAAGAAAAAAGATTAACGAAGACAGCATTTTATGACATTTAAAGTTTGTATATGAACTTTTACA
>CM065691.1:36162899-36170399 GCA_017654935.2 Phymorhynchus buccinoides
ATTGTTTGGATAGCTCTGTGGGCCTACATCTTTCACAGGTGCTATGGCATGACGGTTTTGGTTTGTTACTTTGTCTTCTACCTCTCCTTAAATTGTTTTCAGATGGAACCATCGTTGACCAATTTCATACGCTTTCTCTTTTGCACATACAGACCAAGCAGGCAAATTGTTTGCCCCCCCCCCCCCCCCCCCTCCTACCGAGTTTCAAGTTTCAAGTTTATTTATTTCCCAAAAACACTGGGGGCACAAGAAAATGTAAATAAATGCCATTCACATTTGTGGCATCAAACCTTACAAATATTAGCTCAACAGACTTCTGAACAGTACACATCAACATAGTTACATGGGCTCAAAAAATATTTGAACAGTGCTCATCACCATATAGACAAGCACGTAATACCATCATACACAGATACACCACCATACACATACACACATATATACAAGCACACACTCAGTTGCTGGAATTTCACATATGAATCAAATTGTGTGTGTGTGTGTGTGTGTGTCAAATCAAATCAAATCAAATCAAATCAAATCATCTTTATTATCTCATAACTGAGAAATTGCAGCCAGGTGCACATAAGAAAAACAGCAACAATAAACACATTTATCAACAACAAAAAAAACCAACAACACATTTATCAACAATTAAAGAATATAAACTAATAACTAATAACACTGCAATATTGTAGTTAACAAACTGGACGAATACGAATACAAATTCAATCCCAAGGAGATGGACAGGCTGCTCAGCAAAACAATCACTCAATGCAGTGCATTAAGAGTTCAACAGATGAATTGATCTTGGTAAGAAAGTTTTCTGTGCTCTTATTTTCAGTTTTAGAGTTCTGTATCGACGGCCCGATGGTAACACTTCATAGTATTTTGCCAGAACATGACTGTTATCATTAAGAATTTTCCTGGCTTTCTTGACTACTTGTCTGTCATACAACTCTTGCATACCACTCTGCCTTGCACCCACAACTTTACTGCACACATTCACCATATCACTCAACACACGCTTACTTTTTACACTCAAGCTTCCATACCAACAGATAAATGACACAGTAAGAACAGATTCAATGCAACATCGGTAGTAGGTTTGAAGAATATCTGAACAGACACCAATATTCCTTAGCCTCTGTAAACAAAAGATCCTGGACTGACTCTTCTTATGTATATGCTCAATGTGTTTATCAAAAGTAAGTTTCTTGTCTAAAACTGTGCCTAGGTATTTGTACTCATCAATTCTTTCAACCGTTTCACCATCAATTTCCAAATGTGGCACTGGCACTGGGTTTCTACGAAAATCTACAAGCAGTTCTTTTGTTTTAACAACATTTAAATCCAGATAATTATCTTTGCACCATGAACAAAACCTTTTGACTTCACTGAAGTACACAGAATCAGAGTTTGACAAATCTTCGATGGCAGAATCATCTGAGTATTTAATGACAGGTGTTTCTTCAGTGCCTCTACAGTCGTTTGTGTACAATGTAAAAAGAACTGGGGACAAAACTGTTCCTTGGGGGGCACCTGTAGAAGTCGAACGTTCTGAGGAGATTGCAGATTGAAAGCGGACAGACTGAGTTCTATTGCGTAGGAAATTGGTTATCCAGAGAATGAGCTTGGGGTTAACATTCAGGTCTAGTAGTTTCTGGGCCAGTAAATGGGGCTGTATTGTATTGAAGGCAGAGGAGAAATCGATGAATAAAATACGAACAAAAGAGTTGGGGGTATTTAAGTGAAGAAAGGCATTGTGAAGAAGGGTCAGTAAGGCATCGTCTGTTCCTCTACACCGTTTGTAGGCAAACTGAAAGGGGTCAAGGAGTAGGTTAGTAAAAGAAAGAAGGCGATGAAGGACGATCTTTTCAAAACATTTCATGGCAATAGACGTTAAGGCAACAGGGCGGTAATCGTTCAGTGTGGCAGGGTTCTTTTTCTTAGGGACAGGAGTAACTGTAGAATTTTTCCAGATACATGGTACAACACAATCACGTAAAGACCAGTTAAATAGAGAGCAAAACACACCACACAATTGAGAACAGCATGCTTTCAACAATCTTCCACACACATTATCTGGTCCCACAGCTTTCCTCACATTTAGTTTCTGAAATATGGACTGAACATCTCTTTCTTGAACCTCAAATTCATGATCTTCATTTGCATTGATAATTTTTTCTCTTAACTGTGATGTTACCCCGTTTAGATCTCCCTCTAGATCATTTCTTTCAAACCGACAATAAAAGTCATTTAGCTCATTAGAAAAATCCTTCTGTTCTTCTCTGGTCATTTGGCAATTTGCTGTTCGTTTTTTTGATTGGCCGGTTAGAGTTCGAAGCCCATCCCATGCATCTAAGATTCTGCCTGTCTGAAACTGCTGTTCTACTTTATCCTTATACTCCCTCTGCCCCTTCCTTAACTCCCCTCTAAGTTTAGATTGAACCACTTTTCTTTCTCTTTTATCTCCTGTTTGAAAGGCTACTTTCTTCTCATTTAAAACTGATTTAATAGACTTGGAAATCCACGGTTTGTTGTTGGGAAAAATCTTTATAATCTTTGATGGAATGATCATATCTTCACAAAAATTAATGTAAGACGTAACAACATCAGCAGCTTCATGCACAGTTTCACAGGAATCAGTCAGCACACTCCAGTCAGTACATTCAAAACAACCCCTCAATTCATCCACACTCTCGGTCGTCCACTCTTTCACGCTCTTTTTCACCACAGGTTCAGTTTGTATTTTGGGTCTGTAGGCAGGGATAAGTTGCACGGTGTCGTGGTCGGAAGCACCCACTGGTGGTAGAGGTAGAGATCTATATGCATTGGGAATATTGCCGTAACATAAGTCAATAGTCTTCTTCTGACGAGTAAAACATGTCACATACTGTTTAAAAGAGGGTAGAGTTTTACGCAAGTCACAGTGATTAAAGTCACCAACGATGAAGCAGGGGGCATCAGCAGAAATCAACTGTAGCTCTCTGACGACAGCAGCTATCTCCCTTCCAGCGCGTACAGCAGAGGTCTTGTCAAACACAGGGGCATACACAACTGTCAAAAAGACACGACCAAACTCGCGAGGAAGATAACGCGGCCTGAGAGACACAGAGAGCAGTTCAATGTCTTGTGTACACACACGCTTCTTTACGGTTACATTCGCACTATCACACCAGCTTTCATTCACATATAAGCAAACACCACCACCCATTTGCTTTCCCACTTTCTCACAGTCTCTATCAACTCTGTACGGCACACCAAAACCATCAATTGCAACATTCTCATCACGAACTTTCTCAGTCAACCAAGTTTCCGTAAAACAGAGTACACATGAGTTTCTATATTCACTTAAAAATTGACAATTTGCCTGGATTTCGTCTAAGTTACAGTTCTTTCCGTTCGGGTTGATAGATCTGACGTTTGATAGAATCATGGATGGTAGGGGCAGTTTAGATCTGTTTCTTCTCATTCTTCTTCTCACTCCTCCTCTCTGTCCCCTCTTTCGTTCTTTCTTCTTTCTAGCCGTACTCTCACTCTCACTTTCACCAATCATTTCAGCAGGGAATAGTGTGTGTGTGTGTGCGTGCGCGCGCGTGCGTGTGCGTGTGCGTGTGCGTGTGCGCGCGCGTGCGCGCGTGCTTGCGTGTGTGCTTGTGCGCGTGTGTGTGTGTGTGTGTGTGTGTGTGTGTGTGTGTGTGTGTGTGTGTGTGTGTGTCTGTGTATGTATGTGCGTGTGTGTGTGTATGTATGCGTGTGTGTGTGTGTGTGTGTGTGTGCGTGCGTGTGCGTGTGCGTGTGTGTGTGTGTGCGTGTGTGCGTGCGTGTGTGTGTGTGTGTGTGTGTGTTTGTGTGTGTATCATCGTAGGCCCACACCGATGTTCGTCTGTTTCAAAGACTTCAGAAAGCTAAAACATTAAGCATGACAACACGAACAGAGCAGTCACAAACTACTCGAAATTAAGAAGAGATAATCCCCCGAAGTCGGAATGGGGCTGCCAACGTTACGGGGTAATCAAAAACGAACACACACGTAATGATTTCATCCCTAGCTGATGCATATATACCATAGTGTTCAAGTGCTTCGGCTGTTTGGATGATCCCTGGAGTCTTTTTGGTACGACAACAACGACAACAAGAGATATTTTGCACAGCACAATTTTCTCTTGCTCCCCGCAAATCCACGTGTAATCATTTTTTTTAAAATTTTTTAGTGCAGTGCATGACTTGTGTGAGAGGCACAAGGGAGGTAACAAACTATTTTCAGATCGCGTAGAAGGCAAGGGATTGTTTCCCTTTTACTTGCATTCATTCGTTCATCTCTCTGTCTGTCTGTTTGCCCCCCATGCTCCCTCTCTCTCCATCTCTCTCTCTCTTCCCTTTTTCTATCTCACCCTCTCTTTCTTTTTCTCCCCCCCCCCCCCCATCGTCACTCTTATCTCAGAGTAGTACAGTGTGCACTGTAGAACGTGTGTGGGTGTGTTTGTGTGTATCCGCGACTCACCCCATTCTCTCTTACCCTTTTCTCTAATCAGTCTCCAATGACAGATTTATATTACGTCCGAAAATAAAATATGGAGGAACCACAGTGGTAAGCACGTAGTCGAAAACAGCTGCGTACACAAGCAGAGAAAATATATTTCATGCACGCGCAGGTATGTTGGCTTGTATGTGCCTATGTACGTGTGTGTGTGCGTGTGCGTATGCGCACCTGTGTGTATGACACACAGAGATAGAGAGAGAGAGAGAGAGAGAGAGAGAGAGAGAGAGAGAGAGAGAGAGAGAGAGAGAGAGAGAGAGAGAGAGAGAGAGAGATTGTCTTCAAACTTCATTAATCATGTGACCCCTGATTAAAGAAAATGAGGGGTCAGATTTCCAAAAGGATGGACCAGTAATGTGAGAGATTCAGATTATGACCTCTGGCTGCACAAAATGAGGGGTCAGTTTGGTCATTGACCCAGGCCCCCAGACAATCTCAAACTCTGAAGGCACATGCTATGTGTGAAACGCTGTACAGTTTTCTGTGCCAGGTTATTCGCCTGAACTCATTATGAGTCTCTAAGAATACGATTCAAACAGGCCATGATGATAAGAAAATTGTAGTTTCGACACGTCACAGAAAGAAAAGAATCCAGTATAATAATTTAGTACCCATGTTGTGCAAGGGATGACAAATTTCGATTTTATTACAAGGGAAGCAACACTGGCTACAAGAATGTTCTCTTGATCCTGATTCTCTCCCTTGAACTAGATGCTCTCTCTCTCTCTCTCTCTCTCTCTCTCTCTCTCTCTCTCTCTCTCTCTCTCTCTCTCTCTCTCTCTCTCTCTCTCTCTCTCTCTCTCTCTCTCTCCCCTCCCCTCTGTCTCTGTGTCTTTCGATCTGTGTGTGTGTGTGTGTGTGTGTGTGTGTGTGTGTGTGTGTGCGTGTGTGTGCGTGCGTGTGCGTGTGCGTGCGTGTGTGTGTGTGTGCGTGTGCGTGTGCGTGTGTGTGTGTGTGTGTGTGTGTGTATGTATGTGTATGTGTGTGTGTGTGTGTGTGTGTGTGTGTGTGTGTGTGTGTGTGTGTGTGTGTGTGTGTGTGTGTGTGTGTCTGTCTGTATGTCTGTATGTCTGTCTCCCCCTTCTCTCTTTTTCTCACCCCCTCTCTCTCTTTTTAAGCACAGGGGTGTAAACTCTTCATGTCCTTGTATTGGTGCAGAATACCGGATTGTTTCCCTTAGTATGGTTGTTAATCTGTGTTGGTTTAGACAACTTTATTCAAATATCATACAAAATCAAACAATTATGAGGTAATGAGGGTGACAACAAGCAAATGCTTATAACGCACCCTTTCATAAAGAATGATTAACAGTTAATTAACAGTTAATCTGTGTTGCATTCACCTTGCGAGTTTTGCAGCCAACAAATACAATTTGAGCACCGCAATTCCTTTAAATGTCCACATTGAACAGAAAATAAATAAAAAGAAAGAACATGGGTGGAGGGGCGAGGGGAGAAAGCGGACAGGAAGGGGGAACGGTTTGCTCAGTTAAATAAAAGTTGCGTAATTTGTTTCATTTTACCAGAAAATAACAACAAACAAACAATGCAGAATTAAAATCAACATGCATTTCGTAATTTCAACGAAAACAATAGTAAGATTGTTACGGTTTATGTCGGGTTTTTTTTCTCTCCATAGATTCGATATCGCATCATATCTTATGATGTGAGGCGGAGTGGTGTAATACTATGATATTACTTAACAGTTAAATTAAGTTGTTTGTGCGCATATGTTATGCAGTCCTCGCTTCCCGTCATTTCAATGAAACTCTCCCACAGTATCTCTCTTCTTCTTTCTGTACCTATCAAAGCTCTCGTACTCTCCGCTGTGAAGAATACTCTCCGCTGTTCTTCACAGAAACTCATGAAAAACCCCAAGCGATCCTTGAAATCTGTTGGTGAGAGAGCCTTCAGTTTCAGAGCACCTGCCATCTGGAACTCCCTCCCTGAAGACCTCCGAAATCAGCCTACTCTCTCTTCTTTCAAATCTCAACTCCAGACGTACCTCTTCCAAAAATCCTATTGTCTGCTGTAGATCTCTTGCTAACACTATCAGTAATTCCCTCCACCCCACCACAACTATGGTTGTGTGTGTGTGTGTGTGTGTGTGTGTGTGTGTGTGTGTGTGTGTGTGTGTGTGTGGTGTGTTCACGTGTTATTTATTAGTTTATTTATTTATTTATTCACATTTTGGTGCTTTTATATACATGTAGTGTACTTTTGAGTTAATGAGTTAGTATGAATGGGGGGTGCAAGCGCATTGAGTTGCATAGCAATAAATGCGCTTTATAAATACTGTATATTATTATTATTATTATTATTATTATTATTATTATTATCATTATCATCATCATCATCATCATTATTATTATTATTATTATTATTATTATTATTATTATTATTATTATTATTATAATCCCATTAATTTATATTCACCATTTCCGTATACGAGTAATGCATTTTGCCCTTCCGTACTCCTTCTTGCCTTTCGATTAGTATCCACCCTTCCCCATCTATCCACACACCCCTCTCTTCTCTCCTCTCTCTATTACAATCCTCTTCCATCTTATTTCAAATAAGATATCGTGTCCGTTTCTTAGTAGACTTGGGTCCGTTGTGGAAACTGATTCTGGTTGCTAGGCGACTGTTTTTCTTTCTTTCTTTCTTATTTTTTAAAATTAATGCTTCGAGTCATCCAAAAGGGAATTATGACCTACTGCAAAGAAAAGAGACAAGTCAACATTGTCATTGTAAAGAGAGAGAGAGAGAGAGAGAGAGAGAGAGAGAGAGAGAGAGAGAGAGAGAGAGAGAGAGAGAGAGAGAGAGAGAGAGAGAGAGAGAGAGAGAGAGAGAGAGAGAGAGAGAGAGAGAGAGAGAGAGAGAGAGACAGAGAGAGAGAGAGAGAGAGAGAGAGGGGCAGACAAGCAGACAGACAGAGCTATGTTGACAACGAATTGAAAT
>CM065691.1:36180399-36192899 GCA_017654935.2 Phymorhynchus buccinoides
AGTCTCTCTTTATAACTTGTAAACATATAAAATATAAAAAAACTGTGTGTCGAGTGAACATTATTTTGCAACATTTTGTGACCCACTGGCATGGTTGGTTGGTTGGCTTGGTTGGCTTACCCTGGCTAAAAGACTCCAGGGATCATCCCAACAGCGAGAAGCACTTGAACACTAAGGTACAAATGCATCAGCTAGGGATGAGAACATTACGTGTGTGACCGTTTTTGATTACCCCGCCATGTGGGCAGCCATGCTCCGTCTTCGGGGGATTTTAGACTGATGATGTTATGCTGGGAGCTTGTCATGGCTTAAGACAATCCCAGCACAACCATTCAGAGCATAACAACATTTTGATGTAGCCTTGGCGTTCTAGCTTATGTCAACTGGTCTGACACAGCCTCATGCCAAGGCATACCCACTGGCATGAAATCCAATGTGTCCCAGGGGAGATGGGAGCATCGTAGAATCATCTATTACATCTTATATATATTTTCCAAATCTGTCTGTGTGTGTGTGTGCTGTCTGTCTGTCTGTGTGTCCCTTATGCACGGCCACAGTTCTCAACCGATCGACACCAAATTTGGTATCAAGTATCCTTGGCACCCTCCGAATCGCTTCAAATTTGTGTGTGTGTGTGTGTGTCCCCATGAGAGGAAGGCATTATGTGCAAAAACGTTTTGCCGTCCTGACCTTGACGTTGGTGTATGACCTTGAAAACCGAAAATCGTTAAGGGGCCATAACTTCCACACCGTTTCCTAGAGTCTTGAAACTTGGCATGGATGTACTTTCGCTTATGGCCGTTCTGATGATGGCGTACCAATGAAGGTCAAGGTCAAGGTCAGGGAGATCGGTATGCCTTGAAAGTGGTAGGGGTCTAATGATTGGGTTTTACTGTCCCACGCATATCTCCCGAACTGCTTTACCGAATCGTTTCCAGTTTTGTGTGGTGGCGTGTCACCATGAGAGAAGGCATCCGCGCATAAATTATCGCCGTCATGACCTTCACCTTGGTGTATGACCTTGAAAACCGAAAAAATCTTTAAGGGGCTATAACGTCCACACCGTTGGTCTTAGGGACTTCAAACTTGGCATGTAGGTACTTTGGCTTATGGTTGTTCTGATGATTGCATACCAATCAAGGTCAAGGTCAAGGTCATGGAGATTGGTAGGCCTTGAAAGTGGTAGGGGTCAACATTTTTTATTTTCAGCCACTAAAGTAAAAATATCATATTTTGCGGACCCAGCGAAACTCGGTACTCAGCGGTACCGGTACTTGGCGTTACCTGTACTCAGCGTTACCAGTACTAGGCGTTACCGTTACTAGGCGTTACCGGTACTAGGCGTTACCGGTATGGGCGTTGCGCTAGTAATATATAAAACCCAATTGGGCTTTGTGGGTTGTTCAGAGAATTAGGGGAACACCAACACCGTGGAACAGAGACCCCTATGAGTTATATTATATTGATCCTCTTGATCTCTATTATTCACAACCTGAATGTTGAACCCATAGCGCAAACCTCCGCCAAGAAATAGCCTTTTTTTTAATTGTTTGGTGGGCTGAACTGATGTAGGAAAAGTAAATGTGTGTCAAAGGGGAGTAATTCTAATAAGGAGTGACGGGCTGGACTGGCTTACTTCCCTTAGAATAGAGCTTGGAAGAAAGAGAGAGAGAGAGAGAGAGAGAGAGAGAGAGAGAGAGAGAGAGAGAGTGAGAGAGAGAGAGAGTGAGTGTGTGTGTGTGTGTGTGTGGGTGGGTGTGGGTGGGTGGGGGGTGGGGTGGGGGGGGGTGTATGTGCGCGCGAAGCGTAGCGAGTAGGTTTGCTAATCATAAATAAGAATTAGCACTGCGTCCAGAATAGTAGCTGCCCCCCCCCCCCCCCCCCCCCTCCGCTCCCTTGCTAATTGGCAGTCATAGTCGGAAACGATAGGGTGACCTACACAGGTGGGAACATTGTCACCCGCTCAGCTGCTGAATAAACAAGTCAAAAGTTTATTTAAAAAAACCCAGGGGGCTCATGAAAAATGTTACACATCACAATGTAACCAATACAATAACACAATTCGCTTATAATCAATAAAGACAGAAACACAACGGCATAACATGGCATACAAAGGCATATAAACTGTCACACACAACCTAACATCCGCACACATAGCACCGTACACCATAATTAACGGTACATCGAATAAAATGAAATAACGGTTAGGCACACTACGACCCTCGTGTTTGCAGAACAGGCGTGGATAGAATAGAGCATTGACGAAAGATGCGTAGCTACACATTTTTCTTAGGTGTATTTTGTTCTGCTGATTTTTTAAATATATTTTTTAATGTTTGTGTCAGTGCAAAATATGCCCCCCCCCCCCCCCCCCCCCTCCCCCTCTCCCTCACAGAAACGTTTTTAAAAAATAAAATAAAAGGGTAAAAGACCAAGGAGGCGAAATGAGAAAGTGTGAAACGGAACGTTCCTTCTGTCTCGGCGCAAGGTAAATACGGATCCAGGTACTACTATGCTGTTTGTGAAGGGGGCCGGGGATCAATGATCGTTGTTTAAGGAAGAAGGAGGAAAAAGGAAGGAAGGTGATGGGGGAATGTTGGTGGGGGGAGTGACGGGGGAGGGGAGGGGAAGGGACTATGTTGACTCAAGGCATAAGAGCATTTCCAGGGTGGTTAGGCCACTTGTGTTTCTGTGTAAAGAATGAACGAAGATGGCTTTAAGTGGATGGTGCTCTTTTGTTGAAGGTTTTTATTTTTATTGATTTTCTTTTTTTTATAGTTCCTCTCTCTTTGCATTGTTTTAACCGTATGCTGCATCTGTCAACATACAGACGCACACAGACACAGACACACGCACGCACGCACACATACACGCACACACACACACACGCACACACACACGCGCACACACACACACACACCTTATCCTAGGGACGTGTTTTTTTGGGGTGTTCTGCCTGTGTTGGAATCGGCGTGAAGACATTGTAATTAAAAACCCGCGCAAATATGTGATATAATAATGAAGTTTTGATATTCTCTAAGTTCACACATTTTTGTCGTGTGTGTTCGTGTGCCGTTGTACATGCGCGCACGTATGTGTGTATGTGTTGTGTGTGTGCGTGTGTGTGTGTGTGTGTGTGTGTGTGTGTGTGTGTTGCTTCTGGTTTTGTTGATGTTGTATTTTTAAAGTGTCCTTTATTGAACTTTTTTTATTTTGTGTTCTGTCACCTCTCCTTTGTTTTTCGAATATCACTGCTTTGTTTATTTTATTTAGGATTTTCTTCCTTTCTAGCGAATAACGAGAGAGAGAGAGAGAGAGAGAGAGAGAGAGAGAGAGAGAGAGAGAGAGAGAGAGAGAGAGAGAGAGAGAGAGAGAGAGAGAGAGACAGAGAGAGAGAGATTCGGAAAGTTTAATCATTAAGGCCACAGCCCCTCGTGATTGGGCTACAGTGAACTTGGTTAATACTATACAGAAATAAATAATATCAAGAAAAGTACATATTATGCAAACATTAACAAAGAAACACGTATGATAATCACAAAGAATAATCAATTGCATACAACACTACGAATTTTAAATGCATTGCACAGAGAGAGAGAGAGAGAGAGAGAGAGAGAGAGAGAGAGAAGAGAGAGGAGAGAGAGAGAGAGAGAGAGGCACACACACAGATACATAGAGACAGCAGGAGAAATAATCTACCATCTTAGCACGCGTTCCTCTTCTACACCTTTTTTTAAATTTTTTTTTAAATCACTGTTAGCCCAAACTTAGATTACGATTACAAACATCTCCTCCCCCACCTCACGGCCTTGCACACACACACACACACACACCACACACACACACACACATACACACAGACACACACACACGACACACACACACACACGCACACACACACACACACACACACACACACACACACACACACACACACACACACACACACCACACACAACACACACAACACACAACACACACAACACACAACAGCACACAACAACACACCAACAACAACACATACAGTATTTATACGGCGCTACATCTTGATATAAATCAAATCGACACACACACGTTAAACACACAACACACACAACACACACACACGTTTGACAAATTGTCACACACAAAAGACACAGCACAATGACGGGGAAACAGGTGGGTTTTGAGGTTTTTGACAGACACGCTGACGGGGAGAGAGGCAGTTTGTTCCACACACACACACAGACACACACACACACACACCACACACACACACACACACACACACACACACACACACACACACACACACACACACACACACACACACACACACACACACACACACACACACACACACACACACACACACACACACACACACACACACACACACCACACACACACACACACACACACACACACACACACACACACACACACACACACACACTTGTTTCTCTCTCCAACCGCGCGTTCTCTGCCCCCACCCTCACCCCCGTTCCTCTCCTCTTTGTGTTCCCATGGGTGTTCGATGTGTGTGATTAGCCACGCGCAGGGCACGTGCTACAGTTGACCCAGTCAACAAGAGGTCACCCAAGATGTTGACTAGCAAACACTACGAATTTCCTGCGCACAGTTAGAAGATTTTTCTTTTACTTTATTATTATTTTTTCTCCCCTCCTCATAACTGGGCTTTGGGAAAAATGAGCTGTTTAGGTGGAGTTATGATCCTTAGCCCCTGACACCTGGTGGCTTTCTCTTTGAAGGCATTTCGTCAGCGACGGCAAGCTCATTCTCTTTCTCTCCGTCTTCTTCTCTCTGACGCGCTTAAACCCTTTCACCGCCAATGTCGCATTTATGCACTACAATGGTGAAATTCAGGCGGGGGGGGGGCACATCTTGACCATTACCCAATGGTTTAACACCCATGTCACTAAAAGGCATCAAATCAGGGCCTGTTATCCAAAGACCTTATTTTCTTAATTTTGGGAGGTAAGGATAGGCCTAATGTTATACATGTCAGAGAGGAATTTACAATATTGTAGATAAACATTTTTTCTCTACCAGACAAGTTTAATGGTATTTTTGGCCGAAAAATGGCTGGCGGCGAAGGGTTAAACAAAATCCTTTTTTAATCTTTGATCAAGGGAAATAAAACAAGCTAGGAGCGTTATCCCCGTTAGGGACGGGGCAGTGGGTGGAGGTCTCGTGCCTCCATACGGGGAGCTGGATGATCCTGCCCCCCCTCCACGAGTCTCTCCCCGTGGGGGTGCTGGGGGGGGGGGGTCTTTCGTAAAAATAGTTCCCCCACCTTCGTGAAGTTCTGTACTTGTAACTTTCTCTAATCTGCCACTCTCTTTGACTCTGTCTTTTCCCTTTGCTTTCTATCATCTACTATCTTTCTGACTTATTGGCCCATTCTCAAGAAAATCTTCCAAATCATGTTTCTCTTTTGAGCTCCTCCGAAATCGGAATGTGTCGGCTGTACGCAGCGGGGACACCAGTGACAACTGCAAACCGGACACATACGTACCTTACCCATTATGGCCATATGGTCTGGGAACGCAGAAGAAGAAGAAGAAGAATCCCCATTAGGGTCACCAGAAGCGCCCATTGCAAACGTGGGAGTGTGTGCAGGTGTCATCATTCTTTTTTGTCCGGGCATCCATCCCTTCTATCCCTTTCCCTTCCCGCTAGTGGTGAGTGTAGGTGGGCCTGCCTACACCAGGAATTAATCATTACTGCGGGTTGTACTTTGATCAAGAGGCCCCCCCCCCCCCCCCCCGTAGGGATGCCGGGGGGGGGGGGGGGGGGCGGGGTGCGGGGCTGGGGGGGTGTATAAATAGTTCCCCCACCTTCCGGAAGTTCTATGTTCGTAACTTCCTCTAATGTGTTACTCTCTTTGACTCTGCCTTTTCCCTTTGCTTGCTGTCATCTACTACCTTTCTGCCTTGCCGGTCCATTCTGCTGCCCTTTTTTACAAGAAACACTTTCAAAAAGATTTTCTCCAGCCGGAGTCGGATTTGCTGGGTCTAATTATTTCTTAGGCGCATAACAGCAGCATGACGCATCTGCGCTCGTAATGTGACAGGAAACTGAGCGATCGAAGAAGAAGAACAACAAGAGGGGAGGCAGGTAAAAACCAGGCTCTCCTTTCCTGATTCGAACCGATTCCGCTAAAACAGCTGTCTCAGTTTGTCTGAAATCAGACTGAATCTCGTGCAGTCAGGGGAAAACTTCTCGTATATTTCTCTTAAATGAAATCTGATGAAACTTGCTAGAGACTGAGGAAAGCTGATTATTGTTTGCTTTTAACATTTCTTGATAAAAAGCGAGACATATAAGCTGTCGTGGAATGGAAATTACCATTAATTGCGTTGCTACGAAACCAAACATGGGCCGCACCGGAATTGAAACATTAGTGTGAGTTCTACAGCATTCAAATTGAATGTGGTAATATGATAGAAAGTAAATAAATATAAATATAAACATAAACAGTCATTTGTTTTCATTCAAATGTTTTAAGTGCACCCACAGATAGACACTCTATGGAAAATAGGATGTGTGTGTGTGTGTGTGTGTGTGTGTGTGTGTGTGTGTGTGTGTGTGTGTGTGTGTGTGTGTGTGTGTGTGTGTGTGTGTGTGTGTGTGTGTGTGTGTGTGTGTGAGAGAGAGAGAGAGAGAGAGAGAGAGAGAGAGAGAGAGAGAGAGAGAGAGAGAGAGAGAGAGTAAGAGAGAGAGAGAGAGAAACAGACAGACTGACAGACAGAGGGAGAGAGAGAGAGATTGATGACGAAATTGCGTTAATGGACTTGATGAAATTGCAGCGCACATAGCGAGGTAGCTTTAATGATACCATCCTATATAGCACACCCTCTCCATCCCTTACCACCATCACCCTCCCTGCCACACTACCCCAGTCCACAACACTGCCCCCTAGTTCCTCAACCCACAATGCTTGCATCAAGCCAGCATTATTTTCTCTCTCGAGATACTGTACACTGTTAAACTTTGTAGCCTTATCCCATCTCTCTCTGTCTCCCCCCCCCCCCCCTCTCTCTCTCTCTCTCTCTCTCTGTATGAGAAGAGCAAGATAATGAATGGTCAACCTATGGCGATAATTTTCACGCCAGAGGGCAGTCAATGCACTAGGGGCTTATCACGCGATTTTCTTACTTGGGCGTAGTGAGAGAGAGTGATGGTAGGACCACTCACTGTCTCTCTCTCTTTCTTTATCCCCAACTAATAATATATAGAGGATTAGCCCCACACGAGCGTCATGCCCTCTGGTGTGAGAAAAATCGCACTAAGTCTCTCATTGCATTTTGTATTTACATGTCCTTTTTTCAACGATCTTAGAAAATAATTCATTGCACCTAAGTTTTATCAGAATCCGTGTTTATTTAAACTTAGTCTCCTTATGTCTAGCAGAAATGAAAAGACAATTCAAAAGTTGTCTATGTTTTGGTACAAGGCTTTTAAGTTTCGAGACATTGCACTGTCGTGAGCATTGTTCTGTTACTTTTAATTTGAATGATTGAATTTGTGTACCTACAATATTGTCACACACACACCCTGCCAAATGGGGCGATGCCCTTTCGGGAATAAAACATTGTCATTGTCACAGTCATTGTCATTGTCTCTGTATGTGCTTGTGTACACATTATGTCTCTCCTTCTCTTCGTTCTTCCTTTATCCCATTGCATAGGCCCTCTTTCTGTCTATCATGTCTGACTGTCTGCCAGTTTGTCTCTCTGTCTCAGTCTTACTCCTCCATCACCCTTTCCTTTCTATGCCTCTGTCTGTCTGTCTGTATGTATGTATGTCTCTCTCTCATTCTCTCTCTCTCTCTCTCTCTCTCTCTCTCTCTCTCTCTCTCTCTCTCTCTCTCTCTCTCCCTCTCTCTCTCTCTCTCTCTTTTTCATTCTGCCCCCTCTGCGGCAGTGTTTTCAAAGACATGAAAAGCACCCGGACTTCTACTGTTGTAGTCGCTGTCGCTGTGCCTGTGGTGGTGGAACTACCCAACCACCCGGCGGCCGCTCTAGTCTAACCTTTTCCCAGCCAACCCCAGGGGAGCGGCCACAACGCAACCGCTCTGGCCGACACCGACCCTCCGCGCATGCGCCAAGCCCTTCTCCTGGGAGATGACTCTAATTACGAAATGGACAGAGGCAGATAGAGTGGCCGATCGTGCCATTTGAAAGTTGCTGTCAAGCTTATATCCCGTTGTGCGTAGCGGTGTCATCATGCCACCAGCCTCTGCAACCAGCCGCTGGTGGAGATCGACTGCCAAAGGCCAGGCTAGGCTTAGCATGGACCCAGAGATGTAGGCAGGAGATGGGAGGGTGTAGATTTCCGAGCGATAAGGGCCTGTATTAGTACCGTAAATCTGGCGCTTTTTTATAATAATAATAATAATGAGAGAAACGACAAGGGGAAAGGGATGAATCGGACGTCAAATTAATATAGTTATTAAATTAGAATGTATGATCTGAGACTTCTGAGGATTATGTTAAATTAATTGACAAATAGAGTGGAATTAAAGAGAATATTGATTTATGGGTTTCACTTTTCTTACCCTAAACATGTTCGCATGGTGGTTTTTTTAATAGGGACGCTCAAAATAAGAAACGTCATAGTTGCTTGTTGTCAGAGCGTCAATGGAATGACTGTTTCTGGCTGGTTTAGCTTTCGTGTCATTTAAGTGTTAATGAGACTGAGAGACACTTTTTTGATCATCCTGGTGGATGAACGATTTTGCCTGCCACCGTGAGAAGTTTAAATGATTATATTTAAAAATCCCTACACATTATATATAAGCAATCAACTGCAGCGCAATTAGCGAAATGAAGTAACTGTGAGCTGAGAAGTTTAAGTACATCTAGATGTGATGAAAATGTCAAAAGAATGAATGAAGCAATATAGAAGTGAAAAGAGCATTTAAATTTGTAAGTCTTTATGCAAATAGCACATAAAAGTATTTCCCTCCACTCCATGTTTCACTAAACAATGTATCGAACTATGATTATTACAGAACTCAGTGCAATAGGCCTACGTGTTACTTACAGAAAGCCTGGTACTTCGTAGTGAAACCACAGTTTTATTGTAAAAAAACACCTGTCAAAGACAACTACTTGTCAGAAGCAGCAACACTGGCCTTGATATGAGAACAACCATAGGCCGGAATTATAATTGATACATTATGATGCTTCTAAAAGTAATGCCTACTCTCGATGGCTCTAGAAATTAAGATACGGCGGTTGTTCGTAACCGCCCGCTTGCACTACTCCATAATGGTGTTAATCCAGTAAAAGAGACACAATAAAAAGCGTGATGAAAAGGGAACTTCATAGATCATGCAGCTCGTAGAAAATATAAAGAGCTAGAAGAACTGCATAGTGAATAGAAGAAGAAGAACAGGGCTGGGGATCGGGGCGGCAGCAGTCGTGTCACGGCCCGCTACGTTCAGTGCCTCTAATTCCACTAATGTGCCGAGCCCTCCCTGGCCCCAGCCATATGTTGGACCCTCGTTCCCTCGACTCGCTTCGCCGCCCTTATTCCACTTCAGCCCAGTTCTCTCCCCCACTGGCCCGCCATCATCGCCCACGTGACCGACACGTGACTTTTGTTTTACCCGGCGGTTCCCCTACCACCACTTCCTCCGCCGTCACTTCCTCTTCTCCTCTCAAGAACCGGTAGTGACGTGCTCAACAGTCATTAACGAGCAAGGAGTTAGCGTGGGGCCGGTTTTTGTTTAATTTTTTTAATTTTTTATTTGCGGTGTCTTCGAACTAGTTCTCTTCTACTGTATCACGGAAAACGCCACTACTACTACTACTACTACTACTACTACTACTACTACTACTACTACTACTACTACTACTACTACACACATGCACACAAAACACAACCCTGGGTAGTTGGGCTTGTATAGTATAGAGGACACTAATTTTGTTAAGGGTGTAGGGGCGGGGGGGGGGGCTCGGGAAGCTGAGTTAGGGTAGAAGTTAGGGGAGGGATGGGGGATGGGATGGAAGTGGACGGGGTGGGGGAGCTAATCAAAGGTGACGATGATTGGCCCCTCCAAACAGGTTTCCAACAGTCGCACGCACACGCTCCAGAGAAAACATAAAGTGTGCCGGGCACGTGCGGAAACAAACGATGAAGGTCTTTGGTGTTCAGGGAAGGAAAAATAGCTATTATGGTCTGGTGTGGGGCCTACTAGGCCAATCGATTGCTGTATGGGGGTCGGTCACAGTTGGTACCGAGAGATTCCCATTCACTGGAATTTCATAGACAGGTGGTCCTACAGCCATGCACCGCTGCCTTCACCAAGAGACGCTATTTCATTTGCCGAAAGCAGAGCTCATGTATGCTGTTGTTGATTGTTGATGATGCACCTGGCTATAAGACTCCAGGGATCACCCCAACAACCGAAGCACTTGAACACTATGGTACAAATGCATCGGCTACGGATGAGAACATTACGTGTGTGACCGTTTTTGATTACCCCGGGGGAGAGCTGATGTATGAAGTCAAAAGCCTTGATGGGGCACATTGAAGCTTTCAAAACTGTTTCTTCGTATAATGTCAAAAGCCATGGGGGGGGGGGGGGGGGGGGGGGGGGGGGGGGGGGGGGGGTGGGGGGGTGCGCCAATTGGGGGGGGGGGGAAGACTTTGGGCGTGGGGCAGGGGGGGGGGGGGGTCCCCAATATGAAGGAAGAACAGGGGGGGGGGGGGGGGGGGTGAAGTTTAAAACTTTTTTCTTTATTTAGCACTTGATAACTAATAGTCATAACGGGGGACATTGAAGTTTTGAAAACCGTTTCCTCGTATAAAGTCAAAAGGGGATGGATGACACATAGCATGCATCCTGTGCGCCAATTGCTGTCTAAACGAAGACTTTGGGAGTGGGGCAGGATAAACATCCCCAATAGGAAGAAGAAGAAGAAGAAGAAGAAGAAGAAGAAGAAGACATGACATGGGGGAAAATGAAGTTTATAAACTGTTTTGTTTATTTAGCACTTGAAAACTAAGACTGGAGTGCGTTTATAGTCTGTGGTGTCACATCGTTAAATATCTTGGAGAGAGAGAGAGAGAGAGGGAGAGAGAGAGAGAGAGAGAGAGGGAGAGAGAGAGAGAGAGAGAGAGAGAGAGAGAGAGAGAGGAGAGAGAGAGAGAGAGAGAGTAAGAATTAGCACCACAAGCTGGGTTGTCGTTGTTTTTGGTTGTTGATTTTGGGCGGATATACCAACAGAATGACAATTAACAGTAAAAATAAGAGAAGAAATTTGAGAAAGGAAATAAAAAGAAAAGGGCGAATAAGACAAATCAACATTACATGAATAGTATTCATCTGAAGACTTTGTTTCGGCAATTTCACCTGCTGAAGCAATTGGTCCTACACACGACACATGGTCCCAAAGTCAAAAACTCTCACATCTAAGATGATCCAAACATGATTTGTTTTTTAAAGATCACCCCCCCCCCCCCCCGCCACACACACACCCTGCTTCTCTAACCTGACATTATCCCACAAAATTCCATTCAGCCCAACCCTCTCATCAACCCCCCCCCCCCCCCCCAGCCCCACCCCCATCATTCCCATCATTGTGCCATTAAATCTTCCTCGAGAAATATCACAGAAGGCCATGTCACCAATGTAGTATTAGCGAGATCACATGTCCCCCCACCCCCCACCCCACCTCTGTAGTCTTTTTTTGTTGTTGTCCTGCCCCCCCTCTCCCCCCACCCCACCCCATGCAATCTCATTCCCTCCCCTTCTTCTCCCCTCTGGCGGCGCGGCGCGACCTTTCTAGTAAAGCGAAGGGCGGGGTCCCTTGGGGACCATATTGCCCCTCCCCTTCTCTCTCCCCCTCTCTCCCCTTCTCTCTCTCTCTCTCTCTCTCTCTCTCTCTCTCTCTCTCTCTCTCTCTCTCTCTCTCTCTCTCTCTCTCTCTCTCTCTCTCTCTCTCTCTCTCTCTCTCATTGGCTTGCTGACGTTCCCAGCAATGACTGTGTTTTTTTGTGTGGATGGATCATGTTGATGTGCCCCCGTTTTCTATGCGCCCCCCCCCCCCCCTCATTGTGCCCCCCTGTCTCTACATCAGTACATGTCCCCATCCCAAAGTGTTTCCCCGCGTCTATGTGCCCCAGCCTCTATGTGCCCCCCTCATTGTGCCCCCCTGTCTCTACATGTCCCCATCCCTAAGTGATTCCCCGCGTCTATGTGCCCCAGCCTCTATGTGTCCCCTCATTGTGCCCCCCTCCTGTCTCTACATGTCCCCATCCCTAAGTGTTTCCCCGCGTCTATGTGCCCCAGCCTCTATGTGTCCCCCTCATTGTGCCCCCTGTCTCTACCTGTCCCCATCCCTAAGTGGGGGGGGGGGGGTCTATGTGCCCCAGCCTCTATGTGTCCCCGTTTCCGTGGGTCCACCTGGGGGGGGGGGGGGGGGGGGGCTTGGATAGGGGGTTAAAAATTAGGGTTTCGGATTAGGGTCAGGGATATAATTAAG
>CM065691.1:36195399-36197899 GCA_017654935.2 Phymorhynchus buccinoides
ATGTGAAGTGGCTTTTTTGGCTTCATTTCTTAAAAAGACTTTTAATCTGTAAGCTACGGGCCCTGGATTGTCTTGGGGAAAGACATTTTATGTTTCATTATTGTATTATCCCCACAAATCTCTCTCTCTCTCTCTCTCTCTCTCTCTCTCTCTCTCTCTCTCTCTCTCTCTCTCTCTCTCTCTCTCTCTCTCTCTCTCTCTCTCTCTCTGTCTCTCTCTGTCTCTCTCTCTCATGAGAGAGAGAGAGAGACAGAGACAGACAGAATTAGAGAAAAAGGTGGGGTTTGTTGAAATGGAGATGGTGTGTGGAGGGTGGTCGTGGTGGGGATTTTTACGCTTATTTAATGGATAATAAAACAACAACAGACCCGCCTAGCTAGCTACTTATTCTATTGAATTATCGTTAATCAATAGATCACGTCTTTCTTATTATCTCGATCTATTTACGATTGCTTTCAGCGTCATTCTCTGATGTGGAGGAAATGTATCCTGAGTCTGAGCCTTTAACCCTTTCGCCGCCAGCCATGTTTCAGCCAAAAATTACCATTAAGCTTAACTGGGTAGAGAAAAAAATATTTCTGCAATATTGTGAATTCCTCAGTGACATATTATAACATTAGGCCTATCCTTACCTCCCAAAATGAAGAAAATGGGGTCTTCGGATAACAGGTCTGGATTGGATGCCTTTTAGTGACATGGGTGTTAAACCATTGTGGTGCTAAAATGCGACATTGGTGGTGAAAGGGTTAAAGCGATTTCCAGTTCGTACTAACAGTTTATTGTCTGACAGCACTGCCATTGAGAACGACAAGACAAGAGCTTTTGATAGTATACATGTACAAACGTCTACCCCAATAGGGGAAGACGGGGTAAAAAGCGCATGGGCGGGTAAGAAGCCCACCCCAATTATCTCATGAAATGAAGCACATTTCAGTCTCATTTTGCCCATGAGACGAGCGTTAATGTCTAGCATTCGTCTCATGGGCAAATTTGACTGAAATTTTCTTTATTTCATGGGATAATTGGGGTGGGCTTCTTACCCGCCCATGCGCTTTTTACCCCGTCTTCCCCTACGTTACTGTGCGTGAACACACTATCTTCCGACATGCATGGATTTGTATCCACTGTCAAAACTGAGTGATGAGCCTGATTTAATGGATCGTAAACATGCATTTAGTATTGGAGACAGCGTCAATTTAGAGACAGGCCTGATATAATGGGTCGTAGATATACATTTGGTACTGACAACAAGTAGCCTACGACATCTCTCTCTACCCGTGATATTAGCAAAGATATTCTAAAAGGGTAAGATGGACTACTTAAGAGCTCGGCGAACCGGGCTGATAGAGTTATCGTTAGTGGGGACAGTACACTATTCACAGTGCAGGCTATCCAAAAACTCAGACTGGAACTTGAACGGAGAATTCAACTGGCCTATCGCCGTGTAAAATGTGTCCTGTTTAAAAGGGACATAACCAGTGTTTCTGTCCTCACTACTCATATAGGGAAAAGAGACCGGATGCTTATCTTCCCCTATGCAGTCTATTGATATTAGGGCCTATCGCTACGACAACTGTCCCTGCGAAATGTATTCCCGTGTTTGCTTCTCAATCATAGACCATTAAATGTAAATATGAAATATTCACATAAATGTACTATATATGTAAAATAAAACACCACACATTTGAAAACACAACAATAGTTAGTTATAAAAGTAAGGTTTCACAGATTATTTACGGAAAGAAGGCTATTTTATTTCAAAAGTGAAAGTTTTGTTGAAGGGTTTTGGAAAGAAGGAGAGGTAAAGTGGATGGGGGTTTGTGGTGTGAGGATGAACAGATGATGAAAAAAAAACCCTGTACATGTATTATTTACAAAAAGAAAATATTTTTTCCATCAATATCGACATGATGAGGTCAAAAACCTCTCTCGTCTTCTCAAATTTAGAGTAAAAAAAAAAGAAATGAAAAGAGATAAAAGAGACACCCAGCACGACATTAATAAAAGCCAACCAGATTAAAGAAAAGAGAGAAAGAATGGGGAGATGAAAACGGGTCCATATAGTCCATTAAAAACGGACCACACGGTGCGTTTGTTCACCTAGGCACGCTAATAAGAACTGTGCATCAGAACGCACTATGACGTCACCATGCTGCGGTGTCACGCACCTCACGCACCTCACGCCATCCGCACGTGGCATGCTCAGTCAAACGTGACGGGTCCTGTTTGACGATGATCGTTACCTGTAACGCTGTGTATATATTTTTATTTTTATTGTTTATTTTTTTTACTGGTCACTACCAAGCTTTTTGATATGATATTAAACAACAAGCAACATGCTTAAAAAACGGCTTAACAATCACAAGTGCGCGAAATCAATTATCATGCAAGCTTGGTTTATTAAAATTAAAAAAAGAATTGTTGTTACTGTGGATTGTCATTGTCCCATTCGAAGAACTGAATGATTATGGATTCTTTATCTGTACCAATGTTAAGTGTG
>CM065691.1:36207899-36219748 GCA_017654935.2 Phymorhynchus buccinoides
TAACCCTCAGAAGCTCCTCTCAAGCTCCCTTCTTCAGCGTACACTGACGTGCGGCAGCTGGTGGGTCAGCGCATATTTTCATTTTAATATTCAATCATGATTATGGGATACATGACATGACTTTTTTAAAATTTCTTATTAGTATCTGATCATATTGATGGCATTGTAATACTCTTTAGTATTTTTTAAGTGCCCTATCATGTTTTTGACAATGAAATTGTCGAAAGTTTGAATACAAATAAAATTCCAATTGTATGCTTTTACTTAAAATGTTTCTGTTCGTGCTCTTAAAAAAGGCAGCATAAGTAGCTTGCCATCCAGTAAGCAGATTCCAAGGACGATGACATTATTATCTCAGCTCATACTCATCCTCATCGTCGTTATCCTCCACCCCTCCTCCTCCTTCTCCTTCTCCTCCTCATTATGATCAGCGTGTTTGTTATTTTGACTTGTAGCCTAATTGAAGAATATTAATTTTATCGTGGTGCACGTACACACATGCACTCTCAAGCACAGCACACACACACACACACACACACACACACACACACACACACACACACACACACACACACACACACACACACACACACACACACACACACATACACACGCGCGCGCGCACACATCTGTGCGCGTGCAAATGTTTTAAAACGCGGAAATAATGACAATAGTCATCCATGGAAGAGATGGTGACTATTGTAAACGAATTGGAGTTCCCAGTATGTTTTTGTACAACTCCTGCGTTTCTCTGCTGTCCGTGTGTATGAATGTGCATCTGTGTGTGACCGAAATGTGTCCCAGCTCACAGCGCCCGAACCACTGAACCGATTGTCACGACATTTGGTACAATGGCTCGTTAGACGACGACTATAAAGTTGATCGTGCTCTCGGTCCCTAGGGACACATATGAGACATTGCTTCTTATTGCCATTGGGATAATGGCTGCGGAACGGAAATTCTGCTTAACGTCCTCCGGTCTGGAACAGACACATAATTATGGGACATTTGTAGATATAAAGATGGTGGGAACGATCCTGGAGGCAATGCCCAGAGGCAGTGCAACACCAGGAAAGTCCCGATTTTTTTTTAGCAATACAGATTTACTATACTGCTGCGGAAAATCTGATTAACGTCTTCCGGTCTGAAACAGACACATATGGGACATTAGTAGATATAAAGATGGTGGGAACGATCCTGGAGGCAATGCCCGGAGGCAGTGCAACACCAGGAAATTCCCGAATTAGTAACAATACAGATGTATTATAAACTGATTGAGTAAACTTGTACTAATATACTGCAGCACGCAATATCAGATTCATATAACGGCGAGCCATGCCAACGCAATCCCAGTGAGGAAAGTTTGAATATTAAAACGACACTGATTATTTAAAAGGCAATGGGTCGATTTAATCCAAACATAGGTATGCTTAAAAGGTGTTACTTAAAGACTCACTGACCCAGCAAAATTAAGTCCCTTGATTTTTTCTGGCCAAGTGTGACCCACATACAAATGCCCCAAAATTCAAATTGAGACTGCTCTTCAAAGTGCTGTTTCGCTTTGAAATTGGGGGCATTTGTATGAGAGTCAAAACTAGCCCAAAAAATCCAGGTAAAAATACCTTTGACGCTCGATTTCTGGGTAGTATAACCAAAGGAAACTGCGTGGTGCGGTTTATGCAGAACGATTTCTCTCGGTGATCTCTATGCATTTTCAGAACATTTTTCGGGTCAGTGTGTCTTTAATCATTTTGTTGTAAACAATGTTAAACCAATACAGGAATTTTTTTAAACACAAATATTCACAGTGACCATAGAGTCCAAAATTAGCTCCCTTGAATTTCACCAGTAGTTCTTATTTGATGAAATTCAAGGGAGATCATTCGAAATTTAGATGTCCCGCATGAGGCCTTTTGGGACCGAGAGGATGTGAAAACTCACTTTACTCTCGAAGATTAGAACTAGCTGTATACGATTAATTTTCCCATTTAATTTCCATTTTGAATTATAAACAAATGTTTTGATTTTTGATTTTGTTTTGATCTATATTTATATATTAGACAATGTGGCGGTACCATAGCCGATGAGGTTTAACCGAGGCGTGGTTACTGCTACATCTATCTATATTGTTAAAAACTCGGGACTTTACTGGTGTTGCACTGCCTCCGGGCATTGCAGCCAGTATTGTTCCCACCATCTTTGTATTTACAAATGTCCCATATGTGTCTATGACCGAGAGGACGTAAAACATCATTTTCATCACCTTTGTTTTGATCTATGCCTTATGGTATAGTTCTGCCATGTTGCTTGTTGTTGTTGCTGGTCATTGCGAATATTGTCAGTATTGTGTTGGTGTGCTATTATATCCCTGATGCTCGTAAAGATGTCACGAATATTAGACAATTTTTTTTTTTTTTAAATCACCGACAATGGTAGCACCGTGTACCACCGTACATAAAACAGTGGACAGATTGACAGATCCAACGTGTCTTTAACTATTGCATTAGTTTGTGTATTCTTATGTAGAGCTGTGTACTTTTATGTCTTGTTTGTATTTAAGCATGACTCGGAAAATAGTGTTCTAGACAAGAAAATAAAGAACACAAACGCCCATAGTCTAGTTTTCAGCGAATTTTCAAGCGTCTTGCACTTTTCTTCAGGCCCGACACAATATTGTTTCTACGTGATGTTTTATATGTTGACATCGCGGGTGTTGCCATATATTTAATTTCTCATTTTGAGATATTAAAGATTTGTTGAAGTTGAAGTTGAAAATTTTCACAAAATATTTTTCTATGTGATGTTTTATATGTTGAAATCGCGGGTGTTGCCATATTTAATTGATCATTATGAGATAATAAAGATTTGTTTGAAGTTGAAAATGTTCACAAAATATTTCTTCGTGATGTTTTATATGTTGAAATCGCGGGTGTTGCCATATTTAATTGATCATTATGAGATAATAAAGATTTGTTGAAGTTGAAGTTGAAAATTTTCACAAAATATTTTTCTATGTGATGTTTTATATGTTGAAATCGCGGGTGTTGATTTAATTGATCATTATGAGATAATAAAGATTTAGTGAAGTTGAAGTGCCAATCAATCAATCAATCAGTAACTGTGGTGAATGTCTTTTCATTTTGAAATCGCGGGTCGTCTTCTCCACTAGTCCTAAAAATTAAGAAAACGTTGTTACATTACTTACAGTGAAGAAGATTTTCAAACAGCTCTTTTCGTTTGTTTCATTTTTTTTTTAAAGATGATCATGTTGCATCGTAGTGTTTTATTTTTGATGGACCCTTTACATCATTAGTTACTGAAGACCATTTTACTTCCTTTTTGTTTTGGTCACATTTTTTCTCAACGACTAAAGAACTAAACAGAGCGATTAAAACAATAAATAATATAAACTGTTTGCTATTGTTCACTTTCATACACGATATATAAATGCTTTAAAACTCTACAGTGAAGAAGATTTTCAAACAGCGTTTTTTCATTTTTTTTCATTTTTTTTTTAAAGATGTAAGGATAAACTCATAATGTTTTATTTTTGAATGGACCCTTTACATCATTAGTTACTGAAGACCATTTTACTTTTCTTCTTGTTTGGGTCACATTTTTTTCTTAACGACTAAAGAACTAAACAGAGCGATTAAAACAATAAATAATATAAACTGTTTGCTATTGTTCACTTTCATACGAGATATATAAATGCTTTAAAACTCAACAAATGAGTCGGCTTTTTTTCATTTCTTTTTAAGAGAAATGAAAGCTTATTGCTCAGACAACAAACCATTGTTTTCTGTCCACGATTTACTGAAGCAGAATGGGATTACCAATCATTGGCTATTGCAGAAAGAAACGAAAAAGTCTTGAATTTATTTATTTAGTATTATAGAAACAGAACAAAACCAAGTAATAACTGGTAGCTGGAATAACCTCTAAAGGTTTAGTGTTGTCGAATTTACTAACAGTATAACATAGAAAACTGACAAAGACAATAAAGAGGTAGTTCGAGAAATATAATGGTGGTAAACAGTCAACAGATCAGGCGCTCTTTGCTTCTTCTGCTACCGATGGCTTCGTTGTGGCTGATGCTTTCTTCCACTGCAGTGCCAGCATTTCTGGCCACGCCCCCTTTCCCAGACCTCCAGGCTCGTGGAGCATCTCTCCTGCCAGATTTTATCTCTCCTGGCTCTGTCCTGGATGACTGACAGCTTCAGCACGCGCGTTTGGCACCGCCTCTTTCTATATTTTTTTTTCACCCTCTACCCAGAAGCAGGCTTTCCTCTATGTGGTTCCAGAGGTGACGACAAGGAAATGGAAATGGGGAAGGGGGAGGGGGAGCTCGGTAGCGGAGGGGGGGGTGTGGGTGGTGGGGACCGGAGTCTGAAAGACTTGAAGGAGAAAGGAAGGGGGAGGAAGGGGGGAAAAAAAAGGGGGCGTTAACATGGGAAGTGTGGGAAAGCGTTAGAGTAAGCGGTGGAAAGATAGTTAACGGGGTGGGGGAGGCTTTGGATGGAATTGGGGATGGGGAAATGAGGGGAGGGGGAGAGATGGGTTGGGTGGAGGTACGATTCTGTCTGGGCGAAAGAAAGACGCGGTGAACGACGACGTGAAATTTAAGAAAAAAAAAGAAGAAAAAAAAAACAATTTTTATTATTTTATTTCATTATATTTTTGGGCCCAGAAGCTGGCGATTGATGTAGACATTGAAGCAGAAATGTCAGGAGCACGCTGCCACAGAGACTGGGAGTGCGGGAGAGGACAGAGGCTGTCAATGTGTGTTTTTCCTGGACAGAAACACACACCGGAAAGCTAGCACTGGCATTTTGTTGTACGTTAGTCCAACTACTGTGAGCCACCCTGTCCTCCTTCTAACTACTTACATTACAAACCATTGTAAGGCTGCTACTACTACTACTACTACTACGACTACTACTACTGTACTACTACTACTACTACTACTACTACTACTAAATATCACTACTACTACTACTACTACTACCTCTAGCTCCCTGTATGACTGTGACTGGAAGGAGACAGAGGTCTAGTAATAGAAAGGGGTGGTAGTAGTGATGATGGCGGTGATGGTAGTAGTTGGCCGTGGCAGGCCAATGGCAGAGGGTGAAAAGTCTCTGGCATCGTTCGTCAGGCACTGAAAGCCATCTTCACCCTTTGTGAGCCCCGGTGCTTGTAACCCTGTCCAAGCTACTAAGCTCTCTGTCTACTATGCTCAGCTCCTGAGTCGTGTGTCTCTTCACTGTACTGGCAGTAGAAAGTGGGAACAGAAGCGATCGACGACGAAGAAGTAGAAGAAAAAAAAAGCAGGATAGTGATTCCAGCTTGTCCTGTCCTGCCATGCCATCGGGCCACCACCACCGACTGCGGCCTGGATGCTGGAAGGGTCTCTCTTAGCGGGCCTAGCATATGAGCATAACCCTACCCCCTAACCCCTATAACCCTACCCGCTCGGTAAGCCTCTCTCGCTTCCCTCTTCTCTCCCGTCATCCACTTCATCATCAACCGACGCACACCACCACCACCAACCTAACCACCACCACCACCACCGCCGCAGGGTCACATTACAGTCTTCGCTGCCCGGTTTTGCTTGCTTGCTTGCTTGCCGTTGCCGTCGCCGTGGGCCCTGGGCCCTAGCCCTATCCCTTATTGACTTCGTGATTATTTTATAAGGCAGTGCCCGGTGGCCGTGCACTTATGTGTGGGTCCATGGAGATGAAGCAACGCCCACCCTAGGGCTGGCCCCGGCCCTGCACCCCCCTCCGCTCTACTCCCACGGTGACTTAGCCGCCGCTGTCTTACCGACCCTGAGGCCAAAAAAAAGCTACTTATACTGCTAAAAGCTCCTACTCGCCCCGCCCTACCACCAGGAAATAAATAATAGGAAAGGAAAGCCCAAAGCCACCCCGCCAACGACTCCCGGGCGCAGCAGCAGCGCCGGCTCCCTCTCGTTGCCGCCAGCCGCTGCATGTCCGCATCCACGGTAAAGGGTAAACAACGGGTACTTGTGGGGTGCCCATGCTAAGCTATTAGGGTCTTCTTCTGTCTTCTGTGTAAGACAGTAGGGCTGCTCTCGTGTTGGTAGGGCTGGCAGGTGGGGGGACAAGTGCGGCTCCGGGTCACTACGTCACGGGTCAGCACCTTCCGGGATGATTTTAGTTTTCCCTTCTTTGGGTAGCTGTGACTGTTAGTCTTCTTCTTCTTCTGTTGTCTATCTATCTACCCGGCTGTGCAGGTTGTAAGGGTGTCGGTCGATGTTTAGGGTAGGTTTAGGCGTTCAGGGGCTTGTCGATTCTATTTCTGCCTTTAACTATCAGAGCCTACCCCTTCAAACCGACCGTCTCCCCATCCCCTAACCCCAGTCAATCTATCAGGAAATGAGTCCAAAGAAGGAAGGGGGTGGGTGGGGGTGAGGGAAGGGGAAGGAAAGGAGGGGTGGGGGGGGGGGGGGGGGGGGGGGGGGGAGGATGGCGGGGGGGGGGGGGGGATTGTGCGGGGGGGGGGGGGTCTGCTGGGGTGGCGGCGCTTTGCCTTTTTATGTTGCCTTGCCTTGGTGTTCAATTATCGGTGGACACCGTCTACGGGCTTTGAGGGTTCGTGAATATTTCACAACCTAGGTGTTCCTGCGTGTCAGGGAATATTGTTTGTGCTCGTTATCGTTATCCGTCTCAGCCAGGTCTCCCTCCGTGCTTTCCTTTCTTCCCCCACCTCCACCTTGACCCCACCCCCTTACCCCGCACTCCCATCCTTCACTCTTACGGCTCCCTACCGCTGCACCGCTACCCCACCCTGCGACATCTCCACTCTTTTCCATCCATCTGCTGCACTTTTCTTCTCCTTCTTCTCTGATCTTCCTCCCCCCCCTCCGGTCGTTACTTGCATCCTCCTGCCTGCTACCCGTCTCCTTAATCTTTTATTCATCTGCCTTGCCATGACTCCTCCGGTAGTAGTTCTCTTTTACTTGATTTTCTTTCTGCGATTGTTTTGTTTTTCCTTGTCACGGGTTATTTTCTTTTCATTGGGACATCGGTATTAGTATGTTGGCACCTGGTCTCATTCTAGCTCTCTCCATCTCCTCACTTCTGCTCTCCAATACTCCCAACCTCCCAACTGATCTCTCTGGACCCAATCACTCTCTCTCTCATCGGTATCTTCATAACCCCCTGTACTTCATCTCTCTCTCTCCCTTCATTACCTCGCATCTCCTCTCTCCAAATACATAGCTCTCTCATCTCTCGACTACTCTAATTGCTCCTCTCTCTCTCTCGTCCGGACTCACGGTCTCTTCGTCTGTGCTCTCTCCTCTCTCTGCTCTCCTCTGGTCTCTCTCTCTCTCACTCTCCTTCTCATCTCTCTCTCGGCTTCCCCCCTCTCTTTCTCTGGGATTCTACCTGTCACTTGAGATGTGGTCATGCATGCTAGGTAGTGGGTCACCACCACTAGATGTTGTTACATTGACTTTCCACTTCGATCTGGTCATAACGATAACAAGTCTTGTGCTGGAGAAAAGGGAAGGGCACCGGAACCGAGAGATAGGAACATGGACAGGTTCTGGAACCTTGGGTGGGTAAAGGGGTAGAAGACAATGCTTTGGATAATAAAAAAAAACACCATTGGATGGTGTACCTGATAACGTTTGTGCTGCCTGGAGTGGGTTTTTTTTTCTGTGTGTGGATTTTTTTTTTACATCGGGTGTTCTTCTTTTTTCTTTTTTTGTCTTCTTCCTTCTCTCTCCTCTGAAGTAGTCATTATATCTATTCCTGTTGTGCCGCATTAAACGGCAGAGGAGGAGGAGGACACTAGCAGCTGTGTTTAGTTGGGGGATCTTTCATATTTCATGAAGGTGCTTCATCTTCCAGCGTCCCCAACCTTGAACCTTGACCCCCACCCCCACTACTTCCCACCACTACCCACACCGTCGGGACCCAACCCCCATCCACACGTGTCAGACCTCATCCATTGGGCCGACTGTAGGGGCGGGTGATACCCGTGGACCTCCTGTGTTACGTGTAGGGGGACAACCTGATTCCTTCTTTCGCACCGTGGTGACCACAAAAGGATTATTCTTGGTGGTGATTGTTCGTGACCCTGATGTCTACATCAGCATCGAGTGGCCCCAACCGAAGACACTCGCTGGACTGGATGAGATAGGCCTACTGAGGCTAGGAAACGATTAGTAAGAAAAAAAAACGACCCTATGCTAATTATGTACAAGCCATTGTTTGTATACTCAATATTTTTTAAAAAACAAGGAGTGTACTTTATTTTTTTTCTTTAAATCAAGAAGGTTTAATGGTTCACTGTGTGAACTTGAGTGGAACCAGCAGTTTTTGATTGAACTGTGATATTTGGTGTATTTGTATAATGTCACGGGAAAATTTGGAAAAATTCCCGAAATTTGGTTTGCTGAATCTTCCCGGTATTGGGAAAAACCTGAATTTACGGCGCATATGCATTCCAAGGTTATATCTTGTCACATATGTTCACATGAGAGAGATGAGAGAGAGGGGGAGGGAGGAGAGAGAGAAGAGAGAGAGAGAGAGGACGAGAGGAGGAGAGAGAGGAGAGAGACGCAGGAGAGAGGAAGGAGGAGGAGGAGGGTAGAGGAGGAAGAGGGGGGAGAGAGAGACTACGTTTGTCATATTGACTACATTGATAGAGACAAATATAAATAGATATAAACAGCGAAAGGGCCCCGGCCGGGCTTAGCAGTGAGTAGTCACGAAGAACTGAATACTGGAATGACGAGAATACAGTAGCAATAAGAACAAGTGTTCAAGTTCAAAAGTGTCGTTTGTCCTCATCTCTACTCATCTCTCTCTGATGTTTTTTGTGTCCTCCTCTCCTCTGATTTTTCAATTTGTATACAGCATGCGTGCAACAGCCAACTTCCTTGGAAAATAGTTTTTCCACAGTCCTCACCTGAATTCTTCTTGGTCTGGACGTTATTCATACTTCGAGTTAATAATATGTAATAATTTTTTTTTTTTCTTTTTTTTATTGTCTTTTTTAGCATTTTAAACTGTCAAGTACTTTTCGGATGACATGTTCTTTAAATTCATCGACATCAGATTTAGCTAAGAACGAATATTGCATTTTGCTTGTTGTTTATTCAACTTTAGTTATCTATTTACACTTGGAATTCATGTGTTACACACATACACTTGGACAGCGCGACAGCACATCACACTATCACACAACACAGACGCATTCTGCACAGCACCGCACGCGCGCATGGCGACTGGCACGGCTACACACACCATTCCACACGCACGCACACGGCACGGCACACTGGCATCGCAGGCGCATACAGCACAACGCACAGCGACATCACAAACTACTACTACATCACGCACCTACCTACACATACACACAACAGGCACCAGGCATGCATCACTTTTGTTTGCTCATTTTTTTTGTGCATAATCAAACGAAAGTTCTGAAACCTGTTTTATCATAAATTACCTAATTTTGTTAATTAGCTTTTGTTAAACGAATAATAGAATTTAAAACAAAACAAGGTCGAATGAACATGTGATTACAATTTAGAAAAAAACATTATTCATCCTATGATTTTCTATCTAATCACAGGATCTAATTTTGAATCTTTCTTTCCTTAGCTTCAATAGATGCAAATAAACTAAGAATAAAATTGAGCGCATATTATTTTGTTGAGTATCAGATTTGCAAGGACAACATTTGTTTTAATAGAAAATACCATATCAAAACAAAGCCTATATTATCAAGATCTTTGAAACAGATTTAATACTGGTATTCAAAATGGCTAAAATTTAACCAAGTTCATTATGGTTTTGTAAGCAAAATTCAGGATTCATAGCTTGGAACTTGGCGTTCTAATAGATCTGTGAAATCTATGTTTATGATGATGTCTACGGCGATGTTAAGGCTACGATGTGGGGCGATTAAGGATGTTTGTCTTTATTTATCATTAATAACACTACACACACTACACAACACATAGCACAGCCAGCACCCAGGCACACATACACGGACTACTTAGCCCCAAAAAAGCTAACATTCGCACTCGACTAGCTACTTATCACACAGCACATCACTTACCATCATGCTATCACACACATCCAGCATCGGCTACTGCAGTAATATATCACTTCACAACGCACACACACATCTCACAACACAGGGCTTACACTAGCACCACTACAACACTGGCGGATGGATTTCGGCCCGGTTCTGGTATTTCCCACATTTCTAGCTAAAATAAGGCTGATTCTAAATGCTTTCTTGGTTTGTCTGGCTTTATGATGGTCTGAAAAATGTGTAAGCATGCGCAAACACTTTATTGGTAGCTTGCAGAATGCAGGTTTGGACGTGCGATATGAAGCCTAGTTAGTTATTGTAGAGTCTCTAGGGGGCAAATGTTGTAGAATGTCGTTGTTAGTGGTGGATCTTTTAAGGCATATACTCATATTCGTATATGTGACTGAGTATACTGAATCGTCTATTAGCAAGATCGGGGTTTTTGAAAATTAAGATCAGTTACAGGGGGCTAATACGACCCAGACATCTAGCAATTGATGATTTTGATTGGGCGATTGTATGTCGGAAAATGACTAAATAGTCATATAAGCGTATGATGTCTATATAGTCAGCATCTAACGGCTGTACTGACAACATCAATATACGAGTTATGTACATTAATACTTGTGACTAGTCTTGCTGGTATACATTTAGCAACAGGGGCATTTCATCCTGAAGTACTTAAAGAGCTTACCGACATTGTTTATAGTATTACTCATTCGTCCATGGCGCCTATGAAGTGTACTCACCTGCTCGCCAATTCAGTTCACCCGAACACACCCTATACGGTGCTGTGCCTTCCTATCATCCCGAGGACACATCCATAAGGTGCCGAGCATGCACGAATACCCTCGGGTCAAACACCTCCCTGCACACACACCCACTCACCCCACCGTCCTCTCCCTCGTTTTGATTTCTCTGGAGGTTGGGGCACTCTATCTTTTGATAGCTACTCTTCTCCTTATCATCTCTTTAACCTCACTCTTATTCTCTTCATTTAGGGTTCACTGGCTCCACTTTCTGGTACTACCAAGTACTTGCAAGTTTCTTCAACTTTTTACTAGCGTCAAGCAGCGTTGATTTTAAACTTGCTCCTTCTTCTTTAAACTTTTAACTCTACAACCTCACGCTCTCTTCTCTCTTTTATCTTCATGATCGAGGCCCAAATCTTTCTTAGTTCGACTCTCTTCTCGCTCGACTCTTATGAACGTTCATCGTCTGTGCCTATTCTGTGCCCTCTCATGTTTGGGCCGCTTTAGAAGATCGCTTCTTTGAAAGTTACTTTACTAACTTATCTTAGAGCTCCTCTTCCTATACAACTCCCTTGAAAAATAATATACCTTTATCAACACCACTCCTCGTCCCTTCCGGTTCAATTTAGTATCACCATTCAATTCTTGTACCACGCACATCTCCTGATTAGCGCTCCGCCTCTCCTCCCGCACACATGCGCCTGATCCTTCGCCAATTCCGTCCCCTCTTCCGCTATTCCCCTCCTCCCGGCCGGATCGCGCATCATCCTACCTCTGTCACGTCACATCCACCCCCGCTTCCCCCCTCCCCTAACCCCTAGTCCCTCATCCCTTCCTTTTTCCCAACCCTCATGCCCCCCTCGCCCCGTCGACACTGCTCCCCTCTAGTTAGATCCCTCTCTTAACGCCCCCACCGATTACCTGTTATTCGTCACTATATAGCGACTTGATAAACAAGTAACAGTCAAACAACCGTCCCGTACTGTATTGTGACTAGGCCAAGGACCAACCTGCTGC
>CM065691.1:36220248-36227748 GCA_017654935.2 Phymorhynchus buccinoides
GAATACAAATAAAATTCCAATTGTATGCTTTTACTTAAAATGTTTCTGTTCGTGCTCTTAAAAAAGGCAGCATAAGTAGCTTGCCATCCAGTAAGCAGATTCCAAGGACGATGACATTATTATCTCAGCTCATACTCATCCTCATCGTCGTTATCCTCCACCCCTCCTCCTCCTTCTCCTTCTCCTCCTCATTATGATCAGCGTGTTTGTTATTTTGACTTGTAGCCTAATTGAAGAATATTAATTTTATCGTGGTGCACGTACACACATGCACTCTCAAGCACAGCACACACACACACACACCACACACACACACAGCACACACACCACACACACACACACACACACACACACCACACACACACACACACACATACACACGCGCGCGCGCACACATCTGTGCGCGTGCAAATGTTTTAAAACGCGGAAATAATGACAATAGTCATCCATGGAAGAGATGGCGACTATTGTAAACGAATTGGAGTTCCCAGTATGTTTTTGTACAACTCCTGCGTTTCTCTGCTGTCCGTGTGTATGAATGTGCATCTGTGTGTGACCGAAATGTGTCCCACTTCACAGCGCCCGAACCACTGAACCGATGGACACGAAAAAAGACAAAACATTTGGTACAATGGCTCATTTAGACGACGACTATAAAGATTTGATCGTGCTCTCGGTCCCTAGGGACACATATGAGACATTGCTTCTTATTGCCATTGGGATAATGGCTGCGGAACGGAAATTCTGCTTAACGTCCTCCGGTCTGGAACAGACACATATGGGACATTTGTAGATATAAAGATGGTGGGAACGATCCTGGATGGCAATGCCCAGAGGCAGTTAGTGCAACACCAGGAAAGTCCCCGATTTTTTTTTAGGCAATACGATTTACTATACTTGCTGCGGAAATTCTGATTAACGTCTTTCCGGTCTGAAACAGACACATGTATGGAACATTAGTAGATATAAAGATGGTGGGAACGCAATCCTGGAGGCAATGCCCGGGGGAGGGCAGTGAGGCAACACCAGGAAATTCCCGAATTATAACAATACAGATGTATTATAATACTGATTGAGTAAACTTGTACTAATATACTGCAGCACGCAATATCAGATTCATATAACGGCGAGCCATGCCAACGCAAATCCCAGTGAGGAAAGTTTGAATATTAAAACGACACTGATTATTTAAAAGGCAATGGAGTCGATTTAATCCAAACATATGTATGCTTAAAAGGTGTTACTTAAAGACCCACTGACCCAGCAAAATTAAGTCCCTTGATTTTTTCTGGCCAGGTGTGACCCACATACAAATTCCCCAAAATTCAAATTGAGGCTGTTCTTTAAAATGATGTTTCGCTTTGAAATTGGGGGCATTTGTATGGGAGTCAAAAACTAGCCCAAAAAATCCAGTAAAATTTACAAAATTGTTTTACCTTTGACGCTCGATTTCTGGTAGTATAACCAAAGGAAACTGCGTGGTGCGGTTTATGCAGAACGATTTCTCTCGGTGATCTCTATGCATTTTCAGAACATTTTTCGGGTCAGTGTGTCTTTAATCATTTTGTTGTAAACAATGTTAAACCAATACAGGAATTTTTTTAAACACAAATATTCACAGTGACCATAGAGTCCAAAATTAGCTCCCTTGAATTTCACCAGTAGTTCTTATTTGATGAAATTCAAGGGAGATCATTCGAAATTTAGATGTCCCGCATGAGGCCTTTTGGGACCGAGAGGATGTGAAAAACTCACTTTACTCTCGAAGATTAGAACTAGCTGTATACGATTAATTTTCCCATTTAATTTCCATTTTGAATTATAAACAAAATGTTTTGATTTTTGATTTTGTTTTGATCTATATTTATATATTAGACAATGTGGCGGTACCATAGCCGATGATGAGGTTTAACCGAGGCGTGGTTACTGCTACATCCTATCTATATTTTGTTAAAAACTCGGGACTTTACTGGTGTTGCACTGCCTCCGGGGGCATTGCAGCCAGTCCCAGTATGAGTGTTCCCACCATCTTTGTATTTACAAATGTCCCCATATGTGTCTATGACCGAGAGGACATCAACGTAAAACAACATTTTCATCACCTTTGTTTTGATCTATGCCTTGAATGGGGAGTATAGTTCTGCCATGTTGCTTGTTGTTGTTGGTGGTCATTGCGAATATTGTCAGTATTGTGTTGGTGTGCTATTATATCCCTGATGCTCGTAAAGATGTCACGAATATTAGACAATTTTTTTTTTTTTTAAATCACCGACAATGGTAGCACCGTGTACCACCGTACATAAAACAGTGGACAGATTGACAGATCCAACGTGTCTTTAACTATTGCATTAGTTTGTGTATTCTTATGTAGAGCTGTGTACTTTTATGTCTTGTTTGTATTTAAGCATGACTCGGAAAATAGTGTTCTAGACAAGAAAATAAAGAACACAAACGCCCATAGTCTAGTTTTCAGCGAATTTTCAAGCGTCTTGCACACTTTTCTTCAGGCCCGACAAAATATTGTTCTACGTGATGTTGAAAAAAAATCGCGGGTGTTGCCATATTTATTGATCATTTTGAGATATTAAAGATTTGTTGAAGTTGAAGTTGAAAATTTTCACAAAATATTGTTCTATGTGATGTTTTATATGTTGAAATCGCGGGTGTTGCTATATTTAATTGATCATTATGAGATAATAAAGATTTGTTGAAGTTGAAAATGTTCACAAAATATTTCTCTATGTGATGTTTTATATGTTGAAATCGCGGGTGTTGCCATATTTAATTGATCATTATGAGATAATAAAGATTTGTTGAAGTTGAAGTTGAAAATTTTCACAAAATATTTTTCTATGTGATGTTTTATATGTTGAAATCGCGGGTGTTGCCATATTTAATTTCTCATTATGAGATAATAAAGATTTGTTGAAGTTGAAGTTGAAAATGTTCACAAAATATTGTTCTTCGTGATGTTTTATGTGTTGAAATCGCGGGTGTTGCTATATTTAATTGATCATTATGAGATAATAAAGATTTGTTGAAGTTGAAGTTGAAAATGTTCACAAAATATTTTTCTTCGTGATGTTTTATATGTTGAAATCGCGGGTGTTGCCATATTTAATTTCTCATTATGAGATAATAAAGATTTGTTGAAGTTGAAGTGCCCCCAATCAATCAATCAATCAGTAACTGTTGTTCTTTCATTTTGCCGGGTCGTCTTCTCCACTAGTCCTAAAAATTAAGAAAACGTTGTTACATTACTTACAGTGAAGAAGATTTTCAAACAGCTCTTTTCGTTTGTTTCATTTTTTTTTTAAAGATGTTGCATCGTAATGTTTTATTTTTGATGGACCCTTTACATCATTAGTTACTGAAGACCATTTTACTTCCTTTTTGTTTGGGTCACATTTTTTTCTCAACGACTAAAGAACTAAACAGAGCGATTAAAACAATAAATAATATAAACTGTTTGCTATTGTTCACTTTCATACACGATATATAAATGCTTTAAAACTCTACAAATGAGTCGGCTTTTTTTCTTTTCTTTTTAAGAGAAATGAAAGCTTATTGCGAGAATCAGACAACAAACCATTGTTTTCTGTCCACGATTTACTGAAGCAGAATGGGATTACCAATCATTGGCTATTGCAGAAAGAAACGAAAAAGTATTGAATTTATTTATTTAGTATTATAGAAACAGAACAAAACCAAGTAATAACTGGTAGCTGGAATAACCTCTAAAGGTTTAGTGTTATCGAATTTACTAACAGTATAACATAGAAAACTGACAAAGACAATAAAGAGGTAGTTCAAGAAATATAATGGTGGTAAACAGTCAACAGATCAGGCGCTCTTTGCTTCTTCTGCTACCGATGGCTTCGTTGTGGCTGATGCTTTCTTCCACTGCAGTGCCAGCATTTCTGGCCACGCCCCCTTTCCCAGACCTCCAGGCTCGTGGAGCATCTCTCCTGCCAGATTTTATCTCTCCTGGCTCTGTCCTGGATGACTGACAGCTTCAGCACGCGCGTTTGGCACCGCCTCTTTCTATATTTTTTTTTCACCCTCTACCCAGAAGCAGGCTTTCCTCTATGTGGTTCCAGAGGTGACGACAAGGAAATGGAAATGGGGAAGGGGGAGGGGGGAGCTCGGTAGCGGAGGGGTGGTGGTCTGGTGTGGGGACCGGAGTCTGAAAGACTGAAGAGAGGAAGGAAAAGGGGGGGGAAAAGGGGGGCGTTAACATGGGAAGTGTGGGGAAAGCGTTAGAGTAAGCGGTGGAAGAAGTTAACGGGGGGTGGGGGAGGCTTTGGATGGAATTGGGGATGGGGGAAATGAGGGGAGGGGAGAGATGGGTTGGGTGGAGGTACGATTCTGGGCGAAAGAAACGCGGTGAACGACGTGAAATTAAGAAAAAAAAGAAGAAAAAAACTATTTTATTTCATTATATTTTTGGGCCCAGAAGCTGGCGATTGATGTAGACATTGAAGCAGAAATGTCAGGAGCACGCTGCCACAGAGACTGGGAGTGCGGGAGAGGACAGAGGCTGTCAATGTGTGTTTTTCCTGGACAGAAACACACACCGGAAAGCTAGCACTGGCATTTTGTTGTACGTTAGTCCAACTACTGTGACCACCCTCCTCCTTCTACTACCATTACAAACCAGTAGGCTGCTACTACTACTACTACTACTACTACTACTACTACTACTACTACTACTACTACTACTACTACTACTACTACTACTACCTCTAGCTCCCTGTATGACTGTGACTGGAAGGAGACAGAGGTCTAGTAATAGAAAGGGGTGGTAGTAGTGATGATGGCGGTGATGGTAGTAGTTGGCCGTGGCAGGCCAATGGCAGAGGGTGAAAAGTCTCTGGCATCGTTCGTCAGGCACTGAAAGCCATCTTCACCCTTTGTGAGCCCCGGTGCTTGTAACCCTGTCCAAGCTACTAAGCTCTCTGTCTACTATGCTCAGCTCCTGAGTCGTGTGTCTCTTCACTGTACTGGCAGTAGAAAGTGGGAACAGAAGCGATCGACGACGAAGAAGTAGAAGAAAAAAAAAGCAGGATAGTGATTCCAGCTTGTCCTGTCCTGCCATGCCATCGGGCCACCACCACCGACTGCGGCCTGGATGCTGGAAGGGTCTCTCTTAGCGGGCCTAGCATACCCTACCCTACCCTACCCTACCCTCGGTAGCCTCTCTCCCTTCTCTCTTCATCATCACCACCCCACCACCACCACCACCACCACCACCACCACCGCCGCAGCCATTACTCTTCGCTGCCCGGTTTTGCTTGCTTGCTTGCTGCCGTTGCCGTCGCCTGGCCCTGGCCCTAGCCATTATTGACTTCGTGATTATTTTATAAGGCAGTGCCCGGTGGCCGTGCACTTATGTGTGGGTCCATGGAGATGAAGCAACCCACCCTAGGGCTGGCCCCGGCCCTGCACCCCTCCGCTCTACCCCAGGGCCGCTACTCGCCGCCCTACCACCACCGCCCGCCACCGCCCGACTCCCGGGGCAGCAGCAGCGCCGGCTCCCTCGTTGCCGCCAGCCGCTGCATGTCCGCATCCACGGTAAGGTAAACGGGTACTTGTGGGGTGCCTGCTAACTAGGGTCTTCTTCTGTCTTCTGTGTAAGACAGTAGGGCTGCTCTCGTGTTGGTAGGGCTGGCAGGTGGGGGGACAAGTGCGGCTCCGGGTCACGTCACGGTCAGCACCTTCCGGGATGATTTTAGTTTTCCTTCTTTGGGTAGCTGTGACTGTTAGTCTTCTTCTTCTTCTGTTGTCTATCTATCTACCCGGCTGTGCAGGTTGTAAGGGTGTCGGTCGATGTTTAGGGTAGGTTAGCGTTCAGGGGCTCGATTCTATTTCTGCCTTTAACTATCAGAGCCTACCCCTTCAACCGACCGTCCCTCCCCGACCCCCCTCTATCAGGAATGAGTCCAAAAGGAAGGGGGTGGGGGGTGTGGGGGTGAGGGAAGGAAGGAAAGGGGGGGAAGGAGGATGGCGGGGGGGGGGGGGGGGGGGGGTTGCCTGCGCTTGCGCTTGCCTTGCCTTGTGTTCAATTATCGGTGGACACCGTCTACGGGCTTTGAGGTTCGTGAATATTTCACAACCTAGGTGTTCCGCGTCAGGGAATATTGTTTGTGCTCGTTATCGTTATCCGTCTCAGCCAGGTCTCCCTCCGTGCTTTCTCCCCCACCCCACCCCACCCCACCCCGACTCTCCCACTCTTTCCCATCCATCTGCACTTTCTTTCTCCTTCTTCTCTGATCTTCCTCCCCCCCCTCCCCGTTACTTGCATCCTCCTGCCTGCTACCCGTCTCCTTAATCTTTTATTCATCTGCCTTGCCATGACTCCTCCGGTAGTAGTTCTCTTTTACTTGATTTTCTTTCTGCGATTGTTTTGTTTTTCCTTGTCACGGGTTATTTTCTTTTCATTGGGACATCGGTATTAGTTGCACCTGCCTCTCTCTCTCTCTCTGTCTGTCTCTCTCTCTGTCTCTCTCTCTCTCTCTCTCTCTCTCTCTCTCTCTCTCTCTCTCCTCTCTCTCTCTCTCTCTCTCTCTCTCTCTCTCTCTCTCTCTCTCTCTCTCTCTCTCTCTCTCTCTCTCTCTCTCTCTCTCCCTTCCCCCCTCTCTTTCTCTGGGATTCTACCTGTCACTTGAGATGTGGTCATGCATGCTAGGTAGTGGGTCACCACCACTAGATGTTGTTACATTGACTTTCCACTTCGATCTGGTCATAACGAAACAAGTCTTGTGCTGGAGAAAAGGGAAGGGCACCGGAACCGAGAGATAGGAACATGGACAGGTTCTGGAACCTTGGGTGGGTAAAGGGGTAGAAGACAATGCTTTGGATAATAAAAAAAAACACCATTGGATGGTGTACCTGATAACGTTTGTGCTGCCTGGAGTGGGGTTTTTTTTCTGTGTGTGGATTTTTTTTTTACATCGGGTGTTCTTCTTTTTTCTTTTTTTGTCTTCTTCCTTCTCTCTCCTCTGAAGTAGTCATTATCTATTCTGGTGCCGCATTACGGCAGAGGAGGAGGAGGAGACTAGCAGCTGTGTTTAGTTGGGGGATCTTTCATATTTCATGAAGGTGCTTCATCTTCCAGCGTCCCCAACCTTGACCCCACTACTTCCCACCCCCACCCCCATCCACACGTGTCAGACCTCATCCATTGGGCCGACTGTAGGGGCGGGTGATACCCGTGGACCTCCTGTGTTACGTGTAGGGGGACAACCTGATTCCTTCTTTCGCACCGTGGTGACCACAAAAGGATTATTCTTGGTGGTGATTGTTCGTGACCCTGATGTCTACATCAGCATCGAGTGGCCCCAACCGAAGACACTCGCTGGATGGATGATAGGCTACTGAGGCTAGGAGACGACCCTATGCTAATTATGTACAAGCCATTGTTTGTATACTCAATATTTTTAAAAAAACAAGGAGTGTACTTTATTTTTTTTCTTTAAATCAAGAAGGTTTAATGGTTCA
>CM065691.1:36235248-36237748 GCA_017654935.2 Phymorhynchus buccinoides
CATGATGTGACCTGTCCCGTGTTCACTGTGTGGTGGTTGTGTGTCGCAGGGCAACTTCTTCTCCGGCCTGGACGATGGTCTGCTGGCGAGGGCGGAGGCCATGGGGGTGGTGGAGATGGGCAAGTCTCCCCCCAGCTCCCAGCTGATGAAGCCTGAGGGGCTGTACGGCCACACACCCGACTTCACCATGGGCGGGCACGGCGCCCCGGGCCCCAGGTCCCAGATGCCTCCCATGGGCCACCACCCCCACCACCCGTCCTTCGGCCCGGCCACGGACGCCATGTTCGAACCCCTGACCCCCAGCAACCCCCCGGGGATGCCGCTGGGCCCCGTGGCTTCCATGGCGGAGCACCACCCACACCACCACTCCAACATCGCCGCGGTCTCCTCGGCGGCGGTGTCCCACCACGGGCACACGCCGCACTCCCCGGGCGGAGGGGCCGGGCACCACCACCACCACCACCACCAGATGTACGCCCCCATGTACTCTGCCGCCCACCCTGCCGCCGCTGTCAACGCCACCCACCCCGGGCTGCACCCCAACCACCCCGCCAACATGCACCCCTCGTCCATCCCTCACCACCCCCACCACCCACACCACCCGGGAGTAACGCCCCACCCCCACCACCCGCACCATCCCCATCACCACCACCACCCCCACCACCCTCACGCCGTGCACGACAGCGACTGCGACCCCCGCGAGCTGGAGATGTTCGCCGAGCGCTTCAAGCAGCGGCGGATCAAGCTGGGCGTCACGCAGGCGGACGTGGGCTCGGCCCTGGCCAACCTGAAGATCCCCGGCGTGGGCTGCCTGTCCCAGTCCACCATCTGCCGCTTCGAGTCGCTGACGCTGAGCCACAACAACATGATCGCCCTCAAGCCCATCCTCATGGCCTGGCTGGAGGACGCGGAGAGGCAGGCCCGCGAGCGCAAGGCGGAGAACGCCGAGGAGAAGAAGAGGAAGAGGACCTCCATCGCGGCTCCGGAGAAGCGCAGCCTGGAGGCTTACTTCGCCGTGCAGCCCCGGCCCTCCGGGGAGAAGATCGCACAGATCGCCGAGAAGTTGGACCTGAAGAAGAACGTGGTCAGGGTGTGGTTCTGCAACCAGCGCCAGAAGCAGAAGAGGATGAAGTTCTCTGCCTCGGCCATGGGGCCATCCACTGACCCCCCCCCCCCCCCCCCCCACACACACACACTTTTCACGCTTCTCACCCATGCTCCCCACCCTAGTCTTGTAATAAGTCCACCTTCCTTTCACCCCCCTCGTTGTCCTTCGCACCGGTACAATGGGCAGTGGACTGTAAGTTTATTTGCCTCAGTCTGTCCCCCCCCCCTCCCCCCCCCCCCCCCCCCCCCTGCATTTATTGAAGTCTGAGACTTGATACAGGTTAAAGAACGAGTTTCAAGAAACATTGACGGATGCTGTTCCAGTTTCTTTCAGTTTACTTTTCTTTTTTTCTTCTTCAAATTTTCGTTTTATATAATTTACACTAATGTGAGGTGTTTTTTTTATAATTAACATACTCCGTGACTCGACTTCAACTGTGAGGACCAGTTTTGTGTCATCAGCTGGATATATTTCATCATGATATGACATGTTGGATAATTATGTTGCATAAACGGAACCACAAGTCCACAGGGCACCATTGTATGGGAGGAACACCTTGACTGTCTGTCTCCTTTGTTGCTGGTGTGTACATAGTTTCTAGGCACAGATTGGGTTTTTTGCCGAATTGCACGTGCAATCTGTTAATATGTAAGTTCCATATTATCAAAGTTGATTTATTTTCTTTACTTTGTGGTGATTTGATGTTTTTTTGTGATTTTTTGAAAAGTTCAAATCCCGCAGTGTGTGTATCGCCTGACACTGCTGGACTTTCCCAGAGAAGACTATAGTGGCTGATCTCACTGGACACACATAATGTTATGCTTCAAAACGGACTAAGGATGACCCCAGTGTAAGTGGTCTGTGCAGTGGTCACTACACACACGGGGGGCATCGACATAGAGTGGTCGGCACGAATACATACGGAGGAAGGCAGTTTTCCCGGTCTATGATTTTTGTTTTGTTCATTTACGGAGACCTACGTATACATTTCTTTTTTCTTGAAGGGTTCAATAATTATTGCAAGTTGAGAAACTTTATGAGTAGGCCTATGCTTTGCACGAAATGCATTGGACAGGTTTGTGTATTGTTAGTTTCTTATTTTTTTCTTCCCCATTCATTGTAATAAAAATGATCATTTCATCGTTCTAGCACATTATCAAGTTGGCACCTAACCTTAATCAGTTCAACAACCTCCTCGATAAAGACCCCAAGCTTCAACAATTGAAATATGTATATGATTAACACATCTAGAAGAGTCCTAGTCATGCCAATCATGAACAAGAATGCAAATAATCAGAAAGGACACATTAAGAGGCCGCGAGGCCTAGTTGTCCTCATTCTCTGACCTTCTTCTTTCCTTGAGCATCCACCATCAGAATCGTTTCAGTTGTC
>CM065691.1:36247748-36262748 GCA_017654935.2 Phymorhynchus buccinoides
TCTCTCTCTCTCTCTCTCTCTTTCTGTGAACTGTATGACTAACCAGGCTAAGAGCAAGAGGCTTGACAATTATAAAACATTTTGACGTTGACTTTGATTCTCTCTCTGTCTGTGTCTCTGTCTGTCTGTCTCCCTTAGTTTATTATAATTTTGTCATGACTTAAGAAACACACCTTCGCTTAAAATGAACCGACACGAAAGACAGGTGCTGACACTTACATTATGTTAGACAGTAACGATGCACTTACACGCGCGCACGTACGCACGCACATACACACACATGCGTGCGTGCACACACACACACACACCCATGCAGAGAGAGAGAGAGAGAGAGAGAGAGAGAGAGAGAGAGAGAGAGAGAGAGAGAGAGAGAGAGGAGAGAGAGAGAGAGAGAGAGAGAGAGAGAGAGAGAGAGAGAGAGAGAGAGAGAGAGAGAGAGAGAGAGAGAGAGAGAGAGAGAGAGAGAGAGAGAGAGAGAGAGAGAGAGAGAGAGAGAGAGAGAGAGAGAGAGAGAGAGAGAGAGAGAGAGAGAGAGAGAGAGAGAGAGAAAAGGGAACTTATGTTCATTTTCTTAAGTACTCCCCGTTCATATAAAACCTGCTGACTGTTTTTTTGATTTTGTTTTCTTAGTTGGAGCCTTTGTTTGTAAGCTCTTAGTTGCCCGATCTCTTTGTTTTTTAGCCCCTATTTCTGTAATCACTCGCTTTTTCTTCCTTCTCAGTCCAGGGCTTTTAGTGCGGCGCTTAGTCCTTCTATTCGTCCCACATATTTCCCCGTTATTTGTCTGTTCATCCTTCCTCGTGTCCACCCCCTTTTCTTTTATCCCTGTGATTTCCAATGGGGTTTTTTTCTTTTTCGTTTCTTGTTGTACAGTTAGAGCTTAGCTCGTGGTTTTTTTAAATTTGTTTTACTGTTTCCCATATGTTTTAACCCCAGGCAAGACAAGAAGACGGGGCGCACTTTGACATCTGAACGAGATCCAATATTATGTTTATTTTTCTGTTTGATTTATCCTTTATTATGTCTCTCTCTTCCCCCCCTCTCTTCTCTCTCTGTCTTGATTCTATTGTCTTCTCTCTCTCTCTCTCTCTCTCTCTCTCTCTCCTCTTTCTTCTCTCTCTATCTCTCTCTCTCTCTCTCTCTCTCTCTCTCTCTCTCTCTCTCTCTCTCTCTCTCTCTCTCTCTCTCTCTCTCTCTCTCTCTCTCTCTCTCTCTCTCTCTCTCTCTCTCTCTTCTCTCTCTCTCTCTCTCTTTCTCTCTCTCTCTCTCTCTCTCTCTCTCTCTCTCTCTCTCTCTCTCTCTCTCTCTCTCTCTCTGTCTCTCTGGGGTCTACTAAGATTGGGGTTACCATAAATATAATTATTCAAACTTGTAACAGTTTTTGTTGTTTAGGTTGTTGAAAACAAACTATGTAGTAGAACCATAGTCATTGTCTAACATTATCAATAGGTTTGTCAGATCTATAGTTACGAAGTTAAGATTTGGTGTTTCGGATATAGCTGTCCACAGACAAAGATACAAATTCAATGCTATGGTTAGCTTTCCTTCAGCATAAGCGTGCAACATCATATGCAAAACTAGAACGTTAAGAAGCTAGACCACCAGCCGTGCGACAGCATTTTCGGGTCCAGTGACCTTGACTTTTGACCTATGACCTTCATTTTGATGCTTGATCTAGATATCCTTAATACCTATCGGCAAGCAAACTTTGAGTGTCCTAGGTCCCTGCGTTCAAACGTTACCGTGCCAGGAGCTCGGTAGCATTTTTGGCTCCAGTGACCTAGACCTTTGACCCATGATATATTCTTAGTACCTATCCACATGTAAAATTTGAGCGTCCTAGGTCCCTCCGCTTAATTGTTATCGTGCCAGGTGCTCGGCAGCATTTTCGGCGCCAGTGACCTTGACCTTCATGTTTTAATCTTCGCCTAGATATCATTAGTACCTATCCGCATGCAAATTGTGCGCGTCCTAGGTCCCTCCGTTATCGTGCCAGGTGTTCGGCAGCATTTGCGGCTCCAGTGACCTTGACCTTTGCCCTATGACCTTCAGTTTTGCACTGGGCCTAGATACTTTTAGGACCTATCCGCATGCACAATTTGAGCGTCCTAGTCAGTCAGTTTGTCGGCTTCAGAATGCACTAAAAACATTACCAGCTTCGCTCTCTTCGTTCGCGGCTGGTAAAAATCTAGGATTGAAAAAAAGATTATCTCAGCTGGGGATCAGCTTTCACCTTGGTGGACGTTTTGCTTTGCTCAACGGTTTTGGTCAGGTGAAAAATAATGAAAATTTGTAACGCAAGTATAATAATGGTCTATCTCATTGTACCATTTGTATCTTTGCGATGTCAACAGAATCGCCACATCCAGAAAATTATCGAGAACCCCATGTATATATCCTCGATCTAATCTTTATTGCCAAAAGTATATTGAAGTAGTTCATCGCCTTCTTTAAAAAATGTTGTGTGAGTGTTGCCTGTATTCTCACGGCAAATTATCCATTTCAGTCGTTTATTAGGATGTATGATTATGATATTAAAAGCGGATCGGGGTGGAATAGTATGGGTAAGGAGAGCTTCGCTCATAGGGCCCCGTGGTATCTGATTTACGGGTGGTTGACAGGCGAGGGTTCTTAGCCCGGGCCTTCCCGTCAGGCCGCGCGGTATCCGGTTACACTTGGCCTGTCGGCCATCTTGGAGGGAGCGAAAGAGGCTTACGACTCTCCTGGGGACCTCCTGGCTTAATCCGCTTTAGTAAGCTGGGCACCAAATGGAGCTTTAAGTATGTAGCCAGCATGGCAGAAGGGCAGGGACTTTTGATGGGTGCAGTGTCCTTGTGTTTGTGTCTGTCTTGTCTGTTTTGTTAGTTAGACTGTTATTATGAACACGTGAGTAGGCCTGTATGTGCGCACCTGCGAGATACACGTTTTCTCTGTATGTTTGTCTCATACGCATGCACGCGCATGTATGCACACATGCAGAGAGAGAGAGAGAGAGAGAGAGAGAGAGAGAGAGAGAGAGAGAGAGAGAGAGAGAGAGAGAGAGAGAGATGAGAGAGAGAGAGAGAGAGAGAGAGAGAGAGAGAGAGAGAGAGAGAGAGAGAGAGAGAGAGAGAGAGATGGTTAGAAACATTTTGTTGTTACTGACTCATGTTAAATAGGCTTTGTGCAACTCCCGCATCTTACCTTGCTCTTGCTAGCTTTAGTGTATACATCTGTATCGTTAAAAAATCGGGACTCTCCTGGAGTTGCACTGCCTCCGGGCATTGCCGCCAGGATCGTTCCCACCATCTTTATATCTACTAATGTCCCATGTGTGTCTGTTTCAGACCGGAGGACGTTAAACGGAGTTTCATTCTTTCGCATCCCCACTTAAAACCAACCGATTTTGTTTGTAAAGTTAGAAAGGAGGTTACTGTTAGAATCGGGGTTGATTTAGAAAGAAGGGCTGCTTTTAAAGTAGGTTAAGTTTAGTCATTCGTATCACTAGAAATAGGCCTAGTCTTCATCGCTTTTCGCTTTCTTCCTTGGGTGTACATATGTGTCATCGTGGATTGTATCCCATTAGCGCACACGTGTGCTCGTGCACGTAAGCGTATATGTAAACGTGTTTGTCTGTGTGCACGATAACAACATTTTCATTTGGGAGACTGGCAAGATGTCCTTATTTCCAGTTCTTGTCTACAGCTAAGCATACTAGAAAAGAGCTGGGTAGTGGGTACGAATTGGAGTCTGTAAATGCAACGTACAGTAACAGTTTCCCATTTCCTTCAAAAGGAGAGAGATGGGACCATAAACACCCGACTCGATGTCAAAGTCTGGATCTTTCAGTTTCATGACAATAACCTTCGGCTGATCCTAACCTTATGCCTTTCTCCAGACTAAACGGCAGAATGGTGCTTCCCAGTGAACGTTTTCAAAGCGAAAATGTTGATGGGGGTGTTTAACCCTTTCGCCGCGAATGTCGCATTCATGCACCACAATTATTTAACACACATCTCACCAAAAGGCATCAAATCAGGGTCTGTTATCCAAAGACCCTATTTTCTTAATCTTTGTAGGTAAGCATAGGCTTCACCTTTTACAAGTCACAGAGGAATCCCCAATGTTGCAGACCATTGTTTTCCCTACCCAGGTAAGTTTCATGGACATTGTTGGTTGAATAATAGCTGGCGGCGAAAGGGTTAAACTACAACATAGCCCGGCTCTGCATGCGTCATGCCAACGTCTTGTTTCTTAAAATGGTGTCATGTGGATTTGCTATCATTTATGCTGGTTTGTGTGTGCATATGCTTGAGTAGGTGCACACTTATCCATATTTATGTGAATTATGTGGATATGTTTGTTCCTTGCTAATTTGTATTTGTAACACGGACTAAAACTTGCTAACATTTGAAAATAATATTTGTTTTGATGACTTTAATTAACAAGATCATGTAAACATGAAAGATATTGCTGAATATAAATGAACAAAATATACAAATAAAATGTGATGACTATGAAACGCCCCCCAAAAATTAAAAAAAAAATAACGCAACAACAAAACAACGAAACGACTTTTGCCTAATCCTTTTTTAAGCATATTGTTTTTACATAAAATTGTTTTGTGTGTTTTGTTTAGAAATGATTTCTTAGTGTGTTGGGTATTTAAAATTATATAATAAAGTAATTTATCTTAAACGGTTATATTTTCTGTATTTTGTTTTAAAATGTTTATAATGTTGGCAATACGTTTGGTTTTAAACATTGCTGTTTTGTTCTAAAGTGATAATTATCATCATGTGTGGTTTGATTTAATGGTATTGTCATTTATGTTTTTGAAGCACATCTTGTTTTAAATGTATATTATCACGTATCTTGTTTTATCTGTATCAATCCCAGACATCATCACTCTTAATTTCTTTCTTAAAAGATAATAAAGTTGTTTGAGTCGAGTTGAGTTTGAGTTGAGTTGAGATGATCTTCAGCTTTCTGGACATGTGGACTTCTTGGTGGCATCAGTCAGCTAGTTCAGCCCTACAGTCGCATGATCAGCGTTAGTCAATTAACTGCCAATTGGGCATCGTTTGTGATTTTCGGTCGCAGAACTGCGACTACAGAAGAGCTCTTTTTTTATAATAAAAAGCTCATGTTCTTGTCAGGTTGTCTCCAGCTCGTTCTTGAACTGATCTTTTGCTAGTTGCCTCGGACTCCCAATTCTGCAGCCAGGATTTCAGAGGGCACATCAACATTACATAGACAGTTGATTTCCTTGTCATGGACTTGATGGAGTATTGAGCGGACTGACAGAGGACCTGGATTAAGGTGCATGGCTTCAAAAGAGGTAGGTGCGTGTGTGTGTGTGTGTGTGTGTGTGTGTGTGTGTGTGTGTGTGTGTGTGTGTGTGTGTGTGTGTGTGTGTGTGTGTGTGTGGTGGTGTGTGTGGTGTGTGTGTGTGTGTGTGTGTGTGTGTGTGTGTGTGTGTGTGTGTGTGTGTGTGTGTGTGTGTGTGTGTGTGTGAGTACGTGTGTGTGTGTGTGTCACGTGTGTGTGTGTGTGTGTGTGTGTGTGTGTGTGTGTGTGTGTGTGTGTGACTGTGTGTCCGCAAGAGTAAGTCTGCATACATGAAGCAACGACGTAGTTTATGTATGCAGACGTTTGCAAATCTGTCTGTTGCTTTTAAGCTGAATTGATCAACACTGAAAGTAGGATTTAGAAATGAGATAATACAATCATACAAAACACAATTCATTCCTATCCTTCATGCTGCCTGCCGCCATAGCGATAACTTTTGGTTTTTTGGAGCGAGACAGGGCAGCCATAATCTTTTTTTGTGTGTCAGGGTCGCTTATCAATCACCCCCCCCCCCCCTCCCTTTCTGTATTCTTTCTAATCCCTTCTATCCCACCCCCACCCCCTGTTCTGGTTCAACCCGTGCCCCATGAATCCCAAGCCAATATCTCCTTCTTCCCCCCTGTTTCTCTCTCATTCTCAGAGGCGGATCTGGGGGAAAAGGGGGGGGGGATTACAGGGGTTCCGGACCCCCTTCAAAAACAAACAAACAAAACAAGCAAGCACAGTATAAGAGGGCGAAATCCACAGCTACCACGTCGATACCTTTGATTTGATGTCCCTCATGTAATTTCATGCCATAGTTTTAGCTTATCCTTCCAGCCTTCACTGCCTCTTTTACACCCAAAATTATCATCAGCTCTTGGAGGCTGAAGACCCCCAGATCCGCCAACCGGGCCCTTGGACCCCCCTCCCCCGCAGACTCCATGACTAACTGACCCGCCCCTGTCTCTCTCACTCCAGTAAAACACCCACAACAAATGTGTCTCCCGAGATCACTTCCAAATGAAATTCTAATCGCTGTGCTAGCTCCGCTCGAGCTGGCTAATCGTTGGGAAGATGAAAATTGGTGTCGATTAAAGATCGCATCCTATTTTTGTCACCACCGCTACTCATTATCGCCTCAGGGCGATGACGAGGGGGTGCTCGGCAAAGGGGGAAGAACTCAACAATGGCTGAGAGAGCATCTGGCTGTCATTTGGGTGACAACGATGGAGAGAGAGAGAGAGAGAGAGAGAGAGAGAGAGAGAGAGAGAGAGAGAGAGAGAGAGAGAGAGAGAGAGAGGGAGTGAGAGAGAGAGAGAGAGAGAGAGAGAGAGAGAGAGAGAGAGAGGAGAGAGAGAGAGAGAGAGGAGAGAGGGGAGAGAGAGAGAGAGAGAGAGAGAGAGAGAGAGAGAGAGAGAGAGAGAGAGAGAGAGTGTGTTCAATTGAGCCGTAGTGGCGCCCTCAGAAGGGTCCGGTGGGGGCAACATGGTTTTTTCTTGACCACATCTGCCTTTCTCTGAGGACAGTCAGTGGCCGGAACGAATCTGTTTAGAGCGATTTTCTTCTTCCTCCCCATTTTCTTTTCATCTCTCTCTCTCTCTCTCTCTCTCTCTCTCTCTCTCTCTCTCTCTCTCTCTCTCTCTCTCTCTCTCTCTCTCGCTCTCTCTTCTCTCTCTCTCTCTCTCTCTCTCTCTCTCTCATTCTCTCTCTCTCGTTCTCTCTCTCTCTCTCTCTCTCTCTCTCTCTCTCTCTCTCTCTCTCTCTCTCTCTGAAGCAGACTCTCTCTCTTATATTCCTTCTGGATAAGTTTGCTCATTTAATGTTGTGCTATTCTTATTATTTGTATGAATTCTCTTTAATGCTTTGTACCATTATTTGTAATATTACTTTGTTTAGCCTCATGGCTGAGTATAAGAAAGCACACTGTATGCTTATCTCATAACCCTGATTAAACAAAATTTCGTTCGTTCGTTCTCTGTCTCTGTCTCTCTCTGTCTCTCTCTGTCTCTCTCTCTCTCTCTCTCTCTCTCTCTCTCTCTCTCTCTCTCTCTCTCTCTCTCTCAACAATTAACTTTATTTGATGGGTTGCACGCGACATCTCGAACACAGCAATTGAAGTGATTAATTTTGGAGAGTGGCATCCTAAATTAAGTGGCTACTTTAATTAGAAGGAAAAATCACAAATCGAATCGATATAATTTGTCCAATGTTTTGGTATGCCTAATAATTGACCGTTCCATTTATGATAAAGGAATAAATGAATTATGAAAAAAATAAATATATAAGTAAAAGTCGTCACAACTGAATTTTTTCATTCCCTGAGTACAATGCGCAGTCACTTTCAATCTAAAATTCAGAGTTATGAAAAAAAAGAGGAAAAGTTTCAACTACATAATCCACGGAAAATGTCTTCGAAAAAAAAAAGTGGCATTGGAAAAAATACAGCATTAAAAATATTTTTGTTGTCGTTGGTGCTGCTGGTGTTGTCTTAATTTTAACCCTTTCACCGCCAGCCATATTTCAGCCAAACAGTTCCATTACATTTACCTGGGTAGAGATCAAAATCCATCTGCTGTATTGGGGATTACTCTGTGACATAGGGGAAGACGGGGTAAAAAGCGCATGGGCGGGTAAGAAGCCCACCCCAATTATCTCATGAAATGAAGCAAATTTCAGTCTCATTTTGCCCATGAGACGAGCGTTAATGTCTAGCATTCGTCTCATGGGCAAATTTGACTGAAATTTTCTTTATTTCATGAGATAATTGGGATGGGCTTCTTACCCGCCCATGCGCTTTTTGCCCCGTCTTCCCCTATGTCACAATTTGACAATACAGCAGATGGATTTTTCTCTACCCAGGTAAATTTAATGGAACTGTTTTGGCTGAAATATGGCTGGCGGTGAAAGGGTTAAAATTAAGACAACACCAGCAGCACCAACGACAACAAAAATATTTTTAATGCTTTTTATATATAAAATAAGGTCTATTCTTACTTCCCCCAAACTAAGACAATAGGGTCTTTGGATAATAGACCCCAATTTGATGCCCTTTAGTGACATAGGTGGTAAATCACTGTGGTGCTAAAATGCGACTTTGGCGGTGAAAGGGTTAAAAGAGTCGAATAGTTGGGAATTGTGCTTCCAGAGCTGATGAACCAAACTGTTATTTTTTTTAGCATAAAAATGTACTGTCGATTTTCATAGTAAACCCCCCTCCCCCCTCCTCTCCCAGCTTCAAATGTCTACTGCCTAAAATCTTTATCCTTGTTAAATAAAAAAATTTCAGTGTTCAGTGTACTTCCCTCCACTCCACCCCTGTCCCTTCAATAATGAATGAGTACCTGATTCATTTCAGAGAAAACGTGATGCGGAGGAAGGAGTAGGTTGTGTATATGATTTTCCTTCGTAACTACCATCCATGAACAAATCTCAACAAAACAAACAAACGGATATTTGTATATCAAGCGCTATATGCCAAAAAGTACTTTCAATCTTCTCAAGTGAAAGGCAGAAGAGGCTATCGTCTGCATCTAGAGCGCTATGTGCAGGGAAGTAGGCCTACATCCTTCTCGGGTAATAGCCAGACAGTATTATTACAAAAGGATTGAAGAAGGCATTAAGAAGAGGACATGCAAAATATGGAGGGAGGAGAGAGACGAAAAATAAAAAGGCCACATAATGAAGGTGGAGGTCTGTGGAATGGGAGAGTGTGCGAAAAATCAATCACTAGAATAACAAGAATGTGGTAAGAACGCAAGCACGTGGTTTGTTTTTCAGTTTATCGAATTATCGTCACATAAAAGACATAGGCCTATCACTAAGATATCTTGTTTTATTGATTCCATTTTTCTTAAAAGCCGAAATTCAATTATAGAGGACACCCCCACTCCCCGTCACTATCTCTATCCCTTCACTGGAAAATAAACACAAGCCTGCATTTGTTGCTATTCGCCACATCTTCGACATTTTCCTTCTTTTCTTTAATGAATAATAAGAATCGTAAAGGAAAAAACCACGGATAATCCAGAAAGAAAAAGGCTATCGGGGGAGAGATAGAAATGGTTATGAGGAGGGGGTGAATTGACATACAATTTTGATTTTGAAATTGTGTAATATTGTCCCTTTATCATAATAGACCAAGGCTTACCTTTCTTCTAAAATTGATTCAAATCCTTACAAATTTCAATGGACGCTTTGGAGTAAAGAAAACAAAACATGGCTATCAGCGTCATTTCCAGTTTCTCTCTTCAGCAATGAACACAGTCAGCTAAGCCTACTACTAAGTGGTGGGAAGGAAGCTGGTACAATCGTGTGTCTTTTTGTCATCGGCCATGATAACGGAAGTCTAAAAGACCAAGCCGGGACAACAAACCCAACTGATCAGACGAGCCTCCACCACCACTTCACAGACCTAATTCCCATTTCCTGTCCAATATCTGCTGCCTGCTGCTTTCAGTGCGGGGCTATTCCGCGTGCCGATCAGCCAACATCCGGGCTCCCGGAATCTGTCGTCTGCTTCATTGACCTGAGTGGAGGCAAAACTCATCAAATATTTACAACATGCTCTTTGGGGACTCCTTTTTCTAGCTCTCTTCTCTACTTCTCACCTCGCACCCACCACCCACCCACCCCGTCACCACCCCCATCCCCCATCTATCTATTTCCCTTAGTCTCATTCCGCCCCAATCTCCTGTTCTTTTTTGTTTGTTTAAATAGTTTCTTTTCTTTTCTTATTTTTCTCTTTTTATTATTATTTTTTTAATCCGAAGTTGGGATGTTTTGTAAGCCTGTCCGGAGCACACGGTTATAGAATGTGTTGCAATGAGCATTTTGTTGTTGTTGCAACATTCCATTTCCATTTGATATTTCTTTGAGATGAAAACTCGTTCAGTTTTAGCCTGCTACGGTAATCACGCGTGCGTCTTAAACAATTAACACAGGTAGTAAGAAGAACCAATATGATTGGCTTTTTATGCTAATTTACATCTTACTATCCGTTGTTAACTATTTAAGACGCACTCACGAATACCGTAGGCTACCTGATCAGATTGTGTGAGGATAATTACAGTGACAGAATAGTCAAGTGTAACTGTGGTTACAGGAAGGAAGGAATAACAGGTGTTGAAAACTAATAACACCATCAGCTTGAATGATAGGGTAGGTCCCGATTAACCCTTTCCCAGCTCGCCCTTTCTTTGATCTATGCCGCATGCCTCCTCACGTGATTTCCCTTTGGCGAGGAGTGCCATTTCGCCCTTTAAATGAGTTCCATTTCTCCTTTTCTCACTCAAATTCATAACCTCTTGTCCTTGGTTGTATGGGAGGGGATAGACAGAAGCATGTAGGCCCTATAATTATGTGTGTGATTATTTTAATACTAGAGCCTAAGGGACTATGCACATTACATGCAGCATCTCATGTACTTATCCGCAAATAGGTAAAACAGCAGTCATGTTATTTTCATGAGAGAAATGGCCAGAAATGCTTTTCATAAGCGTATTTAAAAATAATAAAAATGGCTTTATTTTAATGTTTCCAGGAAAGTAATGCATCATTACATTAGTCCTTTTTGTGTGGAATGAGCGCGAGAAAACCACACACATGCAACACAACACCCATAGAGAGACAGGCCAGAGATAGGCAAGCCTACAAGGAGAGAGGAGACAGGGGACAGAGAGACAGAGAGAAAGAGAGGAGAGAGAAAGAGAGGGGTCTTTGCAAAAACAAAATGGAAAGGAAAAATGGCACTCCCATTATTTTTGGTATTATATACACAAAGGGCCAAATGGGAAAGAGCCAATGGACGATTTTTGGAAAACAATTAGGGGAGAGCACTTCGTGAAAATTATAGTTGATTACCTCGACTTACTCCGTCAAAACCATAGCAACAATGGCAGCACGGCGTCGAAACTTGAAACCGCAGGATGCAAGTCAGCGACGTGCAAACATTGTTTTACATTGTTTTAGAAAATGAAGGGCGGCCAGTATCCACAAACTGAGAAAACTTGCAAAATGTGACGTACAAATATAAATGACATCAATTTTAGAATGACGCACGGTGTTCTAAGTGATGTAAGTCTAATCAAACACACGAGGCGAGAGCTGGGGATCTACCTGAAGGTAGAGTAACTTCCCCTGTTTGACCGATTGAATTAGGCAAGATCACTCCCACACACCATGAAATTACTCCCCTTAATTATTTCTGAACAATTCCTATTGGCCCATTCAAAATGTACCCTTGAATGCTATGTTTGTCTGTTTAGATCTCTACTTGACGAGCTATGCCCAGGCTCGCTTTGCGTGGCTCTCACGTTACTATTGGCCCATTCAACATGTCTTCTACCTTTACTTGACGAGCTATGCCCAGGCTCGCTTTGCATGGCTCTCACGTTACTATTGGCCCATTCAAAATGTCTTCTACCTTTACTTGACGAGCTACGCCCAGGCTCGCTTTGCATGGCTCTCACGTTACTATTGGCCCATTCAAAATGTCTTCTACCTTTACTTGACGAGCTACGCCCAGGCTCGCTTTGCATGGCTCTCACGTTACTATTGGCCCATTCAATGGCTCTCACGTTATGTCTTCTACCTTTACTTGACGAGCTACGCCCAGGCTCGCTTTGCATGGCTCTCATGTTACTATTGGCCCATTCAACATGTCTTCTACCTTTACTTGACGAGCTACGCCCAGGCTCGCTTTGCATGGCTCTCACGTTACTGTTGGCCCATTCAACATTTCATCTACCTTTACTTGACGAGCTACGCCCAGGCTCGCTTTGCATGGCTCTCACGTTACTATTGGCCCATTCAAAATGTCTTCTACTGCATATTAGTTATTGGTAAGCCCATCTCCTCTCACCTCTACCATTTCTTTTTCATATGGCGTACCAAACATTTCAAACCCTCGATACTTTTCGAAATGTATCCACATTTCGTATGGCTCGCTTCCAAATGGATCGATGCAAAAGGATCGAGCGTTTCCGAGTACCTCGAAGTGAACACATATAAATTTGGAATAGGAAATTACCCGAAACCGCAGACTATCTGTATTGTTAAGAATTCAGGAATTTACTGGTGTTGCACTGCCTCCGGGCATTGCCTCCAGGATCGTTCCCACCATCTTTATATCTACTAATGTCCCATATGTGTCTGTTCCAGACCGGAGGACGTTAAACAGATTTTCATTCACACACCCGAAACCGCCCCTGCCAAATCAGCACAAAATATTTGTTCAAAATCCTTGTTTCTTTTTTGGTCTAAATAATTCAAGACGCACTCCATAAACCTAGTACAACCAAGGGCCGGGTTTTCTTTCCCTGATCCATATTTCTTTCAGTATTATTTCATGCCAGGTTATGTTGAAAACGATTGACAAAGTTTCGTTTTCCGTTTCGTTTCGTATCCGAGCAACATTTTTTACGTGACTTGTTCGGTGGAGTTCGTAAATGCTCGCTTTGATGCAAAGTATGGACATTTCTCTCAAATAGGGTCCATGCTTTCGTAAATTACAGAAAGCATCGATACTTTTTGAAAGTGGGCGATCCTTTTCACAAAGTAGCGATACTTTCGCGAAAAGGATCGATCCTTTCTTAAAAATGTCACTGATATTTCCGTCAACTTCCGGTAACCTATAAACTGCCCCGTCACGGAAATATCCGTCATAGGGTTATTCTAAGAAGTTTCCTGTTTTCTATCCATACGCTTTTCGCAGTATGTTCGAATGCATGCGAGAGTGTTCTCAATGGATAGTATATTCAATCCCCGTTCAGAAAAAGCATAGGTTATATGCACTTTTATTCAGAAAGTTTTGAGATAAGACTCCGCAACCTAAAACGGCTTGGCAAATAGTTGCCCCGGAACCGGAACCGGGCTCGGCAGTGATTCAATTTGGAAATGAGCGTTGTTTTGTATCGATACTTTTCGAAAAGTAATTTAGTGCTTGCGTGGAGTTTTTGCGTCTGGGTGTTTGACACGTTTGGTACGCCATGTTTCCCCTTCTCGCCAGGCTGCAGCCTTCTGGCATAGACCCTCTTGGGTGCCCACCGGTTCGCATAATGCGTTTCGCATAATCCTTTGGTCAGAGCCGCGGGCGCAAGTCGAGTGTCTCTTCCCAAAAAACCTGGCAGTTCGCATAAACGGGTTTGCCATTTCGCATATTATGCACTCTTGCAGGTTCTAATGCACTCTACGTGACTTTCTGTTACTTTCTTACTATCCCTAACCCTATCCTTAACCCTATCCCTAACCCTATCCCTAACCCTATCCCTAACCCTAACCCTATCCCTAACCCTAACCCTATCCCTAACTTTCTGAGTTTTATGCGAAATGCCATGTCCACAAAGCTTTGTATGCGAAGCGGCAGTATGTGAATCGGCTTTATGCGAAGCGGCAGTATGCGAAACGGCAATATGCGAACCGGGGCGCACCGACCCTCCTTAGTCCTCTCCAGCTACCATCACCATCTCCTTCCCCTTTTCCTTCCTCGTCCTCCAACCATGCACACACACACACACCTCCGATTACCTTTCTCCGACACACACACACACACACACACACACACACACACACACACACACACACACAGTGAATTTTATTATATGAGTATAAATAGGTGAATCTGTATTATTAAATAATACCCAAATTTTAAAAGAACGCTAGCATCAGTCTTCAAAGGGGCACCCTGACGGATGAGTTTTTGTAAGAAACACGTCGAGATCACCAGGAAAACACCCTATACAGAGATTGCAAAACTCACTTTGCTCTGGTTTCCTAGAAATCAAACCGTCAAATCGGCGATTCTTCCTTGGTGGAGGTGCTGGAAGTCAAATTCTTTCACCCAAAAGAGAAGGCGTGGGCCGTCTCTTTTCTAATGGCCGCCAAATCGTTTGCACGAACTTCTCGCAATACAAGCCTTTTTAAAATTTTGTTTTATACAGTTTATCTAAAGGAGTTTCGCTCACAACAAAGGATTTTTTTGTTTTACTGCACTACAAAAAACGAAAACGCTTCAACCACAATGAGTGACCTCCACCCACCCCATCCAAAATGGCTACTCTCGCCGGCATCTCCGCCAAGGAGGAATCGCCGTTTTGACGGTTTAATTTCTAGGAAACCAGAGCAAAGTGAGTGTTCCGATCCTTGAAAAGGCTGTCTTTCTGTGATCTCGACGTGTTTCTTGCAAAAACTCATCCGTCAGGGTCCACCTTTAAGACCACGTATCCAGCCATCCTGCTTTTTAATAATAAAGAAATAAAAGTGAACAAAAAAAGTGATGTGAAGCTTCCCTGTATCTAAATGATGAAACGGATTAATTCTAAGACTGAAAAGAGCTCTAATGATAAGCAATCTATAATATGTCTAAATAAATAAAAGTAAGATTGTTTTTAGGTAATCCCTACACCATCACAACGTGAATTTGATTAAAATAAAAGAAATTTTTAAATAATACATGGGACAGACTAACAAAGTTGAAAACATTGCCCCGTTTGCGGAGGTAATAATAATAATGATGTTTGACATAAAGCATAACAAATGGAGGTTTGACGAACACGTGGCTATAAATCTCTACTTCAGACTCGAGGGCCATCATTAACGAGGGAAAAGAGCGGGGATGACCAAAGAGTTGTCTTTAAAGACCCACCACGTCACGTGTCAAAATCACGTTTGGGCGACGAAAATGGTGTTTTA
>CM065691.1:36270248-36320248 GCA_017654935.2 Phymorhynchus buccinoides
CGAGGAGGAACCCGTTGAGGAGGGAAGAAGAGTTGTTGGGCCACGAGGTGGCAATCAGGCAATTAGCCAATGAACACTCAGCACCGAGCCCCTTCCACCCCCAGTTATTTCCGCTTTATTGATTACCTCCCTTCCGCCGCTCGGCGGGACGCCCGGTCTAATGATAACTTTTCTTTGTGTCCCACTTCTGTTCTGTTTGTGGATGCATCCTGGTATGTTTCACAGCAGTCGTTGTGTACACGCAAAACGTTTTTGACTAACAGGGGTGTAAGAAACGTCAAATAACTTAGATCTGCTGAACATTGGCTAAATATGGGTAATATGAATGTCAAACTGAGGTGCAGATCAACACCCCCCCCCCTCCATTTTCTCAAGAACAGAGAGCTCCATTTGAAAGGGAGACCAATCTAACCTCTATGTTAGACAAGATAGATTTTGCTTTCATTAAAATATACTGTATAATGTGCGTATAAAATGACGATCACGCTAGACGAGACGAATGCCCATGAGACGAATGCTAGACATTAACGCTCGTCTCATGGGCAAAATGAGACTGAAATTTGCTTCATTTCATGATAATCGGGGTGGGCTTCTTACCCGCCCATGCGCTTTTTACCCCGTCTTCCCCTACAACTATCTAATATGATGAAAAATTGAGAAAGAACACCTCCAAACACTTTCGTGAATATAATTTGGGGAAATCATCCACGTTATCTCGTGATTAAAGAAAAGATATCCCATTTTACATTCTGCTTGGTGGCAATCATTTTGACCCTTGATCGTTCTCGCAAGAGTCCAAAACTCGAAGACAAAACGGCGGAAGTCACACATTTGTCATAAGCGTACACGGTTCGAAGCATGTGTGGGAACATTTGTAAAGTTTTCGGCAAACGTAATCGTTTCACATTCTTATAGTCGCGTGTCACAAAACGCTCGAAGCGCCCGCTAAAAACAAACGTCGCTTGTTCTCTGTGGGTGCATCCTGGCTGCTGTTCTCTGCGATGGGGAGGGGGTGACAGGGGCAGTAATTAGCCATGTTTCTATGTTGTCTTGTTGTGGGGGTCTCGAATTGTGCGTAGTGTCCCTTTTCTGTGCAAGCAGCTGCCTTTCATTAGAATCCCCCCCCCCTCTCTCTCTCTCTCTCTCTCTCTCTCTCTCTCTCTCTCTCTCTCTCCTCTCTCTCTCTCTCTCTCTCTCAGCTTTAGATTTTTTGCTATTTTTGAAGTATCAGTAAAACCATTTGCATCTGAATGGAGAAAAACAAACAAACAAACAAAAAAAGAAAACCTGCACAGAATGAAATGCACCAGATAATGACCAAGGCTTTGATAAAAACAACAACAGCATCATGATTATTTGTTGTTAGTGCAATTTATTATGTAGTGCTTGATTAAAAAAAAATCATTATCATGATTATTTGTTATTAGTATGTGTAGTGTTTGATTTTTAAAATAAAATCATCATGATTATTTGTTATTAGTAGTGTTGTATAATTTCACATACAGTAATATCATACTACCAGCATCGTGATTAAGTATTTGTTGTTAGTATGATTAGGGGAAGACGGGGTAAAAAGCGCATGGGCGGGTAAGAAGCCCACCCCAATTATCTCATGAAATTAAGCAAATTTCAGTCTCATTTTGCCCATGAGACGAGCGTTAATGTCTAGCATTCGTCTCATGGGCAAATTTGACTGAAATTTTCTTTATTTCATGAGATAATTGGGGTGGGCTTCTTGCCCGCCCATGCGCTTTTTACCCCGTCTTCCCCTATCGATGGCTTGGAGTCAAAACGGACTATCTTTAGATAGTCCATTGACGTATTATTGAACCTATGACAAAAACTATTAACTTGCATCAAACAATGACTGAAGAAATATATAAAGGTTTTTTTGCTTTTTATATTTCTGCAGTCTTTTTTTTTAATACAAGTTATTAGTTTTCGTACTAAGTTCAATAATATGTCAATGGACTATCTAAAGATAGTCCGTTTTGACTCCAAGCCATCGTTATGTAGTTTGATTTTTTTTTTAAATCAGCATCATGATTATTAATTTTGTTATTAGTAGTGTTGTAGAATTCCACATACAATAATATTATACTGCCAGCATCATGATTATTTGTTGTTAGTTGTGTTGTATAATTTCACATATAATATTATACTACCAGCATCGTAATGCACCGACGTCTCTAACCTTGGTCACCTTTCCACCCACACAATAACCTCCCCCCCCCCCCTCCCCATCCCATTTCCCCCTCTCTCTGTCTTTCATTTCACCTTCCCCATATTCACACTTCTTGTCCCACGGGAAATTATGCAGAGAGAAGCTGACACTACTGCAGGACTTCGAAAGCCAGTGCTTGTGAAGTAAGATGAATTAGAATAATCCTTTCCAGGGCAATAAAACTAAGACAACCAGATGAGATTCCTAGTGCTTCGGTCCTCTTTATTGTCAGTGCGAAGTATATCAGAAACCAAGAAATGTTTATTATATATTGTTTTACCTAAAAACGCTGTTGATGATTTTTTTTTAATTATAGCTATTCATTATTCATCAACTTCACCATCATTATCAGTAACAACAACGGCAATTACAACTGCAGAAACAGTAACAGAAATAGATTATGTCAACTTTTGCACACGCCTATATGGCTCCCGTGTTCTGCTGCATGCATTCTAAAACTGCTTCCCCTTGTTTTGGATCAGCATTTACATGCATAACTAATTAATGGCTTTGATCAAAAAAATTTCTCTAAATGTTTAACAAGTCTCCCTTCTTTAAAATGATGTGTGATTTGTTTGTGCATGCACACACATACACACACACGACACACACACATACATAATACACACACACACATATAACACACACACACACACACACACACACACACACACACACACACACACTACATGCACACACATAATTATAGACCACAAAAAATCAGTGCTAATAACGAATTTCTGCATTCAGAAACTTGTAATGTTTATTTTCATGCAATCCAATTAATTAAACATGCAATCCAATTAATTAAACTGAGCATAATACGGAACACATAACATGCATGAAATCAATGGAGTGTTTCGATGAAACATAATTCTTGACTTGATATCTCTATGACATTGGACATAAAGGAGGTAGGTTGGAAGACATCTGTCAGAGAGAGAGAGAGAGAGAGAGAGAGAGAGAGAGAGAGAGAGAGAGAGAGAGAGAGAGAGAGAGAGAGAGAGAGAGAGAGAGAGAGAGAGAGAGAGAGAGAGAGAGAGAGAGAGAGAGAGATCACAGTGGTGTTGGACACAGGGGCCTATTCAAAAGACCTGATTATAAACAATTTGAAAATGTCGACAATATAATATGACACCTGGTTACAATGAACAATCATTCCAGCACAGAGTTCAACAGACTATGTGGGTATAACAAACCTAATAAATGCTAGCTTAGTGGCAGGGATCACTAAAGATCATGCCAGGGAAACCCCCCCCAAAACAACAATGTTAGAGCACTAAATAAAACTGAAAAGCAGTATGGAAGAACTAAAGACTATGGCTGAGTATCACTCTAAAAAGTATATATTATGTTGGTAAGGAGGAACAAAATTAAAAACCCACACCGTTTCTTTCACAACCATTAATTGTTCTTTTCAAAACACTATAAGTAAAATCTGACTGAATATCATTGGGTAAAATTGATTCTTAACATCTTTAGAAAGAGTATACTATTCACAGAAGTTACAGTCATCTCACAAATTGACTTGATTATACTTTTCTCTGAGCAACATGTTTTTGTTGTTTTCTTAATGATTCAACAGTACTTTTTTTTTAAAGGCATACATGCACTCTTTGCTTTCTTCCTACAGTCCTTTACTATGCAATTAAAAGGGTCAACTGTTTTAAGTCAATTTCTAGAATGCCTTTTGTTTTCAATGTCCAAAAAGATGTTTTATTGAAGGCAAAATGTTAGCATATTCTGTGAACAAAACAACATTTTAAATTTAATACGTTTTCAATGTGTTTCGAATATGTACACTTTCTTTAAATGTCAACCAAACCATCAGCAAGTAACACAAATTATACTTTACCTTAACATCTTGTGACTAGTCTTACAATGATTACTTACAATCACTCTGGGTATTTAAGTAGAAGTATACTCATATTAGCAGAGAGTAAATGTGTTTACAAGCTGAAGACGAAATGACTTGCAGCTACTTTTGCAACACACAATAGCCCAAAATAATGTGTGGTTAATAAGATTTTCATCATCATCATCATCTTTTCTCTTTCATTGTAAACAGCTAAGCAGACTAAATTGTAGACTAAAACATCTCCAAGCTGTAATGTCTTCATAACACAATCAAAACTTAAAAACAGCACCATATGAAGGGGAATTTTTAAAAAGCCAAACCAGCAAGGAAAAGTAGAATCAACAGTTATAATACACTGACAATTGCTTTGATTACTCCGAGTGGTCAGATCTCAGTTACACTCCAAGTATTTGACACATGTATAGAGCACAGCACAATGGACCAGCAAGGCATACACAAAATCATAAAAAAAATAAAACATAAAAAAATCAGAGTATGCAGTGGATATCATTTTTCAATGAAAGACTTCTCTCTTCTCTCCTAGTAAGGCAGACCAAAAACAAAAAAGAATTAATAAGAGATTTAAAAAAAAAGTGAACACAATCAGAGCAAATAGCAGATATCATTACCAATGAAAATTGGCACAAAAATCTTTTTACCAATAAAAGAGTTGGCCAACGTTTTAGCTCGTAAAAGGGTTTAAAATAAACCAAAATGTTGATATTTTTTTGCAACGGTGTTGCGTTTTTTATTTCTTCAAGTACCAATAACAAATCTTTTGCCTCTTCTCTTCTACAGCCCATATGTAACAGAAGCACAAACTATTCAGGCGTTTATTCCTAAAAGGTTAAATAAAATCACAACCATCACATGGGGACAATTTAGCATGAATTAAAATCTTAAATTAGATTACTAGAATGAGAAATATAAATGCTATAATCTTACCACATGGTTAAGTTACAATGCAACCAGACTTCTTTTTTTTAATACTGATCATCCTCCAAATATATGTAATTACAAAGTTAAAACCTTGCAAAAGATTCAATATAGTCAAAAACATGACCTTAAAACAAAAATCGTCTTCCAAAGATGTAAAGAAAAAAGTTCATTCTGAATGTATTACCTAAGTAGTCGAAGTCTAGAAAACATGGAACACAAAAAATAAATGAAAGTTCAAATGCCACTTGCTGCACTTAAACTCAGCATTAGACCAAGCTCCAAGCAAGTTCTAATCACCAAGCAACTTATTTCTCTAGCATTACACTAGAATCACAGCACAAAACGTCCTTCAAAGATGACAATAAACCGAAGATCTGCGGTTTCTGATAAAGGAAGCCACTTCAGATTACGGCATAGATAACATAATTATTATTCAAATATGATGTTAAAATGGAATGGCTAAGCAACAACTCAATGAGTACTGTTCAGCTGAAATGATAACATAAAATGGAAATATTTATCGGTTGGTTTTTAGTCCCAGACCAAGCACTACCGTGCTCAATGTGAAAAAGAAACTATGGTTAGTAAAATAATGTTGAAGGGCTTGCTCTTTAAAGACCCACCACGTCCATGAGTGAAAATCACGGTTTTCACATGTTTTCCCTCTCTCGCTGGTAAGGAATCTTTTAGAGGGAGAGAGGGAAATTGCATAATTATGATGTGGTGGGTCTTTAAAGGTTGGGAACAACAATGGTTATAGCATAGTCTGGTATTACTAAACTCAACCGATTGTTAACTGATCTTATTGGCAATAGATTCTAAGGTAATCAATGACAGCAATGGTACACACAAATGGCAGTGTAGGAGCAATGCAGTTCAATCCAAAATCTTCTTCATTAACAATAATAACAGTTGAAAAGAAAATGATCAGAACACCAAAAACTAGTCAACATAACAGCAGGACAGTAACATGTGCATACAGTTATTCCATGCTGAATTGTGTTAATTATTGTTGTATGAACTTCTCTTGTGTCTCACCTCAGAATATGACTCTTCAGATCTCACTCTACCTCGCATAAGTTACGCATTTGCCATAAATATAAAAAAGGCTTGCCAGGTACCAATATTAAACAATAACTACGATGATGACCATCATTTCAACAGCAAAGTTACACGCCATACGAACAAAAATGTAGACACTTCAAGCAATTACATTGTCTAAAAAATACATTAAGATACATATGTAGCAAAATCTACATGCATTGGAGACCCATACAAACCACTGCTGGAGGCCATGTCTCTTTCTCGCTTTCACTGATTAAGTCTCGGTACACGTTAACATTATTCACAAAATATCTCTATTTCCCCATGGCAACACGGTGTTAGGCCACTCATTAACATGACTTACAACTCACTGTGCTGCCATGGGGAAATAGAGATATTCTGTGAATATTGTTAATGTGTACCGAGACCTTTACTGCACACACTTTAACCCATGCAATAAGATATTTAACGCATACACATCTCACATACACATATGCATTTTCTTACCCCATCTATTCACCCAACTCCATCTTTTCACACACATATGGTTTAAAAAATATTCTTTCTAATTGCAATTGCATCACAAAGTGTGTTTGAGAGAGAGAGATAGAGTGTGTGTGTGTGTGTGTGTGTGTGAGAGAGAGAGAGAGAGAGAGAGAGAGAGAGAGAGAGAGAGAGAGAAAAAAAGTGTGTGTGTGTGTGTGTGTGTGTGTGTGTGTGTGTGTGTGTGTGTGTGTGTGTGCATTATTTCAGGCTGAGTCTGAATATTATTATAGAAATCGAACATGAAAAACAAAACAAAACAAAAACGTATAAGTGTTGAATAGGAAAACTAAATAACTACAAAATCATCATGCAAAGTCGTAAAAAAACAAAAACAAAAACCACATCTTTCATCAGACACTAGAAATAGTTTGTCTACCTACTTAACTTCACCTCAGTACATAAGTCCTTTTTTCATATCCCTTTGTTACAGACAGAAACATGCTTTGCTTTAGTTAAGTAGTATCCACATGAATAAAGCAGCCTGAAGATTTAAAAAAAAGTGGTGCAACAGTAGGGTAAAATGTAAAAGTAAACAAAGTCATAGTGGATATGATTTCAAATTTCACTGAAAATTTTAAAACGTTTTTACACACACACACATTTACTTTCTTGACATAATTTTAGAAACAAACAAAACAAAAACATATTCAGTACAAACAAGCTCTAACTCTTTCTCTCATTTCTGAATGAATGAAAAATGGTGTTTTACGTCCTCTCGGTCATAGACACACATGGGACATTTGTAAATTCAAAGATGGTGGGAACAACACTGGCTGCAACGCCCGGAGGCAGTGCAACACCAGTAAAGTCCCGAGTTTTTAACAATATAGATAGGTGTAGCAGCAACCACGCCTCGGCCAAACCCCATCGGCCATGGCACCGCCACAATAATAAAGTTACGAATAACCATCACATATTTGATTCTCTCATTTCTATGCATCTCAACCTTTCTCCTACCGTCTACACACACAACTTTTTTTTTAAATGCCAGATAAAACATTTTCTTAATCGGAATGTATTAATTCAAAAATTGTTTTTCAAATGTTGTACATTCCCTTTTCTAGAAATACTTAAAGAGAAAATCTTCCTCTGAGCAACTGAAACTCAAATTAACTTGTAGGCAAGTATGAAAATCATTTCCAACAAGAAAAGGGACACTACTCTTTCCTTGTGATATTCAAGAAGAGGATTTGAATATGACATTCACGTTTCCTCACCGGAAAAAATTTAAGATTTGCAGACAGAGTTGTTTTCTTCAGTCGCAATTTTTGAAGAAAAAAAATCTTTCATCTTAAAATTTCGTTGATCTTGCTCCCTCCCCTACCAATTTCAAGTCACCCATGCTTGCTTTGATTCACAGGTACGCATAACAAGCACACACACATTTTGTACCAATTATTTCAAATTATCAACTTGCATTCAGCAAAAAGCATCTTCTGACTCAACTACCTTTCAAAACATAAATCCTTGCAATGATTATAGCTTTTTGACCACAGTTTAAAGGTGCATCAAATTTAGGTTCTGATTGAAATGTAAATTGACATGCGTTTGTCAGCCATGTACAACAATGACCAAACAGCAAAAGAAGCAAAATAATTATATTCCGGAAATAATTAACAAAACTAAGCCAACGCTTTTCTGAAAACCGTTATCAAAGCATTTCTTCCAAAGGATGGTCTGAATATACACTGCTCTGAATTTGCCCCAATTCTTGTGGAATGTCATCACTATCTACTAAATTTGTATCTTTTGTGTCATCGCTCCTCACATCCGTTCCGCTAGCATCCTGCTCGCTCTCCTGCCTGCACGTTTCAGATGCGTTTGCGCTCAGCTCAGGAGAAATCTTCACATTGGAAGTCAGTGATTCTCGGTTCAATGTTGGCTCTGGTGAAGGCTTCAAAACAGAGTGGGGGCTGTTGCTGGGTGGAGTGGCAGTAGTGTGGAGTGCCGTGGAGGAAGGTGGAGGGAGCTGGGGATGAGGCAATGAGGGGGAGGAGTGGTGAGACAGAAGAGGAGTCATCTCTGTGGAGTTTGTGTCACTGGGTCGGCCGCGTCCCAGTTGCTTCTGAACACCACTACCTGTATAGGTGAACAATAAAAATAAACATAGACATGCACACACAGTATGCTTGTGTACACACACATGCGTATGCACACACACACACACACACACACATTCAGTACATACACACACACACATACACTTAAGCTTTAGACTATAACCGCTTTGATAACAGTACCTGCAATAAGCTTCTCCTTTAAAAAAAAAAAAGTAGTTGTGCTGGAAATAAGAACAAGAGGACTTTTTCCTAAGATATTGTTTTATAATCAAACTTACTGTAACTTATCAGTGTTAATAAATCATCACCAACTCGCAGTTAACCCCCAAAATTTTTTTTTTTTAAAATACACACACCTTCCAAAAAACACCAATGTTGGTAGCACGAGAGTATATTTAATTCAAAACCTCTAAACCACAAATCTTTCATTATTATTTGTTTGCATATAAAAGACCAACTATTAATGCACCACAAACAGAAATGTCACCTATATAGCGGGCATGGTCGATGACGTCATCCCGTATGTCGCTGACGTCCCACATGGTCAGACAGGTGGTGCAGCAGTTGTCGCTCTCCATCACGCCCTCAGCGAAAGGCAGGTGGGAGAAGGAGAAGTAGAAAGCAATGGCCGCCAAAAACATCTCCAAGCACACCAAAAAGTCCTAGGGAGAAAAAAAGAAAACACGTCAATGAAAAACAAACAAAAACTGTTATTTAGTAATCAAAGACACGACAATGACAGCAACAAGTATAACCAACACTCAAGTACACAAACGTGCTAGTTAGTGAATGGATGAAAGTATTTTCCTTATTAAACTTGTTTTATTTTCATAATAATAATAATAATAATAATAATGAGGAAAATTTAAATAGCGCCCATCCTATTATGTAGGCTACAAAATTTAAATGGAATAAAAACATGAAACAAAAATCCAATAACATCAGCAGACAAAAACAATACACATATCAATCAGCAACAACAACTGCTGTGACTACTACTACTACTACTACTACTACTACTAGGACTAATGCATGTATGCATTTTCACACAATTCACAAGCATGAAATAACAGCATAATATTCACAAAAACAACACGCACACCCAGCACAAGCACACACACACACACACACGCGCACACACACCATGCATACATACACTCATATAGGGGCCTACATGAACGCATCACACGCACACACAACACAAACATGCACATGCACACATACACCACACACACACGTGCGCGCACGCACGCACATACACACACACACAGACACAGACACGCATGCGAGCGCGCGCACGCACACACACACAGAACACGTGATGACACACATACACATAACAAGATGGACAGATAGAGTGGCTGGCAATATTTCTAAGTTTTAGATGTACTCTGCAGCTGCAGTTTGAAGTAGTGGGTTTTCAGAGCAGACTTAAACGAAGGCTGAAAGGGAGTGAGTTCCAGAGTGTAGCAGCTGAAACGAAAAATGCTCTGGAGCCGTGTTGTTTCCGATGGTAAGAGGGAATTTGAAAAATACGGTCATCAGAGGAAGAACAAAGGCTACGGGCAGGAACGTAGATCTGGAAAAGGTTGCAAAGATAGGCTGGTGCGTCATTTGTAATAATTTTGTAGCAGAGGCAGGGAGATTTGTATTTGATTCGGTATTCGATTTTGAGCCAGTGTAGTTTCATTAAAAGATCTGATGTATGGTGCTGTTTTGGTACTCTGAATACAAGGCGCACAGCAGAATTTTGAACACGATGAAGAGGTTGGAGAGAGGTTGTAGGAAGGCCTAGGAGGATGGCATTGCAATAATCTAATCTAGACAGAATACAGGAAGTGACAAGTATCTTTGTGGCATCTTCAGTCAGGAAGGGTCTAATTGAACTAATGCGACGGATTTCATCATATACATTTACAGAACAAACAAAACAAATAACAACATTCACATGCACAATACATAAAATACCTGTGCAAACATATACAAAATATATATATATATACATATGGTGGAGGGAGCTAGATAGACACAAATACAGACACACAGAGATGCACACACACACACACAGAGAATGAAAGTATTTTCATGTCTAAAACCTGAACCAAACTTGAGCTCATGAGCATAAGCTCTGTAGCCGAGACATATCTTAATTAAAAATTTAAAAAAAGAACAATATATTAGCCGCCAAGATTAGTGAGTGGATAGCATTAAAACACCCGGGGATGAAGCATGGGAGAGTCTGTAGAAGTGTACTGGAATTTGAGAAGAGGAAGCCTAAAATAAGACCTACAATCTTACAGCTAGGCTTCATTATTGCACAACACAAACAATCTTACAGCTAGGCTTCATTATTGCACAACACAAACAATCTTACAGCTAGGCTTCATTATTGCACAACACAAACATTACACAATGAGCTGAAAAAATGCAGATGCTTTCTAACGAAAAACATCAATAAAAATGTTTGAGGTGGACCTACGAATCAGTGACAAAAAACTATAATGAGAGCCAAACATTGTTGTCAAACATATGACACTTAGCTCCAGTTCTTCAATCAATCAATCAATCAATCAATCAATCTCTCTCTCTCTCTCTCTCTCTCTCTCTCTCTCTCTCTCTCGTCAGCGACATACGAGATGACGTCATCGACCATGCCCGCTATATAGGTGGGTGCCTTGTCTGTTTGTGGTGTACTAATAGTCAATTTTTTATTTTATTATTTTAATTTTGTTAAATGTAGTTATTTAAAAGAAATTGTAGGTTTTGAATTAAACATACTCTCGTGTTACCAAGGACAGATTGTAAGAATAGGCATCGCCTAAAATCTTTATCCTTGTCAAATAAAGTTTTCCAGTGTCCAGTGTTCAGTGTCTCTCCCTCTCTCTCTCTCTCTCTCTCTCTCACAGTGACAGGCCACACACACAGACACGCATCCACACACACACCACATGCATAACACCACACATACACACACACACACACATGCACACCACATGTATAACACCACACACACACACTCACACTACATGCATAACACCACACACACACACACACACACACACACACACACGCACATGCACACACACCACATGCACACACACACACACACACACACACACACACACTCACACACACACACACACACACACACACACACACACACACACACACACACACACACACACACACACACACACACACACACACACACACACACACACACACACACACACACCTGCAAACCAGTGGCCACTTCCTCCACACTGTTGTAAAACACCCATGTCCCGGTGGATGGAATCACCACACACACACACACACACACACACACACACACACACACACACGCACACGCACACACACACCTGCAAACCAGTGGCCACTTCCTCCACACTGTTGTAAAACACCCATGTCCCGGTGGATGGAATCACCACACACACACACACACACACACACACACACACACACACACACAACACACACACACCTGCAAACCAGTGGCCACTTCCTCCACACTGTTGTAAAACACCCATGTCCCGGTGGATGGAATCACCACACACACACACACACACACACACACACACACACAACACACAACACACACACACCTGCAAACCAGTGGCCACTTCCTCCACACTGTTGTAAAACACCCATGTCCCGGTGGATGGAATCACCACACACACACACACACACACACACACACACAACACACACACACCTGCAAACCAGTGGCCACTTCCTCCACACTGTTGTAAAACACCCATGTCCCGGTGGATGGAATCACCACACACACACACACACACACACACACACACACACACAACACACACACCTGCAAACCAGTGGCCACTTCCTCCACACTGTTGTAAAACACCCATGTCCCGGTGGATGGAATCACCACACACACACACACACAACACACACACCTGCAAACCAGTGGCCACTTTCTCCACACTGTTGTAAAACACCCATGTCCCGGTGGATGGAATCACCCCCAGTTTGACCAGAGCTGCAATAACCAGAGACTGCCTGGAAAAAACAAACAACAGTTCAAACACTCACGACTCTTTGTCACTTTAAAAAAAAAAACTGCAGTGCATCATTGCATTTGCATCAGAGATTACATGTATAGTGTAGTGTAGAGTGGCACAGTGGTAGCGCCTTCGCTTCGTGTCAAGTAAACCCGAGTTCGAACCTGGGTACAGGGGATTTTTCCTCTCACTTTGCACTAGGCCTTGTGGTCTGAACGTGGAGTCTTTCGGATGAGACGATAAACCGAGGTCCTGTGTGCCCATGCCCTTAGCACACATTAAACCCAGTGGCAACGAAAAAGTTGTCATTTGGTCAAACTTTACCCCCCTCCCTTCCTTCCTCATCAGTCACACAAAAATCGCAAGCAATTTTTGTTGTTGACAAAAAATTGGGCTGCGACGCGTTCTCCAGGTGGGAGCAACCCGAATTTCATAGAAGCGCCTCTGTGACTATAATGTACCTAACCTAACCTAGTTTTGCTGGGATTTGCTTGCTACTTACTGGTAGTTTACATTACCATCTTTAGTTCCAATCTGAATGATCATAACACAAGTACACGGTCATTATAAACTTTGCAATCCCAGCGTATTATGATCAAATTGCCATATAGTTATATATATATTAAAACATTTTGTGAAAAGTTACATTTAATAATTAACTAATAAATTAAAAGGAAGAGGAAAGTTGACAAAATTGGGGGATACAAAAATCAGCAATACATTTGGGACGAAACAACAAACCTAAGAAATGAATACATATGTACCAGTCTATATCGAGATAGTGCAGTTTCCTGGGTCTGTTTCCTACGCAGACAAGAGACAGGGACAGAAAGATGAAGACAAAGACAGAAACACACAGACACAGACTGACAGACCTAGAAGGGGAAACTAATCAGGAATGGAATGACGAGAAATAAAGTGTGGACAAAAACAGAAACAAACAGGGAGACCGAATGACCGACCAAACGAACAGATACAACAGAGAGAGAGAGAGAGAGAGAGAGAGAGAGAGAGAGAGAGAGAGAGAGAGAGAGAGAGAGAGAGAGAGAGAGAGAGAGAGAGAGAGAGAGAGAGAGAGAGAACTAGAAGTGTATTTTACTGACCAGAAGGACAGGAAGACGACGGCTTTCACGCAGAGAAACTTGGGCACAGGCCTAATGGGAGCTAACTCCACCTTGGTACCTTGGTAGAACAGTACCAGGCAGTACACTGCCCACTGAGGAAAACACACACATGCACATGAAATATACGCATGTGCATGTGCTCACACAAATGCATGCACACACACATCTGCATGCTTGCGCCACACACACACACACACACACGCATGCATGCATGCACGCACACTGACACACACACAGATGCATAGATAAATATACACATTCACGTCAATGAGATTTTGGATAAAAATTCAAATAAAAAGACTTGACTGAGGCTTGACTGACTTGTGACAAGAATTATTATGTTGCCCTAAGGTTATAAGGTGTGTGTGTGTGTGTGTGTGTGTGTGTGTGTGTGTGTGTGTGTGTGTGTGTGTGTGTGTGTGTGTGTGTGTATGTATGTGTGTATGTGCATGGGTGCATCTGGCTGAAATGGAACAAACTGAAGTGGGGTACGGCAGCTCTTTCAGTGGCGTTAGCTGAATTAACTTTGGGAATTGCATTTTGGGAGTAGAGTTGTGTCATCGGCGTCGATTTTCGATATTGCGATGATTGTTTGGCTCAATTTCGTCAGAAAAGCTTTATTAGTACCCTCAGTCATTAATTCTTAGTTAATTTTAGTATAAAACAAGCTGAAAAAAGCAAAATACCTGGAAATGTTCGCGATCGGACAGAGAAAATCACTCGGCCGCAAGATCAGCGGCCTCAAAGTTGCAACTCGGCGCCATCGCGATCAATTTTCACTTAATTTTCTGTTGAAAAGTTCAAAATTCTCACATCATTGTACTTTCCAGTGATAATATAATCTAAATTGACTAATTTCAAGCCCTACTTACAATCTCTACCATCAAAAACTGCTTGGAAAGCTCTTCGAATCCACAGTAAAAGCCTGGCCGCCATTTATGAAGCTGTCTGACCCCGAAATAGATCGACCAAAATAAAATAAAAATTTCACTCTTTTAACCAATGAAAATGTAGCATTTAATGCATGTGACGTCAAGCGCAACCCCTGTTTTGATGACGTAGTGCGTTAGGTACACAAGTATTCAACGATTGGCTGCTATATGAGATGCTTTGTGATGTCATGTAGGCTTCCCGGAATATTCCGGGAGCCGCCATTGGCTCTAGGGGGGGCTATCCCCGGATCAGTCCGGGAACAGTGCTGAGAAGGGAGGCACTCCAAGGCTTTAAATCGCTCAGATCATCGATCTTGGTATTCAACACTGGTGGGTGGTGTTTTTTTGCGAATTCTTTTGAAAAACAGAACTTCTGTTTTGGGCAAAATAGAAAACACGGTTTCAGTCCCAAAACGGAAGCAGATGCACCCATGTATGTGTGTGTGTGAATGTGCATGTGTGTTTGTGTGTGTGTGTGAATGTGTGTTTGTGTGTGTGTGTGTGTGAGTGTGTGCATGTGTGTTTGTGTGTGTGTGTGAATGTGTGTTTGTGTGTGTGTGTGTGAATGTGCATGTGTGTTTGTGTGTGAATGTGCATGTGTGTGTGTGTGTGTGTGAATGTGCATGCGTGCATGCGTCTGTGCATGCCACGTAGGCCTACAAAATAAAATAAAAAAGAACTGACCACTTGTGACAAGTTATTGATGACCACAATGTAGGACCAGCCTGACGTGAAGTTCAAGTTGCCCTCGTCGTACTTCCCCGTCATCTCACAAACTCTGTTTAAAACCCCCACCAAAAACAGGCACAAGTCACAATGAAAGTGAAATCTTCAATGCCAGTTATTAACACCTTAATTCAACTCACACATTCTTTCCTAGCACCTGGCCAATCAAAGATTACATACAGTGGTAAACGTTTTCAGATTCACTTGGCTTTGATTGCGTCGTTTAGATGAACATAAATAAATGCCATAAATGCAGTGAGGAGGCGAATGTTCTGGATTTTTATTTTGTTTTTGAAAAAACAATGCTCAGAAATAGAAAAAATTGTCTGCTAAGATGAGTCTGAAGTGGAAGTGACGACACAGAACTTGAATGTCAAGGAAGTAGACTCGAGTGATGCCAAATGTCAATGCGCTCATGTTGGGCGCATGAACTGAACACACGAGTGTCAAACTGTATCTTTCATTGATTTCCTCAGCAAGACTCTGTATACTTAAGAATGGCTGCAAAATTTAAAATACTTAACTCCAACAATCACAGAAAGTCTAAGAACAAACAAGAACGACATCGAACAGCAATCAGTTTTATAACCAATTCTTGTGTTGACGTCACAGTTATTTCCTTCTGCGTCATAGGTACCGTGCGTCATAGGTACCGTGCGTCATATGCTAAAATGCTCTCAAATATACCCTGAGTTGGAATTTGATGAACGAGACAGCATCAAAAGCCATACTTCAAATAACAAATTCTTTCAATTGCGGCTTCAGGTGACTTGGAGACGAAAAAGATTTAGCAAAAAAGGTGAGAGAACCGTATTCTTCAAACTACAGTAGTCAACAAAAGCGTATTTTCCCCTGAGAGCCGATTTGAAACGATTTTTAGGCAAAGATACCCTGAATCAACCTTTTAACTTTCCATCTCACATCATCTTTTTGATGATTTTGACGCTTTGCTTGTTATAAGTATATAACTGTTGAGTTGTAAGATCAAGTTGTTTTACATTCTAACACCATACATGTGGATTAGGACCTCAGTATTTCGCAGAAATTAAATTTCAAACAGGTGTGCTCAAATAAGCAAGGACAACTTATTTTATTATCATCACTTTTCATTCTCTAAATGTCAAACTACAGTAATCACAACAACAACAAAAACAAACAAAAACAAAAAAACTACAGTAATCACTAAATCAGTTAGTATATCATTTATGATCAAATGCTATATTTGTTGTTGTTTCTTTTCCCCTTTTTTCAGTAATAGGTTACTGTGGTGTGCTTTTTTAGCTTAACCCAAAATGGGAATGTCTTAAATAGTTTAATGCTTCAAAAGTGTATCTTATATTTTACTACATCACTAACATTGTAACAAACATACAATTATTTTTATGAATGCAGTTAAGCAAAAGTAAGTATTTACTGAACATTATCAATCAATATATGCTAACACTGTTTGAATACACACATATTAGTTACCATTGAGTTAAACATACTCATGCACATGACATACACACCATCAGCCATACGCACATGACCTTGAAATGCAAATAAAACCAAACATGCATTTGTGCAAGTAATTGCCCGCACACCAACAAACACATATATTTTACACACACACACACACACAAGTGACACACACACACACACAAGTGGCACACACACACACCAATTCTTATACTCACAGTGCTACTACTGTCATAGCTGGTCTGACTACAGTGTACTGCAGAACTCCATGTTTACACCGGTTCAAAAATGTTCTGTAAAAATAAAATAAGTCGTCAAAGACTCGAGGAGCTATAAAAAACTGAAACAAATTGTACGACATGAAACAATGCCACCATCATAATCACAATCTACAGCTAATTGTCTTCTAATTAAGATTTGTTGTTTAAACAGTTGCTGTTTTCCCTTAGAAAGCTGAATATTTAATTTCATTTGATGAGATTTTGTTTTCATCAATTCCAGAACGACTTAAGGAATGGACTTCACACTGTTTCTTGTTAGGGAATATGTGCATTATAATTTCAAAAGTGTTGAAGAAAACAATGAGAATTTTTAACAAAGTCAAAAAGAATTTTCAACAAAAGAAGTCAATGTTATTTTGTTGTTTAGCAATATTTGAAACAAAGTAAGCGATACATATAGATCATGAAAAGAAGCATGTTTTGTCTTGGACAACACACACACACACACACACACACACACACACACACACACACACACACACACACACACACACACACACACACACACACACACACCAATCACAATAACCAATAACTTAATTGAGCACTTGAACATTTGCATTTAAAATTAATCAATTATGAATAATATAAACCAAATGTAAAACCCTAGATGCAGCGAAGGCCTCTCCTGAGAGAAGTTAAAGCTAAAACTATTGTATACCATGTCTCCAGAGGTTCCGCTAGCCTACCAAAAGTTTCGGTGGACAGTACCGGCAACAGGAAAATATTCCGGTACTGGCCATCACACAGCCGGTGCAATCAAACTTCACTGTGCAGAAAATATCTGTACATAGATCTATGCGATCGTAATGCGTCATTGTATGTTGCCTTTTAAGACCAAGTTACGTCACTTTTGTGATGTTGTCGTCATCATCAGACAAACAGAATGACAGAAAGACGTCAGAGGGGGGTGAGGGGAGAGCTACACAATCTATACAGATAAGAAACTGGAGAGCAGAGAGCGGGAAGCCCACAAGCGGGAACACAACCTTGCTATTTACGTAAGCATGACGCAAAACTTTTATCGCGCATCTGCCTGACGTAGGTGTGTCTTTCCTTACCAGCTCGAAAGAAATTATCAGGTACCGGTACGCGATACCGATGACATTAATTTTTATCGGTACTAGACAAACAAATATTGGTAAAAACCGGCATATGCCGGTCTAACGGAACCTCTGATGTCTCCCAGCTTTTCTCTTCTTTGTTTTTGTCTTTTGTTTCTCTATAGGTAGATGGGGGGGGGGGGGGGGGGTAGGTCAGGAACCCTCTCCCCCCTCCCTTAACTCTGCCTATGATGCTATTGCAGTGCACACCTTCCTCGGGGCCAAGGGGGTAGCCAGCAGAAAGGAATAAAATGCTTGATTCTCCGCCTCCGCTCCAGTATGGCCTCAAGGTCTGGGTGCTCTTCGTACAAAAAGTTCAAGAGGTAGCGCATGAAGTTGTAGATGACATACGCCTCGTAGCATTCCCGCGCTGTGTCCAAATAGATGGCTGCCGATGGGAACCTCAGAGCAAACCACTGTTAATGAGAAGAACATAATATAGTATACGTCATAAAAGTTTTACACCAATGGTAAGCCTGTTTTAACACTCTGGACAGATTAATGATGCATAAAAAGTTTTTAAAATAACAATGACAATCTTCTCATGTGTGTGTGTGTGTGTGTGTGTGTGTGTGTGTGTGTGTGTGTGTGTGTGTGTGTGTGTGTGTGTGTGTGTGTGTGTGTGTGTGTGTGTGTGTCACTGTGTGTGTACGTGCGTGTGTGTGTGTTGAATTTTTCTTCCCTTTTTTTTCTCCCAAACTTTGAAACTCCGAACTTTATTCATTATTTTTTATTTTTTATTTGGGATGTCTGCTAGCTTGCTGTTTCTGTCAGTTGGCCAACTGTTTTAGCTATCAAAGGTTTTAAAATAAACCGAAAATTTGCTGCCACAACTAGTGTTGTTTTTATTTATTCTAGTCTTAAATGACAATCTTCCTCATTCATTTTTTTTTTGGTATGCTACTGCTAGTCAGTCGTTTCTGACAATGACGGGCTGGGCGAGAATTTGTTTATAGTGGAGATGTTTTGCCCAGGGTACATCCCCACTCTCTCGGCCAAAAGGGATTTGAGGACACAGCTGGCATTGAGGAAGGTCCCCAAAGGCCAGCCTATCCTTTTGGCTGCACAAGAGACTAAACTATACCATGATTTTCCATTACTCTAGAAAATCATCTATTGTACATTGCAAACGACTATTCAATTTTTTAAAAATTGCAGACATGACCAGCGAACACCATCCCAGCCATACATCATTTGTAGGTACATGTATTACTGTATGCACTCACTGTATACATGAATGTACCTTTCAGAGAGTGAGAGTGAGAGAGAGAGAGAGAGAGAGAGAGAGAGAGAGAGAGAGAGAGAGAGAGAGAGAGAGAGAGAGAGAGATTCTGGACAGTTATTAACTTAATCTTAAGTCACTATTTAGTTAAAATTGAGTTAGGAATAATCACTAAATCTTTAAAGATGTTTTAATTAAACTTGAACATGACATGTCAACAATTCATAAAATATGAACATTGTGTACTTACAGCATTTAGTGCATAAATTGGAACCATCCACACAATTCTGCAAAAAGAAAACATATGAATGTTCAGTGATGTTTTAATAAGTTATTTGAACAGTAAAGTAATCAACAATTATAAAATTCAGAATTCTTTATTCACAAGACGTGAAAATAAAACTGTGAATCAGTTTCATAACAACAGTAACATATCCACTCCCTGGCGTTGGATCGATATTTAGTGCGGCACTGTAGCCGTTTGAATTGAAGGCTGTGGCCATGTCGCTGCCGAGGAGGAGGAGACTCCAGCTTGGCTTGGAGGCTGGGGCAGTGCACAGCGCCGGTGCTGATCTTGTGCAGCATGGAGAGCCTGGTCCTCTGCCGTCTGCTTTCCAGTGAGACCCAGCCCAGGTTTTCCAGCATGGTGTTCACACTGGACGTTGGCCTGAACTGGTTGAGCACAAAGCGTGTTGCTCTGCGCTGGACTGCTTCCAGCCTTCCAGTGTTCACCTCCGTGTAGGGGTCCAAGACAGAGCATGCATACATTCAAGTAAGGGAAACACAAAGGCTTTATAAGCTCGTTCCTTGACACTGGTGCTACTGATCTTTAAATTCCGTCTGAGGAATCCCAGGGTCTTGTCTGCCTTGGTGTTGATGTGGCTGTCCCAGGTGATCTTGCTGTTGATGTTGACACCAAGATATTTAACTTTCCTGACGTCCTCAAGAGTGTGCCTGTGCATGACATAGTGGAAATGTAGCTCTAGGGCTCCTACTCCTGGTGACTTGCATGGCTTGGCATTTTTGCTGGATGAAACTCCATGTTCCAGCTCTTCTCCCAATTCACTAGGCGAAGGAGGTCTTCTTGCAGCTGGTCCTGATCTTGAATGCAGATCATCCTGTGCGCCGCAGTGTCAACTGCAAACAGCCTCGCTGTTGAGGTAAGATTGTCCAGCAGGTTGTTGATAAATGCTAAGAACAGACATGGTCCTACTCCTAGTACTGACCCCTGGGGAATTCCTGATGCTACCTCAGCAAAAGACGACATTGAGACCTCAAACAGCACGGCTTGGCAGCGGTCTTTGAGAAAGCTGGCAATCCATGTGTGGGTAGACTCCGGTAGAGTTTCTGACACCATAGCGCATTGGAGTCTGTGTAGCAGCAAGCTGTGGTTCACTTTATCGAACCCTTCACCTTAGCACACATATGCACACTTGCACCCCCCACCCCCTCCACCCAACCACACACATAACCATCCAGATTTTATATAATTTATATTTTGAAGCATTGATTAAAATTGCATGATAGGAAAATTCAACTGTATTACACCTTGATCAAAGATATATATCCAAGTTTGATGATTCGATGGGACTGCCAAAAAGCTTGACGGCTTATTTAGTCCTTACCCCTACTACTACTACTACTAGGAACGACCGAATTAGGTCAAACTGCAGCGATCTTTCCCGTCGAAATCCCAAACCCAGATTTTGGCCATGTGCCAAATGGTCACTTCCTTTGCTTGTTTTTATTGGTGGTTATTCTTGGCGCTGACCATCCGAGTTTCTTTCTTTCGGGAAGTAGACACCTACCCGGTCATTCTGGAACGATCTTTTTTTACGCGAAGACGGACGATCGCAAGAGACAAGCGATCTAATATTTGGGTCCAATTCATTCGTTAAACATTTCTGAACGATAAATACTTGCTTTATGAAACAAATAAGTTAGTTACATTTAATTATTTTTCTACAAGTACGCCAAATATGGTGCATCTAGAATAAATCTCAATGCTGCTCAAGGTCTCCACAAGTCGGGAGGTATTGTCGCGTGCAAATCTGTCGCTCGTGCAAATCTGTCGCTTGCTACTATGAGAGTGTGTATTTGCGACATTCACAAATTTCAGTTTTTCCGTAGTTGAACCATTTACCTAACCCTAACCCTATCCCATGGAAAAAGTGAAATTTGTGGTTCATGCTCAATGTCACAAAATGCCGCAAATACAGACTCTCATAGGTAGCGAGCTACAGATTTGCACGAGCGACAGATTTGCACGCTACAGGCGTTTAGCGTCGAAGCCTGTCCGACATGTTGTTTTCTGTCATTTTCATGTTGATGTTGCGATCTTATGAGTCGTACAAAAAGCTTAGGCCTAATCTGTCTAATGTTTGGGGTTGATGTTGCCCCTTTGAATAAGCTTTATTTTGGTACCAATGGTTTGTTTATTGGTAAACAAATAAATAAGTTATGGCTGTTTGAAATTCAGATTCATCCAAACCTTGATACGGTAACTTTGATCAACTTTTTCTTATTATATAATAGCTCATGTAAAAAAAGGCTATCAATTTAAAACGTCGTAACTTTCTCAATTTTTGATCGCATTTGATAATTTGGGTATCATTTTAAAGGTCTTTTCAAACTCTTTCAAGTGAAATAAATTTCATTAGGATTTGACCAACAAAAAAACTAAAATTCTAAGGTTCCTACGAGTACTACAACACACACACAGTACAAGAACAAGCAGAAAAGGAGAGCTAGTCCTTTTGCACTCTTGACTAATTTTATTCATGCTGAAGCACTACCTAATGATATGCCTCTGCAGCAGTGGCTGAGTATAGTAGACCAGATGCTGAAGAATACTCCAGAAAGAAATGGGGACAGCCATCATAACGAAAAGTCCCCCGATGAACCAAGCTTCCACATAACCAGGCGCCCCTTTGCTTTTGAGTTCGATCACACAAAGAGGCAGAGCCACAACGACACAGATGAAATAAAGACTGAAGCAAGCAGGTCGGATCCATCGTCTCCACCTCCTCAGCACGTCCATCTTGGTTTCAGTTCAGGAAAAACATGAAAGTTAATGACATTGATTTGTAAACAATCGCTGGTCCGCTTGTTTACTTTTGTTGGACATGTGATCTACAAGGCTGACTTCCCTTACCACAGACATCATTGTGTCTGTGCCTATATGCACATAACAGTGCGATCACCTTTTTGCACTGTTGAATCAAAGAATCTGAATCTTAACCTATCATCATATCATTAGCTTTTAAAATATAATGCAATGTGAATTAACGTAATGATAGTTGGTTGGTGGTTCGTGCCACATGTGCTTCTTGTCGAAGAGCGGACGTTAAACGTCTTCTAAACAACAAATTCTTATCTGTTATAAAATCTAATATCAGTTTCTAAAATCCTATCTCATCCCGTGCTGCGCGTCTTCGTCTTTGAACCCTGTACTTTATAATGTGACTACTAATATAGAGTACTAACAGGTCTGAGCGTTGGTTTGGTCCGTAAGTACCCCCCCCCCCCCCCCCCCTCGAAATCGTAGAGATTATATAGAAATTACGTCATGCTTGCGTCATTTTTTCCAATGCCTTAAGGGGTACGCAACCGAGCCCCCTCAGTACTCTAGTAAGAAACTATAGGGGAAGACGGGGTAAAAAGCGCATGGGCGGATAAGAAGCCCACCCCAATTATCTCATGAAATAAAGAAAATGTCAGTCAAATTTGCCCATGAGACGAATGCTAGACATTAACGCTCGTCTCATGGGCAAATTGAGACTGAAATTTGCTTCATTTCATGAGATAATTGGGGTGGGCTTCTTACCCGCCCATGCGCTTTTTACCCCGTCTTCCCCTAGTAACAAAATCAAAATTTTGTGTAAAATTTGGGGGGGTGCGTCTTATAGTCAGGTGCGCCTTTAGTCTGTAAAACTAAAAATAAGGTATATGTCAACAATTGCTGATAAACGCGGGCAGGTGGACATTACTGGAAGCAAAGAAGAACGTAACTATATAGTTATATCATCACCAGGGCCTGCACAAACCGATATAGGGAATTAGGGGCCATAGTCGCTAGAACTGGTAAATGAAGGGCAGGAGCTGTGCCAATCAGGGTTCACCCCTAGTGAGCGCTTCGCTAGCCGGAGTGGTCCAGCCTGGATACTGCGAAATAAAGGCCAATGGTCAACTTTTTTAAAACTGTCAACGAGACCAGACAGTACAGTGTACACATTTTCTTCTTCTTCCAGTTGGGGATGCCGCTTATCCTGCCCTGCACTCATCAGTCTTCATTCAGACCATTCATGAATAGCGCACAGGATGCATGCTATGTGAATTCGTGTCATCCATCCCACCGGCACGTACGAATAGTGGGATGGGCTTTAACGTGTGCGCAAAATCTTGTGCATGCGTTCGCACAGAGGACCTCGGTTTTTGAAAAGTCTCTTCCGAAGGACTTTTTTCCCCAACTGACGTCAGGTACCCATTGTGTGGAGTGAGGAAAATAGGAGTAACCAAAGTGCCTTTCCCAAGGACACACGTACCACTGTGAACCGAGCTGGGTTTACCCACGCACTTGCAAACTTTTTTTACGAGCTAGCGACTCGGACTTACCTTTAATACAAAATAAATTATTCAGTAGTACACGCACACACACACACACACACACCGGGACACATGCACGCACGCACACGCACACACACACACACACACACACACACACACACACACGTGGAGAGAGTCTTGGATGGCCAACTGACCGTGAAGACTTTCTAAAGAGAGAGAGAGAGAGAGAGAGAGAGAGAGAGAGAGAGAGAGAGAGAGAGAGAGAGAGAGAGAGAGAGAGAGAGAGAGAGAGAGAGAGAGAGAGAGAGAGAGAGAGAGAGAGAGAGAGAGAGAGAGAGAGAGAGAGACAGAGACAGACAGAGAGACAGACAGAGAGAGAGAGAGACAGAGAGAGAGAGAGAGAGACAGAGAGAGAGAAAGAGGGTGGTGGTGGTCACGGGTGGTAAACTCAGGCTGAAACAGAGAAACAATTAATTAAGTAGAGAGACATGTGCTTCAATCTTATGATAGTTTTTGGTCACACGCCGGTACCGTCTAAACAGACTCTAAGTGACTTGAGGTTGCGCAATGCGTCCTTTTTTTTATAGAAAAAAAAACCCGACAGAAAAGAGAAAAAAAGTCCATATAAACTGCTATCTCCGATTGCGTGCGCGTACATTTTAACTTGTACCTAAGATTGTGGCGGTACCATAGCCAATGAGGTTTAACCGAGGCGTGCATGGTTACCGCTACACCTATCTGTATTGTTAAAAAAATTGGGACTTATCTGGTGTTGCACTGCCTCCGGGCATTGCCTCCAGTATTGTTCCCACCATCTTTGCATCTACAAATGTCCCATATGTGTCTGTTCCAGACCGAGAGGACGTAAAACACCATTTTTCATTCATTGCGTGCGCGTACATACACCTTTATCTTTTATTGTTTTCAACGTTCATTTATCTGAATGTTATTACAGTAACTGTGCTCGATCTAGATGGCTCGAGAAGTTGCCTAAATCGCCGGCACTGACTAGTGCGACTAGCGTGTGTTCATTTATGTTGACAAGACTCAAGTGCACATGACGATGTGCACACGACTCCTAGTACCATAAGTTTCATCAGACTAGAAGCCTAATAACTAGAAAGCTTGTTCAATGTTCATTGATGATATCAAGGCTTTCATTCTACAAACTGGCACTGGATTTCGGCTAAATTCACATTATCAAAACAGGTTAGTAATATGACAATTGACATTATGTGGACTGATAGTTTAGATATTGTCAAATGTCAGTAACTCAAACAACATCATTGAGTCATGATTATAATCTATTCATATCATATCAGTTTCACTTTTACAAAGCTTCTGGTTTTTAGTTTGTCAGGATTAGACTTTATGTTAAAAGTCTTCATGTCATGTTATTATATTCCATCCCCCTTTGGGAAACCCGGAAAAAGCCCATATCATGGTCAGGTAATGGTCAGGTCAGGTAATGAGGGCAACTAGGCCTCGCGGCCTCTGAAGAGAGTGAAGTGCCCTTTCAATATAGTTTTTGTAGTATTGAGCACAGCTGTGACGGTTTTTGATGACACAATCAGTCATGTTGGTATCTCAATTCTGTCAATTTAGGGTCTTTGTCCAGGAGGTTTTTAAACTGGTTAAGGTTTGGTGCAAGCTTGATTTGTGCAGAGAGGTTATTCCAATACTTGGCAACTCTGTTAGCAAAAAAATGTTTTCTAATGTTAGTTCTGCTGTATTGTATTAGTATTTTTAATTCACAGCTTCTAGTTTTCGAATAATTCGAGAGCTGAAACAATCTTTTGTTAGTAAAGTCAGTATTGTTAAAAATTTTGGTAAAGGTAAAGATGTGCCACCCCCCATGCATTTCTCGGTTAATTGTATTTTTCCGTTTTTGCCTTTCTTACCATACATAAAGCTGTATTTTAGGAACATTTTTAGCTAATTACCTTTTTGGAATACTAACCCTAACCCTAACCCTACCCCTAAACCTAACCCTACCCCCCACTATGTGTACTGCAGTACACCGCGATTTGTCACAGTTGTGGTTCGTTGCGTTTTTCCGTCTTATACGGTGGGGGGTAGGGTTAGGGCTAGGGTTAGGGTTAGGGTTAGTATTCCAAAAAGGTTATTAGCTAAAAATGTTCCTAAATACAGCTTTATGTATGGTAAGAAAGGCAATAACGGAAAAATACAATTAACCGAGATAGGTAGGGGGGGGTGGCACATCTTGACCTTTACCAAAATTTTATAAACATTTATCAGGTCTCCTCGCAGCCTCCTGTATTTCAAGGATGGCAAATCCAGCCTGCGCAGCCTTTCACCATAGTCTTTATTTTTAAGAGATTTTATCAGTTTGGTAGCTCTCCTCTGGCATCTTTCGATTGACACAGACTGTCTTTTGAGATATGGGTTCCAAATTTGATTCCCATATTCTAAATGTGGTCTCACCAAGCTTTTATACAGGTTTATAAACACATTATTTTTTATTCCTGAAAAAGTCCTCCTAATCAGCCCCAGCATTCTATTTGCCTTGCCAACAGCTGTTGTGATATGTTTGTCAAACTTAAGATTAGGATCAAAGATCACCCCTAAGTCTTTTTCTTCTGTGCATGTCTCTAATTTATGTCTATTTGTGCCATGAGTTATTTCATATTCCCTCTGTGGATTTTTGAATCCTAAATGCATAACTTTACATTTGGCAGCATTGAAATACAATTTCCACTTCTCAGACCATTCAATAAGCTTATTTATATCTTTTTGTATTATGTCCGATTCATGAGAAGAATTATAAATTTTAGTGTCATCTGCGAATACTTTGCAAACACTTTCAACTTGGTCAGGCAAATCATTTATAAAGATAGTAAAATAGGTCCCAAAATACTCCCTTGAGGGATGCCACTCAAAATGTCCGTGTTTGATGAAGATTTATCCCCCACCTTTACTTTCTGTTTTCTACCTGTTAAAAAGTCTCCCACCCACAGCAAAATATTTCCCGTTATGCCATATGATTTTAGTTTCAGAAGTAGTCTTTGGTGAGGTACAGAGTCGAACGCTTTTCGAAAGTCTAAATAAATTATATCAAATGCTTCTTTTTGTTCAATAAATTTAGTAAAATCGTCCATAACCTCGACTAACTGTGTCATGCAAGACCTGCCACTCCTAAAGCCATGTTGACAATCTGAATACAAATTAAAATCTGTCATATGGTTTACTATAGTGTCTCTTATAAATTGCTCTAAAATCTTACATACTATACAAGTTAAGCTGACTGGTCTGTAGTTACCAGGGTTAGTTTTAGTACCTTTTTTAAAAATAGCTGTGACTTCAGCTGTTTTCCATTCTGATGGGAGTGAACCTGTCTCCAAACTCTTATTAAATAAGATTGTAAGAGGCATTGCCAGTTCCTCACTTAACTCTTTTAGAACTCTGGCTGGTACCTTGTCAGGCCCCTGGGCCTTGTTAACGTCCAATTCTTTCAACTTTTTTTTAACCGCTTCAACGGTAACTCTCACATCTGTACAGTAAGCAGGTGGCTCATTAGTTAGTTTTGGTAGTGACTCTGTATCCTCTTTAGTAAAAACGCTAGCAAAAAAGTCATTAAGAACATTTGCTTTGTCTTCATCGGTTGTAACTAGATTTTCATGTTGATCCCTTAGTGGACCAATACCTGTATTCGTTTTTAGCTGTGAATTTATATCCAAAACATTTTTGGGTTATTATCGGCAATATTTTTCTCATGAATTTTTCTTTCTTTCTTTAGTTGTTTTGAACAATTATCCCTTGTTTCCACATATTTTTTTATAGCGTTTACTCGCTTTTGACTTGCCATTTTCTAAATATCTTCTATAGATTTTGGATTTCCTCTTGATACTCTTCCTCAACCCCAGTGACATCCAATAAGGTTTATGCTTCTTGTTTTTCTGAGAAACATTTGCTTTTGCCTTAGGAATGTGATTATCCATTGAGTTATGTATTTTATTTCTAATGTTTTGCCAACAGTCGTCAACACTCAAGCTGTATAAGTGCTCCCATGTCTGTGAACCAATCTCGTCTTTCATTTGTGCAAAGTTCGCTTTATTAAAATTGAATTTAAGACTTTGATCTGTATTGCTTAAGTTGCCTATGTTGACATACATAAACATAAGCACTTGATGGTCACTTTTGCCTAGGGGGCATGAGTGAGTAATGTCAGATATCAATTGGTCATCATTTACTAAGATCAAATCTAATATGTTAGACTTTTGACCTTCCCTTGTTCGTGTTGGTTTATTAACCATTTGAAATAAATATGCGTCTCTTGTGGCTTCAATAAAGTCGTTTTCTCTTTGTGATGTCCACCGGCCATCCCACTTTATATCTGGAAAATTAAAATCCCCCATGATACAAACCTTATCATATTTCTGTATCCATTGTCTTGAATTAAGTTATTTAGTTCCAGTAAATTCTCGTCCGTCGTGTTAGGACTTTTGTACACACAACCCACTAACTTCTTATCTTTTTCCTTTGTTTGAAAATGGCACCATATTGCCTCTTTAAATTTGCTTTTATTCAAAGTGGTACATTCCTGTGCATGCAATGTTCTGTCAAAAAACAAAGCCACCCCCCTATTGGGATTTTCGTTGTGAAACATTTCATAGGTGTCCAGCCCATATTCCGACAGTACAAAATCACTTACTTTTTGGGGCACAGTTTCTGTAACACTAACAGCAATGATTTTTGGTTTAACTTCATCAATTAGTAAGAGAAGTTCGTCTTTCTTATTTAACAGACCATCAGCATTTGTGTATAAAACCGTTAGACCTGGCTCCATGTCCTTGCTAAAACAGTTAGAACTATGTACATTGCTAGAACAATTAGAATCATTAAAACAGTCGCTAGTAAAAATGCTACCTGGATCAACATTCACCCTTAAATTTACATTAGAGTTAAAAGCTTTAAAATCTGGTTTATTTCCTTTACATGTACTGCTAAAACTATGTACACAAGTCTTTTTGTTCGGTCATTTTTTGTCTCCCTGTTCTTGACTGGGCACTTTCTGAACTATTGCCCCATTCCTGATCACAAGATCAGGTTCCCCTCCACTCCTACGGGCCTTCAGTTCGTCTCTCAGAGCCTTGTTCAGTCTCCTTTCAAGTGGCGTCAAATCAGGGTTTATATAAACCCTGTCTTCTGGCTTCTTTACCCCTTTATTTAGTTGTGGAGCATTTCTGAGGATTTGTGATTTGGCCTCTTGATTTCTCACTTTTATTCTCAGAGGTCTCGGTTTCATATATCAGTTTAGGCTCTGTAGGCTTTTTGAAGCCTTTTGCCCTCTAGATATTTTTCATATCTTCTTCTTCTTCTTCGCCATAGGCAGCCAACTTCATCACGTTGAAGATTCTGCTGCACTTTAGGGGGTAGTACGAAAAATAAAGAAAATAAGTTCAGCAAGGATACTGTAGAAAGTGAACTGATTAGATAGTATGGGGAGAAGATAGATCTATCCCAAAACAGTTAGGGATAATTTAAATATTTTTAGACACACTGTTTGCTGTGCAGATTAAAAAAAAAAAGGTGTGGGGATGGGGGTAGGTGTACATGTGTGGTAGAGGGAAAGACACGTTAAAAGTCATACACGACCGTTTAATGCCCCGGTCTCGCCGGAGACATCCGGGCCCTGCATGATGCATGCAGTGTGTCGTGCACGACCATTACTTGGGCCCCACATGATGCATGCAAAGGAGTAGGGGACATGTGTGACAGTGGGTCGCACATGTTGCATGCAGAGGAAGACCACACACCTTTCGCAGTATCTAGGCAAGACCAATCTGGCTACCGTAGCGGCCCCCGGGGTTGAACCCCGACCGGCACAGCTCTTGCCTTTTGATTTACCACTACTTGATGTATGGCCCCTAATTCCCTAGTTTAATGTGTGGTTGGGACATGAGGGGGAGGTGACTGAGGCAGGGTGGTTTGGTGGATGTTTTTATGGAGGACTGTTTGTAGTATAAATTATATGTAGTATAAATTTATATATTCGAACATGTCGTAGTCTGTACTGTTGCATCTGAATAAACTCAATAAAGGACATTGAATGATATATTGTCTTGAGCTGTAGTCTGGTTGATTGTTAACCGGTTGCTCTAAAGTTAAGCTTCTAAGGAATGAGATACTATGGTCAGGTCAGGTCAGGTCAGAGAATGAGGACAACTAGGCCTCGCCACCTCTTAATGTGTCCTTTCTGATTATTTGTATTCTTTTTCATGATTGGCATGACTAGGACGCTTTTAGATGTGTTAATCATATACACATTTCAATTGTTGATTCTTGGGGTCTTTATCGAGGAGGTTTTTGAACTGATTAAGGTTTATAGGTGCCAATTTAATATGTGCTGGAAGAGAATTCCAGTATTTAGTGACTGTTAGTGTTACTAAAGAAATTCTTTCTAATGTTATTGTTAGTTCTGCTGTATTGGGTTAGTAGTTTCAAATCATTATTCCTAGTTTTTGACTAGTTAGAAAGTTGTAACAAATGTTTGTTAGTAATATCAGAACTAATAGTAAAAACAATTATTTTCTATCATTTACATTTTTTGAAAATGTTTATGCCAAATAGCTGAAAATTCTAAATGATAAAGAAACTAAGTGCAATATAGACTTATCATATTGTACAGCTTGTTCTGTTAAAAGTTTATACTTCTCTTCTATTTGAGGCATAGTCTACAGGCATAGAAAATGTATTTAATTCTTGAATTGGTAGAGAAGGTATTATTCAGAAAAAGTTCTGAATTATTTCGTTTCCTGTATCAATACTGCTAAATTATGCTTTACGTCCTCCCGCTCTTAAAAAGAACATATGGGACATTACTTATTTATAAAGTTGTGGATAATATCAATATCTTGTGTATCAATACTTCAGACGACTGCTTTATTTGTTCTCATTTGTTTTCAGGAAACCATGGCTTTTGCTGGGGCACATGAGGAAATAGGCCCCTCTGACCCACCCCCAAATTCGGGTAGTATGGATAATCTGGAGAGCTCAGTCAGTTTTAAGGCCTTTTGGACTCTACAGGACCAGGCTTTCGCCACAGTGCAGGAAGGACTACAAGCTGACGAAGAAGGCGATGTTACAACAGCTCAGCAGGCTTACACCCGCAGCCTGCCTTTGCTGGAGAGAGTGTTGATCGCAAATGCTGAGCACTGGTCCGACGCTTCTTCGGCTGAGATCGAAGCCACCCATCGAATACAGCTCAAGATGAACAAGACAAAACTGCAGATTACGTACCGCCTGGAGAACTTGCAAGCAGGTGATCAGGCATTTTCCGTACCTGAGAATAGATCCTGCAGAGAGGAAGAGGATGAAGTCGTCAATTTACCCTCCTATGATGAGGCAGTGTCGTCCAGTCCCTCGTCACCAGTGACTGAGGAAAGAGTTGACATTAATACAGTAGCACGCGAGCGTTGCACCAGGGAAGGAACAGAACTTTTCCGCATCGATGATGGAGTTCAAGTCTTTCACATCACCCAGGATGGGTGTGTCAATCCCCCTTCGTATCCGACTTCTTTGCACATCGTACAGTTTGAAGAGCCATCGGAGAATGATGGGGATTCAGCATGTGGAGGACAGAGGCCTGCTCATCATGCCTTCCTCCAGGTGGGAGACTGGGTTTATCCGCTGATTCCGGACGCTTCACCCATGCTGCACACCATCTTTGGGGCCTACTTGTTCCCTGACCTGTCACCTGAAGGAACAGGTAGAGAGGCTGAAATTGGGCGTGAATGTCTTGAAAGTTGTATATCGTATTTTACGAACCATAATGTGCATCATATTAAAAGACCCCCAAACCCCTAACTTTACACAGCATTCTGATGTTGTTACGATGGTGACAGTCTCTTTCTAGGTTATTAGTCATATAGCAAGGCGCAGGGGTCTCATGGACATGGGGAAAAAGAGTATCACTTTTATTAGTTTTAATGTTCGTACTCCTCCGAAGTCAGAGTGTGGCTGCCCACGTGGCGGGGTAATTAAAAAAAACGGTCACACACGTAGTGTTCTCATCCCTAGCTGGTGCATTTGTGCCAAAGTGTTCAAGTGCTTTGTCTGTTGGGATGATCCCTTGAGTCTTTCAGCCAGGGTAAGACAACAATAACAACAACAATGTCCGTAGAATGCTTTTATTGCCTACTTTTAGCTTGAAGTTAGGGCCAACAGTAAAGAGGGCCAACAGTAAAGAGAGGTGAAAACTGTCATAATGTATTTTCAGCAGAATTTTACAGCTTAGTCTTTTGTTCCTAGGACTCTTATTGTTAAACTAGAAACATTACACTGGCCCTGTGCGTTGCACATTGTGCAAAGCTGCGGCAGGATTAAAATTCATGTTTTGTTTCGTTGTTTTATTTTACACTCCGTGAATTATGTTTACTTTAACAAGCTTTTTGTTTGGTTGGCTAATGCTTGTGTTTGTGCTGCTTTTTTTTTCATGATCTTCAATGGATATTAAAAAAAAGCATACCATGCATTTAATTCAGAATCACTACAGGGATTATATTTACTGTGATTTAACATAGACATTATGCATGCAATCGAGAAAAAATTTTCATGCCTGAACATGGCAATGCAATTAAATAAATCGCATGATATCTAGCTTTGATTCAACTACAGGGATTATGTTTATTATGATACATGGTAAATTATAACACAATTACCAGTAATCTCTTTTTTTTTCTTGGTCAGGATCTTCAGTGGGCGTGATTCTCCCAGCCACTCTTAGCCAAGAGAACCGCCATGCTTTGGATGATATTCTGCACCACTTTTCCTACATCAGAGAGCAGCAGGGGGCCACACCATCAACTCAGGAAAACAGCATGGCACTGCCTGCTCAGATGCCAGAATTTCAGGACAGTGCCAGAGTGGAGATGGGAGATAGAGAGAAGGAACCGGAGAAGGATTCTGTAGCGGATGATTCTACTTCTGCAAAGATTTCTTATGGAATCCTTGTTGGTAGGTTGCATGTATGATGTGTGTGGGGTGGGGGTGGCAGTTGTGTGTGTGTGTGTGAGTGAGTGAGTGAGCTTGTGTGTATATAATGTGTGCATGCATTAGTTTATCTTTTAGTTTTATAAAAAAATTTTTTTTTAAAGAAGACACAAAAAAACTACGTACACTCTTAGTCTTATCATCTCCAGTTTTGTGGACTGTTTTATGAAATAATGTTGATGTCAACAGCATCTTCCTGGATCTCGTGGGGCCTTGGTAAGGGGGCGGAGAAGGCCGGCCAGTGCATCTCCTACGGTTCGACCAAGCTGCGTGAGGCGTTGCATCCCGAGGCCACGCCCAGGCAGGTTGATCCACGCGTTCAGAAGGGGGTCTTCTACGCTCGCAAAGCATCCAACGCTGCTGTTGCTGTCAGTGCCTTCATAGGTGAGTGTCTGTGTGTGTGTGTGTGGGTGTAAGTATGTGTGTCACTAGTGTGTGTGTGTGTGGGAGGGGTGGGGGTGTTTGTGTGAGTGTGTGTGTGAGTGTGATTATGTGTGTTAGTGACTATGTGTAAGTGTGTGTGTGTGCGTGCATTTAAAAAAAAAGAGTGTAATTTTATTGATTGAGAAATTGTTAATGATTTTTTTCCTTTTTTGAGAGAGAAGAGGGGGGAGGAAGTAAGTACTAGCGCAACGCCTAGTAACGGTAACGTCTAGTAACGGTAACGCCAAGTACTGGTAACGCTGAGTACAGCAAATTTGAAGCGATTCGGTTAAGAAACGGCGGAGTTAAAAGGCCCCGTTTCCCGTTGGCGCTGCTTTGAGAGTGACGCGCTCTCCCTTGTAACGGTAACGCCTATTAACGGTAATGCCAAGTACTGGTAACGCTGAGTACAGCAAATTTGAAGCGATTTGGTTAAGAAAAGGCGGAGTTATAAGGCCCTGTTTCCCATTGGCGCTGCTCTGAGAGTGATGCGCTCTCCCTAGTAATGGTAACGCCTAGTAACGGTAACACCAAGTACTGGTAATGCTGAGTACAGCAAATTTTAAGCGATTCGGTTAAGAAACGGCGGAGTTATAAGGCCCCGTTTCCCGTTGGCGCTGCTCTGAGAGTGACGCTCTCCTGATTCTCTTCACATTTGCTGTCAGGCTTGCTGTGAATTGATTCGCTTCCGGTTTGGCACATTGATAGTCACTGTCCCCGGTCATGTACCTGCCAAATGTGAAGGCAATTGGTCCAGAAATACCGGAGATACAGGCGCCGAGAGGCCGGCGGATACGCGTTTCGCGCATTTGCCAAACCGCGCAAATGACACGGCCGCCTTGGTTGCCGTTGCCATCGCCCCGTTAGGGCTCACAGCAAATTTGAAGCGATTCGGTCGAAAAACGGCGGAGTTATAAGGTCCGTTTTGTGTTTCAGACACACAGACGGACACTTGGCTTTTTACTATATGATTAACATTACCTCCCTTATAAGTCCTCATTTTGGATGATTTTTGACGGTCTTATAAGGGAGGTTCCACTGTCGTTAGAATTACTGTGAATCTTACTCTTAGCTAGGCACATGAGATTAGGGCCTTACCAGTATAGGCCTAGATATATCTTTTACTGTTTTAGCATGATGTGGAATGCAGGCAGTCTCTGGATGCTGGAAAATCCATTCATTACCATTACTCGGGTGTGGTATTCATGAGTGCATCCTTAAACAGTTAGCACGGGTAGTAACATGTAAATTAGCACAAACAGCCAACACACGCGCGCACACACACACGCACACACACACACACACACACACACACACACACACACACACACACACACACACACACACACACACACACACACACACACACACACACACACACACACACACACACAAGCATCTGGACACTACGATGCAGAAACGTTTGTCAAAAAAATAAGTACACTATTTGTGTTGTAATCTTTTCGCTGTCTTGCAGTGACCAAACTAGGGGAGGCTACTGTGGCACTGGGTCGACAGGTGGCGCCCCACATTCGGAGGAAGGGGGGAGAACTTCTGCCCATGTCAATGAAGACTGAAGAAAACAAATCCAGACTGCAAGGGGTTATGGAAGTGGCTGCAAGTGGACTGCAAGGTTGTGAATTTTATATAATATGCTAGAAATTGAGTGTAGGCTGTGCAAAATTAAACATTGCTAAAAAAGCCTGGTCCTGATGTTAAGAGTAGGGTACAGTGGAACCTCCCTTATAAGACTCCCTCCCACTTAAGACCTACTTCTCTGAGACATTGCCCTTCTTTGTAAGTATTAAATGACCTCTTATACAACTCCCTCTCACTTAAGACTTTATTTTGGATGATTTATCGAGGTCAAAGGGAGGTTCCACTGTATTGAAATTAGCTAACTAAAAGAGCAGGTAGCAAAAAATCGGACAATTCACAATTGTCTTTGGGTCCCAATTTAATCCTTAACTTTTTCTTGTTGGCGGCTGGTAGTGATCTTGCCACTTGTAGCTGATTCGGTTGCCAGTCACTGTTGTTACAGCTATAGTCAGTTGACGCATCGGTTGTGGAGAAATGACTAATGTCAGAACGTAAAAAAAGAAATCTGTAGTTTTCCCTACTGCGATGTAAGGAATAATAGAATCCAGACATCTTTCAAAATATAAGTATTGTATATTTCAGGTTCTGCCCTTTTTATTGATATATACTGTATTGGCTCCCTGTTGAAAGGCGAATTGATTACAAGCTCTCTCTCTGTTATGCTATAAATCCCTGAATCATTCAGAATGGTCTTGCTCCATCTTACCTGGCTGATCTTCTGAATATCTATACTCCATCTGGACACCTTCGCTCTTCCTCTGACTCTCACATCCTCCAGATCCCTCGTTTTCATTCCAGGACTCTTGGTGACCGTTCTTTCTCCTTCAGTGCCCCTACCTCTTGGTGCAAACTGACTCTCACATCCTCCAGATCCTTCGTTTTCATTCCAGGACTCTTGGTGACCGTTCTTTCTCCTTCAGTGCCCCTACCTCTTGGTGCAAACTGACTCTCACATCCTCCAGATCCCTCGTTTTCATTCCAGGACTCTTGGTGACCGTTCTTTCTCCTTCAGTGCCCCTACCTCTTGGTGCAAACTGACTCTCACATCCTCCAGATCCCTCGTTTTCATTCCAGGACTCTTGGTGACCGTTCTTTCTCCTTCAGTGCCCCTACCTCTTGGTGCAAACTGACTCTCACATCCTCCAGATCCCTCGTTTTCATTCCAGGACTCTTGGTGACCGTTCTTTCTCCTTCAGTGCCCCTACCTCTTGGAACAAACTGCCTCTCACATCCTCCAGATCCCTCGTTTTCATTCCAGGACTCTTGGTGACCGTTCTTTCTCCTTCAGTGCCCCTACCTCTTGGTGCAAACTGACTCTCACATCCTCCAGATCCCTTGTTTCCACTCCAGGACTCTTGGTGACCGTTCTTTCTCCTTCAGTGCCCCTACCTCTTGGTGCAAACTGCCTCTTCTGCTCCTGACCTCAAACTCTGTCTTCTTTTAAGGCTTCCCTCAAGACCACTCTATTCAAATCCTAACCTGCATTTCATTTCTACTGCCTTTCTCCTTCTTGCTACCGTGTTTGTGTGTGTGTGTGTGTGTGTGCGCATGCACACACCTGTGAGACATGCATAACGGATGATTTGTGATTTATTTAATTTATGTTGCTTAATATTATTAATTTATTTATTATGTAAGCGCTTAGGGCTTTGTTTAAGATTAAGCACAATAAATAATTATTATTATTATTATTATTATTATATGGAAACAGGCTGTTATTAAATAAACACTGTAAAAAATAAAGATAAAAACATAAAAACTCAGCTGCTTGTCGAATGTACGTAATTATTTTCTAAAAATATTTTTTTTAAAGACTCGCAGTCCGACGTCATAATCGAACTTTCATCATTGTTTTTTTTAAAGTTCAATTTCACGTCACGTATCGGCTTTCGCCATGTACGACGGGCTGAACAAACCAACCATGGTATAAACAAAAATTTACGTTCCTGAATCACTGTCTTAGCCAAAAGGCCGAGAAGCGATCAGGAATTCTTGTAACTTTCATCATCATACATACGTCATTTTTTTAATTTATTCCACACACATGGTCAACAAATGGAGAAAATAAAAACACCACAATGTTGTCAAATTCTCGCTGCCGGCAAGGGTTGTAAGGAAAGGAAGGAGTGCCGGCTCACAGCACTAGCCTAGCTAAGCGGGCACCGTCTAGACAGAATTAATAGGGAGGGCAAAGTTTTTTTTTTTATCTCAAAGTATCTGCTATCTCAAAATAGAATTTCAGTCTTTTCAATTTGGGCTTACTGGATTTCTACTGTATATAATGTCTTAATGATCGCTAAATGAGGTGACTTTGCCATTTGTGAGTGTGTGTGCGTGCATGTGTTCAAATCGAAGCGTGTATGTTGTTACATTTCTGCTTTACTGTTTTTATACCGAGTTCAGGACAAAGCTAAGAAATGTTCTGCTGAACATGTACTTGTGGTTTGGTGGGTGGGAATGTTGGTTCTCCACCATCTCATGCCCTCTCCATCTCATGTAAACAATACTCATGCTCTTTGCAGGCGTCTTTTGTATTATTTAATATGCCTGATATGGATTTCTTACTTTGGAACTTTGCTGCTAAAGATTTGACTCATTGGGGTGAACATGGTTCTAAGCCCAAATCTTTATGAATGTTAAAACAAGTTTTTTTGAGGACACAAGATTGCCATGTTGGACGTCTGAGAAAACAACAGAAGGCTATTTATAGAAATAGGAGGACTTTGATATCTTTTTTTGTTCTGTTGATCCAAAAGTACAGAATTCAGCGGAAAATATAAAACAACAAATGTACATATTATGGTTACGCTAAAACCAATCCAGCCCAGCTTTTCAGAAGAGCAGTTTCCTCCTTTGCTGTCCGTTGGTCATAGTGAGACACCATTGACTAGCATGCACTGGCAATGTGCTCACCAGACGAGGGCACTCTGACTGTCATGACATTGAATGTAATACAATAGTAATTAGTACGGTTCCATTTGGGAAAGCATAGCAGAAAATGTACCAGTTAGGATGAAGTTCATTGTTCAGTGTCATGACATTGCATTGACTCCTTCACTGCCATGTCCATTTTGAATTCAGAGAGGGGGTACTGAATTATAAAAAAAAATTATATTAAGAAAAATAATGAATGAAAGCAGGCATAACCGTTATTACTTTTGAAGATAAATGAACACACTAGATAGTCAAAACTGTTACAGATTATGAATTGAATTGTACATGCCTGCATAGAGGCTTTCAATGGAACATTCTTACAAGAAAGAATGACAGATTTATCCGTCATGAGGCAGTGAAGGGGTTACAGGGGAAAACAGGCTGTGCTCAAAGCTGTATATGGAAAGAGAGTGATGAGAGAGATGTGCTGTTGTGCGCAGGGCTGGGCACTGTGTGGCTGAGTCTGGAGTCGGCTGCCAAAACGTTGGGGACCAGTGTGGCCACAGAAACCGTGGCTACTGTACACCACAAGTGAGCATATTTACTTTCCACTTTCTCTTGATACTTTACCTTTGCAATGAGATATACAGTCAGCAATTTATGTCTGTGTGTGTGTATATGTGTGTGTGTGAGCATTGGGGACAAGTGTGGCCACAGAAACCTTGACTACTCTACACCACAAGTGAGGGCTTTCACTTCCCACCTTTTTCTTGATACTTTACCCTTGCAGTAGGATAGCATACAGTCATGAATTTATGTGTGTGTGTGTGTGTGTGTGTGTGTGTGTGTGTGCATTGGGGACAAGCGTCGCCACAGAAACCGTGGCTACTGAACACCGCAAATGAGCGCTTTCACTTTCCATTTTTTTCTTGATGTATGTTTCCCTTTCATTTTTATGTCATAAGGTTAGCAATTTGTGTGTGTGCGTGCGTGCGTATGTGCATGTGTGTGTGGCCACAGGAACGGTGGCCACTGTTCCCTACAAGTGAGCACTTTCGGTTCACATTTGCTTGATTTATGTTTCCCTTGCATTGTGATATCGCACAGTCAGTGCAACGTATGCAGTATGACTTATGTAGGGTTTTCTCATGCACAATCACTACTGTTTCTTTTTTCAATTACACTCAAGTCAAATGAGAGCTAACGGGTCTGTTGCTTCTTTTGACAGGTACGGCCAGGATGCGGCCGAGCTGGCCGAGAACACGGTATACACGGCCGGCAATGTGGCCATGACGGCCTACACAGCAGAAAGCCTGGCCATCAAGGCCATCGCCAAGCGCGTCGCTAAAGATGCTGGTTCTGCAGTGGTGCACGACTTGCATCCGGACACCAGCGGAAATGAGGCTCTGGCTGACGGGCACGTGACCGAAAGCGATGAAGGAATAAAAGACAAGGATACCAAGCGTACTGCCAAGGATGCTGGTACTGCAGTGGTGCACGACTGGCATCCGGACACCAGCGGAAATGAGGCTCTGGCTGACGGGCACGTGACCGAAAGCGATGAAGGAATAAAAGACAAGGATACCAAGCGTACTGCCAAGGATGCTGGTACTGCAGTGGTGCACGACTGGCATCTGGACACCAGCGGAAATCATGCCTTGGCAAATGGACACATGACTGAAAATGATGAGGATGACAAGCAAGACCAAGACAGCAGAGAAAGTCGCACCCTGGCTGACGGACATGTGACTGAAGACGGTGAGGAAAATAAGGACGAGGATAAGAAACGAGACCAAGATACCAGCAAAAATCACGCCTCGGTTTAGACTCATGCCCGGTTTAGACTCATGCCCGAAAATGATGGGGAAAGTAAGGATTTAAAGAAAGGAAACAAGACCTATCAGCAATGTGAATTTTGTTGGATAGCAAGTCATGACAAACGAAAGAGGTCTCTTTTTTTCTGTTTTTGTTGCAATGTCCCATTCATGTAAGATATATTATTTTTGTGAAGCACCTAGAGCCCCCATGGGAGATTAGGCGCTCTAGAAATGATGATGATGATGATTATTATTATTATTATTAAGTGGGGACATGGAAAAGAAATGGTCTCATCCAATCAGCAATGTGATACTTTTGGTGGTTAGCAAGACATGCAGCAAGCAAACACACAACTGAAAACAACAGAGAGGATTTGTTTTTTAGTGGTGACAAGGTTAAAAAAAAACCAGACAAATTAGCAGTGTGACATATTTTTTGGAAAGGTAGATATGTGGCAAAGCATACAACTGAACACAATGGAGGGCAATTTTGTTTAAGAGGGAAGGGTGAATACAAGAATGCGAAACAATTAATCAGCAATCGGCAATATGTTTGTTGAAGACAAGATGTGTAGCAAGTAAACACGCAATTGAATACACCAGGTTTTGGGGTTTTTTAAATTGCGGGCAAGAAAAAGAAATAAGTCCAGTCAGCTATGTGATTTTGTTGTTGGAGGGTAAGACACGTTGCAAACCAAACTGACCACTGAGCATATTGAAAAAAAAGTCCACTGGAAAGAAAAAAAAGACCAGGGACGGTATTCATGTCGAGATAGCATGAGACTTAGCATGATGCTAACTTAGAAGCTCTTCCAATGTCCTATAGGATTTAATAGGACTTTTGGAAGAGCTTCTAAGTTAGCATCATGCTAAGTCTCATGCTATCTCGACATGAATACCGTCCCTGAACGCATTGTAAGTTGTTTTTTTTAAAATTTAAGACACATAATAAATACGAAACACTTGAAGAAACAACACAGGGTGGGGACAAGGAGAAGAAAGACAACACAGGGTGGGGACAAGGAGAAGAAAGACAACACAGGGTGGGGACAAGGAGAAGAAAGACAACACAGGGTGGGGACAAGGAGAAGAAAGACAACACAGGGTGGGGACAAGGAGAAGAAAGACAACACAGGGTGGGGACAAGGAGAAGAAAGACAACACAGGGTGGGGACAAGGAGAAGAAAGACAACACAGGGTGGGGACAAGGAGAAGAAAGACAACACAGGGTGGGGACAAGGAGAAGAAAGACAACACAGGGTGGGGACAAGGAGAAGAAACACAACACAGGGTGGGGACAAGGAGAAGAAACAGTACTTCAGAGCAATGCACCAAAAAGGTGGAGAGGATCAATTATGCAAGAAAGGAACAGGGTTTTTTCATTGTTTTCTTTTTTTGGTTTGTTCTGTGATAAATTTGTTGAGCAATTCTAAAGTTGCAAATCAAAACATTGTAAAATGGTTGTGTGACTTGAATTTATTAATTTTTTTCAGAATTCGTTTGCTCACTTAATCTCTTAATCTCTAAGCTCACTTAGATCATTGATTTTTTTTATAGTGCTTTTTCCTCTATTTCAAAGTATATAGATGTGCGTTTGTATAAGTTTGAAGAAAGAACAAATATGTATTGTAGCTTTCAACATTTTATTTTAGCATCTGAAAACAAAAGCTCAAAGGTGGAGTGAAAAGAGCGAAATGCTTGCATGTACTGGTGTAGGTGAGAAAAGGTGGTTTGATCACTGTTATTTTTTGACAAGAGCAATGACGTAAGTTTAGAACAGGCTTCTTTTTTTCAGTTGGGGATTTGTATCCTGCCCTACAGCTTCATTTAGACTATCATTGGCGCACGGGATACATGCTATGTGAATTTGTATCATTCATGCTACAGACACATCATAGCATACTCTTACTGAATAGTGGAATGGGCTTTAACATGTACGTAAGATCTTGTGCGTTTGTATCATTCATGCTACCGACACAACATAGCATACTCTTACTGAATAGTGGAATGGGCTTTAACATGTACGTAAGATCTTGTGCGTTTGTATCATTCATGCTACTGACACAACATAGCATACTCTTACTGAATAGTGGAATGGGCTTTAACATGTACGTAAGATCTTGTGCGTTTGTATCATTCATGCTACCGACACAACATAGCATACTCTTACTGAATAGTGGAATGGGCTTTAACATGTACGTAAGATCTTGTGCGTTTGTATCATTCATGCTACTGACACAACATAGCATACTCTTACTGAATAGTGGAATGGGCTTTAACATGTACGTAAGATCTTGTGCGTTTGTATCATTCATGCTACCGACACAACATAGCATACTCTTACTGAATAGTGGAATGGGCTTTAACATGTACGTAAGATCTTGTGCGTTTGTTCGCACACAGGACCTCAATTTCAAGTCTCATCTGAAAGACTTTTTTCTCCGACTAACGTTAGGTATGCATTTACACCTGGGTGGAGGGAGGTCAGATGAAATAGGAGTAAAGTGTCTTTCTCCAGGAGACAATATGGTAGACGAAACAGAATTTGAAGCCCTGCACTCACAGACCTGTTGGATTACAAGCCGGCAATTCTAACCACTCAACCACAGCATTTCAATAAACAAAACAAGTCAAAGATTAGGATGAGTTTCGTTTTAGTGATTCACATCAGCATACTTGACATGTGGCTCCATGTAATTCCATCATAAGCTGTATTTAAAACTTGTTTGCAAATTACATTTTAAAAAAAGAGGGGAGAAATATTGAACTATGCTTTATTTGGTGCTGTTGTTTGTGTCAATTTTTGTCCACACATATATTTTGCATATTTCATTGATGACATTTGTGTATGTGCTTACATGAACATGTTACATCGTTTGTTTTTATTTATGAATGGTGCTGTCCCAAGTTCTTGGTCGTCTTTGAATGCCAGCTCACAGCTGTAGCCTGACTTGTCATGTCACAGACCACGAAACCAGCAGTCCATATGGAGCTATCTATGTAAGGTCGCCAAGAATCAGCCACCAGAGGAGACACTGCATTGCTGCTGAGTCATTTCAATGGAGTTCAGTGGAGCAAGTTGTGATGTGACATAGTGTTACAGTTTACACTTTCTTTTTATCCCAGTCCCATTCCTGCTTCTTCTTCTCTTTTTTGTGTGTGAAAAGGAAACTTTTAAAAAAGCAGGAGAGAAAACATAATGGAGTGGGGGTGGGGGTGCGGGTGGGGTGGGGTGGGAGGATGTAAATTTAGAATTTTTGCCTGTTAAAGAAAAGAGAACTCTTTCCTTTTGAATAACATTTCATAGGAATTGTGCAATGAAAATACTAGGTGCCATAACTATGCACAGTTGTTAAATTATTTACTTATAAAAAGCTTGAAATTTAGTACAAAAGAATGCCAATGGCATGACTTCAATTTGTAATAGTACTAGTTGTTGATATTACGTGCATAATTGTTTGATGTTGCATAAACGTGCGCGTGCGCTCGCGCGCACGCGCTCGCGTGCACACACGCACACAGAATGAATGGTCAGTACACCAAACTCTAAGTCATACAGCCACCCAGACACTTATGTATCAGACTAAAACTCTAAACTATACCGAAGAAAAATGTCCATCTTAGCTCATCACACAGACATATGTATGAGAGAAGTGAAGGAAAAAAAGAGAAAGAAGAAGAAGAAAAAAAAGAAGAAAAAAGAAAAAAAAGGAGACAATAAAATTAAAAAAAATGAAAAGAAAGGCGGGGACAGTGGAGGGTAAAAAAAAAAATTAAAAAAAGTACTAGTACACCTGCTTGGATTCTTCTGGAAATGATGTAGCAAAATGTAATCTACAGACTGTTCTGTATAATTCAGTTGTGCATTTTTTATTACATTATGTTATGTACATACATGTGCACCTTCATAACTGTGTAGGTATCATTTTGTGGAGCTGTGCATGCTGCGTTATAAAAAGTGCACATTACATCATATGAGAGAGACTAACAGAGATAGACATGCATGTGTGTGTGTGTGTCTGTATCTATGTCTGAATGTCTTAGCATAAAATAATTTGGATGGAAGTTCAGTTTAACGTCGCGTATCGGCTTTCGCCATGTACGACGGGCTGAACAAACCAACCAGGGTATAAACAAAAATTTATGTTCCTGAATCACTGTCTTAGCCAAACGGCCGAGAAGCGATCAGAATAAAATATAATTTGAACTCATCCCATGATTTGTACTATTTAGCTCATCCCATTATTTGTACTATTTAGCTCATCCCATTATTTGTACTATTTAGCTCATCCCATGATTTGTACTATTGAACTCATCCCATGATTTGTACTATTGAACTCATCCCATTATTTGTACTATTTAGCCTTGTGGATCCTATAAAAAAAAAATTCTTGATGCTGTTTTTTATTATGATATCTTATAATTAAGTGTATGCTTTGTTCTGTGTTCTTAAAAAAAATGAAAATAAAATGAATAGCGCTGATTCGCTTTTCCACCCAAAGTGGGAGGGACAGAACGTATACAAGGACAGCTGTTCGGACCTGTGAAGGTCTTCTCAGCTGGGTTTAACGGCCTGCAATGAGCTATCCAGATGACCCCCAACCTGAGCAAGATCATTGTCTTCCCTGCACCAGAATGAAAAGTCCACAAGAAAAGCAAACCAGCGCTAAAAACAAAAATGATAAAAATCTTATGTAAAATGATGAAAATAATAGTGTTGTAAAAATTAATATTTAAAAAAGATTAAAGGCATGAACACAGGGCCGGCAACTGAAATGGTATCCACATTAAAGGCATGAACACAGGGTCGGCAACTGAAATGGTATCCACATTAAAGGCATGAACACAGGGTCGGCAACTGAAATGGTATCCACATTAAAGGCATGAACACAGGGTCGGCAACTGAAATGGTATCCACATTAAAGGCATGAACACAGGGCCGGCAACTGAAATGGTATCCACATTAAAGGCATGAACACAGGGCCGGCAACTGAAATGGTATCCACATTAAAGGCATGAACACAGGGCCGGCAACTGAAATGGTATCCACATTAAAGGCATGAACACAGGGCCGGCAACTGAAATGGTATCCACATTAAAGGCATGAACACAGGGCCGGCAACTGAAATGGTATCCACATTAAAGGCATGAACACAGGGCCGGCAACTGAAATGGTATCCACATTAAAGGCATGAACACAGGGTCGGCAACTGAAATGGTATCCACATTAAAGGCATGAACACAGGGCCGGCAACTGAAATGGTATCCACATTAAAGGCATGAACACAGGGTCGGCAACTGAAATGGTATCCACATTAAAGGCATGAACACAGGGCCGGCAACTGAAATGGTATCCACATTAAAGGCATGAACACAGGGTCGGCAACTGAAATGGTATCCACATTAAAGGCATGAACACAGGGCCGGCAACTGAAATGGTATCCACATTAAAGGCATGAACACAGGGCCGGCAACTGAAATGGTATCCACATTAAAGGCATGAACACAGGGCCGGCAACTGAAATGGTATCCACATTAAAGGCATGAACACAGGGCCGGCAACTGAAATGGTATCCACATTAAAGGCATGAACACAGGGTCGGCAACTGAAATGGTATCCACATTAAAGGCATGAACACAGGGCCGGCAACTGAAATGGTATCCACATTAAAGGCATGAACACAGGGCCGGCAACTGAAATGGTATCCACATTAAAGGCATGAACACAGGGTCGGCAACTGAAATGGTATCCACATTAAAGGCATGAACACAGGGCCGGCAACTGAAATGGTATCCACATTAAAGGCATGAACACAGGGCCGGCAACTGAAATGGTATCCACATTAAAGGCATGAACACAGGGTCGGCAACTGAAATGGTATCCACATTAAAGGCATGAACACAGGGCCGGCAACTGAAATGGTATCCACATTAAAGGCATGAACACAGGGCCGGCAACTGAAATGGTATCCACATTAAAGGCATGAACACAGGGCCGGCAACTGAAATGGTATCCACATTAAAGGCATGAACACAGGGTCGGCAACTGAAATGGTATCCACATTAAAGGCATGAACACAGGGCCGGCAACTGAAATGGTATCCACATTAAAGGCATGAACACAGGGCCGGCAACTGAAATGGTATCCACATTAAAGGCATGAACACAGGGTCGGCAACTGAAATGGTATCCACATTAAAGGCATGAACACAGGGCCATTAAAGGCATGAACACAGGGCCGGCAACTGAAATGGTATCCACATTAAAGGCATGAACACAGGGCCGGCAACTGAAATGGTATCCACATTAAAGGCATGAACACAGGGCCGGCAACTGAAATGGTATCCACATTAAAGGCATGAACACAGGGCCGGCAACTGAAATGGTATCCACATTAAAGGCATGAACACAGGGCCGGCAACTGAAATGGTATCCACATTAAAGGCATGAACACAGGGTCGGCAACTGAAATGGTATCCACATTAAAGGCATGAACACAGGGCCGGCAACTGAAATGGTATCCACATTAAAGGCATGAACACAGGGCCGGCAACTGAAATGGTATCCACATTAAAGGCATGAACACAGGGCCGGCAACTGAAATGGTATCCACATTAAAGGCATGAACACAGGGCCGGCAACTGAAATGGTATCCACATTAAAGGCATGAACACAGGGTCGGCAACTGAAATGGTATCCACATTAAAGGCATGAACACAGGGCCGGCAACTGAAATGGTATCCACATTAAAGGCATGAACACAGGGCCGGCAACTGAAATGGTATCCACATTAAAGGCATGAACACAGGGCCGGCAACTGAAATGGTATCCACATTAAAGGCATGAACACAGGGCCGGCAACTGAAATGGTATCCACATTAAAGGCATGAACACAGGGCCGGCAACTGAAATGGTATCCACATTAAAGGCATGAACACAGGGCCGGCAACTGAAATGGTATCCACATTAAAGGCATGAACACAGGGCCGGCAACTGAAATGGTATCCACATTAAAGGCATGAACACAGGGCCGGCAACTGAAATGGTATCCACATTAAAGGCATGAACACAGGGCCGGCAACTGAAATGGTATCCACATTAAAGGATTAAAACAGTTATGGAAAAAAATCATGTCGTGTTGTGTCTTCTCGTATCTGTCTGTCTGTCTGACTGACTCTCTCTCTCTCTCTCTCTCTCTCTCTCTCTCTCTCTCTCTCTCTCTCTCTCTCTCTCTCTCTCTCTCTCTCTCTCTCTCTCTCTCTCTCTCTCTCTCTCTCTCTCTCTCTCTCTCTCTCTCTCTCTCTCTCTCCTTGAAGAATCTGGGGTCCTTTCTAAGTGCATGCATGATGAGGCTTCGGGCAAAACTTTTCAAAATAACGATCTTCACTAATTACTGGGAGAGGGGCGGGATGTTAGAGGAGAGGAGGAAAGGAAGAAGTGAACACTTGGAAAAAGATTCTATGAGTGTAGAAACGCATTGTGTGAGTTCCCATACGACATTTTTGTTCATAACTTCGTTGGTATAATAACTCCAAACAAGAAAGTTCGTATAATTGAACTAAAAAACAACAACATCAAAATGCTACACATTAACACAAACAGTTGAAGATGGGAAAAAGCAGCGAAGTAAAATTTAAAAAACACACCACAAAATGTTCTTAAAAAAGACTTTTTCAAAGGCAATGATGCAATGTGTTTGTAAACAAAACAAAATCGGTTGGATGAATGAAGCAAGAACGTTTGGGCCGAGGCCAGGCGAAAGTTGTTTGCATTGACTTCAAATAATGTCCTACTTTTTGTGAAGCATGACTGACTGTCCATTCTTTTCCTCGGTTTTGTTTCCATTCTTTTTCTAATGCATGAATATGTGTTTTGTTGTTTGCACTCAACTGTGCTTGTATGAGACCACATTGTAATGTCTCTTAACGAGATGATAAAGAACTGTTGACTTTGACCTTTTCCACCATGGTCGCAGTGGTGAAATGTTACCCATATTCTCTATAATAGGATACTATCCTTTACACATTTCAAAACTACTTGCGCGCTTTTTTTAGTCTTAGGGAATAGATTCACCGTAGGATGGTCGGACGTGGAATTTGATTGATCTCAGAAACTTGTTGATGGTGAATTTGAATTTTACGTCCTCTCGACCTGGGAAGGCACATATAGGACATCAACTTGTTGACCATAGCACACCCTCTTTCATACCACAGGAGATCAAATGCATCAGGTGCGTGTGAATGCTATCCGAGCTATATTGAAAAACAAAACCCCAAAAAAACTTTCGCATAATTATGGTTGTCCGAGAGGATTTGTGCTCAAATCAGGACCTGCCTTTCAGGAAGAAGAATATTAATGTTTTACATCCTATCGGCCAAAGGCCATATGGGACATTGCTGATACTTTAGTTATTGTATCAGGAAGGTAGCTAATTTGCATTATATGCCAGTCTGTCGTGTCCGACTATGACCGCCAGATAACAGGAAGGGGATGGGATGGGAGGGGGGAGTGCAGCTGCTATTCTGGAGGGCTGAGAAAGATTTGTTTTTAAAGTAGATGCGATGCGTAGTCAAAGGTACAAGTTCACTTTCAATCAGCCAAGAGGATTCGAGGACAGCTGGTCGCGGTTTGGAAAGTCCCCAAGGGCCAACACATCTCTCTGGCTGCAGCACTACATGCCAAAGCCAATGCCCGTTATTGGTTTGGAAAGTCCCCAAGGGCCAACACATATCTCTGGCTGCAGCACTACAAGCCACAGTCAATGCCCGCTATTGGTTTGGAAAGTCCCCAAGGGCCAACACATCTCTCTGGCTGCAGCACTACAAGCCACAGTCAATGCCCGCTATTGGTTTGGAAAGTCCCCAAGGGCCAACACATCTCTGGCTGCAGCACTACAAGCCACAGTCAATGCCCGCTATTGGTTTGGAAAGTCCCCAAGGGCCAACACATCTCTCTGGCTGCAGCACTACAAGCCACAGTCAATGCCCGCTATTGGTTTGGAAAGTCCCCAAGGGCCAACACATCTCTATGGCTGCAGCACTACAAGCTAATGTCAATGCCCGCTATTGGTTTGGAAAGTCCCCAAGGGCCAACACATCTCTCTGGCTGCAGCACTACAAGCCACAGTCAATGCCCGCTATTGGTTTGGAAAGTCCCCAAGGGCCAACACATCTCTATGGCTGCAGCACTACAAGCCACAGCCAATGCCCGCTATTGGCTTGGAAAGTCCCCAAGGGCCAACACATCTCTCTGGCTGCAGCACTACAAGCCACAGCCAATGCCCGCTATTGGTTTGGAAAGTCCCCAAGGGCCAACACATCTCTCTGGCTGCAGCACTACAAGCCACAGCCAATGCCCGCTATTGGCTTGGAAAGTCCCCAAGGGCCAACACATCTCTCTGGCTGCAGCACTACAAGCCACAGCCAATGCCCGCTATTGGCTTGGAAAGTCCCCAAGGGCCAACACATCTCTCTGGCTGCAGCACTACAAGCCACAGCCAATGCCCGCTATTGGTTTGAGAATAACAGACATCGACAACAGACTAAGCTGTGCCATGATGTTCCATCTTTATTCTTTTTTCAATCATTTATTATACGGCTCTCGCTTTCCTCTTGGCCCCACTACAGGCTAACGTCCACCAACGATAGCTTTGTATATTATTATTAAAGCCATTTGAGTAAAGGGCTCACAAATTAGTGATATGAAGTCACGTTAAAGAACTATTCAGCTGAAGGGTTAATTAAAGATATTCTTCAATGAAGCAAAGCATAGTGGTTGTAACAGAAAATGCTTTTTACCGGTAATGTTGTCAATGCTTAACTAACAGACAAAGAGATTCAGAAATATATATTTTTGACCACAGCTCACACCCACGTTTAACCACAGATAAAGGTAAAAACAATTTTTTGGGATTTTATTCTTTCTTTTGTATTTCACCCTCCATGCAAATAATTATGTACAAAATGCTAACAATGTCACACATGCTAAGTATGAACATAGTACAATCCTCAGCAAGGCAAAATGAAAAGTAAAACAAATAAACAAACAAAAGTAAAACAAACAAACAAACAAACAAAACCAAAGCAAACAACAAAAACAAAAAAAGACGGAAAATGCCATGGTTCCTACTATCATCTGTAGCACTTCATATTTCGTAAATACAAA
>CM065691.1:36325248-36357748 GCA_017654935.2 Phymorhynchus buccinoides
GTCCATGTTTTGATTTCTCAGTATGAATGTCCATGCTTTGATTTCTCAGTATGAATGTCCATGTTTTGATTTCTCAGTATGAATGTCCATGTTTTGATTTCTCAGTATGAATGTCCATGCTTTGATTTCTCAGTATGAATGTCCATGTTTTGATTTCTCAGTATGAATGTCCATGCTTTGATTTCTCAGTATGAATGTCCATGTTTTGATTTCTCAGTATGAATGTCCATGCTTTGATTTCTCAGTATGAATGTCCATGTTTTGATTTCTCAGTATGAATGTCCATGCTTTGATTTCTCAGTATGAATGTCCATGTTTTGATTTCTCAGTATGAATGTCCATGCTTTGATTTCTCAGTATGAATGTCCATGTTTTGATTTCTCAGTATGAATGTCCATGCTTTGATTTCTCAGTATGAATGTCCATGTTTTGATTTCTCAGTATGAATGTCCATGCTTTGATTTCTCAGTATTAATGTCCGTGTTTTGATTTCTCAATATTAATGTCCAGATACGGTATTGATGAATACGCCTTCAACAGTTAACACGGATAGGGGAAGACGGGGTAAAAAGCGCATGGGCGGGTAAGAGGCCCACCCCAATTATCTCATGAAATAAAGAAAATTTCAGTCAAATTTGCCCATGAGACGAATGCTAGACATTAACGCTCGTCTCATGGGCAAAATGAGACTGAAATTTGCTTCATTTCATGAGATAATTGGGGTGGGCTTCTTACCCGCCCATGCGCTTTTTACCCCGTCTTCCCCTAGTAAGTAACACGTAGGCCTAAATTAGCACAAAAAAGTCAATCGTATTTACATGTTAATACCCGATTAATTGAGTAATTAAGACGCATTCATATGGGTTGTTTATGTTAATTTACAGGTTACTACCCGTGTTATGTGTTTAAGACACACGCATGAATACCATACCAGACCAGGTTTTGATTTCTTTACCCGTAGTAGCTGCCGTAATAGGCCCCAGCTGATGGCGGGTAGGGGAGGAACGGGAAGGCACGGAGTTCCTTGCAGAGGAGGCCCACCAGGCACAGAAGACCGAGTTGAAAGAACATGGTGTTGCGCCTTTTGATGTCGATTCCACAGGAACTCAGTAGATTGAGGTTCTGGGAGACCGGGCGCCATCGTTTCAATATTTATGACAATATGGAAATAGCATAGTAACCACACATGCGCGCGTGCATACACAGATATGATATACATACAGTGACACATACACAGTGACAAACACACACGCGCGCGCGCACACACAGCACAAAAAAGACACACTTACAGGCTGATTGAGGAGAGAGAGAAAGTGAGAGAGAGACAGAGACATCACACAAGCGCGCGCAAGCACGCACACACACACGTGACGTGCGCGCGCGCACACGTGACACAGCACAAAACAGACAGACTTACAGGCTGAGAGAGAGAGAGAGAGAGAGAGAGAGAGAGAGAGAGAGAGAGAGAGAGAGAGAGAGAGAGAGAGAGAGGGAGAGAGAGAGAGAGAGAGAGAGAGAGAGAGAGAGAGAGAGAGAGAGAGAGGAGAGAGACAGAGACAGCACACAGGCGCGCACAAGCACGCGCACACACACACACATGCGCGCGCACTACACACAGCACAAAAAAGACAGACTTACAGGCTGAGAGAGAGACAAAGACAAACAGACAGAGAGAGACAGACAGAGAGAGGCATGCAGAGAGCAACAGACAGAAAAAGAAACTGACAAGAAAGAGAAAAATACACCGACACGAACACGCGCACTCACAAGCCTACCTGAATCACAAAGTCACAGATTTAAGAACAGTCGAAAATGTAATAGGAATGTGTAATATAGTAGACTGTGTAGACGGGGAAAAGAACTGGGCAGCAACAGCAATAACTGGCTTGCCATCTGCCTAATAAAGAAAAGGGCCCCCGGTCTTATCGCAACGATGATCTCAGGAGTGGTGCATACTAATGTTGACCTAGGTCAGCTGCAAAGCCGTGGGAATGTGTCCTAGTAGGCCTATGTAGTGTTTGTGAAGAATTGACCAACTCCTCAATACCCAGAGGCGGAAAGTCGGATCAACATCTGTTACAGCATCGCTAAGCAAAACCGATCAAATTCTTAGACAAGGGTGTTTTTACTTACTTACTAGACTGATCAAAAATGATGATGCATAATGAAGTAGTGTCTATAGCCTGTAGTGACTACTGTATTTGATCGATATCGCTTCTACACATTCCTGCCCTACTCAAACGGCTTTTACCATTGGTTTGACATTAGCCTGCAGTTAATTGGGGTCAATAGTCAAGATGTGACCCCCCCCCCTACACTTCTCTGTTAATTCCATTTTTGCCTTTCTTACCAAACATGAAGCTGTATTTTATGAACGTCTTCAGCTAATTATCTTTGTTCAATAATTAATTGTAGTCATGATAAAGGCCATTATCTATGTAGTGCAGTACACCACGGCATTTGTCACAGTCGTGGTTCATTACGTTTTCCCGTCCTATAGGGGGGGTAGGGTTAGGGTTAGGGTCATTATTCCAAAAAGATAATTAGCTGAAAAGGTTAATAAAATACAGCTTTATGTTTGGTAAGAAAGGCAAAAACGGACAAATGGAATGAACTGAGAAATGCAGGGGGGTGGCAAATCTTGACCTTTTTGTACAGCATAGGAAATCATAGTACAGCTTAGTCTTTTTTTTGTGAGTGTGAAAAACTCCTACTCTCAAACTGGGAGAGTCATCTGCACAGGCTTATACTACTAGAGCTGCAACCAAAGAGATTAGTTAACCTTTGGGGACCTTCCCCAACGCCAGCCATCCTCGAGTTCTTTTCTTCGAGAGAGAGTGGGGATGTACCCTGGGCATGACATCTTAACTGTAGACGAATTTTATCCCAGCCCTCCACAGTAGCAGCGTCCTTCTCTGCTACCCGGGAGTCATAGTCGGACACGACAGACTGGCGTACAGTTCACGTGACGCCGTGAAACAGTGCTTACGAATGAAACCCGTTTAGTTCATGCTTGCCCTCACATTGGTTGCCAGTTGGCCTACTGGGTATTAATTCATGACCCCAGGGAAACACTACTGGTACTGGTAACTCTAAAGCACGGATACAGTGTACAATGCAAATTAGCATCCGCCAAGGGACAGCCTCAGTTTCACTGATGCACACACGTAAAACACTACTGGTACTGGTAACTCTAAAGCACGGATACAGTGTACAATGCAAATTAGCATCCGCCAAGGGACAGCCTCAGTTTCACTGATGCACACACGTAAAACACTAGTGGTACTGGTAACTCTAAAGCACGGATACAGTGTACAATGCAAATTAGCATCCGCCAAGGGACAGCCTCAGTTTCACTGATGCACACACGTAAAACACTAGTGGTACTGGTAACTCTAAAGCACGGATACAGTGTACAATGCAAATTAGCATCCGCCAAGGGACAGCCTCAGTTTCACTGATGCACACACGTAAAACACTAGTGGTACTGGTAACTCTAAAGCACGGATACAGTGTACAATGCAAATTAGCATCCGCCAAGGGACAGCCTCAGTTTCACTGATGCACACACGTAAAACACTAGTGGTACTGGTAACTCTAAAGCACGGATACAGTGTACAATGCAAATTAGCATCCGCCAAGGGACAGCCTCAGTTTCACTGATGCACACACGTAAAACACTAGTGGTACTGGTAACTCTAAAGCACGGATACAGTGTACAATGCAAATTAGCATCCGCCAAGGGACAGCCTCAGTTTCACTGATGCACACACGTAAAACAAATTCATGCACATATAGTGTACATGGGCATTATCATCCGCCAAGGGACAGCCTCAGTTTCACTGATGCACACACGTAAAACAAATTCATGCATATATGTACATGGGCATTATCATACACACACACACACATATATATGTACATGGGCATTATCATACACACACACACACATATATATGTACATGGGCATTATCATACACACACACACACACACATATATGTACATGGGCATTATCATACACACACACACACACACACACACATATATGTACATGGGCATTATCATACACACACACGAGTATTCACTAGCACAGCTTAATTAAAAAAGGAGATAATTTGAGAAAATGCGCTATATATGATTAGGTATGTTTAGTACAGTGGTTGAGGTAATCGGACTGGGTTTGCTTTGTGAGTAAACGAAAGCATCCGGGTTCGTTACTGACAGCAGCAGATTTTATGCTCACTCTCCACTAGACTTTTTTTTTCTAATTCTAGATAAAACAATTATACAAAAAAGGACTGCCAAGCCCCTCACCTCCAGAAAGCTCCTGCAATGGACCGGAGATGATTGAGAACTAGTACCATCCCAGTGAGTGGACTCGCGTCTTCACAGATAGATCCTCAGAGGGAGCTGTCAAGAATGGAGGTGCAGGCATCTTCATTTGAACCCCCCCAAAAAAAAAACCCACCCCACACACAACCTAATGGAACACTGATCTTAAAGGCTCTCATATAAGAAAGATCTCTTCTATTTACAGAGCCGAAACATCAGCACTGTTCCATGCTACAAAAATGATTGCAAACCTGCTACCACGGACTGTAGATCCAGAAATGAACAAGACCTGAATACATGTAACATCAAGAAAGCCCTCCATGATCTTTCAATACAGTGCTCCACCACACTCCAGTGGATACTATCTCACTGGGAGATCATAGGAAACCCAAAAGCCACAGAGATGAATGTCCGTGTGGGTCAGGATCCCAGATCACATTCTTCAATACTGTTTTGCCCACAGTGCTCTACGATGCCAGACCTGGCCAGGGGGAGTGGAGCTACAGGGCTGCCGCCACGACCTGGAAATATGCTGCTGAACGGTTGAAGGTTGCATGCACTTGATTTGGGGCAGTGGGTGCATGCCTCGTGTCTCCATACGTGGAGTTGGACGACCCCGCCCCCTCCACGAGTCTGTCCCCGTGGGGATACCGGAGGGTGGGGGGCCTTTGGTAAAAATAGTTCCCCCACCTTCTGTGATTGTAACTTCCTCTGAACTGCCACTCTCTTTGACTATGTCTTTTTCCTTTGCTTACCGTCATCTACTATCTTTCTGACTTATTGGCCCTTTCTCCTGACTTTTTTCCAAAAAATATTCCAAATAACTTCTTTGAGATCATCTGAAATCGGAATGTGTCGGCTGTACGCAGCGGGGAGACCAGTAAAATCTGTAAACGGACACATATGTACTTTACCCTTTTGGCCTGGGAACGCAGAAAAAGAAGAAGTATGCACTTGATTGAAACAAAGCATACTGGTTGTCACAGAAAATGCATTTAATCTAGTCAATGATCAGTCAGACAGACAAAGAGATTATCAACAAATGATGTTCTTTTTTTCTGACACAGCTTACGCACACAAATAACCATGGATAAGCCCCTGTGGGCCAGCCTTCACGTGGCAGGGGTGTTCTCGACCAAGCTGTGCCCACCCCTTTCCTATTTTTTTGCCATGTCTTTTACTATAACTTTTCCCCCCATAAAGTCTCCCGACAAGATTTGCAGTTTTCCATTTCGTCTGATTTGTCTCCCCGGATCTTCAATCTGTTCTTTCATCTTTCCTTACAAATCTATCTTTTGAATGTTCCTTGTTACTCAGATCTATCGGACAATTTATGACATGCCAGTTTTTTAAATGTTATTATTCACTGGCGTCCACATGTGAGACCTCGCGCACTTGAGTGGGCACCTGTTGTCCATTCTGCAGTGCATATTTGCCTATATGGCCATTTTTATATATCTTTTTGTTTACTAGTATTCGTTTGTTATCCTTTTTTACTGTTAAAACCCCCCACCTGGATCCGATAAATAGAGTAGAGTGGCTCAACATTACCAGCACTGTGTGGACTTATGTGCTATAGGATACAATGATGGAGGTGTCATGTTATGAATTGTACTGTATGTTTTGTTGTTTACAGGTTGTTGAACGTTGGTAAGATACATTGATGAGTGTTTTGTAATAAGTGGTCAAACTTTACGCTGTGACAGTCCTGAGATGACCATAGCTGTTGACGGGACTATAATGAGAAAAAAACACCCAAAAACAAAAATACAACATGGATAAATGTAAAAAACAAATACTTGGATTTCTTTTTATTTCATAGTCCATGCAAGTATGAATAACATGCTTACATTACAATGTCATACATGCTAATAATGAACATCAAATAATCTTCAAGAAGGCAAAAGGAATATGGACCCGGCAATCATGGTCACAAAAATCCATTTCATAAATACCCCAAAAAGCTTATAGTCATACAAATTGTTGATGTTTGCTACCCACCAAGAGTGATATGGCAGATGAATATAATTACCCCGGTATGCATTCCAATATAAGGAAGACAGAAACAGTAACACAAAGCAACCAAAAAAGGAAATTCATGTCAAATTTAGGGAACACAATCATCATCTCTTTAAAGCCATAACAAATATATAAAGCATCCCCTCCCCCCATGGGGTCTTTTGCATAAATAGTTACCCCACCTTCTGGAAGTTCTGTGCTTGTAACTTCCACTAATCTGTCACTCTCTTTGACTTTTCCTTTTCCCTCTGCTTGCTGTCATCTACTACCTTTCTGCCTTTCCGGTCCAATTCTCCTGCCCTTTTTTCAAGAAACTTTCAAAAATACTTCCTCCAGCCGAAATCGGACATGCTGGACCTAATCATTTTTTTTATTTATGCGCATAACGGCAGCATGACGCATCTGTGCTCATAATTGACAGGAAACTGTCTGAGCGATCGAAGAAGAAGAAGAAGAAAGCATCCTCACCACACCCCCCTATAAACACTGAACAGAAATACAAAGAACTTTCAGAGCGTTTCACAAAAAATGTTTCAAAAAGTAGTCTAGGCTGTGTCAACTCTGCAGTGGACATTATACAACTCTGTCGAAAAAAGGTATAGAGAAAATTGTAGCATACAAACCAGAGAGAGCAAAAGTACAAGCTGTCCACAAAAAATGAGGTCAATGATTAAGTACTGGTAGTAATAAACAATCACAGGGAAGTTGAAGATGCTGTTCTGACAGAGCAATACTCACTTCAATCAGATATACAAATATGTAATTTAAATTAAAAAAATCAGAAAAAGCATACTTCCCCAAAACTCCTTAGATGTATGAACATTTATTGGTATATTTGTCTGGCTTTATTTATTTTTTATTTTAAAAAAACCCACAAACAAAACATATTGCTGAACTAGAACTATAAACTACTCTGTATGTTGATTATGGTCAACATTCTTACTGAACCGACATGACGTGATTTAACAAATATTCCATGTTATTAACAATTAACAAATTATTAACATTTTCAGGTTCATTATTCATCAGAGAGGCATACAGTTGATATGAATGCAACATGCATACAAATTAACATAATTTCATCCATATAAATCTTAACATAGATACACACAAAAAGGATACTTTTAATTCTTACAAAAAAATATCACAAATGTACATGAACATGGCATAAAGTAAATATGAAAATCAAATATGTAACAAAATAACACATCCTTGAGCTATGAATATGCATTCTGTGGACATTACCTAGCCCATTAGCATATAGAAATAAAAACACAATTATTTATAAGTCCACTAAGTCCACGTGGTTGCATTTTCTTGATCTCTAGAGTATGACTATGTGCTAAGACTTAAAAATAAAAATTTTTTATTTTTTATTAGTGATTGTTAGTGATAAAAGTTAATAGCAGATGAGCAAAGCCATCTAATCATATTCAATAATTCTAATTTACCACAATAAGAAATAAATCCATCTTTTGCTTATGTGAGTGCATTTGTGCATGTGCATGAGTGCATGCATGCGCTTGTGTGTTTGTCAGAGTGTGTGTGCATGCTTGCGTGCAAACATGTAATTTTTTGTTTATAATTTGTGTGGTTTTCTGTTTTTTGTTTTTTTGTTAGAAACCATCATAATTAAACACCAAAACTCTAATCACAAAATTCAAGGCAGCAGCAGCACCAAACAACCGAGGTAAAGGTTGCTGGAAGCAAGATCAAGTTGAAGGTGAAGGTGATCATTAAGGCAAGACCAAACAACGAACAATAATACGAATAATTTGAAGCATACATTGGTTGAACGAAAGCCAGAAAGCAGCATCACAAAAGTAACAATGAAGGCCGACAGTACCCCTGGCTTCCACCGGACGTACTTCAACACAATTATATGCAATCGTCCCCCGGAGTCGGAGTGTGGCTGCCCACGTGGCGGGGTAATCGAAAACGGTCACACGCGTAATGTTCTCATCCCTAGCTGGTGCATTTGTACCGTAGTGTTCAAGCGCTTCGGCTGTTCGGATGATCCCTGGAGTCTTTTAGCCAGAGTACGACAACAACAACATATGCAATCAAAAGTAAACAGATCAAATAACGTGTATAGAGCACAGTGACAATATCAGCTGTCTGCCATTACTAAAGTGTCAAATTTCATGTTATTCAGATTTTCAGTTTTTACATCTAAAAAACCCACCCAAAACAACAATAAAATTACAACTAAGCAAAAGCAACCAATTTAACAAACAAAACAAACACCATTCGTCCTCTCAATATTATCAATATATGATTTATTGGATGGCTAGTCAGTGAGTTTGCTAGTTATTAATTTTAACAAAGTAGCAAAACACATATAGTCATACTTTAGATGAACATCAAGGAACAAAATCAATAGCAAAAAGAAAATCACAATCAAGCTAGACATGTCATCTTCTACGCACTTTCTTTCCAGCAAACTTCAAGACTATACCTTTATTTTTATTTGTCCTAAATCTTTTCTCAAACTGAAGTCATCATGGAGCTGCTGGGGAAACTTCTACCATTTACTGTACCAATTCTGTCCAGCAGAAAGACAGAGAAACGCACAGGGTCTTGCCCCTATTCAAATGCACTTCCGTTCTTATAATCTTGGTGTACAAAAAGTGATTCTTTTTTACTAGACAATAAACTAAACAATCCACATCCATTATGATGCTGTTTATTCCTGAAATGAAGATAAACCAAAAACAAGACTAGGATCCTTAATTGTATAGCTCTTTCAATAAAATGTGTCAAACAAATTGCCGTTAAGAAATGGGTGAGATCTTAAAGGGAAAGAAAATAATTTACCCACTCTGTAAAAACGAATAACGACGTATGATCACTATCAGAATGATAGCCATGTCAAATTATTGTGTCTGAGAAGAATGGACTTTATAAACATAAATTCAAAATAAACCTGCACAAAAGAAAATGTTTTTGCAAGCTGGCCAGCACAGTATGCCGAAGCAGCCCGTATGGAGGTCTGAAAAGCAGCCACTTAATAGCCACCAGCAAAGCAGAAAAAGGGGAGCCCAATGATCCACTGCACTAGACTAAGCAACATGGTAGCAACATCTGAGCTGAGTGAGCTTTAGAGACTATCGCAAAATGTTATTTGGTTGCACAGCTGTGCAGGAATACTTAACAGTAGTTTTCCGTTAAAGCTGTTATAGACACGTTTTGTTTGATTTCATAGTTGTGGAAAAGAATCGGATAAAGCACCGCTCTTCTTAGTACATATTTTGGAATTGGTGTCACTGAAATAAATGATGATAACAATACATGTATTAATATGTTAAGGGAAAATATACTTACAAAACATAGAAATATCATACTATAATACACTATAAAAAAAATACACAGCTTAAGTTACAACACCAAACAAATCATACACACACATACAATAAATACATGATGACCAATTTAGTGTAAACAACATTTCAAACAACTGAACAAAAAATACTAGCAAAATATTATTTTTGCAGAACAATCAAGAATGCTTTCATTTCCATTCAGAATTTTTTTTAATCATATCACAGCAAAAATAAATGATCGCCAGAGTATAACAACAGAGAATCTTCTCCAACCTCAAAAATGTAGACTTTGGCTCTGATTATTTAGGGATTCACAACACAAATCAATTCGTTGCATCCTGTACAGCACCTTTTTATTGCATATGACATTGGAAGCAGCATCAGCATTTGGGAATAAGAGTGTGAGGCAATGAAAAATCCATTGGAAGTTGGTGGGTTAACCCTTTCACCGCCAATGTCGCATTTTTGCACCACAATGATTTATCACCCAAGTCATTAAAACTCTTGAAATCAGGGTGTGTTATTCAATGATATTGTGTTCCTAAATTTGGGCAGTAAGGAATGACCCGATAAGCATAAGCCCTATTCTAAATGTGTCACAGATAAATCCCACAATATTGCAGACAAAATCTTTTCTGTACCCAAGTAAGTTTAATGGAGAGTTTTGGCTCCAAGATGGATGACGGTGAAAGGGCTAAAACACAGCGAAATCTTCCAACACAAGATGCTTGGAATACTACCACCACTACTATTGATAATAAAAGAAAAGAAAGAAAACAAATTGTAACTGAAAAATTGGCAAGAAAAAAAGAAAAGTTATTCATTTTATTTTTTTACAATACTGAAAATTCCCCAAAGACAAAAATAACTATTTGTTTGAATGCTGTTTGTTTTATTCATTTGCAGTGTAATTCATACTTGTTCATTATTTTAAGGCAGGGGAGAAGTGGAGGGGGGGGGATGGGGCACAACAAAATTAATGACCTACATTCAAAAATCTAATCTCTCTCTCATTGTCTGTCTGTCTGTCTCTCTGTGTGTGCGCTTGCACACATTTGTGTGTGTGTGTGCGTTTTAAATTTGCACGTTTCCAAGTTGATGTAATTAATTTTAATGATAATTATTTGATTGGTATAGCTTTGTTTCACACGTTTGATTAACATCCTTTCAGTTATGTTGTATTTCTGTCATGTTGTTGCACCTAACCTGAATTTCTCTTTTGGAGATATTAAAGTATACTTGAACTTGAACTTGAAGTAATCAGAAATGAGTAAACCACCAGTAAATTGCAAACTGAATGAACAATGCAACGAAGTGTAAATCAGGTTGAATATGCATATCTCAAGCAAGTATCATTCCATGTTGATCAAGACATGTGGACGTCAGATACTTCCTCCGCAATACCTGAAACACACAAACACGCATGCATGTAGGCAAGTACACACGTGCGCATGCATACACACACATGTATGCACACACAACACACTTGTGTACACACACACACTGACACAATCAATCAATATAAATATCATAGTTGTCTAAAAAACACCAGTTCAAGTGAAAAGACGCTAAATTAAACAAAACAAAACAACAACACACACACACACACACACTCCACACAAATGTACTAACTACTAAAACAAAATTATTTTAATCTCCAATAATGATCAAGTTACACACTCCACAAGACAATGTATTTTTTTAGTCTAAGGAGGTAATACTATTAATACGGTACTGTTAAGTTTTGTTCCTGAATTTACATAACAGAATTTTCAACAAGAGAAAACAGTAAAACATTTTATCTTTATTCAAAAGTGAATGAAGCTCCAATGTGTCACCTAATTCTATAAAATAAAATCCTACTGCATTTCAATAAATAGAGAAACAAACTGACAAAAAAGGAGGAAGTTCAGTTTGTATCGGCTTTCGCCATGTACGACGGGCTGAACAAACCAACCAGGGTATAAACAAAAATTTATGTTCCTGAATCACTGTCTTAGCCAAAAGGCCGAGAAGCGATCAGAATTCCATGAGACAAAAAAAGAGATGAAGTTGAATATCATATTTAGTAAGACATATCAAAAACAAAACAATGAATACTCTTTGGAGAGATTCAAAATAGCAATCTCCCAAGCTGACTCCCACCACACTACATTATGCCACAAATAAATGGAGATTTATTTTTCAATACAGTGTTTTCAATCAATGCAAATCCTTTTTATCACTTTTTGTTATTTCCATTAAAATTGAAACAAATCAATCAAATATCAAAGGTAAGCAACTGATGAATGTAAATTTGTTATTAACTCATTGTCAGGCTACCAGCGCCTGCGCCCGACAAATTGTCGGGCAGAGACCTCCATTTATTTTCCTTATCAATCTAAAAACTATTAATGACTAAAATATATTTATTCTGAAGCTGTTTGTGTCAGAATGATTGCTAAATTCGATGCACGATTTTAAATAATTTGCAAGCACTTCATTGTCGTTTTTTATGTGTTTTGTCATAAAACTAGTACCTCTCTCTCAGAACCTGTAGGCTGGGAGTGCAGCCCGCATGGCAAATGGGCAGTACACAATGGGTTAAACAAAAAGAAGTAAAAATAATGTACTGACCACACAAATTGCTGCCCACTTCAATGTACATGTAGCCGTCCATGCCAAAATCAGTGCCCCACGAGTTGCGTACAATGTAATAAGGAACTGGACCTTAACAAAAAAAGAAACGACACAGTTAATTAAAACATAACATGGCGGACCACAGACAATTTGGACGTAAAAGCAAGGCACAAATAAATTAATGTCAGGAAAGCACATAAAGGAAAAATTACCTTTCCAGATTTTAAGGTTCATATAAATGTTACTCGACCAAACTGAACCATGACTACAAAGCTAAATGGGCAGAGAAGACAACTTAGCAGCAGTCTGTGAATACATACTCAGGCTAAAATGTGTTCATAGTAGAAAATCATAGCTGCCAACTTTCCAGAATCAAAATCGGGAAATATGGGGATGGGCTTTGGAGATGGGGTGACCCACACCTCCCTCCCGAGAGCACGGGTCAGGGGGGCTGCAGAGCTGATTCTAGGATTTTGAAAAAGGGGGGGACCCCCCCCCCCCCCCATGATTGAAAAAAGGGGGTCAGGTCCCCCCCTAAGAATGAAAAAAGGGGGGATTGGTGGCAGGTCACTGGATACAAGGGAAAACGGCCATGAAATACAAATTTATTTTTAAATTGTTAATTGAAAGCATTCATACATACAAATTAAAGACAGTGTGTGTTTGTTCGGTAGTTGCTGCAGCCCGTGGGTGATGTAAATGCCTTCTTTTTCTTGTGCTTTAAACACACTTTGCACTGCATTCCGCCACTCTCCATCTTGGACAGCCATGGCCACTTCTTCAGCCAGTCGTCTTGGAACCGGTGTTCCCTTGCACTGGCGCTGTTATCGGGCTGCTTCTCCGAGTTTTTGGATGTAGTCGCCGTTTCTTCAGGCTCTTCTCCACACTCTGACTCATCATGTGGCACAGACTGCTTTTTTTTCCACTTTGCCTCCACGAAAGTCAAAATCAAGGAGCGTGGCTAGGCGCTTCATTTTGGAAGAAATCCAATATGGCGGCTTAAACTCTCGCAAGTTCTCGTCGGTATTCAAGATGAATGAGATGAACGCGATTGATTGGTTGATCAGTTTGTGTAGCCTAGACAACAGGTTTTGCAGACGACGAATGCCATGCCCACAGCGATCGGTGAAAATAGCGGGCAGTTCTGCAAATGTGCGGGAGTCGGCCTGCATTAAGACTCAATTATCGCGGGAAGGAACAGATTTTCGGGGGATTGTACCAATCCCGCGCTCTAGAATCAGCTCTGGGGCTGTGCCCCCTGAAGCTGAGCATTTTTTTATTTTAAAAAGAAGCAAAGTCTTCATCTCCTGACAAGAAAACATTGTCTTACATAAGCCGAATAAAACGGCATGCTTACCTCTCCACTGTTTCTGCCGTTTTAGCATCAAAGCGCTGTATCATGACTACATCATTGCGATCATTTTCACAACTGAAGATTTCTGCTTTCAGTTTCACGGTACAAGCTTCTCGTGAACAGCGATGTTATTTTAGATCCCCGTAGGAAATTTCAAAGTTGTGTTGGCACACAGTGCAGAAAGCGTAACTATCCTCTTCATGGGACACATCGTTGATGGGAAATTGTTCTCTATACCGAGGAACAAACTTCGGTAAACTCAACGCAACTTCGCGGTTTTCTTTGACGCAACTTCGCGGTTTGTTTAGCAGAGAAGCTTACCGCACATGCGCAGATTATGGTTTCCAGGATAATAAATATTGGATTGGCATTTGGAATGGCTGTGGAAACTTCCATGTTGACTTCCACATGGATTTGACAGTTTCCTTTTTGTTTACGTTGCGATTTCGGAATCTGCAATTTTATTGTCATAATCGGAAATGTGGAATTGCGGCTGGAAAACAGAAACATTCCGTGAAATTTGGAATGGTTGGCAGCTATGGAAAATCCTTCTTTCGCTCACTCTGCCCTATGCTCGACAAATTGTTGGACAAAGCAGTGCCTACAACCTATAAATTGTCGGGCACAGATCTCCATTTACTTTCAGTATTAATATAAAGGCTATTAATGATTAAGGGAAGCTTCCTCTAAACCTATTTGCACCAAAATGACTCGTTGCAATTTTTAAAGCATTTTACTTTTTTTTATATAATTGTAATTAAACTAGTATCTTTCTCTTAGAACCTGAAAGCTGAGAATGAAGGCCAAAGGTCAAAAAGCTAGGTCACAAAAGGTTAAAGATACAGCCCCTATCTTTCTCTGCAAAGAAGGCTTCAGCACCCCTCCTAGTATCAGACAAACAGCCATTCACAAAAAAAAGCCTCTGAAGTATTCACAATTACAATTGGAAAAAAAAGACTTTAAAGACTACATAATTATGCTTAGTCAATATGTCAAACCTTAAACATGGTTCGTGGGGACTTGGAAGAGTGCCAAAAAAGGACCTTAAAAGGACCTTTAAAGGACCAGCAAATTTTTTTAAAGGACCTATTTAAACCTTGTTTGTAGTTGTACTTGCAGACATGGTGGGCGCAGAGCCAGACATGGACGATTGTGGCTGAGCAGATTCTTTTTTTTTTTTTTTTTGGCTGAGCAGATTCATTTGTTGTTACAGTAGTACTTCTGCTGCTTGCAAAAAAAGTCGGTCACATTGCACCTCGATTCCGCCTTGTGCCTTCTTTCAGTTTTCTTGTGATTTTCAGTCTTTGCGTGCTGTTTCAGCACCGACTCTCCCATTGACAAGATGTTGATGTTTTTTTCACAATATGCACAACGAACTGCATGTTTGTTGTCCATCACTTTTCGGACCCAGTCCTTATAAATGTCTTCTCTCAGCCAACGATCCTGAAAACGAACACTTTCCAGGCATTTTTACACTTTTTACTTGAAAACAAGCACTGAAGCAGCTGCATGTGGGAAGAATTTCAACATGGCGCATAAGATATCTCGCCGAATCTCGCGCACGTGACCGGATTTACAGTGACTATTAAAATTAGATCGTCTGCTCGAAAGATACGAAGGCGATCGATTTTTGGCAAATTTTATTTCATTTAATATATTTTTTTGAGTTCATTTCTTATGACAAGGTACTTAGTTTTGTTTTTGGGCCCGATTAAAGGATTTAAACTGACCGCACCAATTTTAAAAGGACCTTTGACTGATTTGAAAGGACCTCCTTGCTGATATAAAGGACTTAACAGGCCTTTTGATGACCGATCAATTTCACAGCACTTTAAAGCACCTGAAAGGACCCCACGAACCCTGTTAAAGAACTATCACAGACTAAGATTAAACAACCACAGAGTTTCCAGATAAACATAGTTCCAAAGATTTTTCTTTGATAATTTAACAATCACAGATTTTTCCAGATGATCTAAGACGTGGTGTACTTACCAGTGAGATCATAGCCGACAATGCTGATGGCGTGGTTGATTTTGGCGTCACAGTGGAAGCGTATGATGCCGCCCACGTAGTTGTTCCAAGTGGAGGCGTCAACTGCTGCCGACACTGGCCCCACCGTGGCTAGGAGCTGCAGAATCTGATCTTCTTTGTTTACGTAACTGCACACACACACACATAATAATTATAAGCATGCATAAACTGATTAAGTATGCAAGTATGAACAGACTCTTTGTTAAGCTTAATATAATTATGCATCTGTGATTTTCTAACATTCATATCTCTGCAACTGTCTAAGATAGTTTTATTTAAACAATATTTAGGTCTCTGAGAAAATTTGTGATCAAAACCAAGTAAAGCTGCTCATTTCCTTGCTGAAGCAATAAATTCATATCGGATGAAGGAAAGAAAAACAAAAAGGAACTATAAAAAAAACATTGCAAAAACTATGCTTGTGCCTGAATAAAATCCTTTATGACAGATATTTGTTACGATTGGGGGGAATAATTAACTGCAGGGGTAAGTATTCAGTTTTGATGACCTATTACCTACCAAGCCCTGGCTACCCCTTAAAAAAAGCGACTTGTACCGATAGTCAGGATAACCAAAATGCATAGTGTCGGTGTGAAATGTGTAGTCCAACTGAGTCAAGAACTGAAAAAAGTAAAACGCATAGCAATACATTTTGAAGTGTATACAGCACTAGTCATGAACAGAGCTGCTTTGACTGTGCAGCAGGCGTACACCAGAAGACGAAAGAAGAAATGTTGCAGAGGTCCAAATTGTGTAGAATACTGTTGATAATGTGTAGAGAAGCCAGGTGTGCTCACCGATGGCAGGTGTAGGTGTCAATCCTGACCAGCTGATCTGTAGGGGACAGAGGGTGGCAGGGGTCGTCACTGTCAGTCAGAGGGTAGTTTTTGTTGTACGTGATGCCCGCCTGCACGACACAACATGATCTTTCTTTAACTCGTCATTTTGATAAATTAAACAAACAAACAAACAAAAAGCCTACTTGACTTTGCCTCTTTAAAGGCAGCCCTTCGCTAGATTTTGAATAAGAATACACCGAATACAATATTTTTCAGTCTTCTTTTCCTTGTGGGGCACAACTCCGTGTGCAATTGGCAGGGATTATTTCTGATCGAAGGGGGGATAAAAGGGTGGAGAGAAGAAACTAGGGTGAAGGGTGGGTGGGTCTGGGTGTGAGTGTGTATGCGGGAGAGAGTGGATGACAGGAGGGTTATCTAGTAAGGCTGAGAGCGTAGAAGTAGAAGGGGAAGAAGAAACAGGGAAAAAGAGGGAAAGGAAAAGGGGGAATGGAGAGAGACATCCATGCACAGACACAGACAGAGACATACACATAATGACATACACAAACACAATGAATCACACACACACACACACACACACACACACACACACACACTGAATCACACACACATACACATGCACAGATACACACACAAACAAAAACACACACAAACAAACACACACATTATGCATTAATTTTTGATTGATGTTTGTATTTTGTTTGACGGCAGAATGAAAAAAAGCCTCGTCAGCTTATTCTTTAACCCTCAATACAGATGATTTTGACTTGACTTGACTTGACACACACACAGATCAAATAACTGATTCTGATTCCAACTACCCAATTGACTGGCCAAAACTGTCGATAATTGCAAGGTGGTCATTATATATACATGAGACATTCTTTTAAGTAGTAAATAAGTAGAGAAGAGACTGAATAAAACAGTACTGACTACTGGTCTGTCCACGATATCAAGTTGCCCGTTAGGCGGAGTTTGAGTATTACAATATATACTTACTGACTTCACATAGTTTAAAGCCACACAAATGTCTCCGCCTTTGCAGCCATAGTTTTTGTAGGAGCAGTCAATCAGCTGCTGCACTGCCAGCAGAGGGGCGCTGCTGTTGTGAGCGATGGCAAAGCCACTCTCCACCACCTCCGTTGTGGCAAACGCCCTGGTTACAGGTAGCATGAATCATCAGCGATGCAGGTTGTACGCGCGTGCATGTGTATGTATGTATGTACGTGCATGCATGTGTGTGTGTTTGTGCAGGTGCGTGCGTGTGTGCATGTGTGCGTGTGTGTGTATGTAACCAACAGAAAAGAAAAATGTACCGGTAATCTCACAGCAATTAATCTCACAGCAATCGATTGTAAGTACATACTTATGAGATATGTAAATCCTAACTAATTGGCAATTATCAGACAGGATATTGTATGTAATAAATAATCAACTAACAAAAATTCAATTGACTGCCAATATGTAAGAAGGCAAGGCTTCTCAAGAAGTACTTTAGGAAAGCATCCACCCCAAAGACAAACCATGTTGAACCACTATGTAGTGCATGCGCTATGCGCTATTTGGAAATTACAAAGTCTTAAGTTAAGCAACACACGATAACAGTAATCATATTAATGATTAATGATGATATTGCAATAACAATGATGATGATGGACAATCACAGCACTGGCAATAACAATGGGGACACGATGAAGATCAATTAACAACAACAAAGTCAAGCTCACAATGGGGATGATGAAGATCAATTAACAACAACAAAGTCAAGCTCACAATGGGGATGATGAAGATCAATTAACAACAACAAAGTCAAGCTCACAATGTTAATTAACAACAACAACAACAACAAAGGATGATGAAGATCAATTAACAACAACAAAGTCAAGCTCACCAGCAAGCACCACAGTGGCCTTGATTCTTGATAGGGGAAACCACTCCAGCATCTCTCCTGTTAAACAATTACATATCGTTTAATCAAAGACAGCAAATTCTGTTCTCTTTTACAAAAAGCTTGTATCATAAATGGAATAAAAAGAAAGTTTTTTTGGTTTTTGTTTCCTTATTATAAAATGTTCCATGTTCAAACCTATTTCCATAAGATTATTTAATTTAATTTGTCATTTCATGTATGTGTACATACCCTAGTTCTAGTAGCAACCCATACACTATATCCTAAAAAAAAGTCAGTTTCATATTTTAGTGCATGATCCTAGTAAGTACTACTCCTATGTACTAGTGCTGCTTTATTTTATGTAACAGAATTCCAGATCAAATTCTTAGGCTCTGCAACATACACAAATGAACCCCTTCATTCCCACATCATCAAGCCTATCAAGGCAAGGCAAGGCAAGGCAAATGTTTTATTTCATACCCACTTGGGGCACAGAAATATAAAACAAAGTACACACATAGATAAACAATCGAACATCAAAACAGAGTGATGTCTATATTATGAACGACAAGGAAATAACTAGGACAAATATACCTATATCATTATTACAAAAAACAAACAAACATGTTACATTTTGTCCATACAAATCATCGAAAAGAACTGTTTATAACTGTAACAAAGTGCTTAAGTTTAATCAAAAGTTTCTTATTTTTTGAGGAAAACAAAGCATTAAATTTATACGCATTTGGTCGCACAAAAAAGTACCGTGGAAGATATCTATTTCTTTCAGTATTAAAGAAGGGACAGACAAACAAATAATGGAACTCATCTGCCACATCATGTACGCTACACTTTTCGCAATTTCTTTCACTTCTGGGTATATTATCAGTATTACATCATCAAGCCTATCAGTTTCACTGTTTTTTGTTTGTTTGTTTTTCTTTCAAACAGTAAGCTGAGTAACTGAGTAAGGACTCAGTTACTCAGCTTACTGTTTGAAAGCGAAACAAACAATAGGGCCCTCAATATCTCTAGAGCATTTTGCCAGAGTGACTTAACAGAATGTTCTCTTTTCCATTTATGATTATATATCAAAAATTCATTTTTTCTCGTACAGCGGAACCTCCCTTATAAGACCTCAAAAATAATCCAAAATGAGGTCTTATAAGGGAGGGGTCTAAAAGGGAGGTAATTTTAATACCTACAAAGAAGGGCAATGTCTCAAAGAAGTAGGTCTTATGTGGGAGGGAGTCTTATAATGGGAGGTCTTATAAGGGAGGTTCCACTGTACTTTCTGCAGCAGTGAAGGGGTTAATGGCTTGGATCATCTGCACTTTTCATAACCTATACCTATCACTAACCAGTCAACTTTCTTGGGCAAAGCAGTGGGAGTGGAAGGCGCTTGTTTCCAGCCAGAAGATTTCTGACTGTGGAATTTCAGTGTTGTGTCTTTCAGCTTCACTGGCCGCAAATCATCCAGGTACTGGGCTGGAAATGGATACAGCGTACAAGCAAAACAAGGTATGCACAGAACAGCATCTACAGGAATGAAATATTAAAGCTAAATTGTTTTGCAGTTTTATACATTTTAGAAAATCAGAATGAGTGACTTAAAAAAGTTGAACAGTCTGTAATTAAGTAATTCTTTAACAGAGAAAAGCAGAGACTGAGAGACTGTGTGTGTGTGTGTGTGTGTGTGTGTGTGTGTGTGTGTGAGAGAGAGAGTAGGGGGGGAGGGAGAGAGAGAGAGAGCATATATGAGAGAGGGGGAAAGTAAGGTCCATTCAGCTAAGGGGTGTGTGGTGTGTGTGTGTTTGGGGTTGTGCATGGATAATGTGCGTGTGTGGAAATCCAGAATTAGTGACTGAGCACTGTTTAAAAGTGTATATAATATTATATTATATATTATATATATTTTTAGTATATTTAAAAAAAAGTTATCTCAGTTACTTGTTTGTTAAGCATTAGATATTTCACCTGTAAATTCGTCCTGACTGAGATCTGAGAACTTGTTGAGGCCAAAGACTGCTGACTGTTGGCTGTAAGGCCCATTCAGCTTTGCAATTCTCTCTAGGTTGGTCTGAAAACAAAAATGAATACAGAAAAATAAAAAATCATTCAGGATCCCCCGCCCCCTTTGTATGTTTATTTATGGCAATGCACTTGGTGTGTGTGTGTGTGTGTGTGTGTGTGTGTGTGTGTGTGTGTGTGTGTGCGTGCGTGCGTGTGTGTGTGTCTGTGTGTCTGATATTTTACGATCGTTTAGTGCATGGTGTTAGTAGATCTTCTCTGAAAGTATCAGCCCATAACTTTTCATAACTTTTTTGTGGTGATCATGAGTTTTCGAACCTAGTCAAATGGCCCATCCCGAATGGTTGTAAGGGAAAGCAACTGGTCAGTGCCGAGTGAGTTAATGGCGACGCTGAATTTAGAGGATTTACGTTTGTTTTTCCTTGCTGATTATTAAATGTTTCAAACTTTCTGTGGCATGAAAATAAATTTAAACTGATTCTAACCCTATCCCTTACCCAATGAAGTACAAAAGTTGGGTGAAATTTAAAAAGGCTCAAGGAATTTCCTATACTCTCCTTTAATTTAATTGAGATAGCTTGAAATTTTAGCATTTCTTATTATGTTCTCTTTGCTTCCTTATGCTCTGTCTACCTGTCCTCTCTCTCTCTCCCTCCCTTCCCCTCTGTCTCTCTCTCTCTCCCTCCCGCCCCCTCTCTCTCTTTCTCTCTGCCTCTCCGTCTTACTCCTGTCAAAGTTTGCCCTGCCCACTTGTCTCCGCCTTTTTGTCTGTCTAACCCTGAACCCCCCCTTACCCTGACCCCTCCACCTCCTCCCTGCCTCCTCTCTCTCTCTCTCTCTCTCTCTCTCTCTCTCTCTCTCTCTCTCTCTCTCTCTCTCTCTCTCGTGTGTTATTAAATAATGTTACTATTATTCTATATCATTGTTATGAAACATGGTGTGTCAATGTGTTAATTTTTAATTTATATTTTTACATGGCTTTATCAATGCTTGTAAAGCGCAGAGAGCTTGCTTTTAGCATGATTTGTATCGCGCTATATAAGTGAAATTATTATTATTATTATTATTATTATATATGCCAAGCTTGGAGCCTTTGCAGTGGATGTACTGATGTAGACCATCCGTGAATGGAACACCCTTCCACCAGAGGCCTCAGTGGAAGGCTTCAAGTCCCAGTGTGGCGTTCTCAAAATGGATTTGTTCTCAAAATGTCTGCGCATGTGCAAATTTATTTTTTGTGTATTTGACGGTTTCAGGTTAGGGATAGGTTTAGGGTTTGTCTAGGAATAGGGTTAGGGATAGGGATAGGGATAGGGATAGGCTTAGGGTCAATTTAGTGTTGAATAAGATCAAATTTGATGGTACATCATGACCGATTTCGCACATGTGCAGACATTTTTTAGAACAAATCTATTTTGAGAACGCCACACCGGATCTGAGCAATGCCCCTCCCCCACCATCCCAACCCCCTCAATCCTCCCCGGCACTAACCCACCCTACCCTGCCTTTCACCCCTCCCTCTCCCCTGACCCCCATTTCCATCTAGTCCCAATGTATCCCAACCATTATCGGATATTATCCGGGCGGCGAAGACACCGTCAGATTTTCTGACTGACTGAAGTCCCCCAGTTCCAAGGAGAGAACCATCAAAATGATGACGGTGGTTGGTTAAAGACCCACCACGTCACGTGTCAAAATCATAGTTTTCACGTGTTTCCCCTCTTATAGCTAGTAAGAAATCATAAGAAATCTTTCAAGCATAAGGGGGAATGTGATACGTGGCGTGGGTGGTCTTTAACGAAAGAAGAAGAATAGAAGACTGCAGATGTGAGAGGGTTTTCTTCTTCTTCTTCCTCATTTTCGCCCGTAACTCGTAAGGGGGACAATTTGATGACATAAAAGAGCAAAACAGGTGGCTCTTTCTGACACCAGATTATCTTCTCTTACGAACGAAAATGTCTCATCATCTCATCATTATCGTGAATTCATCATGCAAGTGCTAGTATATAATATTAGTCAAGATTCGAAAGCAAAAGGTTGAAAAGCAAAAGTGAAAGTCCCAACCTTGAAATTCGCAAATCGGTGTTCAAATTCCTCAGTGTTGTTTCTGTACTGCCTTTCAAAATTATCAATGAATCGAAGAAAACGATCGAACATACTGACTTCCACTGGCATGGAGCTGTGAAAAAGCCATGCAATAAATACTGCATACAGAGTGAGTCTGTAAACTTTGCCAGCCATGATTGCGTTTTGTCATGTGACAATTCATCAGGAAACACTTTCCGGGTCGCAGAGGGCAGTTCCTGTAATCACCAATTATTTCCCTTTACACTTTCGATTTCACGTTGTCATTCAGTTTTCCTTGCTCGCCCCCCCCCCCCCCCCCCCCCCTCTCTCTCTCTCTCTCCCCCTCTGTACATTGCATTTACTATGCATTTATGTTCCTATATGTATTACTTAATTTCTTCCATCTTTTATTTTATTCTGACCTCCCTCTCTCTGTCGGTCTCTGTCTGTCTGTGTGTCCCTGTCTCAGTCTGTCTCTTTAATTGATGTAATTTATCTTATTTATGCCTTGCAAGGTGCGAGCTAATTGATTTAAGGTTCTTGGGTTTTTTTATATTTTGCGATGTCTTTTTTTTCTATTTGTATTTATGTTAAAAAAACCTGTTCTTTTTGTTCGGAGGACCGGTTATTGTGCTTATTCCGCTTTCCCTCAATAAAAAAAAACATTCGTTCAATAAGACCATTGTCCCATCTGAAGGAGCAGTGTCAGTGTGGAGAAACTCTGCGGAGAGCTGGACAGCAGAGGGTCTTCAGAGAAGAAGCCCCCCTTGATCAAGTGTTTTGGCCCTGGGACTCCTTACACTCTAAGGGGGCCGGGCCGCACCCAAGTCATGAATCTGGGTTACCACTTTTTCTTTTCCCCCAGGAGCTGCCGGGATTTTAACCCACACCGGTCACCCATCCAAGTTCTGACCATGATCGATGTTGCTTAATCTGGTATTTTGTGTTCGTGGTCTTATCCAACGAGCTACGGGACTGGGCTAGAGGGAAATTTAAGATTTAAAATGTAATATAATAGCAGATTTAATAAACCACAAGAAAGACAGACAAAAAATGATAGTTATGCTGCGCAGATCATTTTCATATACAAATATATTACAGCAATGATTATTCAACAATTTACAGAGCCATAGAGAAAAAAGGCATCACGATTGTTCATTCACTGACTGTCGTCTTTTGAAGGCTAAATATAAATACTGACAAAACGTTTTCACAGTCCTTTCAATTTATGAAGATGCCAACGATACTAACCAAAACATACTTTGCTTGTCGTGGTATATACTAATCATTTCATTTCATTTCTCTCTCTCTCTCTCTCTCTCTCTCTCTCTCTCTCTCTCTCTCTCTCTCTCTCTCTCTCTCTCTCTCTCTCTCTCTCTCTCTCTCTCTCTCTCTCTCTCTCTCTCCTCTCGACTCTCTCTCTCTCTCTCTCTCTCTCTCTCTCTCTCTCTCCCTCTCTCTCTCTCTCTCTCTCCTCTTCTCCTCTCTCTCTCTCTCTCTCTCTCTCTCCTCTCTCTCTCTCTCTCTCTCTCTCTCTCTCTCTCTCTCTCTCTCTCTCTCTCTCTCTCTCTCTCTCTCTCTCTCTCTCTCTCTCTCTCTCTCTCTCTCTCTAAAGTCTTGTCAGTTGACCACCCAAGACAAACATTTTCTTGGCACCACTGACTACTGAGCCATGTTTGATAACCATGGTGCCAGAAGTTCACGCTCTTCTCTCTCATTGCTCACGCTCTGTTGAATCAATCAACTGAAGAGCAAGAACATGGGCGAAGACAAACAATCTTCTATTTTTGCACTCCTAATATATGTTTGTTTTTCTACCAGCACAGTAATATGTATGTAAGAATGCTTATCTGTTGTTTCTGACCAATGACTGTCAGATAGCATAGGGAGCATCTGCTATTCCGACGGGACGGGTTGTGCTAAAAAAAATGGTTTATAGTGGATAAGCCTTGCCCAGGGTAAGCTTACATCCCCACTCACACGGCCAATGGGATCTGAGGACAGCTGGCGTTGGGGAAGGTCCCCAAAGGCCAACCAACCCCCTTTGGCTGAAGCATAGAGCCATTGCAAATGTCCCCCCCTAGCCTGAGAGTCATAGTCTTCCACAAAAGACTAAAGTTGTATAATGATATTTCAATACTGTTGAAAATCATTAATTGTACTGCTCTCCCTTTTCTTTTGGCCCCATGCTACATGTTGATATAAAACATTGTTCAGTATATGTAGATAAATGTGTGTGTGTGTGTCAAGTCAAGTCAAGTCAAGTCAAGTCAAAATGATCTTTATTGAGGATAAAGGAGTAAACTTGACAGCTTGTTTTCATCCTGTCCTCAGCGTGTGTGTGTGTGTGTGTGTGTGTGTGTGTGTGTGTGTGTGTGTGTGTGTGTGTGTGTGTGTGTGTGTGTGTGTGTGTGTGCGTGCGTGCGTGTGTGTGCGTGTGTATGTGTATGTGTGTGTGCGTGTGCGTGTGCGCGTGCGTGTGTGCGTGCGTGCGTGCGTGCGTGCGTGCGTGCGCGCGTGTGTGTGTGTGTGTGTGTGTGTGTGTGTGTGTGTGTGTGTGTGTGTGAACGCATGGGTTTCTTTCATTCTGCATGTTTCTGCTTTCTTTACTCTGCGGTTTTGATTGTATTTTGTTCGTTTTTACCAGCCTTCATTTGTGTTGCATGCTCATAGTTTATTTACTATTTATTCGTTTGGTTGTTTTCTTTTTTTGTCTGAGGACCTGATGAAAAAAAAACCTCCGTTTGTGCTTATTCAGTTATCCTCAATAAACATTCCAGTTCATTCGAGCTCTCTCTCTCTCTCTCTCTCTCTCTCTCTCTCTCTCTCTCTCTCTCTCTCTCTCTCTCTCTCTCTCTCTCTCTCTCTCTCTCTCTCTCTCTCTCTCTCTCTCTCTCTCTCTCTCTGCATGCTGGAACGCTCGCATGCGCGTGCGAGCGTAACTTACGTGAAACAACTGAACCTCAGGCTGCCCCCTCCTTCCGTTGCAACCATCGGTACCATAGAGCTGTAGACTATGATCGGTACCCTCACATGCTCTTCTCATAAGCCTTCCATCCCCACCTACACTCTATCAATTGATCATTGTTTTTATATCCACCGTGGGGCCAGGAGGAGCCAAAGTAAGTAGAACCAGCAGAACATGAGTAGATGGAGTTCCAGCAAGCAAAAATAGTACTTAGGCCTACTCATACTGAATAGTGCCAATAGCAAGAAGCGAAACGCGTGCATATGTGCCAAGCAGTTGTGTCCGATCATGACCTGCAGATAGCAGAAGAGGCGACAGCTATTCTAGAGGGATAGGCTGAGATTTTTTTATTAATCGTGGAGAAGCTCTGGACAGGGGACAACGCGAAAAGAAATTTCAGGTAAAGGCGTTTTGGTTTCACGTGCAATGACAGAGGAGAGATTTCTTGTAGGCCAACTGTTGGTGCGTTCTCTTTCTAACAGTTGGTGAAAAAAGGGGGATTATAGTCCTCCTTCTTCCGGTGAAGTGCCTACAATCAACAATTTGATTCTTATGGCACTATTTCGGTCGAAGTCCCAAGTCGGAGAAACAAAGAAATAAAATAAAATAGTAACATAAAAGACTTCATTTAAGTCTTCCCTCAAAACCACTCTCTTCAAATCGTAGCCAGCTCTGTTCTTTTGGAAAGTAATTTTTGTCCCTTCTCTGCGCGTGTGTTTGTGTTGTGTGGTGTGGTGTGGTGTGTGTGTTTTGGTTGTTGTTGTTGTTTGTCTTTGTTTTGTGTGTGTGTGGGGGGGTGGTGGTATTCATTTATTTGTTTATTATTGTAAGCGCTTAGGGCTTGTTTAAGATTAAGCGCATATAAATGCTCATTATTATTATTATTATTATTATTAAAAGAAAAAGAGAGAGAGAGCAAGGAAAAAGAGAAAACCCTAATCTACAATGACCCAGCCAGCTGGTTCTCCCTGTGGATCCCCAACATGATGCCGCGTCAAAACCGGAACACCTTTTTCTTTTAAATAAAACAAATCTATTGCTGTTTGATGGATGCCTGGAAGGTGCTGGGACAGGTGGCAGACACAGCCACCTCAGGTTCCAGTCGCGGATGGTTCGAGGGAAAAATAAATTTCGTCTGTATTCAGTGCGACAGTGGATGGATGACAGTTGCTGATCATGTCCTCTTCTCTGGCGGCTCGGTGCTGGGATGAGCCTGGTGTTGTCAACCTGGACAATAGTTAGTTCGGTATCCAAGGTCTTTGGTTAGTGTCGCGGTGATTAACCGTCCAGATGTGTCCTCGAAGAAGAAGAGAACAAAAATAATGATTGAAATAATACATTATGGATGGCTGGCTGCTTCGCAAAGCAGTGTTCATCCACCCCAGTTTGTTTCTTTGTTTATTATGGGAAAGTGTGTCCCACCACCAAATGACTGATAGGGGCACTGCTCATGTTAATGGTGAAGTACGAGCCACACATAGTTCCGTGTTTTATGTTATTCACGTCCGACCATAATCATCATCCTGTTGGTAGAGGCTAGGAAACCACAACGGGGGAAAATAATATATAGGGCCTAATAGCGCTATATAAATGTAGGCCTACTATTATTATTATTATTATTATTATAATAGTGAAAATCATTTCCCCTTTTGCTTATGTCCACAGGAACGCCATTAGGCCTACAAACAATTAAAGACCCACCACGTCACGTGTCCAAATCATGCTTTTCACGTGTTTTCCCTCTTATAGATGGCAAGAAATCTTAGGAAATCTTCCAAGCATAAGAGGGAATGTGACACGTGACGTGGGTGTCTTTAAGGATGGTGCATGAGAAACCCACACATTATGGAATGTTCGTATTAAAACGGAGTTTTTACTTTTAAAAGATGAAGCTAAGATTCCTGATAGGCATGAATGCACAGAAAACAGAATTAAATACAGCGGAACTTCCCTTATAAGACCTTAAAAAATAATCCAGAATGAGGCCTTATAAGGGAGAGGTCTTATAAGGGAGAGGTCTTATAAAGGAGGTAATTTTAATACTTACAAAGAAGGACAATGTCTCAGAGAAGTAGGTCTTATGCCGGAGAGAGTCGCATAATGGCAGGTCTTATAAGGGAGGCTCCACGGTATCTTTGATAGTTCAGAATTTCGAGTCATTTGAAATCTTGACATTCAAGATAGACCATTTGCAGATCTATAGATATATGACAAGGCAAAGAGAGATTCGGGGCTTTGTTTTTACTTAATTTTAGTGATTTGGGTTGATAAATGATTAATTAGTTAAAGAAATCATTCCAATTTTGATTTTATGTTTTGTATGTTATTTGGTAGAATTCATAAAAATTAGACACAAACATTCATTAAACAGACATTTGATATTTTTGTCGTTTGTTGATAAACTGTTTTTGTTTGCTTCTGTTAAAAAACACTGAACGACGTATGTAGGGTTTTTTGTCTTCTCCATGCACCATCAGAAATGCTTGAGAAAAAAAATACACGTGCATGACAGCTATCGTTTTGTGTGTAAGCCAAACATATGACATCGTTCGGTCCAGTTTTGGATCCAGATATATTTTTTAACCTTTTTCCAATTATGTCTAGCCGATAGTAAAGGAGGCAAATGCTATTCCAAATAGCTGGGGTTATAATTTCTTCTTTGCGCAGATGCCTTGCCCTGGGTACATCCCCACTCTATCTTTAGAAAAACCCACTTTGGACAGCTGGCGTTGAGGTAGGTCTGCAAAGACTAACCTGATCACTTTGACTGCAGCACAGTGCAACATGCCTCCTTTGCATGCAGCACAGTGCAACATGCCTCCTTTGCCTGAAACACAGTGCACAATGTCTCCTTTGCCTGCAGCTCAGTGCAACATGCCTCTTTTGCCTGCAGCACAGTGCAACATGCCTCCTTTGCATGCAGCACAGTGCAACATGCCTCCTTTGCCTGAAACACAGTGCAACATGCCTCCTTTGCCTGCAGCACAGTGCAACATGCCTCCTTTGCCTGCAGCACAGTGCAACATGACTCCTTTGCCTGCAGCACAGTGCAACATGCCTCCTTTGCCTGCAGAACAGTGCAACATGCCTCCTTTGCCTGCAGCACAGTGCAACATGCCTCCTTTGCCTGCAGCACAGTGCAACATGCCTCCTTTGCCTGCAGCACAGTGCAACATGCCTCCTTTGCCTGCAGAACAGTGCACAATGCCTCCTTTGCCTGCAGCACAGTGCACAATGCCTCCTTTGCCTGCAGCACAGTGCAACATGCCTCCTTTGCCTGCAGAACAGTGCAACATGCCTCCTTTGCCTGCAGCACAGTGCAAAATGCCTCCTTTGCCTGCAGCACAGTGCAACATGCCTCCTTTGCCTGCAGCACAGTGCACAATGCCTCCTTTGCCTGCAGCACAGTGCACAATGCCTCATTTGCCTGCAGTACAGTGCAACATGCCTCATTTGCTTGCAGCACAGTGCAACATGCCTCCTTTGCCTGCAGAACAGTGCACAACGCCTCTTTTGCCTGCAGCATAGTGCACAATGCCTTATTTGCCTGCAGTACAGTGCAACATGCCTCATTTGCTTGCAGCACAGTGCAACATGCCTCCTTTGCCTGCAGAACAGTGCACAATGCCTCATGCCTGCAGAACAGTGCACAATGCCTCCTATGCCTGCAGAACAGTGCACAATGCCTCATGCCTGCAGAACAGTGCACAATGCCTCCTATGCCTGCAGAACAGTGCACAATGCCTCATGCCTGCAGAACAGTGTACAATGCCTCATGCCTGCAGAACAGTGCACAATGCCTCCTATGCCTGCATAACAGTGCACAATGCCTCATGCCTGCAGAACAGTGTACAATGCCTCATGCCTGCAGAACAGTGCACAATGCCTCCTATGCCTGCACAACAGTGCACAATGCCTCATGCCTGCAGAACAGTGCACAATGCCTCATGCCTGCAGAACAGTGCACAATGCCTCATGCCTGCAGAACAGTGCACAATGCCTCCTTGTTTGGCCCATTGCGTCCCATTCAACCATAGTCTTTTACAAAATAATAAACCGCACTATGACCTTCCAGTACTGTATACAATGATCTCATGTGCAGCCCTCACTTTACTGTCTGCCCCAACCGTGACCTCGGACTAAATTAATGTCAGCCAAATTAAGGATACAATCCATTTGAGTAAAGGGCCAAGGCGTTTCCGTCTAACTTCCCGTGTCGTCTGGCGTAGCCTTCCAAATAATGAGCAGCTTAGGACGCATATTTCACCGCCAGGTGGCAATCAAACCAGATCCCTCCCCCCTCTCTCTCTCTCTCTCTCTCTCTCTCTCTCTCTCACTACCCCCAACTAAGAATATCACATGCTAAGCCCCTACTGGTTTGATTGCCCCCAGGCGGTGAAATGAGCGTCCTAAGTTGACCATTCGATATTCTATCAAGCTGATAACGGTCAGCTCATACATTATTCCTCCCCCCCCCCCTCCCCCCCGTCAAATTTGGGTTGTCAAAAGATAAAGCTCTAAAAGTCCGAGGAGACCCTGGCCGATCACCTGTAACAGACAGTCCGTCGACAGTGGACAACCCACCGGAGGAAACCTGACACTACTCCGCCGATGATTGGTCACTTTAGTGTATGCTGTTGTGCGTGCGGGGCTCATGCCGTCTCTTGGTTAATTCATTGTGATAACTAGCGCGAGTTTGATAGTGTCATGAAAATGCATTGTATCCATTTCCTTCCACCGTGTGTGTGTTTGTATGTTTGTCTGTCTGTCTGTCTGCGCTCTCTCTCTCTCTCTCTCTCTCTCTCTCTCTCTCTCTCTCTCTCTCTCTCTCTCTCTCTCTCTCTCTCTCTCTCTCTCTCTCTCTCTCTCTCTCTCTCTCTCTCTCTCTCTCTATCTCCCTCCCCCTTCTCTCTCTCTCTCTCCATCCCCCCCCCCCCCCTCTCCTCTCTCTCTCTCTCTCTCTCTCTCTCTCTCTCTCTCTCTCAGGTCATCGCAGGCCTTTTTATTCCACGTGTGTACTGTGACGAGTTGATGGTTGTGGCGTGATTGCAGGTTGACATTTGGCGTCACATAAATACGGCAGAGACAGGTTTTTGAGCCATAAAAAACAACAATAAGACCATCAGCAGCAACACTATCAACAGCAGTTTCCCCAGCAGCACATTTGAGCACAACATGTGGACATTGGGCAGATGTGTGTGTGCAGTCTTGGTGGTTTCCGTGGCAGTGTTGGAGTTGGGATCTGCGCAGACAAGGTCAGTTGATTTGTGTGATGTCCACAAATTTAAATCGTTACTAAGTAATACAAACCCAAAAATATTGAGAAAGCTGGCAAGGTTTTTTTATTTTATTTTACATCTTTTCTAATGGTTGTTAGCACTGGTAATTTCTTTTTTGTGTATATGTTAATATCATATCAATTGCCTTATGTTCTGCACGTTTGTTTCATTGAATGTTTATGGGGACAAATTTGTTGCGAGTGTTTGTGTTTATGGCTTTGAAGCCAGCCCTCTGGGCTGGAAGTTGAAGGTAAAGCCCTAAACCTAACCCTACCCCCCACTACCCTGTACTGCAGTACACCGCGATTTGTCACAGTTGTGGTTCGTTGCGTTTTTCCGTCTTATAGGGTGGGGGGTAGGGTTAGGTTTAGGGCTAGGGTTAGGGATAGGGTTAGTATTCCAAAAAGGTTATTAGCTAAAAATGTTCCTAAAATACAACTTTATGTATGGTAAGAAAGGCAATAACGGAAAAATAGAATTAACCGAGATAGGTAGGGGGGGGGGGGGGGGGGGGGGGGGGGGGGGGGGGGGGGGGGGGGGGGGTGGCACATCTCTTGACCGAAGCTTTTAAAACATATTAAATTAATGCAGAGTCTAGCCTCCTACCACCACCACCCTCACATTCACACACACACCACAGTACTAACTCGAACAACGATTGTTGAGTTCGACGTTGTTAATGATAAACAATGGTAGACGTCAGTACCACAACGATATTGTCATTCGCTGAAACCAAACGACAGAAACAGTCTGGTAAACACTGTAGCGCCGCCACAACAGTCATTTTCTGCGGGGCGACATCAAAATACTTTTTTATCCCTATCTCTCAGATGATTTTTTACTTGATCTTAAAAAAATCAATCGAGGGGTAGGGATAGCTATTTTGTGGCACTATCTTGATATGATCAACATCCTTCGTTGAATAATTTAACAGTTATCATAATGTTGCTTTAACTTTACTACAAACAAAACATAAACTTGAATATTTCAGTTCGTGTTGGCTGAATTTTCGTGGCTGCAACAAAGATATTCTAAAAAGGGTAAGATGGATTACTTAAGAGCTCGGCGAACCGGGCTGATAGAGTTATCGTTAGTGGCGACAGTACACCATTCACAGTGACGGCTATCCAAAAACTCAGACTGGAACTTGAACGGAGAATTCAACTGGCCTATCGACGTGTAAAATGTGTCCTGTTTCAAAGGGACATAACCAGTGTTTCTGTCCTCACTACTCATATAGGGAAAAGAGACCGGATGCTTATCTTCCCCTATACAGTCTTTGGCTGCAACAGAGTACGTAGGCCTACAACTAGACTTCTACTAGCAAAGCTTTGTAACCTGCAGCACGACAGGAAACCTCATTTTCTTTCCTCTTATGTAGGATTGACCTTCTAAGGTAACTCAGCCTTGGAGGCCGAGACGTTTGGCTGATCCAAAGATAACATTCGGACATGTGCGTCCATTTTCATCACTTTTCTTGAATTAGAGGTTCTGGCAGCGGAGCAAGCGTGCTGGAACCGGTTTTTAGAGCTGCACACCTGCCACACTAACACACAGGCAGAACAGGCTGGGGTGGGTTGATCCTCCTTCATTACCCTATTTTTTTCTTTGGCTGTTTGTCCGTGTGTCTGTCTGTCTGTCTGCACTCCTTGCCCTGTTTGTATCTATCTCTCCCCCTTACTCGCTCTTTCTCTCCGTGTCTCTCTTTGTTCGAATTCTTTGCTGATAGTCACAGTCTTTTTGTCCGTGTGTCTGTCTGTCTGTCTGCACTCCTTGCCCTGTTTG
>CM065691.1:36360248-36387748 GCA_017654935.2 Phymorhynchus buccinoides
TCCCTGGCATTTCGTTATAAACGGCGTCGACTGTACCTTGTAAATTGTTGGTATCCTTAGAAAGTCGTTCGTCCCATGGCAATTGTTTGAGAACAAATGCAAATATTGATGACAAGACAAAGATAAAACAGCATATCATTCTATAATTTCAGCTCCACCGCCTGAAAAAAACTGTTCTACATTATGCATGCATGTATGTCTCACACTCTCACACACACTCACACACACACTCACACACACACACACACACACACACACACACACACACACACACACACACACACACACACACACACACACACAATAAATTCGCGCAGTAGGAATGCGCGCAGTTACTGTAGGAATCGCGCGGTAGAACTTCGCGCAGTAGGAACAACACCGTGCAAACCACTCAACCGAACAACGAGGAAAGAACAAATAAAACACGAACAAACAAACAAGCAAGCAATCAACCGATCACCCAACGTTGATTAAAACAAACGAACAAACACCCCCCCCCCCCCCCCCCCCCCCAAACAAAAACCAACACACCCCAAAAAACCCAAAACAACAACAACCAACCAAACAAACACAAACACAAACTCCCCCACTGGTTTCTTGGCAGGGGCACTAACCTCATATTGCTGATGTTGGCCCCGTTTTTACGGCTGCACCTCGTTTCAGCGCCCTTCGCTTCTTTTTTTTTATTGTTCTCAAACATCCGTCTCTGGTGCATCGCCATGTGATGGCAGAGCGTCGCTGCTTGTCTCGTCGAAAGCGAAACTCGTCGATGCTCCCCTTTTCGTCGAGATGACCTCCATGTTCAGTCAAAGAATGCGTGAGAAGGAGAGAGCACTGTTGTCTTTTATAGGTACAATCTGACTCAAAGTTACTGGTGAACTGGAACTGACAAGAAATCAACATTTTCGCTTCCTGAACTCGAACTCGAACTCGCTCAGGTCAGGTCAGGTCAGAGAATGAGGACTTAACTTTGAGTAACAACTTACTTTACTTGTGAACTGGAACTGACAAGAAATCAACATTTTCGCTTCCTGAACTCGAACTCGAACTCGCTCAGTTTCATCTTTCGATTTAACTTTAAGTAACAACTTACTTTACTTTACTTGTGAACTGGAACTGACAAGAAATCAACATTTTCGCTTCCTGAACTCGAACTCGAACTCGCTCAGTTTCACAACTAACAACTGTCGATATGCTGTGGTTTGCCATGACTGAGCAAAGCATTTTGCTGTTGGTTTCCAAATGAATGTTGTTGCATGTTGTTTTGTTGTTATCATGTACCCCCTGGGTTTTGTTCTGAAATAAATGACTTTGACTTTGACGTTTTGCCGTTTTTGTTGTTGTTGTCCTTGTTATTGTCGTTGTCAATATATTTGTTGATGTTGTTATTGCTTTGTTGTTGCCGTTGTCATCGTTGGACTACCTTGTACTTTGCACACCCCTCTCAAAATTTCGTCTTGAAAAATGTCACCGAGAAAGCATCTTTCTGCCATTTTCAGGAAAGAGGGGAAGAGATTGGGTTAGGATCAGCCTAGGATTATTTATTTTATATTTTAAGACTAAAAAAGCAGACTCTTGAGATTGAGGGTCGTACACGTGAGGGAGGGGGATGTCCAAAGTGCAAGTTTGCCCATCGTTGTTTTTGAAGTAGATGCTGTTATTGTTGTTGATCATAGTATTCCACTTTCCTTTTTCTGTCATCCATATAATGTAATCCCCGACACCCCCAGACATAATGAGCTGCATCCATGAAAGTGTCCGGAATTGCCCAAAATGCCGCATGCAAAGTTGTACTTTAGACACCTCTCCCCCCCTCTACCCCCCACCCCCCTCATACGATCCCACCAGACATAATGAGCTGCATCCATGAAAGTGTCCGGAATTGCCCCCAAAATGCCGCATGCAAAGTTGTACTTTAGACACCTCTCCCCCCCTCTACCCCCCACCCCCCTGTCTGTATGTAAGTCAGTTTGTAGGCCAAAGTCTGTCTGTCTATCTGTCTGTCTCTTTGTCTGTCTGTCTGTCTGTCTGTCTGTCTGTCTGTCTGTCTCTCTCTCTCTCTCTCTCTCTCTCTCTCTCTCTCTCTCTCTCTCTCTCTCTCTCTCTCTCTCTCTCTCTCTCTCTCTCTCTCTTACACACCTGTTACTCTGTTACAAGTTGCTGGAACGTTACTGTAACAAACACCTTCCTCCGTGTCTCCACAAATCAGATTCATTCGGAGCAAGTTTTTTGCAGCTGGCTGCCTTGGCTAATTTAACACCCGCTGTTTCGATTTTGTTTCAGAACTGAATTTGTCAACGCACTGTTGGATGACTACGACAATGCTGTTCCTCCGGACTTTGATAAAAGTATGCTTGTCTATCTGTCTTTATTCATGGCACATTCTGTTTATTTTCCCCGTTCTCGTCTTCTTTCCTGTTTCCTCTTTATTCCCCCACCCCCTCTGTTCCTCTTCTGCCGAAAATCTGTGTAACGTCCTTCGACCTGGAACAGGTACATATGGGACATTTGTAGATATAAATAATAATAACAATAATAATAGTGAATCATTTATATAGCGCACTCCTCCACCAAATGTGGAGCTCTAAATTAAAAGCAAGAAATTCAACAACAAAAAACAAATCATCGCTCACACACATGCAAATAGGCATACACATATCCCCCCCCCCCCCCACACACACATACACGCAGGTACGCACGTACGCACACATACACACACACGTGCGCGCACATACGCACACGCACGCACGCACACGCACGCACACACACACACACACACACACACACACACACACACACACACCATTACCATCACCACCACTCACCCCACCCAAGAACACAATACATAATACAATCAGTTTAGTAAAGCATCAACTCTCTCTCTCTCTCTCTCTCTCTCTCTCTCTCTCTCTTCTCTCTCTCTCTCTCTCTCTCTCTCTCTCTCTCTCTCTCTCTCTCTCTCTCTCTCTCTCTCTATTTTTCTGTCTGACTCTCTCACAACAAAGCTGACGTAAACATTGCAGTCAACACACAGTGAAACTAACAGGGGGGGGGGGGGGGGGGGGGGGGGGGGGGGGTAATAAAAATGTCATGTTTTAAACATGAAAGCATGTTGTTGTTGTTGTCTTACCCTGGCTGATATTCCAGGGATCATCCCAACAGCCGAAGCACTTGAACACTGTGGTACAAATGCACCAGCTTAGGGATGAGAATATTACGTGTGTGACCGCTTTTGATTACCCCACCACGTGGGTAGCCACACTCCGACTTCGAAGGAGAAAGCATGATTTAGTATAGAGATTAGGTCTTTGACCGTCGACATAAACCAAAAAGCCTGAATATATAAAGAGTTCGCAGTCCGCAGCTGACTGAAGCCAGTTTTTTTCTCTCACCCTTTCACCTACACTACAGGCGGGGATCATTGTGAACTCACTCACTGCCTCTGTGTTATCATACTTAACACTTTCCACCTTCCACCTTTTCACCTTCCAGGCGGGAAGTAAAAAAGTTGGCTTCATTCTATGCAAAGTTTGTAGGCTGGGAAGTAGTCACTCTTTGTATATTCAGGCTTTTTGGTACAACACAGGTGATCGTTGCAAGTTTGACTAACAGACCTATATTGCTTTATCTGTACAGTGGTGCAAACAGAGGTGTCTGTGTCCCTGTACATCAACAGCATTGATTCCATCAATGAACAGACCATGGTGAGTCCATGAAAGAAAGGACTCTCTCTCTCTCTCTCTCTCTCTCTCTCTCTCTCTCTCTCTCTCTCTCTCTCTCTCTCTCTCTCTCTCTCTCTCTCTCTCTCTCTCTCTCTCTCTCTCTCTCTCTCTCTCTCTCTCTCTCTCTCTCTCTCTCTCTCTCTCTCTCTCTCTCCCTCTCTCTCTCCCTCCCCCCTCTCTCTCTATGGCTTGGGTCTCAATACATTTTGGGATTACTGAGGAATGAAACATACATCTTTAACACTTTCACCGCCAGCCATCTTTGAACCAACATTATCCATTAAACTTACTTGGCTACAGAAAATATTTCGTCTGCAATTGTGTGGTATTTATCCGCAGATACATTTAGAATGGGGTCAATCCTTACTGTCCAAATGCAGGGGAACACAGTATCATTGAATACTAGACCCTGATTTCGAGTGCTTTAATGACATGGGTAATAAATCTTTATGGTGCAAAAATGCTACATTGGCGATGAAAGGGTTAAAGTGTGTGGGTTGGTTTTAGGAGTTCCCCTTAAACATTCAATGAATATCATCGTTTCTGTGTCTCATGGCGGCTCCAGTTTTTCACGAAAAGCTTCGAAAATATCACATGTCCAACGTCTGTAAATTCTTGTAATTCCTAATAACATTCCCGAAACAATAATCTCTATAGGTCCTATCTTTTGAGCCCAGGCGTCAGCATATATTACTCCGTGAAAACTACTACAAACATCACACTCCATTAATGTTATAAGCTTATATTGGTTTTATTAGTTTTGCCAGGAACAAACCTACAAACAACACAATTTCTGTTTCTGTTGATGGTTCCAGACGTTTTCCCCTGAAAATGCACCAGAAACCTAGTTTTCCCCCCCGTGCCTGTTGATCTAAGGATTTTTCCTAAAACCAAAGCAAATCAGAGCAAAGCAAGTTTCCTTTTACTCTTACAGTTTATGCTTAGTACCTTAGCCTTCAAAACACTTATCTCCACGTAATATAGGGCCTACAGTTATCTGTGTCTTACAGGATTTTTCCATGAACGCCTTCGTCACTCTGGAATGGCTGGACGAGCGGCTGCAGTTCTTCGGGTTGATTGATGCAGACTACCTGGAGCTGGACTCCAAGCTGATGGAGAAGTTCTGGGTACCGGACCTGTACTTCTCCAACGAGAAGCAGGCCTCCTTCCACTCCGTCACGGTGCCCAACAAAATGCTGCACCTCTACAGCAACGGCAGCATCAGCTACAGGCTCAGGTTAGTGGAGGGCTGTGGGCAGTGTGTTCACAACCTACAGCAACGGCAGCATCAGCTACAGGCTCAGGTTAGTGGAGGGCTGTGGGCAGTGTATTCAAAACATACAGCAACGACAGCATCAGCTACAGAATCAGGTTAGTGGAGGGCTGTGGGCAGTGTGTTCACAACCTACAGCAACGGCAGCATCAGCTACAGGCTCAGGTTAGTGGAGGGCTGTGGGCAGTGTATTCAAAACCTACATCAACGGCAGCATTAGCTACAGAGTCAGGTTAGTGGAGGGCTGTGGGCAGTGTGCTCAAAACATACAGCAACGGCAGCATCAGCTACAGGCTCAGGTTAGTGGAGGGCTGTGGGCAGTGTATTCAAAACCAAAAAGCTTAAATATCACAAAGAGTGATTACTTCGCAAACTAGTACAAACCTTGCAAAGAATGAAGCCAACTTTCTTACTTCCCACCTGGAAGGTGAAAAGGTGGAAGGTGGGAAGTGTTAAGCATGGTAACAGAGGCAGTGAGTGAATTCACAATGATCCCCTCCTGTAGTGTAGGCGAAAGGGTGGGAGTAAAAAACCGGCTTACAGACTGGTATAATATATATACGTAGCCTACATAGAATCTAATTCGCACCATAAACAACTCTAGCTCAGGCCTCTAGGAGAGCATCTATCTACCACCGACATACAAAGTCTAATCGGATTTTCGTTGTCACGGGTTTAGACTATAGACGTGTTGGTTTAACAATGGACGATGATGTTATGGCGATCACGATGGTAGCGACGATAAAAGCAATGATTATGATGATTGTGAGGATGATGTTGATGGTCTCGATCCTGCTGTTGATGACAATATTAAGCCTGTTATGATGATTTTGACGATGTAACTGGTAATGATGATGGTGATGATGATCATATAATCAATACCCTATCTTTTAATTCCATTTAAAATCTGTACAGATAATCCTGCCATATGATAAGTCAAACAAAGGGGACACAAACTTTCCATGGAAATCCTTTCAAGGCGTCTATAGCACCTTTTGCAAAAAGGTAAAAGAGAGAGAGAGAGAGAGAGAGAGAGAGAGAGAGAGAGAGAGAGAGAGAGAGAGGGAGAGAGAGAGAGAGAGAGAGAGAGAGAGAGAGAGTGAGTGTGTGTGTGTGTGTGTGTGTCACAGTGTGTGTGTGTGTGTGTGTGTGTGTGTGTGTGTGTGTGTGCGTGCGTGTGCGTGTGCGCGCGTGTGTGCGTGCGTGCGTGCGTGCTAATTAAAACTGAAAATAATGTATCTCTAAAGGCAAGTTAAATGAACTTGCGTTTATCAGTCTGAGTGTTATGTGGGTGATGGATGAAAGTTAGGTTTTACGTCCACTCGGCTGCAAAACAGCACATATGGGACGAACCATCAACCAACCATCAGCCAATGCTCTGAGCAGATCCTGGAGGTACTGCAATACAAGGTCTGATCTAAGAAAGAATACTCTATCCGTCTTAAAAACGTTTGTTCTGTGGGTGATATTCTTACTTTCCTAACTTCTAGTGCATACACTAAAAGAAAATCAACAATTTTATTGATAAAAACAGACAAAATAGGTTAATGGAAATATAGACAGACACATGCACAAACAGTCAGACAGATGAACAATAACAGGTAGTAACATCTCCGTCGGAAATAAAGATTTATTATTTGTACACAACACCAAGACTTTAGTGTACTGGTGAAGCGCCAAGAAACGAGAGGAACTAATAAAGGGAGGGAACTGGCAGCGTTTGGACGCAGACATCGCGATAGTCTCCCTTTCATCAAAGACCGACAGAAGCCCAGAGAACGTTCGTTATTAGTCTCTCTCTCTCTCTCTCTCTCTCTCTCTCTCTCTCTCTCTCTCTCTCTCTCTCTCTCTCTCTCTCTCTCTCTCTCTCTCTCTCTCTCTCTCTCTCTCTCTCTCTCTCTCTCTCTCTCTCTCTCTCTGCCTATGTTTTGCAATACAAATTCAATGAAGGTGATAAATTTTGTCAATTTTGTGTAACTGTAGTAGAAAACGAAGTCCATTTTCTTTTTGTTTGTCCTAAGTATAACGAGCTTAGAATGGAATTAATACCAAAGAAATATTATAATTGTCCATCTTTATTCAAGTAAACTCTAATCTTATCTTCCGAAAATTCTCAACTAATCTCTAAAGTACATTCGTTTATACATAAAGCTTTAACAGTTAGACGTCAATGTTTGAGTGAAAGGCAGAATGCACGAGATGTTACTTAAAGTTTATGCTTGTATTGTTATTGTTATGGGCCAGTGGCCTAACAATTAAACCATTTTTGACTTTGACTTTGACTTTGACTTTTGACTCTCTGTACCTATGTGTGCGCGTCTCTGAGTCTGTGCGCACCGTGTTGGTTCATCCATGTACGTGTGTGATGTTGCACGAGCGTTAGTCAGCTATGTGTTTACGTGCACGAACTCGCAACTTAGTAAGAGTTCAATTGTGCGTGTGTTTATACACGAGTAGAGTGGAACATGTGGCAGGGCATGTTGTTAGAATGTCTGATGAGCGCCTCCCAAAATGCATCCTCTATGGAGAACTCCAGTTTGGTGCACGGAACCATGGAAGGCAAAAGAAACGGTTCAAGGACACCCTCAAAGTGTCCCTGAAGGACTTTGACATCAACATTTCCTCATGGGAAACTTTGGCCCCAAACCACCGACCAGCATGGTGTGGTGCAGTCACTAAGGGAGCTGCCAAGTTCGAGGCTCACCGAATCGAGACAGCCCAGGCACGCCGAGAAGCGCGAAAAAAGAGCAGGAACAATTATCCAACTCCAACAGATCCCCTCAACTCTCTTTCCTGTCCCCACTGTCACAAAACCTTCAAGGCCCTGCATCGGACTCATCAAGTCATCTTCGTGCCCACCCCACATCCTGAACCCTTTGACATTGGAACTGTTGACGGATGGTCTTCATCCCTCGGGACGGACGACCATCACAGTGGACCCCGCACCTCAGTATCGCGGACACCTCGGTGGTCCGGACAGTTTGACTCAGTCTCTTCTCTTCTTATTCATTGATAAAATAGTCTTCAGTATAGCGACCACTCGCATTTACGGACAGTTTGGGCCAGTCTGTTGTGTGGTCGGTATGCTGAGGTTCGACTGTACTTGCAGTAATTATGATCTCAAAGTTTGTTGCTGTTAACCCTGTCATCGCCAATGTCGCATTTTTGCACCACAATGGTTTAAGACCCATGTCACTAAAACTCATCAAATCTAGGCCTGTTATCTGAAGACCCTATTTTCTTAATTTTGGGAGGTAAGTAATTTGCAAAGTTGCAGATATATATATTTTTTACCCAGGTAAGTTCAAAATATATTTTTTAAAGAAATATGGCTGGCAGAAAAGGGTTAATATGCATATTTCGGCCATTACATCTATAATGATATAATTACTGTCTGTCTGGTTTCCCAGGGTGTCCATCACGGCGTCATGTCCAATGCAGCTATAATGATATGATTACTGTCTGTCTGGTTTCCCAGGGTGTCCATCACGGCGTCATGTCCAATGCAGCTATAATGATATGATTACTGTCTGTCTGGTTTCCCAGGGTGTCCATCACGGCGTCATGTCCAATGCAGCTATAATGATATGATGACTGTCTGTCTGGTTTCCCAGGGTGTCCATCACGGCGTCATGTCCAATGCAGCTATAATGATATGATTACTGTCTGTCTGGTTTCCCAGGGTGTCCATCACGGCGTCATGTCCATTACAGCTATAATGATATTATTACTGTCTGTCTGGTTTCCCAGAGTGTCCATCACGGCGTCATGTCCATTACAGCTATAATGATATGATGACTGTCTGTCTGGTTTCCCAGAGTGTCCATCACGGCGTCATGTCCATTACAGCTATAATGATATTATGACTGTCTGTCTGGTTTCCCAGAGTGTCCATCACGGCGTCATGTCCATTACAGCTATAATGATATTATGACTGTCTGTCTGGTTTCCCAGGGTGTCCATCACGGCGTCATGTCCATTACAGCTATAATGATATGATGACTGTCTGTCTGGTTTCCCAGGGTGTCCATCACGGCGTCATGTCCAATGCAGCTATAATGATATGATGACTGTCTGTCTGGTTTCCCAGGGTGTCCATCACGGCGTCATGTCCATTACAGCTATAATGATATGATGACTGTCTGTCTGGTTTCCCAGAGTGTCCATCACGGCGTCATGTCCATTACAGCTATAATGATATGATGACTGTCTGTCTGGTTTCCCAGAGTGTCCATCACGGCGTCATGTCCAATGCAGCTATAATGATATGATGACTGTCTGTCTGGTTTCCCAGGGTGTCCATCACGGCGTCATGTCCATTACAGCTATAATGATATGATGACTGTCTGTCTGGTTTCCCAGAGTGTCCATCACGGCGTCATGTCCAATACAGCTATAATGATATGATGACTGTCTGTCTGGTTTCCCAGGGTGTCCATCACGGCGTCATGTCCATTACAGCTATAATGATATGATGACTGTCTGTCTGGTTTCCCAGGGTGTCCATCACGGCGTCATGTCCATTACAGCTATAATGATATGATGACTGTCTGTCTGGTTTCCCAGAGTGTCCATCACGGCGTCATGTCCAATGCAGCTATAATGATATGATGACTGTCTGTCTGGTTTCCCAGGGTGTCCATCACGGCGTCATGTCCATTACAGCTATAATGATATGATGACTGTCTGTCTGGTTTCCCAGGGTGTCCATCACGGCGTCATGTCCATTACAGCTATAATGATATGATGACTGTCTGTCTGGTTTCCCAGAGTGTCCATCACGGCGTCATGTCCAATACAGCTATAATGATATGATGACTGTCTGTCTGGTTTCCCAGGGTGTCCATCACGGCGTCATGTCCATTACAGCTATAATGATATGATGACTGTCTGTCTGGTTTCCCAGGGTGTCCATCACGGCGTCATGTCCAATACAGCTATAATGATATGATGACTGTCTGTCTGGTTTCCCAGGGTGTCCATCACGGCGTCATGTCCATTACAGCTATAATGATATGATGACTGTCTGTCTGGTTTCCCAGGGTGTCCATCACGGCGTCATGTCCATTACAGCTATAATGATATGATGACTGTCTGTCTGGTTTCCCAGGGTGTCCATCACGGCGTCATGTCCAATGCAGCTATAATGATATGATGACTGTCTGTCTGGTTTCCCAGGGTGTCCATCACGGCGTCATGTCCATTACAGCTATAATGATATGATGACTGTCTGTCTGGTTTCCCAGGGTGTCCATCACGGCGTCATGTCCATTACAGCTATAATGATATGATGACTGTCTGTCTGGTTTCCCAGGGTGTCCATCACGGCGTCATGTCCATTACAGCTATAATGATATGATGACTGTCTGTCTGGTTTCCCAGGGTGTCCATCACGGCGTCATGTCCATTACAGCTATAATGATATGATGACTGTCTGTCTGGTTTCCCAGGGTGTCCATCACGGCGTCATGTCCATTACAGCTATAATGATATGATGACTGTCTGTCTGGTTTCCCAGGGTGTCCATCACGGCGTCATGTCCATTACAGCTATAATGATATGATGACTGTCTGTCTGGTTTCCCAGGGTGTCCATCACGGCGTCATGTCCATTACAGCTATAATGATATGATGACTGTCTGTCTGGTTTCCCAGGGTGTCCATCACGGCGTCATGTCCATTACAGCTATAATGATATGATGACTGTCTGTCTGGTTTCCCAGGGTGTCCATCACGGCGTCATGTCCATTACAGCTATAATGATATGATGACTGCCTGTCTGGTTTCCCAGGGTGTCCATCACGGCGTCATGTCCAATGCAGCTATAATGATATGATGACTGTCTGTCTGGTTTCCCAGGGTGTCCATCACGGCGTCATGTCCATTACAGCTATAATGATATGATGACTGTCTGTCTGGTTTCCCAGGGTGTCCATCACGGCGTCATGTCTATTACAGCTATAATGATATGATGACTGTCTGTCTGGTTTCCCAGGGTGTCCATCACGGCATCATGTCCATTACAGCTATAATGATATGATGACTGTCTGTCTGGTTTCCCAGGGTGTCCATCACGGCGTCATGTCCAATGCAGCTACAGAAGTATCCCATGGACACACAGACTTGCACCTTGTTTTTGCGAAGCTGTGAGTAGTCAACACCCCACTGTGCCATCATCATCATGATCATCATCATCATCATCATCATCATGGTCATCATGATCATCATCATCGTCATCATCATCATCATGATCATCATCATCATCATCATCATGGTCATCATGATCATCATCATCGTCATCATCATCATCATCATCATCATCATCATCATCATGATCATCATCATCGGCATCATCATGGTCATCATGATCATCATCATCATAATGATCATCATCATTATCATCATCATGGTCATCATGATGATCATCATCATCGTCATCATCATCATGATCATCATCATCATCATCATCATGATCGTCATGATCATCCTCCTCAACAGCAGCAGCAACATCTTCAATATCAACATCTTCAAAATCAACACCTTCAACATCAACGTCATCATCATCATCATCGTCGTCGTCAATGTTTTCATTCATTGTGTTCGCTGAAAATCCATTTTCTTACAATAATGGTCTCTTCTTTCGTAGTGAGTTGTTTTGTTTATTGCTCCCACGTCTGCACGAACATCGCAACACGGACGAGGGTCTCGGTGTGCGATTCTCTGACTGTGCATCTGAGATATTCTATATTATCTCGGTGTAACTGTCGATTTAAGAAATACTTTATGGAGAGGAGGGGGGGGGGGGGGGGGGGGGGGGGGGGGGGGAATTGGGAGACCTAGCAATCAATTTGATCAAACCAGGCAGCGGGTCCCTACTCTGACCGATTTTTAAAGGCCGTGGAATTTAAAGGGAACTTGAAGGGGGGTGGGGCTTCATCTTTACCCTGAACTGTACCTTTTTTCAGTGATTTGTCTCTTTATTGTTCTTTGACATTGTACAAACGCACATGGAAACTTGTCTTCCACCGTGTAAATTAAGATAAAATACATCAAGATTAAATTTAAATTATTAATAAATAAAAAACATGAATAAAAAAAATGTACATTCAAACAAATGTGTAACTCTCACAACACACCTAATCATTCGTCTGTTCTCTCATCATGCAGCCCACCACCACTTCCGCCTACATTTTTGTTCTTAATTTTCTGTTCTTTTCTCTTTATTTTCTCCTTTGCCCACTGGTGTTCCGTTGTCCACGGCAGTCGCCTTCAGCACCAACTACCTGCGGTTCTCGTGGAGGAAGCGCGAGCCCATGAGGTGCAACCAGCACCTGGTGCTGCCCCAGTTCACCCTGGTGCACCTCAGGCCCTCCAACTGCTCCTTCAGGGATGGGTATGACGACTTCTTCGGTGAGCTTTTTTTTTACATATTCTTTATTTTTCTTGTTTGACTCGCTAACCAGCCGCGAACGTAGTGAGCGAAGCTGGTAATGTTTTCAGTGGATTCTGAAGCCGACTGACTATCTATCTATCAATCTATCTATCTATCTATGTGAACACGATAACGCGTGAACAGAGGGATCTAGGACGCTCACATTTTGCATGCGGATAGGAACTAACAATACCTAGGCCAAGGTCGAAAATGAAGGTCATATGTCAAGGGTCAAGGTCACTGGAGCTGAAGATATATTTTATCACATTTATACAGAGAGAGAGAAAAGGGTGCTGTACTACAGGACCAGCCTAACCACAGGATCAGCCAGGCTGAGTCATGTCTTTGTCACAACTCTCTCAATCGACGACGGCCCCCACAGGGCTCCAGGCGAGTCGTGTGCCGTTGTGTCATGTCTTTGTCACAACTCTCTCAATCGACGACGGCCCCCACAGGGCTCCAGGCGAGTCGTGTGCCGTTGTGTCATGCGGTCTTTGTTACATGTTAAACAAAAAAGGGATGTGAGGTGATTTTGACGTGTTTACGAAAAGCAAGTATAATTTAATGCAACAAAAAGCGCTTTTTTCTGAATGTGCCTGTTTCAGTTATTACATACAATTAGTTTTAAATCAATACTAAACACTTATTCTTAGTGCTCACATTTTGCATGCTGATAGGCACTAAGAATATCTAGGCCATGTGTGAAGGTTAAGGGTCACGGTCACCGGAGCCGGAACACTTTATATATTAGTTAGTTAGTTATCCCACAAAAATCGGGTGATTCTTTTGTTGTTACCAGCCACGAACGAAGACAGCCAAGCTGGTAATTTTTTCAGTGCATTCTGAAGCCGATTATCTAACTATCTGACTATGTGACTATGCTAACACGATAACATTTGAACGGAGGGACTTAGGACGCTCATATTTTGCATGCTGATAGGCATTAAGAAAATTTAGGCCATGTGTGAAGGTTAAGGGTCACGGTCACCGGAGTCGGAAATGCTGCCGAACACCTGACACGATAACGAAGGGACATAGGACGCTCACATTTTGCATGCTGGTAGGTACTTAGGATATCGAGGCCATGTTCAAAAATGAAGGTCATATGTCAAAGGTCAAGGTCAAAATGCTGCCGAGCACCTGGCACGATAACGAATGAACGGAGGGACCTAGGACGCTAACATTTTGCATGCGGATAGGTATTAAGAATATTTCGGCAACATTTAAAAATGAAGGTCATAGGTCAAAGGTCAAGGTCACTGGAGCCAAAAATGATGCTGAGCACCTGGCATGATAACGCTTAAAAAAATCAGGGACCTAGGACACTAAAATGTTGCTTGCAGATAGATACTAAGAATATCTAGACCAAGTTGGAAAATCAAGGTCATAGGTCAAAAGTCAAGGTCACTGGCGCCGAAAATGCTGCTGCGCGGCTGGTGGTCTAGCGTCTTAACGCTCTAGTTCATCATTATTCTGTGCAAAGGGGAGTAATTTCGTTTGGGACTGAAAGAAAATGAACAAGCAGTTAACAATAAAAGTCAACTAGTAGAGTAAGTTCTTCTGAAAGGTGTGGGTTCTCTTATGACCTGGTGAAAATATAATTATGTGCATATGAGCTCTCGTGTGTTTTTCAGCAACAAAAAATCCCAGTGCACGCTTTGATATGTTTTAAGCCAGTGCCTTTAACTGTTATTTTGTTTTGGACAATGGTAGTGATGTGGAAAAAAATAGCGATACTCCTAACTTGTTAGCTTATTCTAACTTTATTACAATCGTAAAAATCGTTGTTAACTTATTCTGAATTTATTATAAACCACAGCTTTGCTTGATACACAATGTTGTGTGCATGCAAATATTGTTCACTGTTTTGATGTGTATTTTGGAGAAAAAAGACAACCCCAAACCACACTTCACATGCCTGCGCATGCGTGTGTAGGCTTATGTTAACTTGTGTGTGCGTGCGTGCGTACGCGCGTGTGTGTATGTGTGTGTGTGTGTGTGTGGTGATGGTAGGTGGGTTTTGTGTGTGTGTGTGTGCGTGTGTGTGGTGTAGTAGTTAGTAGTAGTAGTAGTAGTAGTAGTAGTAGTAGTAGTAGTAGTAGTAGTAGTAGTAGTAGTAGTAGTAGTAGTAGTAGTAGTAGTAGTAGTAGTAGTAGTAGTAGTAGTAGTAGTGGTGGTGGTGGTGGTGGTGATGATAGTATTGAGCCTGTGTGTGTACGTATGTGTGTGTCTGTCCGTGCGTGCTTGCGCGTACGCACGTACGTAGCCTACGTACGTACGCACACTTTCGATTCTCCATCTATCGTTCAGCTCTCCCCAACAGTTTTGTTTGTTCACTCTCGTTCTTCCATCTGTACACGGCGCGCGCTGTGCCGCCGCTAGAGGGGTTCTCGTGCATCGCGGCCAACCTGCACATGCAGCGGAACGTGGGCTACTACCTGATCACCATCTACGTGCCCTCCGTGCTCACCGTGCTCATCTCCTGGGTCTCCTTCTGGCTGGCTGTGGACGCCGTCCCCGCCAGGATCTCCCTGGGCATCCTGACCGTGCTCACCATGAGCACCAAGACCGCGCTGGCCGTCAGCACCTTGCCTAAGGTGACGCTGCATATGTATGTCTGTCTGTCTGTCTTTTTGTCTGTCTGTCTGGATCTCCCTCTGGATATTCTGACTGTGCTCCAAGACCGCGCTGGCTGTGTTCATTTGACCTCAGGTGACACGTGACACTGCATATCTGTCCGTCTGTCTGTCTGTCTGTCCATCTGTCTGTTTGTCTGTCTGAATCTCCCTCTGGGTATTCTGACTGTTCTCCAAGACCGCGCTGTCTGTGTTCACATTACCTAAGGTGACACTGCATTACATGATGTATATCCGTCTGCTGTCTTGTCGGCCTATATCTAGGTAAGTCTAGGCAAGCTTATTATAGGCCCGTCTGTCTGGATCTCCTTAGGGATTCATACTGTGCTTACCATGAGTACCAAGACCGCGCTAGCCTGTGGAGACACTTTGCCTGTGGTGACGCTGCATTGCTGTCTGCCTGTCGGCCTGTTTGTCGGCCTGTTGTTATCTGGGCATATTCACCATGTCCATTCTCCCCCACGGCGTGTGTGTGTGTGTGTGTGTGTGTGTGTGTGTGTGTGTGTGTGTGTGTGTGTGTGTGTGTGTGTGTGTGTGTGTGTGTGTGTGTGTGTGTGTGTGTGTGTGTGTGTGTGTGTGTGTGTGTGTGTGTGTGTGTGTGTGTGTGTGTGTGTGTGTGCGTGTGCGTGCGCGTGCGCACGTGCGCGCGTGCGCGCGCGCGCGCGCGTGTGTGTGTATGTGTTTGCGTGTGTGGGTTATAGCGAGTTGTTGTGACATGTTATGCTGCTGCTTGATTGGATGGTTTGTGTATATATCATAGTGATATGTTGTGACATGTTATGTAGATGTTTGATTGGCTGTTTGATGTGTTATTGGCTGGTGTGTGTGTGTGTGTGTGTGTGTGTGTGTGTGTGTGTGTGTGTGTGTGTGTGTGTGTGTGTGTGTGTGTGTGTGTGTGTGTGTGTTATAATCATTATGGTTATATGTTGTGACATGTTGTGCCGTTGCTTGATAGGCTGGTGTGTGTTATAGTGATGTGTTGTGATATGCCCTGTTGTTGCTTGATGGCTGACGTGTGAGTGATAGCATGTACTGTGACAAGTTGTTGTTTGAATCGCTGATGTGTGCTACGGGGATGTGTTGTGTCATATTATGCTGTGTTTTGATTGAGGTTTCTTGCTGTTGTGACATGCTGTGTACATTACTACTACATATCACATGGCTAATGTGCGCGATAGAGATGTGTTGTGAAATGTTGTGTGTTGTAGTTTGTGTGACTGGTGATGTTGCTGTAGGATGTGCTGCATTCTTGTTGGTTGATTTACATATAATGTTGTGGTGTGATTCGCTGCATTGCCTGGCAGCAACAAGACAGCTGCTTATGCCGGACCCTTTCTGTGTAATTTGTAGTTTGTCTTTTTTCATTTCTTTTGTTTGAATTTTGTTTCTTTTCCGTTCATTTTCTTCTAATTTTGCTTTTTATTCCATGTACCCCCAAGGGGCTTTCGGAAATAAACCTCGAAACTTGAAACTGGAAGACCCTACGCTTGCTACTCCTCCCCTTCCCCTCCTTTCAGTTCCTTTTCTCCCCTACCTTTTCCCCCTCTCTTATTTTCTCTCATCCTACTAACTCCCCCCCCCCCCCCCCCATCTCTCTCCTGTTCCGCCGCACAATGCAACACACTCTATCTATCCTGACGCTGTATTACATACAGGTATCCTATGTGAAAGCCATCTGGATATGTATGCCACTTGCACGTGCTTCGCCTCCCCGCTAGAAACGCGTCCATGCCTCTTCTTCATTCTCCCCCCCCCCCCTCTCTTTCTTCTTTGTCTCTTCTCCACTTTCATTTTGTCTCTCACGACACGGTGTTAAGATTGCGTGTGCGCGCGCACATACGCGTCCACGTGTGTGTGCGTGTGTGTGAGAGAGAGAGAGAGAGAGAGAGAGAGAGAGAGAGAGAGAGAGAGAGAGAGTGTGTGTGTGTGTGTGTGTGTGTGTGTGTGTGTGTGTGTGTGTGTGTGTGTGTGTGTGTGTGTGTGTGTGTGTGTGTGTGTGTGTGTGTGTGTGTTATATTTTGGTAATTCAGCTTTTGCTATAACTTGAATGTGCTTTTCATATGAGTTTGAATTTCCCCATGTTCTTCAATTTTCAGTAAATATGCCTGCTATTATTTTTTCTCCATTCTTTTCATGCATTTTCATTTTCTTGTTATTTGGCATCCCCCTTCCCTCCCCCTCCCCCCCTCCCCCCTCCCCCTTCCCCCCTCCCACCTTCCTCTCAAGCAGCCTCAATTTGAAGTTGGGGAAGTTTGTATGTGGGTCACAGCTACCCAGAAAAAAAACCAAGGGACTTAATCGTGGTGCGTCAGTGTATATCTTTAACCTTCCTGCTGGAAATACACCTCCACCTTCACAATATCTATCATTACTGTCGACCTCGTGCAGGTGTCCTATGTGAAGGCCATAGACATCTGGATGTCTACCTGTCTGTGCTTTGTCTTCGCCCCGTGCAGGTGTCCTATGTGAAGGCCATAGACATCTGGATGTCTACCTGTCTGTGCTTTGTCTTCGCCCGGGCCGTGCAGGTGTCCTATGTGAAGGCCATAAACATCTGGATGTCTATCTGTCTGTGCTTTGTCTTCGCCTCGTGCAGGTGTCCTATGTGAAGGCCATAGACATCTGGATGTCTACCTGCCTGTGCTTTGTCTTCGCCTCTCTCCTGGAGTTCGCCGTGGTGAATGTGCTGGAGAGGAAGTCCCGCCGCCGTCTGACCTCCTTCCGTTCAGACTTCGACTCGCCTTCAGAATCTCCCCAGAACAAAGTCAGTACTACTAGTGGGTGGGTGGAGTTTGTCTGGGGTTTGGCGGGTCTAAATGATATTATGTTGAGAAAATGTTGTTGTTGTTCTTCTTCCCCCAGCCCATATCGATTTGGCTTCAAGTCACCCGCAAGGGGTGTGCAGAATGGGTTTTGTGCATTTAAAAGAACTCTGTGTGTGTGTGTGTGTGTGTGTGTGTGTGTGCGTGCGTGCGTGCGTGTGCGTGTGCGTGTGTGTGTCTGTGTAGGTGCGCGCATGTGTGTCTGTGTGCGCGCGTAAGCGCGCGTGTACGTGTGTACTAGTGTGCTTGTTTGTGTGTGTATGTGTGTGTGTGTGTGTGTGTGTGTGTGTGTGCGTGCGTGCGTGTGCGTGCGTGCGAGCAATCGAGCGCATGCGCGCATGTGTGTGTGTATGTGTGTGTGTGTTGTGAGTGCGTGCGTGTTGTGAGTGTGTGTGTGTGTGTGTGTGTGTGCGTGCGTGTGCGTGCGCACGTGAGTCAATCGTATAATATACGCGAATGTATTTCTAGAAAAAAAAAATCACTTCATCTGATTATTGTTTTTTTGCGTTTGTGGGGTGCCACCATGCAGGGACAGGAACTGGCCAGTTCCAGAAGTTCCAGAGTTCTGGCCAGGCGGCAAGCCCAGAGAGTGGACAACATCTCCCGCTGTGCCTTCCCTGTGGTCTTCTTCCTCTTCTGCCTGATCTACTTCGTCGTCTTCTGTGCCTGAAGACAGTGCTCTGGCACGAGTCTTGTGCTCCCAACCTCCCTATGGCCTTAGCTTCCTTTTCGCGGTGTTGATTTTTGACACTCAAGTTTTGCATTGCATGGGATGGATGGTTTTACTTTGTCTGCTGTGTGTTAGTCTGTAAACAGTATTACTCCTATAGTTATAAATGGTTTTGATTAGATTTAGTGGTTGACCAGGTTTAAAGGATATCACACAAAAACCAATGTGCATTTTGATATTGGCTTTAAAACAGGATTGTCATTCAGTTACACGAATAGCTGTTTTTCATTTGTTTATGAGGACGTTTTTAATTTGTTGGTATCATAGTATTGATGACAATATGTGCAAAGTGTCACACATTTCATTCATGCGTTTTTGATGGAATGAATTGGTTGGGGACATAAATTGCACAATTTTGTTCTCGATTAATACAGTATTTGCGCCTGATGTTAATGGATGTGCATTTTAACGCGGTGATACCTGTCACATAGCCTTAGTTGTCGATCAACGCGACTATAATTTTAATCTCAATCTTAACGGATGTAAATGCTTGCTAGCAGTCATTCTCTGACTTCAAACCTGAAATCGTCCAAATTAGGCTTACTTCCTTCCTTCCTTCTTTCCCTTTTACGGCGAGTGTAAACCAATGGCACAGAGGTAACGCGTTCGCCTCGTGTCAAGTAAACCCGAGTTCGAACCTGGGTACAGGGGATTTTTCCTCTCATTTTGCACTAGGCCATACAGTCTGAATGTGGAGTCTTTCGGATGAGACGATAAACCGAGGTCCAGTGTGCCCATGCACTTAGCACACGTTAAACCCAGTGGCAACGAAAAGGTTGTCATATGGTCCAAATTTACCCCCCCCCCTCCTTTCCTTCTTCATCAGTCACACACAAAAATCGCATGCAAAATTTAAAAAAACAAAAGCGGGTGGCACGCCTCTGGCTGCGACGCGCTCTCCAGGTGGGAGCAACCCGAATTTCACAGAGATGCCTCTGTGACTCTAATGTACCTAATACCTCTCTCCCCATTTTGTTTTTTTACCCCAAGCAAGAAGATTATAATTATGTCTTTATCCATATCCCTGCCTCTATTTGGGTTTGCTCAGTCTTTGTCTGAATATAAACCCACTCTCTTTTCCCATAAAGAAATTAAATTTTTAGAACAAAATAAGTGCCTTGTATAAGCTTTAAGCTTGTTGTGTTCGTTCTCATTTGTTTATGTTGCTGCTTTGCTATGTGATTCTGAATACAAATTCGTTTAAACCCCCCAAAAGTCATGGGAGAATAGTGGCTGGTTAGCTTGAAAAAACAAATCAGTTTTAAAACAGAAATAAGACTAAACCCGTTTGAGCAGAGGTTTGTATTGTGTCTGTACTTTCTGGTTTACGATGTTTGGTTTTAGCGAAAACAACCCACAATACACCAACTGTTTCATGAGTACATAAAAAAGGCTATTCTGTGCTTTACCCCCCCCCCCCCCCCCCTTCCTCAAATGTTCGCGTAGAACGTTTTCATTGAAAAGCAACAAGTCTACCATTTTGTTAGGGTAGGGGTAGGGTTAGGATCAGCCCAGGATTGTTTTCTGAAAATTAAAATAAGCAGACTTTGAGATTGACGGTCGTAAACACGAGGGGGGTGGTGACTAAAGTACAAAGGCTAACTCCTAAACTTAAGAAGGCACTCAAGCTTCTTGTTTGTGTGCCCCATAAATCTCCAACAAAAACTGAACGGCACCGAGATTGTTTGGTGTTCCCAGAGTACTGACAGCATGCAGGACAAAGACCGCTCCTTGTTTTCTGGTTTGCTTGGTTGATCTCTTTTAGTGACCAGGGACGGTATTCACGTCGAGATAGCATGAGACTTAGCATGATGCTAACTTAGAAGCTCTTCCAAAAGTCCTATTAAATCCTATAGGACATTGGAAGAGCTTCTAAGTTAGCATCATGCTAAGTCTCATGCTATCTCAACGTGAATACCGGCCCAGGGTCTTTCTCTCTTTTATTACTTAGGGTCAATGTTTGCTTGCCTTAAAAATAATATATCAAGACGCGCGCTTGCTTGCGTGTGTGTGTGCGCGCGCGCGTGTGTGCGTGTGATTGTATGTGTGTGCGCGTGTGTGCGCGCGCGTGTGTTTATCTATATATGTGTGTGTGTGTGTGCGTGTTTGCGTGCTTGCTTGTGTGCATGTGCGTTTTCACGTACGCGCCTGTATGTGTGTGTATGTGCGCGCGCGCGTGTGTGTATGTGTGTATATATGTGTGTGCGCGTGTGTGTGTGTGTGTGTGTTTGCGTGCTTCCTTGTGTGCATCTGCGTTTTCACGTACGCGCCTGTATGTGTGTGTATGCGCGCGCGCGCCCCGCGCGCGCGCGCGCGCGCGCGCGTGTGTGTGTGTGTGTGTGTGTGTGTATGCGTATGTGCGTGTTCCAAACACTGCCGAGCCGATCGAATTCAAAACTAAGAAGGCAGCTTCGTTGTTTGAGACTTTGTCCATTCTCCCATTTCACCCCATGTTTTAGTCCAGCACAGTATTAAGGGCTTTAACGGACAGAATTAGCTCATCCTTCTAGCTTAGCAGGTTATTGTCCTCCTGTACAATGTTTATTCTTCTATGAAAAACAACAGAACAACAGACGAACAATAACGACCGCATCTTAACCCGTTTACCTCCTTCACTCACAATGGTTAGGTATTAGGTACTTTACAATCACAGAGGCGTCTCTGTGAAATTCGGGTAGCTCCCACCTGGAGAGGGGTGGTGGTAAATTTTGACCAATTGACAACTGTTTCGTTGCCACTGGGTGCAACATAACCATAGGTGCATGGGCACACGGGACCTCGGTTTATCGTCTCATCCGAAAGACTCCACGTTCTCCACGAAGTGCAAAGTGAGAGGAAAAATCCCCTGTACACAGGTTCGAACTCGGGTTTACTTGACACGAGGCGAACGCGATACCACTGTGCCACTCTACACTAACAATGTAACAATGCACTTAACCTATCTTATTAGTTTGGGTTTTTTTGTTCTGTAAAAAACTAAATCTATTGACACAGCTTGTCGACATGTTTCATTCTTTGTTGATGGAAGCACAAAACACAAACACAAACACTGTAGTTACCGGAACGACAGGATTTGGATGCTGCTCTTTTCACCTTCAATCCCCTTTTAGGTCAATTTATTTGGTATTTTTTGGTATTTTGTGTTTGGTACTTTATAGTCACAGAGGCGTCTCTTTGAAATTCGGGTTGCTCCCACCTGGAGAGCTCGTCGTAGCCAGAGGCGCGCCACCCATACAATTTTTTGTGTATTTGCATGCGATGTTTGTGTGACTGATTTTTGTGATTTACCCAATTAGGGATAAAGCTAGATAATTTAGTTTTAAAGTAGAAAGCACTGATATAGTTCAAACTCAAGCCATATGAGATAGCTCCCTTTCAGAGTAGTCACGACAAGCACCCAGAGGGTGGGTTGGAGGGGGGGAGACGGGAGACAACTGTGACAAAAGCAAGTTAGGTCAAGGTGAGAGTTGCTGAGCTTGACTAAGTTTTCATTTTTGTCTTGCATTAGTGACAGGGGTGGGTTACCGCCTCCCCCCCCCCCCCTCCCTTCGTATTGCATTAGTGAGAGGCAGAGCCTGTGGTTTACCTCCCTCCCCATTTACCGCTCCCCCTTCCCCCCTCCACCCATGCACCTGCGCTTTGCTCTCTCTTCTGGAAACTAGTCAGATTTAGATTTAATTTTTGTGTCTGTAGTAAGACAATAACGTTTGTATGCTATCGCGTATTAATGCTATTCATTCATTCAATCACTCTCTCAAGAAAGCACATCAATATACATTTTTTTAATTCCATTTATTCAGGTGTGTTTGAACGAAGACTTACATATCCCAATGTGTTACAACACTTCAAGAATAACAAAAACCAAATAAAGCTGAAACGAAAGATTTAAGTAAATACGCACATGCTCACTCAGACACGCACTCAAGGACGTACGCACCCCCCCCCCCCCCACGTGCACACGCCCACGCACACACAAACACACGCAAGCACCACAAAGAAGAAATGACAATAATTTGCATGGTTCTGCGGCATTAGCAGAATTATGAGAGAGAGAGAGAGAGAGAGAGAGAGAGAGAGAGAGAGAGAGAGAGAGAGAGAGAGAGAGAGAGAGAGACAAAGAGAGAGAGAGAGAGAGAGAAAACAGAGAGAGAGAGAGAGAGAGAGAGAGAGAGAGAGAGAGAGAGAGAGAGAGAGAGAGAGAGAGAGAGAGAGAGAGAGAGAGAGAGAGAGAGAGAGAGAGAGAGAGAGAGAGAGAGAGAGAGAGAGAGAGAGAGAGAGAGAGAGAGAGAGAGAGAGAGAGCGACATGGAGAGACAGAGATACACACTGACAAACAGACAGACAGACACAAGACACAAAGATAGAGGCGTAAAGATAAACACAGACAGACAAGCGCCGAAAGGCAGATATCGACACAAAGACAGAGACGCACACAGGTAGATAAAAAGATTACTATTAGATACAAGAACAAATAAACTGAATCACGGGATTGGGAGCAATTGAGCGACGCCAATATAAGAAAGAGAATCACAAGAATGGGTAACGGTTAATATAAATGTGATAACTATGCAAGGGATCGCCCAAAAACCTAAAGCGCTACACATTTCTGACAAATAAAAGATCACAATGATGGAGCATCGAAGAGGTCCTTGAATGGTTCTTGAAGTAAAGAAACAAACGATTGACAACTAAACAAGGGATACAAGAAGACACAAAAACAACAGCCCCCCAAAATACAACAACAAAAACCCCCACCTGAAAACCCCCAAACACCACAAACAAACAAAGAACAACAAAACAACATCAACAATAACAACAAACCCCAAGACATTTATGAGCTCATGTTCCTTGAATTTAAAAAACCAGTCACGTGACAAGTAAACAATAAATACATTAAATAAAAGATAAGCACATCTGGACTATTTTCTTGCCAAATAAAAGACCCACGAAAACTTGATCATTTTCGAGTTACTGTTGCAACAGTTTCATGCGGACTCTCAAAAATGAGCAAACAGTTCGCAAAGGGACACCATGAAGGATGCGTTTTTTGCAAGAAACACGTCGAGATCACCAGGAAAACACCCTTTACAGAGATTGCAACACTCACTTTGCTCTGGTTTCCTAGAAGTCAAACCATCAATTCGGCGATTCCTCCTTGACGGATGTGCTGGAAGTCAGATTCTTTCAGTGAAAGACAAGGCCTTGTCTTTTCTAATGGCCGCCTGAGTCAGACCAAATCGTTTTCACGAAATTTCCACAATACAAGCCTTTCTTTCTTTTTTTCAATTGTATTTTGTTTGGCTGTTTTACAGTTTACCAAAAGGAGTTTCGCGCACAACAAAGGAAATAGCTCCAATGTTTTTTTAATGCACTACAAAGAAGAAAAAGCTTCAGCCACAATGAGTAGCCGCCACCCACCCCGTTCAAAATGGCTTCTCTCTCCGGCAACTCCGCCAAGGAGGAATCGCCGTTTTGACGGTTTGATTTATAGGAAACCAGAGCAAAGTGAGTGTTATGTGCTACATTTTATGAAGTTCTACTAAAGCTTAAGTGGGAAACTAAACGTTGTTACTTTCTAAATTAAGTAAATCGGTTTACTGAGTTTAGAAAGTAACAACGTTTAGCTTCCCACTTTTGCTTCAGTAGAACTTCATAAAATTAAGGACTGATCCTTAAAAAGGCTGTCTTTCTGGTGATCTCGACATGTTTCTTGAAAAAGCTCATCCGTCAGGGTGTGCTTTTAAACTGACAAGGGTGAATAGGGGAGGGACAGTCTGCGATAGCTGTGCCACTGACTGTAGAAACGGGAACAACCATAAGCTAATTATTGTTCAGTAAAGGATAATTAAAACGGAATCATTACGTAACGTTAATTGTTGAAAAACAACAACAAAACATGGTGAAATGAGGCAATGGTACAGTTTTCTGCAGCGTTCAACGGAACCATACGCATTACAGATGTTATTTTGCAACGAACGAAAATAGGTAGTAAAGCATTGGACACTTTCACAGACAAAATAGGACCATGATACACGAAGCATTTAGCTCTTGCCGTTATAAAAGGAACACAGTGCACTAAAGCTCTGATTGTTTTCTTGAATATTATGATCGCGAAAACTGATGCATTGTTCAAGCTGTGCTTGTTCAATTTTTGACAACATACGCTGAAGATAGACACGTTCAAAACGGTGACAGTTGAATAGAATACTACAAGATCTCGCGTATTGAAAACAAAATGGAATGGACACCATTATTGGCCACTGCAACAACCATGTTTTGCTAGAGTGAATGCCCTTGGTAGCTGCTTGAGTACTGACCAAACAAGGACACAACTCTCGCCAATAACCCTATTTGAGGCCACTAAATCGCTGCCTTTCGCAAAAGTGAATGCCCTTTTCAGTACTAACCAACAAGGGCTTCACTCTTACTGTCAAGGGCGTTAATAACCCTAGTTGCAGAGGCCAATAGCTACAGTCTTGGTCCACTTGTTTGTGTCGTTTCAGGTTGGACAGTATGACTGCACACAATCATGAGTCACAGAAAATCAGTTAATTGCTTGATTGCCTTAGCGTTCGGGGTGGTGATATTTCGCTGTCTATACCCCACGGATCTTCTAAGAATTATGTCTTAGGCGGCCATGATGACGTCATAATGACGTCAGCGTGTACACCCTGTACAAATCAGATGTAGTCCTAATTTTGATTATTTAAACACAGCCCCCAACTGTTTTCTTTTCAACAGAAGTCAGCCGTTTAAAAAAAAATCAGATTTAGATCTGGACACCTATGTCAGTCACAGGGATGCGATTATTTTATTTCCCTTTAATTAATCTCGTGACTGCAAACGCCTCATACGTGGGCTAGTGTCATTGTTGATTATTGAATCTTGACCAAGTCTGTGGGGATATACAGACAGATTCAGGTTTTCATCCAGCTCATTGTTCATATTTCAATCGACAAACACAATCGGATCTATTAATGGGCTAGAAAACAGCTTACCAGAGCCTCAAAGTTACCACTTAGTTTGAATATGGCTTGACGTGTGCTAGTAAGACTTCTTTATCGGCTCTTCTCCCAACACACACATGCTGAATGTTGTTAACTTTTTTATCTTGGTTTCATCAGTAAAGGTTACTTAGTCCCACCCTCCTTCCACACTTTACCAATTCTCATCCTTGACATATACTAGCCGTTTATTTCCGTTGATCTCCTTCATAACCATGTTCTTTCAAACTCGTCACTTTTGGAACCATTGTTATTTGATATTTTTTCCCTACACCTGAGTAAAACAATTGTCTTGCCTTGTAATTGCTAAAAATGTAGGTTATATGTCACAGACCCTCTAGAATTTTTGAAAATTGAGCTTTCGATTTATGTGGTAGAAGTTTCCTTGTGCCAATGAGGGGCATGCATTCACCTCCATCATGCGTTGAAGAACAAAACATCAAATTGAACACTATTGTATGGCCTATTTCGCATTCTTTGGCTGTATTAAATACTTTTCTGCATTTATATGTAGATAATACAATCATTCTTTTGAGTCTACTGAAAAATGACTGTCTCTGCGACTCACGTTATTTCCACTGCCCTGGAAGAAAATCTACGGAATGACAGGGTTTCAGAAATGACGTCATGAAAGTAGACTGATATGACGTCATCATTGAAGTTCCAACTGATATCAACTGGCCCCACACTTTTCACAATCTTGTCTGAAAGCTACGACTTGATCACAAGAGAAGCAGGTATAACCGGACACGACACAAACAAATGTACTGGGACTGTAGCTAATAAACCGTACTTGTATAATCAGAGAGTGACACGACATAGACCATCTAGGCTTATAAACCATTTGTTTTCAGATACCTGCTCATAGTATCATGGTTCTGTACGCAAGAATACAAACGAAAGCTGTTACGAAAGCAAATAATGTACGACTCCACTGGCATTAACATGCACACCACGAAGTAAGGAACATTCTTGGAAGAGTTTCATCAAATAGGCGTGTAAATCAATGCAATGCTAGTAGCCTTCTTCCCTGAAGCTAAACTTCTGCAGTGCACACTGCTGAAATAAAATAAGATAAAAAGTTAAAATAAAATCAACAATAAACAAACAAACAAAAAGAAGCAATAAGAAACAGCCCCAATAATTCACAGTAGGAACAATCCTACAATAAATTATAAACCACTGTACGTAGCTTCACAACAACAGCGAACAACCTTACAACAAGCACAAGTCTGGGCACCTATGTCAGTCACAGCAATCTTGAGAACACATATGAATATTAATGTTAGAAGACATGGCTTCAAACACAAAACATGGAGCTCATTTTTTTTTTCACTTAATGTAAAAGTAACAACTTCTTCTTCATGTATAGTTCACATGCCTTTGACATAAACGTTTCGATCAGGTGTATAATCAAAAGAGCATTATAGTAAAAGCAGAAAACAAAATCTTTTCTTCTTCGGGTATTAAGCATATGACGCAGAGTACAGAGCTTACTGATCACAGATACCACTTTGTTTTCACCAGTGTACACACAGCCAGTCCTTTTGCACGAGTTTCACAACAAAAGTCAAACGTTTACAAAAAAATCATTAATATACAAATTTTAAATTTGCTGAATAAACGAGACAATCTGAGCAGCTTATGTCAAATTGATAGAGGTTGTCTCCCAAATGTTTCTGCGCAAATTGTTACTTTTTAAAAAAATGAGTGGACTTAACATAGACCACACAACTTTATATATATTACAAAGAAGCGTCAATTTAAAAACAAAAATGCCTAAAATAGCCTACACATGTTCTCTGAAGTAATGAGATTTTTGCTTGATTCATTAGCGGCGTCATTAATACGCAATAATAATAATAAATACGCTTAATAATAAT
>CM065691.1:36392748-36410248 GCA_017654935.2 Phymorhynchus buccinoides
CACTACTGTCACTTTCAGCTGTTGTTGGGGACGACAGAAAAGCAATAGTTTCAGGGGAAACCACATCTTAAACTTCCTGTAAATGAAACACGCACGAAATCTATAGAAACAATAACATATAAAAGGATTTGAAGTGACTCAACTGATACTTTTGACGGCAAGAATCAACATGACTTGCTCAGAAGAGTTACAGAAACAGAAAACGACTAATTGGAAGACCTAACCAATTAATCCACAAAAAGAAGGAACATGTATAGACAAGCCAGAGCATCTTTCAAAATTGTCAAGAAACGACTGAATTACTATAAGACAATGACGATCTATCCGACAGATTCAGGAATGATCATCACAATTTGATTTCTAGTAAGCTACATTCCTTCAAACACCTCAGACTTTTTAAAACACCCCAGACTTTTCAATCTACTCGAGTAAAGCAAGTTGCAACTTTGGCTCAACTGAATATTGTGTTCAATGGTAAGAAGTTCACAAGTTCATATGCGCCACTGAATTAAATATTCTGATAAAGCCAGTACCAGTTCATAAAGTGATTAAGTTACGCCTCAGACTGTTGAAATTGGTAACGCTAATTAATTTGGAAAATTCAGTTAGATTTTAACGTAATAACAAAACATCAAATGACAATAACAAAGAAAGAAACAAGACAAAGAAAATAGAACGAGACCACTCAAAGTAAACTGTTGTTTACATCACTAGGTATAAAAACAAGCGCGAAATCGCCATAGTTTGTGGCACGCGGTCTATTTTTACCACTCCAATCATGAGTTACCTCCCCTGGCTTTTCAATAATTTTAATCTGTAAACCAGAATGTTATCTCTGCACCATTTCGTAACTTTTTATATCTTTTGGAAAACATTTAAAACTATGTATCCTACTTATACTCATCAAAAGAAGCACCGCATACTCGTCGTGTCTGTTGTAGTGTCTGTATTACATATGTTTATTATTTTGTACGCTTTTAAAATACATAATTTTAAAGAGCGGCCAGAAGTGTAGCCTCGATTTGAAGTGCGACAATTTTGTCAAAATGTGCGACAATTTTGGAACGACCCAGACCGACCGACAGACCGACCGACCGACAAAGTGAGTTATAGGTTTGTGGCTTGAGCCACAAACAAAAACCAGCATGTTTGATAATAACCATTTTTTTGCAGATAATTCTTGTCTCAAGAAAAATGTCCAAATCTGGTATCAGAAACTAGCTGGCTAATTAGAGGCCAAATCAAATTGTGGTGTTTCTGAACAATAAAGGACACAATGTTTTGTTAATGATTTGTATTATCAGAATTCTGAACGTCTAAAAACAGGAGAGAGAAAACATGTATGTGCATATAGACACGTATAATGATATACTTTGTATCGTGCTGTTCCAGTTCTCCAGGCTGCTTAAAATAATAAAGACGTTTAGTTGAAATTCATATCTTCTTTTAATTCACCGTGTATGTTTCACACAACAGCCAAAAATATATAGTTCAATTCGAGATACTAATTACCGAAATAGATACGAACTAAGACTTCAGCTTAGGCTGCTAAAATATCAAAAGTACTTACAATGCTGATCGATATAATTGAGTAATTCCATTTGGGGTTTGTTATGGGTTTTTTTTATGGGACAGTACAGTTTGTGCGAAGACATTGACAACGTAGATGAGATTTACAATCGGTCTTCGAACCCAAAAGATTATCCATAAATCTGTTCGGAATTTACAACAAAAAAAGAACATTTTGTTGTTCTTCCGAATTGGAACTACAAAAAAGCGGAATAATGGCATCGCATGTTGCCAATGATTGGATTTGACTATTGGCTAGTCCTCTGAATGCCTACAAGCGTGCAATAGAGAAGCCATAATTTTAGAACAATACAATCCGTTACCATGAATTAGAGCCAGAAGTGTGCATCTCCCTTAAAAGTTGAACACAAATAGACACTTGTTGTTTCCAAACAATTAAACACTTTTATTATAAACGAAGATTACATATATTTTTAAATATGGGGGGGGGCCCCCCCCCCCCCCGAAGAAAATGAACGGATTACATATTTATAGTTCATGCAATATTAATGTTCAAAGAGCTTAAACACACACACACACACACACACACACACACACACACACACAAAATACACTCATCCACCCCCAAACAAACAAACAAACAAACATCCACCACCACCACCACCAAAAACATATGGACATATTTCACATGCTAAAACACGAAAGTTCACACTCATAAACGCTGTTTCTATTAAAAGGATTATTTTCCATTATAAAGACAACAATTTATTTTCATATAGTGCAGATGGGACAGACACAGACGAAAACAGCCACATGTCATTGCTACCCTTAAAGGTGGACCCTGACGGATGTGTTTTTGCAAGGAACACGTTAAGATCACCAGAAAGACAGCCTTTTTAAAGATCGAAACAGTCGCTTTGATCTGGTTTCCTAGAAATCAAACAGTCAAAACGGCGATTCCTCCTTGGCGGAGGTGCCGGAGAGAGAAACCATTTTGGATGGGGTTGGTGGGTGCCAAACCCATTGTGGTTTTTTAACCCTTTCATCGCCACTGTCGCCTCTAAGCACCACACTGATTTAACACCCATGTCACTGAAAGGCATCAAATGAGGGTCTGGTATCCAGTGACCATAAATTATGTGATGCAGCACAGGAAAACCAGGCTAATGTCGTAAATTATCACTTTTGACTTATTCATATTTTCAGAAAGGCCAGAGACAACAGATTAACAGGCAAAAAACAGAATTCATCTATCTCTAATAGTTTATGTTTAACAATTTTTCAATCAATCAAATCTCTCTCTCTTTCTCTCTTTCTCTCTTTCTTTCTCTCTCTCTTTCTCTCTCTTGTGGCTGGCCGACTTTAGCTGGGTATTCGCGTACTGCATCACATATGTTCTTAATTTTGGGAAGTAAGGACATGTCCTATGTTATGTCTGTCAGAGAGGAATCCCCAATATTGCAGACATAATTTTTTCTCTACCCAGGTAAGTGTAACGGAAAGTGTTAGCTGAAAAATGGTTGGCGTTGAAAGGGTTTAACATTAAGTTATTTTTTTGTAGTGCAGTAAAAACAAATTGAAGCTATTTCCTTTGTTGTGAGCGAAACTCTTTTAGATAAACTGCATAACATTTAAAAAAAAGATAAACAAGGGCATCACCGAGCGGCAGATATGTCATTTGCCGGTTACGCCCTGTACATGCACCGCCCTGCACCTCCCTTCTCCCTTCACATCTTAGGTCCCCGTCCTCCTTGTGACCTTTGGGTGATGCACCTACACACCCTTGACTGGGTGCAAATCGTTTTCCGGGATGCACACCCTTAATTGGTGGGGTGCACACCCTTAACACTGAGACATATCTGCCACTCGGTGACATTTAAGCCCCACGTGGCACATTTTGTGCTAGGATGTATTTTACGTTTAGTATTAGACCCCCTCCTTTACCGGGAAGTACACCTTTAATTAGTGGGGTGTACACCCTTAGCTCGGAGACATGTCTGCCGCTCGGCGACATTAAAATCCCACGTGGCATCAGTGTCTTCTACTCTTCTTTTTACACCCCCACAGAAAATTTGGAGTGATTCTATACAGTATTTCACGAGATATAGGAGGGTGAAGAAAAACGGAAGCATGTCTGCCGCTCGGCGACTTTGTATTTCCGAGGGATAATTTATGTACGAATGTGGCATACTCTTAGCGTCACATCCTGACACAACATTTGAAGGGATTCTGTCTTCTAGTTCACGAGATACATCTTGGACAAGAAATATATAGCGCAAAGAAGAAAATTTCGGTTTTCAAGGTCAAGGTCAGCATGGCGATAATTTTATGTTTTTTACTCTAGGTTATACAGTACCACACACAATCTGAAGCGCTTCTGTCAAGTACAAATGTGGAAATTATGGCTTAAAACCCAATTTTTAGACCCCTACCACTTTCAAGGCCTACGATCTCCCTGACCTTGACATTGACCTTACTCGGTATGCCATCATCAGAACGGCCATAAGCCGAAGTACCCCCATGCCAAGTTTCAAGACTCTAAGACCTACGGTGTGGAAGTTATGGCCCCTTAAAGATTTTCAATTTTCAAGGTCATACGCCAAGGTCAAGGTCACGACGGCGATAATGTTTTCGCGGATGCCTTCCTCCTATGGTGACACACCACCACACAAAATTTTGAAGCGATTCGGTCAAGCGGTTCGGGAGATATCCTTGGGACAGGCAGAAAGAAAGAAAAACATCAAACAAAGAAACAAACTCGAACGAAAACATACTCCTTTGCGATCTACGATCGGCAAAGGACAATAAAAAGGCTTGTATTGCGAAAGAATCGCGCAAACAATTTGTATATTACAAAAGAGACAACACGCCTTCTCTTTCAGTGAAATAATTTGACTTCCAGCACCTCCGCCAAGGATAAATCGCCGATTTGACGGTTTGATTTCTAGGAAGCCAGGGCAAAGTGAGTGTTGCGATTTCTGTAAATGGTGTTTTCATGGTGATCTCGATGTGTTTCTTGCAAAAACTCATCCGTCAGGGTCCACCTTTAATGACTGGAATGCTTAAACTGTTGCTGCTATATTCTTTCTTTTTTAATTTTTCAACGTTAAAGTGAACTGTCCCAGAAAACATGCTCATTCTTATGACTCAAGAGCACATGCAAATGATGAATTCACGTCTAATTCATACAATTACATTTGTTGTTGTTGCAGATTTAGCTATGACTCGACAACATTTTATAATAATGAATCTCGTATTGATAAAACAAATTACAAACCTTCTTTTTAAAATGGAAGGCAGTCAAATTTTCCAACATAATTCATCTATCAACAATGGTGCGGGGAATAGGAAATATTCACGTGAGTAAAAAGGTTTTTGTCTCTGTGGAACGCAAAACACTTATAATATTAAATGCCAGAGACTGGGAGTCTACATTCAAGAAGGGAATAGGAAGATTTACATATGTTTTATAAGTAAAGAGACAAAACATTTGTTGTGTGCAAAATACTACCATCTTGCTGTTTTTATCATGTAATTTTCAGACAGTTTTTTAAATAATGATTTGAAAGGAAAATGTTCAAGTCCATTTAATCAATGATCGTTGCTCTCCATGTCTTTATACGGAAGAGCGAGTTATCCTTTTTCTTAGATCTAATTTGAAATGTATGCAAAACATAATCGGAGCCCAACAATTGCCTCATAATGCGTGGTCTGCTATTTGAAATTTTGAGCTGGAAAACAAAAAGAAACCTCACGTATTTATGTGAAATTGGTAATGAAAACACCAATTAAGCTCGGGTATTTTATGCAAAGAATAGCATGTACCTATTACCCGTTAACCCAAAACAAACATGCTGCAGAAAAGATCCTACAAGATGTGCTAGTCATTAATAGATAAGAGTATTCCCCATTGTGATTCGAAGTTAGTGACAGTCCATTAGCCTTTGACCTCTGTAGTCTTCAGGCTGGTACCAGTGAATAGGGTTCTGCATCAAGTTAAAACTCGAAAGAAAGAAACGCCACATCACAAATTACAAACTGGTACAAAGTTTTTTTTTGCTGAAAATAATTAATAACAATTCATGGACAAAGCACCGAATAACGAGTTGCATGCGTTAGTTTTATGAACATTATCAACCAAGAGCACATTTCGTATACCAAATTCAGAAATATGGAACAAATATGGCAACCATTTTCAGTAGAACCACCCCCCCCCCCCTTCACCTCCCCCCCAAAAGCAAAGCAAAAAACAACAACAATCAAAACAAAAACTAAAACAAAACAAAAACACACACACAAAACCCAAGCAAACAACAACAACAAAACACAACTAACAATAAAGTTAAATGATTCAGTTCTTTAAAAACACCAATTAAACGCTTTCTTCAAAGGCTACACGAAACAAAGCCGGCTTATGATTAAAGTGCCAATTTCCAACACAAAATACAACTTTACTTGAAATGTTATGCTTCGATTTAAATTAATATTGAGTAACACATAGAATGATAAGCCTACTAAGCGCTGTCACAATTGTGTCTGTATACGTCAACATTTGTCTCTTAATAATAACTGTGTGGTTAATTAAAATAGCGTATTTTGTCTCATACTTTGTCCGTTAAACCTCGATCATTTAGAACTGAATTCCAAGCCTGATGAAAGTTCATTCAAAACACCATACAAAGAAATACACAACAAGTGCTCTTTTACTTCTGAACTGTATTCAACAGCAATAAATGTTTTGATGTTCTGTCTAAACTTGATCATTTGGAGGCTGCTCGACAGTGAAGAGGGGGAGTATTGTTGTGTTTTGTGTGGTGATTGAAAAAGACATACCTGTTGAAATATGACATGTTTTGTTTTGTCTCGTCAATAAAATAACGTCACTGTGCACTTGTTGTGTATTTGTTTGTGTGGTGTTTTGATCAGTGACGCTGCAGTCTGTTTTATTTTGTTTTATTTTTTAAAGTACATCCTGACATTTGTGCCTTGAGAAACGTTGAAAAACGCTTCGCACGTGGAAATTAGGCATACATATTTTGTTTAGAAGTGCTCTACAGATATATTTGACAAACCATGATATAAATTATAACATAATCATAGTGACTGGATAAGAGACAAGAAAATAAAGCATAGCTTTCTTCTTATAATGCCTGCTTATTGACAGAAACCAACAAGATAAAACTGAGTGTTTGTTTTCGGCTAATAATCAGCATACTATCTTCAGCTTTTTGGTGAGAAAAAGGGTATGGAATACAGACTAGTCTGTTTTGTCATTTGTCGGCTCCCTTCTCACAAAAATCCCAAGTGCACAAGTGGAGAGGCTGGATAACGTAAACTGCACAACATAAAAGAACATTTTGCTGATAAATCACTTGTCTCTTCAGATTTCTGTGAGTAAAGAAAAATCAACAACGAAAACCATTTACAAATAAAGTGTGCACTTCAAAAATCAGCTATAAACCACAAGGAACATTACATTTGCCAAAAGAAGGCAAGGTGACGGAAGAAATACAATTGTCTCATTTGTTTCATAAGTTCATTCTTATATGAAAATCAAATTTTTAAGATAGTAAAAAAAACCGCAAACACCGTCACCAACAACAGTAAAAATGCACATCAGTTCGCCTCATTTTTCGGTAACAAAAAACTCGTGCAACATGTAGTAGATGCCAAATCGCGTAGACTTTATTTAACTGTGAAGGCAACATAAAGGCAACACATTTTGTTTTTATTAAACAAACACATGACTTCGTAATAACAAAAATTGTTTTTCTTCTTTTTGTTTCCATTTAAAGCTCCTAGCAAGAAAAGATCATGGTTCACGAAGCAAAACAGAATTTTAAAAAACAGCCACAGCAAAATTGAAATTAACATATTAATAAGGATTTTAAAAACAAATGAACTCGTATGATACTCTTTGTGAGCCCAGCAACAACAACAACAATAAACAATAATAAATAATAATAATAATAATAATAATAATAATAATAATAATAATATAGAAACACTTGTTACAAGTATCCTGCACGGAAATCCATACACATAGAAAAAACAAATTTGCAATGACTTTATTCAATATATGTTGTTAACAATAAAGTAGATATGCGCAACACTTCTTGTAGTGGTATTTTGTTTTCAAACGTTCAGACGTACATCTACAATGTTCTAAAAAACCCAGTCTGCGGACCAAGTGTGAAGGGTACAAATCAATACCTGCTGATAGCATAATGTGATAATGTTCTGTGCAATTGAAGAGAGAGAAATATAAATATATGGAAACATGAAATCAATTAATTAACATGTTAATATTCTTTTTTCTTGAATCAATAAAGAGAAAACCCTAAAGAAAAAGAATAAGCGGAATATTAAGAAATGCTGATAAAAGAAACATAAATAAAACGACTGAATGGATAATGAGTCGATTTGATCAAACTATGGAAAGTAACCTTCGTTAAATGCTCAGATTTAATGCTAAAATAAAAAGTATGTTGACTTTTCCTTTGTAGACTATCCAAAAAATCAACATACGTTACCCATGACTTATTTAACTTAAAAACAGTTAAGCTTAATGCAATGGTTTGAACATTTCTTTTTACTCTCGTCATTCCAGTTTAATTTGATCATCACGAATTTTTTAGGTCGTTTGTATCAACGATTTAGAAATCGACTCTGCCTCAGACATTGCATTTCATACGTGTAGTGAAAAAAAAATGATGTGCCGTATATTACTTTCTTTAAAAAACAGACTTTCTGAATAGGGTGTGAAGCTGCAAATGAAAACGAAAGCATTTCATGGAGAAAAAGTATAAAGAGATCAAAATATTTTGTGAAAAAAAGAACATCACCATATTAAAAACAAAATACTGGTACAAAAATGTACAAATTAAATTTTTATCAAAAACAAACGAGCAAGCAAACAAACAAACAAAGCAAAAGTAAACAAATTGTTTAACGAGGAAAAAATGTTAATTTTTCACACTTGTAACGCTCGGGCAGAGCACAGCAAATTTCATCCACAATAGGTGCTGTGAGTGGTATCATAAGTATACAAGAAGCTATGCTAAAAAAATGATATCATTATTTGTTTTTAAAAAGCGATAGAAATAGGTAAATATATAATGCCTGTATATCAACAAAAGAAAATCAATTCACTCTTATGCATCTGCAGGGAGAGCTGGCTGAGTGAGGGAGAGAGAGAGAGAGAGAGAGAGAGAGAGAGAGAGAGAGAGAGAGAGAGAGAGAGAGAGAGAGAGAGAGAGAGAGAGAGAGAGAGAGAGAGAGAGAGAGAGAGAGAGAGAGAGAGAGCATCTTGTCTCTTTCAGAACGGAAAGTTCCGAGTAAACAATATTCTTCACACGTTTCCTGAACACTTGTTAAAAAAGACAAAATAAGAATTGAGCTGAAATGAAACCAAAACCATATTCTCCCCATTCCAAAGCTATCGATGAGAATAAAGAAAAACAAACAAACAAACAAAACACAAATGATGCATCATAACAGTAGCCAGAAAATACCCTGCCGGCTATTAAAAAAAGCACTTCATGAACAACAGGCACAGCAAATGTTTTAAAAAGGGGTAAAATGTGTCATTTTAGACTTTTTCACACAGGGAATGCTCTGAAAGAGCACAGCATATTTGAAATAATGTTAACGTCAAAGTTATTAGCATAAATATTTCACACTTATTTTTAAGTGAAACAATGACAAAAATGAAGAGGTTAATATCACGATACTGACAAAAATATTGATAACTATTCTTTTTAAATGAATAATGATAATTATGTGGTGTGTGCGTGTGTGTGTGTGTGTGTGCGTGTGCGTGTGCGTGTGTGCATGCGTGTGCGTGCGTGCGTGCGTGCGTGTGTGCGTGCGTGCGTGCGTGCGTGTGTGTGTGTGTGTGTGTGTGTGTGTGTATGTAAAATCAAGGAACGATACTAAATAAATATATTAATCTTTTCTTTGTTAAGGCCCTAAGAAGCATTTTTCGATTGTTAAAACAAAGTTACAATATAAACTCCTCACATTCCTCACTCTTGCACACACACACGCACACGCACGCACACACACGCACACACACACACACACACACACACACACACACACACACACACACACACACACACACACACACACACACACACACACACACACACACACACACACACACACACACACACACACACACACACACACACACACACACACACAACAACAACAACAACAACAACAACAACAACAACAACAACAACAACATACGGTATTTATACGGCGCTGAATCTTGATATAAATCAAATCAAAGCGCACACACACGTTAGCATTCATAACACATTCAAACAAAAATGCAATACAAGCGAACACACACGTTTGACATAAATGGTATACAGCAGAAACAGACCTAAAGGCAAGGGAGAGAGAAGAGAAAGAGAGTGGAGCCTCAATCACGGGGGAACAGGTGGGTTTTGAGGTTAGATTTGAAGGCTGAGAGGGTCGGTCGCTGACGGAGGGAAAGAGGAAGTTTGTTCCAAGATGTCGGTCCTGAGACAGCAAAAGAGCGCCGACCAACAGTTGAAAGCTTATACCTAGGGATCTGGAGAGAAAGCGGGTCAGAAACTGAAAGTAAAGTGCGAGCTGGCGTATAGATGGAAATATTGTCGCAGAGGTAAGATGGAAATATTGTCGCAGAGGTAAGATGGAGCAGCTTTATGGATAGATTTATAGCAAAGGGTGTTTAATTTATACTCAATTCTGTCTGCGACAGGAAGCCAGTGCAAAGAACGGAGAAGAGGGCTAACATGATCGAACTTTTTCTTCCTAAGGACAAGACGAGCAGCTGTGTTTTGAATACGCTGGAGACAAGATAGAGAAGAGACTGACAGGCCAGAAAGGAGAGCATTACAGTAGTCAAGACGAGATAGGATGAGGGAAGTAACAAGTTTTGCTGTGGCTTCATCTGAGAGATATTTACGAATATAGCCGATGCGACGAATTTGATAGTAGCAGGACTGACAGGTCTGAGTCAGGAAACTCTACATGGAAAGAGTATTGTCCAAAGTGACACCTAAGTTTTTGACAGAGTCTGAGAGGGGAATGATATTATTACCCAGTTGGATTGACTCTATGGAAACAGAGGCTAGTTTGTTTTTTGTTCCTACAAGCATTGCTTCGGGTTTTTCACCATTTAATTGAAGTTTATTTTGAACCATCCAATTTTGAATATTAATATAGCAGTTGTTACTTTCTGAAAGAATGGAATCTATATCTTCAGGAGTTGTACTATTTTGGAGCTGTGAGTCATCTGCATAGAAGTGATGTTTCATGTTGTGTTGGTCGATGACATTGGCAAGAGGTGACGTATACAAAGTAAACAAGACAGGACCAAGCACAGACCCCTGGGGCACTCCACAAGAAAGCCTAACCTGTTCAGACTGACGACCATTGACCAGAACTGATTGAAAACGATCAGAGAGGTAAGATGAGAACCAAGAAAGAGCGGGGCCATTAATCCCAAAAGTATGTTCAAGACGAAACAGAAGAATGGAGTGGTCTATGGTATCGAATGCAGCAGAGAGATCAAGAAGCGTCAAAAGAGAGATCTGATCAGCATCAGAAGCATGTAGGAGGTCATTGACGATTTGAACGAGGGCCGTTTCAGTACTGTGATTGGCTCTATGTGCAGACTGGTAAGGATGATGAAGATTGTTTGAGGATATATGATCGTTAAGTTGTTTCAGAACAGTCTTCTCTAGGAGTTTGGAGAGAAACGGGAGGTTAGATACAGGTCTGTAGTTTTTCAGATTATTGAGATCCAGATTGTTCTTCTTGAGAAGGGGCCTTACAAGAGCGGTTTTGAAAGCAGGAGGGAACACACCTGAAACTAAAGAAGAATTGATGATGTTGGTGATTGATGGCAGAAGATGTTGATAGATTTGTGAGAAAAGAGAGGCTGCGATGGGGTCAAGTTCACAGGATTTAAAATGCATTTCTTTCAGAGTAGAAAGAACTTCGGTCTCAGACACCGGCTTGAAAGAGAGAAGGGGGACACCAGTGAACGATGGGTCTGGAATAGTTGGCTGAAAAGGCATAGAGTCACACACACACACACACGCACGCGCGCACGCACGCGCGCGCACGCACGCACACACACACACACACACACACAAACGCGCGCACGCACACGCACACACACACACACACAGACACAGACACAGCCAGCCAGCCAGCCAGCCAGCCAGCCAGCCAGCCAGACACACACACACACACACACACACACACACACACACACACACACACACACACACACACACACACACACACACACGCACACGCACACGCACGCACACGCACACGCACGCACGCACACGCACACGCACGCACACGCACGCACGCACACACACACACACACACACACACACACACACACACACACACACACACACACACACACACACACACACACACACCAACTTCATATAAAAATGAAAACCACAAGCTGCAAGAGAGAACACTTACACATACACACACATGTTGATTTTAAACCGATTTCGTGCCCTTCAACAGCTACGGAACAGCTAAATAACAATACCCCCACCCCCCAAAATACTGGGCTTTGTGTTTCCATGGTTACCAAAAAAAATAACATCAAAACACTTTCGTGCAGGACAGCTTATTTTGTTTAGCAAGTAAAAGTTAAATAATCTGGGTTTGCATGGAATAAACAGTTCAGAGTGACAATGTCAAATAGTTATTAAAACATCAGTTTGTTTTCCTTGTATTGTATAAGTAGTCCCTGGTCGGCAAAACCATTTCAGACTGTCTGATTCCACACTTTATCATTATTAATATAAGAGTCTCTCTCGCAAGCGGTCTTCAAAGTGGTCAGGCTGTGTCGTATACAGTATAAAAATAAAGTTATGCAATGTAAAATAAAATAATGTATCTATAGCACGGCATGACACACACACAAAACAAATATATATACAATGTAACACAGCACAATACACTATTAAAGAAGCGAAGCTGTACAACCATTTCACAGCAGAACGGAACAGAGCAGAAGAGAAGAGAAGAGAAGAAAACTAAATAATATAGAACCGAATGGACGAGAAAAGAACACCGTGACCCCGTGGAGCTTAACCCTTTCGCCGCCAGACATTTTTCAGCCAAACAATGCTATTAAACTTAACTGGGTAGAGGAAAGAAATATCTGCAATATTACGAATTCCTCTGTGACATGCTTAACATTAGGCCTATCCTTACCTCCCAAAATTAATAAAATAGTGTCTTTGGATAACAGGCCCTGATTTGATGCCATGGGTATTAAACCATTGTGGTGCAAAAATGCGACATTGGCGGTGAAAGGGTTAATTTGCTTTTAAAACTGACACAGGGACAAATAAACTTTCTTCTTCGTAAATGTTTCTTTCAGCAACGCATTAAAACTGCTATTACTCATGTGAAATGAAAAACGAATACAACAAACACACGTCATGTCTCTGTTCTTTTTGTAATAAAAGCATGAACATTTCGCACGAGTTAACCAGTTCGGGATGTTGTCTGTGAACGGATGTATGGAAGCATCTCACATAATCATACGTGAAATATGTATTTTCTTAGTCAAAGAATGCTTTGGAAAACAGAGCAATTATGACTATTCATTGAAATGCGAATACAAATCACACACACATATACAAACACATGCAAAAATGACCTAGACCTACTTTTATTTTTCTGAACGATTATAAAGAGCTCAGAATAGTTTCTTCTGTTTTCATTTTCTTTACACTTTTCGCAAGTCGTATTTGCTGTTGTATGTTTTCTTTTTCATAAAAAAAGTTAAAATACAGTTTTCAAGAATTTAATAATTCTTGAAAACAAATTCTTTTCCAAACAAATCTCAAGCTGGCAATAAAACTCTTTTCGTTATTAATCTATTAAACACAACGGCTGGAAGAGAAATGAAAATAAAACAGTTTATTCCTAGTTCTGCCAATTACCCCGATATACTTCTCTTTTTAACTTTTACAGAAAACTATTATCTTGTTTTATTTACACATTAATATTCATGCACTATCCACTACAGGGTATTCTTCTTTAAAGATAGTCTTTTGAACTCTTATGATGTTTGCAGCTTTATCTGAAACAACAGTCATGACTTAAAATGTACAATGATTATATCAAGCAGCTACAATAAAATGGAGCTCATGTTCTAGCCAGATGTGTTTGGGCAAAATAGTGGAGTTGCCTAAAGTGGAAGAACGTTACATAAAAATCAATGTTTGCTGCTGACAGATGCTTTTGGGAAAGTATTTTTACGATTATTATTAAGACTAACTGACAGAACCCAAGTGATAACATGGATAACAAGTGTTTCTCGGAAAGATTTAATAAATAAGATCCTTTGTTAATGTAAATTACAAGTCTATTTCATGATAGCTAAGCAAAACAGAGTAAGTTGGAATTGAAAAAAACCCAGAACATTTCTATTTGTCGATGTGTTTTTTGTATTATCATTAAGACAAAAGACACACCATAAATGACATAACAAAATAATGATAACAACAATAGGTGTGACCATGATGGTGACGCTGATGATGATGATACCATTTGCAATTATTTTAGGCCTCAACATTCTGACTGTTGAAACACCCCTATTTTAGGTGTTCTCATTTGCTACCAGAATTGAATAAGTGAATTATATATATGCACACAAAATGTACTGTTATTAGAAAACCTTGCTCTTATTCCGGTTATTCACATATAAAAAGGTCTCTTAAGATCCCTGTGCACGTTAACATGTTCACAAAATATCTCTATTTCCCTATGGCAACACAGTGTTAGGCCACTCATAGCATGACTTACAGCTCACTATGTTGCCATGTAGAAATAGCGATATTTTGAGAGTAATATTAACGTGTGCAGAGATCTGTATTGTTATTATAGCAATATGATTCTGCAATTCAAAAGCAAAACCCTTTTACTGCAAAGGACAACAACGAGAACACATACGTTTAAATACACTCAGCTTTATAGTTTTGTTTTGTTTTCAAGTAAAGATTAATTTTTTGTCCTTAGCATATTATTATTATCCATTAAAATAGACAACAACAAAAACATGGTTCTATGTATATGCATACAAATTAAGTTAAGCCAATGATAATGCATATTGGAAATACTGGAAACAAAGATTAAAAACATGTGAATTAAACTGTAAAATAAAACATATACTGAATAATCTTTTATTATCATAATAAGAAGTTTAGTACTTCGATTTCTTTTCTTAGCTTGACCAGTTGTTCATTTATCAATATTATCTATATGCCCCAAATCGATTTCTTCTTTGAACAAACTGAACAGATTTTAAAGACATTTTGCTTGGGAGAGAGGAATCCCCAAAATAAAGTTTGATCTTGTTGTTTTTTGTTGTTGTTTAATCTTTATTGCCACTAACTTTGGTTCGTTTTCACGTGTACTTTGCTTGTTCTCCATCAAACGTTCTGTAAAGTGTATGCTGTGAGAAACTCCAATTTGTAATGTTTAACAATATCATCTTTTGGATATTATTTTTTGGGTCAGCTTTTGTAACTATCTTTATGCATGTCGAATATCACTCTTAATTCGCGCTCAATTTAAGAATTCTTCATTCTGACGCAAAGCCTATTGTTATCAGCTTCATTCTTTACCAGCCGTGAGGCGAGGCTGGTAACATTTTCACTTTCAGTGATGTATGTCTGTTTGTTCCCGGCTGTCTATGCTTGTTATCACGATAACGTTTGAACACAGGGACCCAGGACCCTGTGCATGTGCATAACTAGGTAGATAGAAAATGAAGGTCATTGATCAAAGGTCAAGGTCATTGGAGCAGAAAATAATAGTATGCGCGTGGCCGGTGATATAGCGTCTTAACGCTCTAGTTGTTGTATGTGCTCAAAGACACACCGACGCACCACGATTAAGTCCCTTGGTTTCTTGGGGGTAGCGGTGACCCACATTCAAATGTCCCCAACTTTAAATTGAGGCTGCTCTTTAAAATGATGTTTCGGTTTGAATTTGGGGGCATTTATATGGGAGTCAGACATGGTCAAAACAAGATTTCTTTCCAGCTATAATAGGGAAAACCCGTGAAACCCGTGATTTGGACACGTTATCAGGTGGGTCTTTAAAGCCTCGCCATCACGTCACGTGGCTGGCAGCATTGTTAATCAAAAACGAAATTGTGTTGGAACTATTTCCCTTAGAGGAGCTTTAATTTCTGACAGTGCTTTCTTGTCCAGTTGTACACATCAGAATCTTCAGGAAGCTGAAGGAGGGTGCTTGATTAAAGAAAGAAGAAGAAGTGTCTAAAATGAAATAAAAAAGAACTGGAACAGCACAAAAACTACAGCAAATGACGCTGTGTAAGAAATTCATGGGGCTTTTTTTCTCTGAAGACATGTTGTGCAATCAATACACAAAGACAGAGAACTCTCATTCCCTAAAAGACACACAACTACTATCTAGGTGCCTAGCGTACCTATTCACCTAGCACAGTGTGAGAAAGAAGCACAGAGGAGCAAACCCAGGAACTTCTGTTGTCCAGTTGTCCCAAGTGTTTCGTTACATAATCAGGAATCAAGGCTAGAATCAAGCATAAGATAGCTTGCCTTTGTTTCGGTGCTGTTCACTCTTCTGGTCCTGTCTATTGGGGTCTGCAACGAACACCTTTTGCAAGAGTGAATGCCCTTGGAGGGTGGAGGGAAGATGGTTCAGTACTGACCAGACAGGGGATAACTCTCGCCAATAACCCTATTTGATGCCACTAAATGGCTGCCTTTCGCAAGAGTGAATGCCCTTGTCAGTACTGACCAGCAAGGGCATCACTCTCACTGTCAAGGGCGTTAATAACCCTAGTTGCAGAGGCCTATATCTCCGAACTAGTAACTGTCTACACACCTGCTCGCTCCCTACGTTCTTCCTCTGACTGCTGCACACTCAAGGTTCCTCGGGTCCACACGAAATCTTTTGGTGAACGATCCGTCTATTATTTAGCACCTCATTTATGGAATTCCCTCCCACAACATGTCCGCTCATCTGACTCTATCTCCGCCTTTCGCTCTGCCCTTAAAACTCACTTGTTTCGGACACTGATTAGTGTTTGCAGAAATCTCGTAACATTTTTTATTTACAATTATTTTATAATTCGTAAGTTGTATGTAGAATGTCTTCGTCTTGTAATCTTCTTCTTAGAATTTTCATATTGTAACTATTTTACTCTTGCTCTTGCATGTGTGAGTGTGTGCGTGCGTGTTCGTGTGTGCGTGTGTGCGTGTGTGTGTGTGTGTGTGTGTGTGTGTGTGTGTGTGTGTGTGTGTGTGTGTGTGTGTGTGTGTGTGTGTGTGTGTGTGTGTGTGTGTGTGTGTGTGTGTGTGTGCATGCTTGTGCGTGCGTGCGTGCGTGCGTGCGTGTGTGTGTGTGTGTGTGTGTGTGTGTGTGTGTGTGTGTGTGTGTGTGTGTGTGTGTGTGTGTGTGTGTGTGTGTGTGTGTGTGTGTGTGTGTGTGTGTGTGTGTGTGTGTGTGTGTGTGTGTGTGTGTGTGTGTGTGTGTGTGTGAGGAAGTAGGAGACCGTTGCGTGCAATCATCGTGTTTATTTTACTTTCTAATGATTCATTATTTGTTTGCCTTTAATGTTCTTGTTATCAATGTAAAGCGCACTGAGCTCATGTGAGAAAGAGCGCTATATAAATTCCCATTATTATTATTATTATTATTATTATTATTAATATAATAGACGACATTTTCATAGATTAGAGATTAACGTTTATGTCCAAAAGCACATTCGTTTTTGTTATTATCAATTTTGACGAAGCAAATCATAATAATTGTCAGGTATTTGCACTGTGACAATGCCTAAGACATGACACGGGACAGAAGCAACACCACCGAAGATAATGTATCCGTTGCTAATTGTGTCCAATCTATCTGGGGTCTATAAAAT
>CM065691.1:36415248-36420248 GCA_017654935.2 Phymorhynchus buccinoides
AACTAAACTAACAGCAAATAAAAGGGAGGCTGGTCTTCTTTTCTTCCGATGCATGTTGCAGAAGGATCCTGAATGGATGCTGTGGTGTGATGGAGGAATAACCCCGAGGGTGTCTCTGAGGATCTAGGACCGTCCGTTCTGGAGGAGGACCCTGCAACGCTTAGAGTCTGGATGGAGGTCCTGGGGAAGATGAAAACAAATGGGACGTAGAGCAGGAGCAGGAGTCAACAATTCAACACATCGCAAAATATCATACAAAAAGTCAAGAGTCAGGAAACGTTGAAAATAATGCGATTCCGCACACAAACTGCTGGCCTCATACAGAGGGTAGGGTGTGGTGTGTGGGTCTTAAGCATGTGTCATCGTGGGATGAACATAAACGGAATGTAGACGCATCGCATCGCAAACAAATCTCGGCTAGAGTCAAGAACAGCGACTCTGCACGTGCACACAAATTGTATATGTAAACCAATGTATAGGTCGCATACTGGGAGGGGTGGGGGGTTAAGAAGTCTTATAAGGATGGGTCAGACAAGTCCTAAGCATGCGTGTGAGCGTGTGTGAAGAAATCCGTAACATACTCTCGAAAGATAGAAAATGAAACACATCACACGAAGTCTTTGAAGAATCTTTAAGCTTGTCTTCCTCGAACACCCCAATTATGTATATACAATAGTAGTACATGTCATAGTCTATGCTGTAGACGGCAAGAACGGCGGTGGTGGATCACGATGATCAGTGCCGAGTCTTTGCCCAATGGGGAGGTCTTTTAGAAAGGATGTGCCATCAAGCGCAGCATATGAGCAGACCCCGTAGAGTTGAACGAAAGGCCGTGGGTGGGTGGCGGAGCTAGAGGGCTTGCCCAGGTGGTCCCCCTGGCTACACACTCACCTGCAACACATGAAAACAACCACGCTCTGTTTTAACCTATTATTAGTTTGACGTATTGTGTTCGGTTACGCTCATGTAAACATGTTCTGTTCCGTTCCGTCCTGAACATGACCTGCACGGTTCTGTTCTGAACACGAACCTTCTTCTTTTTCTTCTTCTTCTTCTTCTTCTTCTTCTTCTTCTTCTTCTTCTTCTTCTTCTTCTTCTTCTTCTTCTTCTTCTTCTTCTTCTTCTTCTTCTTCTTCTTCTTCTTCTTCTTCTTCGTCGTCGTCGTCGTCGTCGTCTTCTCTTTCTCTTCTTCTTGTTCTTCTTCTTGTTCTTCTTCTTCTTCTTCTTCTCTCCTCTTCTTCTTCTTCTTCTTCCTTCTTCTCTTCTTCTTCTTCTTCTTCTTCTTCTTCTTCTTCTTCTTCTTCTTCTTCTTCTTCTTCTTCTTCTTCTTCTTCTGCCATGCTATTTACTTGTTTATTTTCATCGTCTACCAACACCAGTCTGCGCTTGCGCTCCTGTGTAGTGCGGTGGGTTTTATTTCACGCGTATTTACCATTCATGATATAATACGATAAGAAAGAAAAGAAAACGAAACAAATATCATCTCTTATTGATGACATTTATTTAACAAAATAATGTAACATAAACTATTGTTATTAGCTGCCCCTCCTTCCATTTGAGAGTACCAACATTGTACTACAATGGCATATTTATTATATAAAAGAAGAAGAAGAAAGTCACACTATGATCTTTGTGTTTTCCCCAGCCTCGTGGTGACGTACCGATTCGCCATTTTCCATTTCGTCTTAAAGGACCAGAAAACGCAATGTTGGCTGAAAAATCGTTTCAAACCGCTTATCTGCATTAAACATATTATTCACTATTTTCGTTGAAAGAGGTTGGCTTTCTATTACTGCCTTGGCTATACTTATTTTATCGCCAAGTTTCATGAGTCGCAAACGACTTGATTTTGTTATTTTCAAGCGGGAGGTTTGAAACAGTATCTCGCATACGGGATCAAAGCGTGAAAAAAAAAACCGAGACAAAATTGAGTCACTACAGACTTGGCTCCGAAAGTAAAAGTAAACAAAATGGCAGAATTCGTGGACCACGTAGCTTCTTCACAGATATTAGACATGCCGTGTTATCAGTTTTGTTTCTAACATGACTTCAAGGGGGAGGGGAGGGGGGGGGGGAGCCAAATAACAAGGAAAGGAAAAGAAGAAAGTGAAAAATGCATGAAAAGAATGGGAAAACGAAAAACAACAGGCATATTTATTGAACATTGAAGAACACAGGGGAAATTCAAACTCAAATGAAAAGCACATTCAAGTCATAGCAAAAGTTGAATTACCAAAACATAACACACACACACACACACACACACACACACACACACACACACACAGTGAATTCAAATACAAATCCAGCACTTAAGCAGACATATAATAAATGTACACTCGCCAATGAGCCAATGAATAAAGCGAAATGGCACTTGGACCAAAGATTATCACATGAGAAAACACAATATAAAAAAGGCCATACAGGAAAAGGCGACATGGAAATAAGGCGAAACGGGACATGGCGATTCGGGAAGTTACCAGCCTCGTGACGCCTTGTAAACTGACACGACAGCAGACGGTACTGTTTTAATGCTACAACATGCCACATTGGTGAAAGGGCTCTGGAGACATGCTATACGCCACAATGCTGAAGGTATTGAACCGAGTTGATGAGCAAATTATATAGTGTGCAACAGATGATAAGAATCACAAACAAAAGTATCTTTAAGGCTTGGTTTGGTCAAGCTTGAATCTCGTTTTATTTAGTTTTTTCTTAATACACACGAATCAATAAACAGAGATGGAGAACTCTCCATCTCCTAAAAAGCACACAACCATCACAGGCACCTAAGACTTGCTTTGTGTGTCTTGTAAGGATAGAGAGTTCACCGCCTTTGTGTATTGATTTGTCTTATGTTCTCGTAGACTAATCGTTTCCGCCTTTTATAGCTTGTATTGTGTTTTTCACACTTTCGAGTTTATTTTCCCCTCAGAGGATCCTGAGCACTCAAACTAATTAGGGGAAGACGGGGTAAAAAGCGCATGGGCGGGTAAGAAGCCCACCCCAATTATCTCATGAAATGAAGCAAATTTCAGTCTCATTTTGCCCATGAGACGAGCGTTAATGTCTAGCATTCGTCTCATGGGCAAATTTGACTGACATTTTCTTTATTTCATGAGATAATTTGGGCTTCTTACCCGTGGGCTTCTTACCCGCCCATGCGTGTACTTTTTATGTGCGCGCCCCGTCTTCCTAATATATATATATATATTTTAAATTCTTGTGGGCTATTAGTTATCTGAGGCTGACGAGTTATAGGCCTAAGTCGCTTATAAGTTTAGACATGATATGTGGGTGGGTGTTTCTAGGATAAGCTTTTGGTCTCTTGTTTCTTTCCTTTGGTAAATCAAAGAATGAAATAGTGATGCTAAGAGAGGAGATAACGAATTGAACACAAGGGGAGTACTCTTTTTTTTATTCACTCCCCTCCACCAAAGTTGATTACGATACCAATCACCTAGCAATGCGTGGATCAGAGCCAAAGGGAAGCACACAAAGCATCATCCTCAAAAAGAATGTGCCAACTTCGCCTCTATGACCCTCCACCCACACAGTACACATCAACAATGGTGGAGAGGACGACATACAAACAAATAAACATTTATTCAAGAGTGGCATAGCCTTCTAACCTTGAATATGTTACACATAAACAACACACAACACAGAACAAGCTCAGTGGTAAGCCTAGAAAGGAATGTTGGTAAGTTCTGACTCCTTACTAGTGTTGATTCGTATATTGTCTTTCTGTCTCTTCTCGTCATTTGTTTTCGCGTTCATAGTGGGTGTGGCTGCATGTTAATAAAAGAATGAAGTCGTCAAAATGAAAAGGAGTGCCTTGGAGAAATATTACCTTCGGTGACGCCGCGCTACAAGACTACACCAGGGCACAGAAAGGTTTCATCCTCAGATCCTTTTGAATGCCTGCTCGTGTACTTTAATATATTGTATGCATCTATGTGACCTGTGTAATCCTAAAATCTGTATTTTATACTCATGCATGCCAAATGTCAATATCCTTATGCATTTTATTCATCTTTGTAATACTCATTCATCTTTGTGATTCTTATGTGACTTGTCATATAAAATTGTGCTTATATTAATTTCATGCATGCTGAATGTCAATGTTTCTGCTGTACGGCACCTGGACGAAATTGCTCCTTGAGATGATAAAGTGATTTTGAATTGAATTGAATTGCATTGAATAAGAACTTATTGTGAGTCTCAGAGGACGAGAGGACGAAAGAGAGAGAGAAAGAGAGAGAGAGAGAGAGAGAGAGAGAGAGAGAGAGAGAGAGAGAGAGAGAGAGAGAGAGAGAGAGAGAGAGAGAGAGAGAGAGGCGGGGGTGCGAGGAAGATCATGTGTGTGAGCGTACATGTATGTGTGCTCATACACGGGTGTTTGAGAGACAGATAGAGAGAGAGAGAGAGAGAGAGAGAGAGAGAGAGAGAGAGAGAGAGAGAGAGAGAGAGAGAGAGAGAGAGAGAGAGAGAGAGAGGGAGAGGGATAATGAGAGAGATAGAAACAAAGAGAGATAGAGAAAGACAGAGAGAGACACAGAGAGAGCATGAGAGATAGAGGGATGGGGGTCAAATAGACACACACACACAGAGACAGACAGACAGACAGACACACACACACACACAGACGCACACACAGATACACGTATATAAGATAGAGAATCACAGATAGAGTGAGAAAGAGCGAACAAGGGAGAAGGAGAAACATAGCTTCCAGAGACACAAATGCAAAATGCTACCTTTATGTACACACTCGTCACTCAGACAGGCACACATAGAGACACAGACACAGATACAGGCACACACACACACACACACACACACACACACACACACACACACACACACACACACACACACACACACACACACACACACACACACACACACACACACACACACACACACACACACACACACACAGAACCACACACACTGCCGACTACCTTAGTGGAAGTCATGTCCAGTTCACTGCCCCC
>CM065691.1:36432748-36440248 GCA_017654935.2 Phymorhynchus buccinoides
CTCCCTCCCTCCCTCTCTCTGTTTCTCTCTCTCCCCATCACCCTCAGTCTACACCACATGACCAATTACCTGATGCTCGTCATAAGACATGGACCTATGCGGAGGTTTGAAGGTGGAGAACTGCCCCTGTGGAGAAGGCAGGTCCCCCTCCTGCACCGCCTGAACCGCCTTCTTCATGGTCATCTCCTGCCTGGGAGCGTCCCCTTCCTCCTCCCTGATGCTGCTGGGGTGGTACTGCACGTGCCGCTCGTCCTCAAAGTTCACCCTCTTCTTCTTGCTGTTGGTTCGCAGGCACTCGTAGCGCGGGTCGCTGCCGCCCTCGCAGCTGTAGTAAGGATGCTCTGTCGCTGCTGCTGCTGCGTTCTTGGGACTGTGCAACGCTGCCAGGTTCTCTCTCATGGCTGCGTTCCATCGGGCGTTGTTGCTACTGGTTGTGGCAGTATCAGTATCAGGGCCTAGCTTCCCTGTAGCCTCCCTGCAGAGACTGCCACTGAGCATCATGGAATCGTTGGTGTTGTTTCTGTAAGGGTCAACCATGTCTGTAGTAGGGTTCGCGTGAGGGGAGTCCATCTCTTTGACGGCGGAGAGTTTCTCCATGCTGTGGTAGGTGTCGTTTTCTAGCATGTCTAGGGTCGGGGAGAAGCTGAGGTCGTGGTTCTGCAGAGGGTCGCTGTCTCTCCTCAGCTTGGACTCCCAGTGCTGGTGGGAGGACCCGTAGATGCCCGTGTCGTCCCTCTGGGAGGTGAACACCGTCGTACCGCGGTCGCCCGCCTTCTTTTCCAAGCGCTCTGGCTGGTATCCCGGCCTGGTGAGCACCTTGTGCCGGTGCTTCTCTCGGTCAGACCTCTGGCGGTTGTAGCAGTAGATGAAGAGCAGCGGGATGAGCACGGCCAGGGCCAGCAGTAAGGTGAGAGACACCAGGGCGATGACCAGCTTGAAGCTGGTGCCGCCGCTTTGGGGCGAGTGTTGGGCGGTGGTGAGCTCGATCTGCAGCAGGGCCTGCTGGGCCATCTGAGGCACCCCGTTGTCGCTGACCGTCACCACGATGTTGTAGTAGCGCACCTCCTTGGACAGGATCTGGTTGCCCAGGGTGATGACCCCGGTCAGCTCGTCGATGTTGAAGAGGGCTGAGGCGTTGGACACGCTGATGCTGTAGCGGAGCTGGCCGTTGGCCCCCGTGTCCAGGTCGTAGGCCACCACCTTGGCGATCTCTGAACCGGGGGCCGTGTTCAAGGGGATGGACACGGAGGGGTTGCCCGGGCTGGGGAAGGTGATGACGGGGTGGTGGTCGTTGTTGTCCATCACCTCCACCGTCACCATGCACGTGGAGTTGTGGCGGGGCGTGCCCATGTCCACGGCGCTCACTGCGAAGGCGTAGACGCTGGACGTCTCGTAGTCCACTACCGAGGTCACCAGCACGGCGCCGGAGGAGTTCACACCGATAGGGAGCTCGGGCCGTGACTGGGGGGTGACCATGTAATATTCCAGGCGAGCGTTGAGGCCCAGGTCACCGTCCGTGGCTTTCACCTGGCCCAACACCGTGCCGGGCGGGGCGTGCTCCTGCGTACGGAAAGTGTAGGAGGGCGCGGAGAACACGGGCTGCAGGTCGTTCTTGTCTGCCACGTTCACCACCACGGTGGTGCTGCCCGTCAGGGGGGAGGAGCTCTTGTCGTAGGCGTACACCCTGATCACGTACTGCGGCGTGTCCTCGCGGTCCAGGAAGCGCGTGGTGTAGATGTCGCCCAGCATGGTGTCGATGGTGAAAATGTCCCCGTCATTGTGCAGGCCGTAGACCAGGCGGGCGTTTTCTCCCGTGTCTCTGTCCCGGGCAGTCACCTGGCCCACCCAGGTGCCCACCACCTCGTTCTCGGGCACGGACAGCACGTAGCGGTCGCTGGTGAAGGTCGGGGCGTTGTCGTTGGTGTCCGTGACCTGCACGCGCAGAATCTTCTCCGTGCTCAGCGGGGGGTTGCCGTTGTCCGTGCAGCGCAGCAGGATCGTGTGGTTGGCATTGATTTCCCGGTCCAGGCTGGAAGCCACGATCACCTTGTACTCGTTCAGCTGCAGCTTCTGCAGCGAGAACAAGGCGTTGTTGAGCCGACAGGACACCAGGCCATTGCGCCCCGAATCGTTGTCCTTGACATTGAGAAGGGACACCACACGGCCCAGTGTTGCCGTCTCCGGTACGATGGCTACGCCATTCTTATTGAACAGCGGGCTGATCTCGATGATGGGCTTGTCGTTTCGAGTGTCCAGGACCTTGATTATTACGCGACACACCGACTTCTTCACGGGCACTCCGTTGTCTTGTGCCACCACCTCAAACTGGAAAGTCCTCCCGCCGCAGTTGTCCAGCCCTGACTTGACCACGACGATGCCGGTGTCTTGAAACACAGCAAACATTTGTTTGATCTCCTGGTCCGCCGAGTCAGAAAGGAAGTAAGACACTCTGGCATTGTCGCCCTCATCCGCGTCCTGGGCGCTGACCATCAGTACGGTGGAGTCTTTCGGAACGCCCTCGGTGAGCGTTTTTCTGTACTCCAGTTTGTCGAACTTGGGAGGGTTGTCGTTGGTATCCACTACGTTTATGGACAGGGGCAGACTGGCCCGTTTGGGCGGGTTTCCCCCATCATAGGCCACCAAGGAAGTGACGAACAGCTGGCGGGTTTCCCGATCCAGCAAACGCACGACTTTGAGGTTGACGACGAACTGGACGTCCCCTAGAGCGTCCACGGACCTGGCCACGTGCAGCTGGAAGAGCTCGAAGCTGGGCTCCAGGGCGTACCGCTGAACCTTGTTCTGCAGATCAGCGTCTTGGTCAGTAGCCGAGGGCAGCACGAACACAGTGTCGGTGACGGCGTTCTCGGGGATGTTCACCACGAAACTCTCCTGGGTGAAGACCGGGGAGTGGTCGTTGATGTCCCACAGCTTGAGCACCACGCTGAACTTCCTGAAGAAGGCGGACGTGGGGCTGGAGGACTGCACGACCACGGCTCCTCGCACCACGCACACATCGGCAGTGCCGCACAGCGACTCCCGGTCCAGGGTGGTCCTGGTGGAGAGGTCCCCTGTTTTCTGGTCCACGAAGAAGGGCGACCCCCCGCCGCTCTCGTCCACCACGGCGTACTGAAGGCTGCTGATGTCCTGGCGACCCAGGACTTTGGTGAGGTTAGCCATGGCTGCCACGTTGCCCAGCAGGGCTGGTGCTGACTCCTCCGCCATCTGGAAGTGCAGCTCCTGGCCCAGGGTAGTTGAGGTGGCGGACAGCACCAGGAGCACTACCAGGGCGGAGAAGGATGGGCCAGGGGAGATGTGGAGTGCTGCTGTTCCCAGTGACATCGTCGTGGTCTGACGGTTTGTTTATTCCTTCACGGTTGGCCAGAGCGAGTTACGAGTCTGAAAACAGAGAGAGAACAAAAAGCAAGATTGGTGATTGTAAGCCTCCTCTTTTTCTAACTCGCCACTCCTCTCCTTCGCACCCATCCCCACCCTCCTCCGCTGTTTTCTGAATTGCAGGGACAGCCGTAAATGGTGTGGCATAGTTTATCTCTTGAATCTAATCTCTCCGCTTCATCATGAAGTCAAACAGTTTGCTAACACATATCCATGCACACCTGCACACAAGCGAACAGATACAAATGCTCTCGCTTTCGCGCACTCGCCCTCACACAGAAAGACACAGACGAAGACAGACAGACAGACATACTGACAGGCATAGTCCTACAGACATACACGCACAGACACAGACATACAGACACACACACACACACACTCACACGCGCGCGCGCGCGCACACGCACACGCACACACGCACATGGGAGCGGGCGCGTGCACACACGCACACACGCACACACGCACACGCACAAAAGATTCACGCACACTTGCGTCAGGACACACACACACACAAATCAACGCACAAGAACGAGTCATTCGGTACACCACGCCACAAGAATGTTGCAAGAAAAAAGTAATAAACAAACAAACAAACAAAACGAAAAATAAACCAAACAAACATAAAGACCATGCCTGAAGAGAATGGGCAGGCAAACGGCAAATATAAACATCGTCAATGGGATATAACAAAAACAAACAAGAAAACAAGAAAACAAAGAAACAAACCAAACAAAAAAGAACCCCATACAAACCAACGCCAAAGAAGTGTAAAAAGAACCCCACACAAACCAACGCCAAAGAAGTGTAAAAAGAACCCCACACAAACCAACGCCAAAGAAGTGTACAAAAAACAACTTACAAACAAACGCCAAAGAAGTGTAAAAAGAACCCCACACAAACCAACGCCAAAGAAGTGTAAAAAGAACCCCACACAAACCAACGCCAAAGAAGTGTAAAAAAAAAACCTTTCAAACAAACGCCAAAGAAGTGTAAAAAGAACCCCACACAAACCAACGCCAAAGAAGTGTAAAAAAAAAACCTTTCAAACAAACGCCAAAGAAGTGTAAAAAGAACCCCTTACAAACAAACGCCAAAGAAGTGTAAAAAGAACCCCTTACAAACCAACGCCAAAGAAGTGTAAAAAGAACCCCATACAAACAAACGCCAAAGAAGTGTAAAAAGAACCACACACAAACCAACGCCAAATAAGTGTAAAAAGAACCCCATACAAACCAACGCCAAAGAAGTGTAAAAAGAACCCCATACAAACCAACGCCAAAGAAGTGTAAAAAGAACCCCACACAAACCAACGCCAAAGAAGTGTAAAAAGAACCCCATACAAACAAACGCCAAAGAAGTGTAAAAAGAACCACACACAAACCAACGCCAAAGAAGTGTAAAAAGAACCCCACACAAACAAACGCCAAAGAAGTGTAAAAAGAACCCCACACAAACAAACGCCAAAGAAGTGTAAAAAGAACCCCATACAAACCAACGCCAAAGAAGTGTAAAAAGAACCCCATACAAACAAACGCCAAAGAAGTGTAAAAAGAACCACACACAAACAAACGCCAAAGAAGTGTAAAAAGAACCCCATACAAACAAACGCCAAAGAAGTGTAAAAAGAACCCCATACAAACAAACGCCAAAGAAGTGTAAAAAGAACCCCACACAAACAAACGCCAAAGAAGTGTAAAAAGAACCCCACACAAACAAACGCCAAAGAAGTGTAAAAAGAACCCCACACAAACAAACGCCAAAGAAGTGTAAAAAGAACCCCACACAAACCAACGCCAAAGAAGTGTAAAAAGAACCCCACACAAACAAACGCCAAAGAAGTGTAAAAAGAACCCCACACAAACCAACGCCAAAGAAGTGTAAAAAGAACCCCTTACAAACAAACGCCAAAGAAGTGTAAAAAGAACCCCACACAAACCAACGCCAAAGAAGTGTAAAAAGAACCCCACACAAACAAACGCCAAAGAAGTGTAAAAAGAACCCGATACAAACAAACGCCAAAGAAGTGTAAAAAGAACCCCATACAAACAAACGCCAAAGAAGTGTAAAAAGAACCCCATACAAACAAACGCCAAAGAAGTGTAAAAAGAACCCCATATAAACAAACGCTAAAGAAGTGTAAAAAGAACCCCATATAAACAAACGCCAAAGAAGTGTAAAAAGAACCCCATACAAACAAACGCCAAAGAAGTGTAAAAAGAACCCCATACAAACAAACGCCAAAGAAGTGTAAAAAGAACCCCATATAAACAAACGCCAAAGAAGTGTAAAAAGAACCCCATACAAACAAACGCCAAAGAAGTGTAAAAAGAACCCCATATAAACCAACGCCAAAGAAGTGTAAAAAGAACCCCATACAAACAAACGCCAAAGAAGTGTAAAAAGAACCCCATACAAACAAACGCCAAAGAAGTGTAAAAAGAACCCCATACAAACAAACGCCAAAGAAGTGTAAAAAGAACCCCACACAAACCAACGCCAAAGAAGTGTAAAAAGAACCCCATACAAACCAACGCCAAAGAAGTGTAAAAAGAACCCCATACAAACAAACGCCAAAGAAGTGTAAAAAGAACCCCATATAAACCAACGCCAAAGAAGTGTAAAAAGAACCCCATAGAAACCAACGCCAAAGAAGTGTAAAAAGAACCCCATACAAACCAACGCCAAAGAAGTGTAAAAAGAACCCCATACAAACAAACGCCAAAGAAGTGTAAAAAGAACCACACACAAACAAACGCCAAAGAAGTGTAAAAAGAACCCCATATAAACAAACGCCAAAGAAGTGTAAAAAGAACCCCATACAAACAAACGCCAAAGAAGTGTAAAAAGAACCCCATACAAACCAACGCCAAAGAAGTGTAAAAAGAACCCCATACAAACAAACGCCAAAGAAGTGTAAAAAGAACCCCACACAAACAAACGCCAAAGAAGTGTAAAAAGAACCCCACACAAACCAACGCCAAAGAAGTGTAAAAAGAACCCCACACAAACAAACGCCAAAGAAGTGTAAAAAGAACCCCACACAAACAAACGCCAAAGAAGTGTAAAAAGAACCACACACAAACAAACGCCAAAGAAGTGTAAAAAGAACCCCACACAAACAAACGCCAAAGAAGGGTAAAAAGAACCCCATATAAACTAACGCCAAAGAAGTGTAAAAAGAACCACACACAAACAAACGCCAAAGAAGTGTAAAAAGAACCCCTTACAAACAAACGCCAAAGAAGTGTAAAAAGAACCCCTTACAAACAAACGCCAAAGAAGTGTAAAAAGAACCCCACACAAACAAACGCCAAAGAAGTGTAAAAAGAACCCCACACAAACAAACGCCAAAGAAGTGTAAAAAGAACCCCATACAAACCAACGCCAAAGAAGTGTAAAAAGAACCCCATACAAACAAACGCCAAAGAAGTGTAAAAAGAACCACACACAAACCAACGCCAAAGAAGTGTAAAAAGAACCCCATACAAACAAACGCCAAAGAAGTGTAAAAAGAACCCCATACAAACAAACGCCAAAGAAGTGTAAAAAGAACCCCACACAAACAAACGCCAAAGAAGTGTAAAAAGAACCCCACACAAACAAACGCCAAAGAAGTGTAAAAAGAACCCCACACAAACAAACGCCAAAGAAGTGTAAAAAGAACCCCACACAAACAAACGCCAAAGAAGTGTAAAAAGAACCCCATACAAACAAACGCCAAAGAAGTGTAAAAAGAACCCCACACAAACAAACGCCAAAGAAGTGTAAAAAGAACCCCACACAAACAAACGCCAAAGAAGTGTAAAAAGAACCCCTTACAAACAAACGCCAAAGAAGTGTAAAAAGAACCCCACACAAACCAACGCCAAAGAAGTGTAAAAAGAACCCCACACAAACAAACGCCAAAGAAGTGTAAAAAGAACCCCACACAAACAAACGCCAAAGAAGTGTAAAAAGAACCCGATACAAACAAACGCCAAAGAAGTGTAAAAAGAACCCCACACAAACAAACGCCAAAGAAGTGTAAAAAGAACCCCATACAAACAAACGCCAAAGAAGTGTAAAAAGAACCCCACACAAACCAACGCCAAAGAAGTGTAAAAAGAA
>CM065691.1:36445248-36447748 GCA_017654935.2 Phymorhynchus buccinoides
ATTTTATTTATAGAGGGCAATAGAGTAAGCAGCAACATGCTTTTTTACATCCAGCCCTCTGCACAAAATACATATATAAAAGTAGAAAATGGAAAACGAAAATAAGCACAAAGTAATATAAAGCATGCAAAATACATCCCCATATTGTAACACATCAATAACAAAATCAAACCTATTATTATTGATTATGCTCATTATTAACATTCACAATTTGGGAAGTAAGCGCATACACACGGGGAAATAAAACCCAATCCTTCTTTTCACACTCATCTTTAACATTCAGAAAGTGAAAAATGCACAAACATATGAAAAATCAAAACAACAACAACAACAACAAAACTAAAACCTTAATCATACTTTATATACTCATCATTAAAATGTACTTATTTGAAAAGAAACCCATGCACATAATAAAGTCAAACATAGTATTACTTTACCTACTCATCTTAGCATGCACAATTTAAAATGTTAATACATGTACCCATGGCAACATGAAACCTATTCCTACATTACATTTTTCATGTTTAACATGCACACATTAAGAGGTAAACGCACACACGTAACAAATGCAGACCTAGTCATTTGTTTGGCATGCGGATGCACATATTGAAAAGTAAAAACATACACATGACAAAATCAAGCCTAATCCTACTTTATACTACTCATCTTTAACATGCAAAATAAAACTTAGCCTATGCTCATCACAAAATCAAGACTAATCCTATTTTACATACTCGTAACATATACACAATTTAAATTTAAAGCCGATACACATAATAAAATCAAGCCTAAGCCCACTTTACATACTCATCTTAAAAATACATAAATCGAAAATGTAAGCACATAGAGATAGAGACAGACACAGCTGTACAGAGAAAGAGGGACAGAGACAGACACAGAGATAGACAGAGGCTCACACACACACACATACACACGCACGTACGCACGCACGCACGCACACACACACACACACACACACATACATACACACACATACACACGCGCATACACACACACGCACACGCACACATACACACACACACACACACGCGCGCGCACGCACGCACGCACACACACACACACACACATTCAATGTTCAATGTTCCATCTGGAAATAACATTTTGACTTGACTTGACTTGACTTGACACACACACACACACACACACACACACACACACACACATACATACACACACACACACACACACACACACACACACACACACACACACACACACACACACACACACACACACACACACACACACATACACACACACACACACACACACATTCAATGTTCAATGTTCCATCTGGAAATAACATTGTGACTTGACTTGACTTGACTTGACACAACACACACACCACACACACACACACACACACACACACACACACACACACACACACACACACACACACACACACACACACACACACAATATCAGGAAATGAACGGGTAGACCAAGCTGCAAAAAATGCAGATCAAAATAGTGACGACGCAGTATCAATTAATGTTCCTTTAGATCTGACAGAATGTTTCTCAATTATAAACAAAACTTCTCATGAAAATGTCAAAACTGAATTGATGAACTCAGACGTTCAATATTATAATAACTGTATTAAATCTAATGTTAGAGACAATGAGATAATATTACACAAACGTGTTACTTTCTCGTCCAGGGAGATTGAAAGTCTAATCCATAGACTACGTTTGAATTCATTTAAAACAAAATACTGTATTAATGTTAAATGCATGTGTGGTGAATCCTTGAGTGTCAGTTATTTACTGATTCAGTGTCCATTAGCAAGAGAACTTTTCAAGAATTCGGGTATTGATGGTTTTATTGATGGATCGACGCCATTGTCTCTATCCAGTATTCTAAACAATTATTCTGTTCTTGATTCAGTTTGTAAATGTTTATTAAGTAGTTCACTTAGTATGTATCTTTAACATTGTTCATTTATCGGTTATATTCTTTAAATGTAATTTGTTTTAAAAAAAAATTCTTTGGGGGGGGGGGGGGGGGGGTATGATTAGGTCTGCATCACTATCCTATCACTTACTCTAATGCTTACACACATTTACAGACACACCCACTCACACTCACCACACTAAAACCTACAATATATTGTCTGAATTACTTTTAGTGGAAGGACGTTAAACTGAAGAAGAAGAACAACACACACACACACACACACACACACACACACACACACACACACACACACACACACACACACACACACACACACACACACACACACACACACACACACACATTGTTCATCAGGGTACCAGACATGATTGTGACTGACCGTCCCATCTTCGCTCTTTCCCCAGTCCCTTTCTTCTTCCAATCAGTCCACGATACTTATTTTTGTACTGGCATTAATTTTGACGATTTTGTTTTTAGTCCCCGAGCCGAAGGTTCGGGGAGCTATTGTTTTTGTCTGATCCGTCCGGCGTGCCTCCGTCCGTCCGTCCGTCCGTCCGTC
>CM065691.1:36450248-36452748 GCA_017654935.2 Phymorhynchus buccinoides
CACGAAAGAGAAGGAAAGAAAGCACACCCGCAAAATTCAAAACCATCATGTATAGCACTGTTTCATAATTCGGTCTTTTGGGGTTATCTTTCCCTACTGTCTCATCTTTAAGTCGGTTTGGGGTAGTTCCGGTTCAAAATTAGAATTAAAAAAATGGAAGTTACCTACCTTAAACAACAACTATATTTTGTTCTTGTCTTCAAGTCTTAGGGTATTAATGTGGTCGTATCAAGTAAACAAATAAGAACATAACTGTTTATAGTCAACGAATGTAAACACTTTAAGAAAGAAACATGAAACAGGACTTAATATTATTAAATCTACAAACTGATAACTGAGCAATTAAACACCCCTCTATTTCAATTACGGAGCAGCCATGCCGTGTTGACAGCATTTCCTAACCGGAACTAAGTGTCCTAACGGGCACACAACTCGTCTGTTACTTCCGTTTTCATTTCGAAACAGTGCTATAAGCTCGGCAAGGCCCTAAATGTTTTTGTTTTTTGATATAGCCGATCATACACTATATCATTAAGTTTTGAATGCTTTGACAAATATAAAGTAATGCTTGAGCCTATTTGCTCGATACATAGTTTTCGTTTTCTTTTGTATTTGGTGTTAATTTTTTGCTTTATAGGAATGTTTTCGTTTGAGCCGAAACAGGCAGTGAAATTCCATTATATATTTATTTAGTTTACTTTCTTTGTCTTTCAAAAGCTCGAGTGGGTCTCCTCCCCCCCCCCCCCCTCTCTCTCTCCCCCCCCCCGCCCCCCCCCACACCCCCACCCCCCCCTCCAAAGGCTATCACCAGGATTGGGCCCACTTGAGCTTTTCGCCACCTGGCGGTGAAATCAGCCAACTAAGTCGCTCATAGGTCTCTTACTTGGTGAAATCAGGGGAGATAATTTTAATATAGGAAGTTCCTGGGTCTGCTCTCCTCTGTGCCTCTTTGTTTCAATCAGCTGGCGGTGAAATCTGCCAGCTAAGTCGACCATTGATGAAGTAAAGGCAAGGGAGTTGATTGTTAGCACTACTGAAAATGTTCCATATCGGTATGACAAAACTAATAAATTAAGTATTTTACAACACAAAGTAGGAGACATCTGTTCACTATACCTATTTTCCTTTGAATGTATCCATTATCTTTGAAGCAATCGATGTATTTTTACTGTTCAAAAGTTTTCCACTGGGAATACGTTGATACGGCTTGCCATTCTGTGAATCTGACACCGCTACTGTTCAGCTAGGTCTAAGGAACCATTGTGCCAAGCTTCTTTACAATCGGTTCAGTGGTTTAGGCGTTATGAACAGGAACACAAATCGGTCACACACGCACAAACACAGAAGGACTGACTGACGCCATCGTTCCCATTCCAGTGTACTCCCGTTCTTAAAGAACTGTGACGTACAACAAAAGAAGTTCCAGCCCCTCATCTTACACAGAAAACAACAACCAAGACAAGAAGAAACGCTTCTGTTGTTTCTGTGTTCATGCTGAACTATGACATTAACAGACAAAAATATGCACTCGAACTATACGAACAAAATTCAATCTCGTTGTTGTTTTTCTCCAACGGCCATGTTTCTTTTCTAACAAATCAAAATGCGAAATGTTCACTCCTAATGCTCATAAAGAGATGTAGGCCTAAGCATGCCAGAATATAGTTTCCGACTATGACTGCCAGATGTGAGAGGGGACAGATGCTATTCTGGCGGGCTGGGCTAACATTATTGTTGTTGTTTTATAGTGGAGATACATTTGCAAGCATGCATTCTTTCGTGTGTGTGTATTGCAGTGGTCTGCTCAAACCAACGCGTGAAACACAACGAGATATTGGTTTTTGTTTGTGGCACAAGCCACAAACCTATAACTCACTTTGTCGATATGTCTGTCGGTCTGTCGGTCTGTCGGTCGGTCCAAAATTGTCGCACGCCACAAACGATTGCGAATCCGCGCTTGTCTTTTAATTGAATAACACATAGTAAAGCAGGAACATAAACAAATTGGAACGAGTGCAACAAGCTTAAAGCTTATACAAGGCGCTCAAATTATACAATATTGGCTGCCACAAGTAATAAGAGAATGGAACAGAACATGATCATGAAAATGATAGCATACAAAACGTGCACGAACAAGCAAGCAACAACAAGAACAACAATAACATAGAAATTGAAAATGAAATGAAATTGAAATTGAAATTGAAATTGAGGGGGCAAGAGACATCTAACTCCAAAAAGTATAAAACTATTTGTGATTTGTGATTCAGTGTAAAGACAATCAATAATTTGAATCACACTCTCGGCATATTTTCAGCCAGGACCCCAAGACCTCGAATAAATCAAACTGGCATAAAGCTGATCGCGGGTAAGTAATTAATCGATAGCAAACCTTTTCGATATCTGAATAAACCTACAGACTGTAGACAATATTTGCCTATTTTCTGTTTGATTTTTGTTTAGACTACCAAACAACAGCACTGTAACATTAGTTTTAACGTCT
>CM065691.1:36467748-36470248 GCA_017654935.2 Phymorhynchus buccinoides
CTGGGAAAATTCCGAATTTTCCCAAGTTTACATCGAAGTTACAAGAATTGTGTGTGACAGAAAAACTTAAACTTAAAATGTTGAATGTGGATGAACTGAACAAGCATTACATCATCGAAAATGACGACAGGAATATTAACAAACAAAAGTAATAATTATATGATAATAATTATAATAATGATATTAAACAATAAAAGTCAAATGATTCATAGTGCTGTATATACTGTAACAGGCAAATATAACAAGATCCAAACAATATAAAACATAATTCATAACACATGTTATAAATATATGCTTACACCCAACCGTGCGCACTTACGCACGTGCACACAGGCGCTCACACACGCACGCACACACACGCACACACGCACACATGCACGCACTCACGCATGCGTGCACACACAACACGCGCGCGCGCGACCTATAACTAAATAAGAGGATAGAGAGAGAGAGAGAGAGAGAGAGAGAGAGAGAGAGAGAGAGAGAGAGAGAGAGAGAGAGAGATGTTTGTATTGTCTCGTAGCGTGAAGCGAAGCAACACGACATTGTGACTCATATTCATACAGATGAACCTGCGAGACATACAGACAAACTGACAGGCAGCGAGGTATATGAAGAGATGTGCCCTCGCACGATTTTCATGTCATGTCCTTTTTGTCATCAAATTAAACACCCACACGCCTTCAGAAACGTTTATGGAACACCTGCAAAGAACTTGTCATGGAAAGGTATCGCAAAAATCTGATATAATTGATACACTATTTATATTCCATGCAGTAATTTACCAATTAAACATCTCTTTCTTAGCTGTATTTGATGTGGAATATTCAACATAATAAGGTACAAATCCATAATTGATCATTAGGTATGTTTGTGCACGAGTTCCTAGTATTTGTGTTAAGTGCATTGAGATCACTAACAAATAATTTGGACTCTAAATGTTTTTGAATTGTAACTGAATCGTTTTCTATGGCATGCAGCTACTTGCTTGGGAAAATTCGGAATCTTCCCGGGAAAATTCCGAATTTCCCCAAGGCTGGGAAGATTCGGAATTTCCCCGGGAAAATTCGGAATCTTCCCAGCCTTCGGAAAAATCGGAATTTTCCCGGGGAAAATCAGAATTCCGATTTTTACCGGGAAGATTCCGAATTTTCCCGGATTCCAAATTTCCCCGTGACATACACACATGAAACGTTTGTACCTGTTGCCCTTTATCTCGTATATCAATGAAACAGTTTTTACCTCCACCTTACACATTTCCTTGCATAAACAACTGTCTTGTTCGAAAGTTGCCAACTTTCATGCGGTTCTCTTTTTCAACTTCCTACCACCACCACCCCTCTCTCTCTCTCTCTCTCTCTCTCTCTCTCTCTCTCTCTCTCTCTCTCTCTCTCTCTCTCTCTCTCTCTCTCTCTCTCTCTCTCTCTCTCTCTCTGTGTGTGTGTGGTTGTGTGTGTGTGTGTGTGTGTGTGTGTGGATGTGTGTGCGCGCGCGCGCGTGTGTGTGTGTGTGCGTGCGCTAGCGTGTGTGTGTGTGTGTGCATGTACCCACCCACGTTTGATGTAGTTGTTTTGCATTTTTGTGGATAAAAAAAATGGTTTAAATTGTGCCATTTATTTTCTTCGCACATTGATTTCTATGTAACCATTATGGTATGTGTTTAAGTGCTTCTTGTCCTCTCTCTCTCTCTCTCTCTCTCTCTCTCTCTCTCTCTCTCTCTCTCTCTCTCTCTCTCTCTCTCTCTCTCATCTCTCGTTCTCTCTCTCTCTCTCTCTCTCTCTCTCTCTCTCTCTCTCTCTCTCTCTCTCTCTCTCACACACACACACACACACACACACACGCTTTATGATCTGCGCGGATAAGCGAGGCTTGGTGTAATTATGTATGAATATATTTTGCTTAATATTTTGTGTTATGGATTTTCCCTTTTTGTTTGTTTGTTTGATTTAACAATGTCCCCTTCCCACTGTTCCCTTTGACATGGGCAGATGGCCCGGTTCATTAAAACGTTGTTCTTGTTCTTGTTCTTGTTCTCTCTCTCTCTCTCTCTCTCTCTCTCTCTCTCTCTCTCTCTCTCTCTCTCTCTCTCTCTCTCTCTCTCTCTCTCTCTCTCTCTCTCTCTCTCTCTCTCTCTCTCTCTCTCTCTCTCTCTCTCTCTCTCTCTCTCTCCCTCTCTCCCTGTCTTTGCGTCTCTCTCTTTCCCTGTCTTGCCAATAAATATCAAAGTCATTATTTGTTGGCAACCTTGAACTTTGAACACCCCCCATCATGTTTACGACCCGCAATCTCAAAGTCATTATTTGTTGGCAACCTTGAACTTTGAACACCCCCCATCATGTTTACGACCCTCAATCTCAAAGTCATTATTTGTTGGCAACCTTGAACTTTAAACACTCCCCATCATGTTTACGACCCTCAATCTCAAAGTCATTATTTGTTGGCAACCTTGAACTTTAAACACCCCCTCATGTTTACGACCCTCAATCTCAAAGTCATTATT
>CM065691.1:36475248-36477748 GCA_017654935.2 Phymorhynchus buccinoides
GTCTGCCATCATCACGACATGATTACCATTTCCCATCATGAACTGTCCTCTCTGGGGAGGTCTGCCATCATCACGACATGATCACCATTTCCCATCATGAACTGTCCTCTCTGGGGAGGTCTGCCATCATCACGACATGATCACCATTTCCCATCATGAACTGTCCTCTCTGGGGAGGTCTGCCATCATCACGACATGATCGCCAGTTAGCCACTCCGCTAGCAGTCCAAAGGGACTCGTATCATCTGCTAGATCAATGGAGTCTAATACTTTATGGGTGTTAACCCTTTCACCGCCAGCCATTTTTCATACAAAAATGTCCATTAAATTTACCGGGGTAGAGATCAAAATCCATCTGCAGTATTGGGGATTCTTCTGTGACATATATAAAATAAGGTCTATCCTTACTTCCCAAACTAAGACAATAGGGTCTTTGGATAATAGACCCCCTTCTGATGCCTTTTAGTGACATGGGTGTTAAATCACTGTGGTGCTAAAACGCGACTTTGGCGGTGAAAGGGTTAAAAAAACAACGACAAATGAAGAGGAGGGGAAGCATAATTCAGAAAGATAGCAGATGACAGAAAGCAAAGGGAAAAGGCAGAGTCAAAGAGAGTGGGAGATGAGAGGAAGCTACAAGCACAGAAAGCAGAGGGAAAAGGCAGAGTCAAAGAGAGTGGGAGATGAGAGGAAGCTACAAGCACAGAAAACAGAGGGAAAAGGCAGAGTCAAAGAGAGTGGGAGATGAGAGGAAGCTACAAGCACAGAAAGCAGAGGGAAATGGCAGAGTCAAAGAGAGTGGGAGATGAGAGGAAGCTACAAGCACAGAACTTCCGGAGGGTGGGTGGACTATTTTTTACGAAAGACCCCCTGGTATCCCCACAGGGAGAGACTCGTGGAGGGGGCGGGGGCGTCCAGCTCCCCATATGGAGGCACGAGGCATCCACCCACGGCCCCAGCTCAGCAATTCAAAATAATACCGGACCGAATTTATGCGACAAGCCCAAGTATTTTAAAACAATTATAAAAAAAGAAATGCATCGACCTACTCCTTCTGAATCACTCATTAGATCATTAGAGAGACCATGATCAAGTTTATTATGTAGCAACATAAAGCATAAGAGCACAAAAGTACCCATAACTAAGAATGAATAAAAATGATATGAAGAATACACGTATTCAATGAAAGATTGCATGTAAGCAAGCTTAAAGGACTAGGTCTGGGTCTTTGTGTGCGCGCGTGTGCATGCACGCACTCATATATCTTTAGTTTGTGTGTGCGCGCATATATATCATACAAAGTGTACAATTCTTTTTATAAAAATAACATTTGGCATGGCGCAATAAAAGAAGTGTTTGCATAAATGGCATATCAATTTTTTTAAATTATTCTTTTTATGAAAAAGCAAAAACGTTAGCATAGAAAAGCCTTTTGAACATGCCACATGGCATAACAATATAACGCAAAAAATACAAATCGATATGGTAAGCTAACAAAAAAATGATGTCTCAACATCAAAGTTGTGTTTTCCTAGAAGGAATTTGTCACCATCCCATGCGCTAAAAATGTCTACATATACACATCGTGTCTTCCGATCAATACAGCAAGTTTTAAAATCTCCTATGCATATAAGGATCGTAAGCCAGTCTTGATGTTTTGCATCAATTTTCAACATTTGCCACTACACTTCCTGTAGTGCAACCGTGTACAGTCAAACCCGGTTATAAGAAAATCGAAGGGAGATAATTTTTTGTTTTCTTATATCCGGGTTTTCTTATATCCGATAATCGGATATAAGAAAATATTTTGAATTTGTTTTCTTATAACCGATTTGAATGGGGGGAAAGGGAAAAAATAAAAGAGAAAAAGAGAAAAAAATAATAAAAGACAAACAGAAACATAAAACGAAGAGAAAATGCTTTTACCTAATTTGGTGCATGAAAAAAAGGGGGGGAAATGCAAAACAAAGGAGGGAAAAAAGAAAGAACGGAACAGAAAATTAAAACGAAAAATGAAGGCAGACATGGTGTGAGTTGCATGATGAGCGAGCAAGATAGCGGAGAGCAGATGAATGAGTGGGTGAGGTGTGAGAGTAATATATTTGTTTAAATGTAAATTTATGTTTCTTGTTTTTAATCAATATTCTAATTTGGATGGATAACTCATTTTACACAGTGGAAGACAATTTTGTATTTGCGTTTGTACAATGCCAATGGACTATAAAGAAACTTGCGACCTATAAACTCCTGTTTTACATCATAAAATCAAAATACAGCAAAACTCGGTTATAAGAAAATCGAAGGGAGATCATTTTTTGCTTATTACCATATTCAAGTTTTCTTATATCCGAAACAAAATGAAGAGAACATCCTTTTTCCTAAGTTGATGCATTTCTTACATCATAAAATCAAAATCGTCTACTAAGAAGAAGATTTAAAGGTGCCTACAACCACTCAAAGTAACAAGCTTTTTTTTCCTTTTCACTGTTATCAAATTACC
>CM065691.1:36482748-36502748 GCA_017654935.2 Phymorhynchus buccinoides
TCTTGTGATATCTGTTAAAAACAACAACAACCGAAAAGTAGTTTTTTATGCAACACTGAGAGTGCAATGAAGTCAATGATAGGAGGGTCTGTTTGCCGCAAATCAGAGTTCATTAATCATCCGCGCAGAGCAATTTCGCCGCGTACAACTGTTTTCGTTCTTGGAGTCTTATTTCTTATCAGTTTACCGAATCTTTCAATTTTCGCAACTCTCTCTTTCCCAAACCAGTATACTGTTCTTACCAACGGTCTTCGTCCGCATTTTGTTGCTTTCACGTCAGTCGACCAGTTGATGGCAATGGTCAACCTATGGCGATATTTTTCACGCCAGAGGGCAGTCAATGCACTAGGGGCTTATCACGCGATTTTCTTACTTGGGCGTAGTGAGAGAGAGAGTGATGGCAGGACCACTCACTGTCTCTCTCTCTTTCTTTATCCCCAACTAATAATATAGAGAGGATTAGCCCCACACGAGCGTCATGCCCTCTGGCGTGAGAAAAATCGCACTAAGTCTCTCATTGCCTTTGTTCATTCTTGGATGTTCCCGCACATATTTTAATTAGGTAACTTTTTGCTCGTGATTTTTTTCACTTCTCTATAGGTAATACGAGTCCTATCCTTTTGCTGTTACTTTTTTTAAAAATCTATATTGTCTAAAAAAGAAACACATCGTTGTTTTTTAAAGAAGAACATCTATTTCAAATTTGATTATTTTCTAAACAATTTCATTTGAATTATTTTATGTAACGATTTATTTCGCTTCGATAGCCATCAATCACATTTTCATTTTAACTGTCCAAATAGCTCATAAAATGATTGTTGACACTGAATGTCGCAAGAGCCAAAGAATCAGTAAGTTGAATATGTATGCGTCCGTGCGTTTGTGTGTGTGCGTGCGTGCGTGCGTGCGTATGCGTGTGTGCGTTTCAGTTCTGTGTGATTCTGTCAACCAAACAGGTAGTGAGACATAAACATGAAAAGAAAAAAACAGCCAAGAACGGCATTGTATTTTAATCTAATTTAATTCCAAACCCTTTTATCTACAAAATGTGAGTTTGAATACCCTTGACTGCCATATAACGTATTATGTGCACGCTTCATGACGTCACTGATGACATCATCAAATGACGGGGAATCAATCTGGGATTGAGATGTTTTGTGTGCTTTTAACTCTGCTAGCGCCATGTACCTGGGTTGTTTATGTTCTTGGTTGTCTGTTGCAACTCAACTGAGGTCAACTCAAAGTCACTGACATAAGCTCTCAAAATAGACAAACACATTCAGCTTATTTCACTGAAAATGAGAATTTTCTTTTTTCGTATTTTGGTATTAAGAATGCTTTCAATTTTATTTTGTTTGCAACATGGAAAGTCAAAAGCAATCGCTCTTCTTTATTTTGACTATAATTTCAATATATTGTGATCTCACAATTAGCCTACATACGGCTTCAAGGCATTTAAATGGGCTTCCCTAAAATATTTGTAGCAATTCGTGGTTTCGGGTCTCCTGAATGTGACTGCATCTCTCTGTAGTCTTTCAATATTTTTTACTCCAATCCGCACACTCTTCATCAAATTTTGATCCGGTGAATAGCTGGACCAATCAGAAACCATTACGTTTTGGCCCTCAAACCAGTATGCTTGTGTCAAAATGTGGTTTGCGGATGTTGTTATACAGTAAAATCCAGATGTTTAGGTTGTAAATGTGAATTGATGTAAAGAGGAGGCATTTGAGAATTCATACATATTGTTATTTTATCAAACTGTCAATTAATGTGAAGACAGGATGATTTCCCTTGCCGATACCGCACAATTTTATACAAATTTGGGCAACTGTTGGGCTGTGTATACATAAGTTTTCATTTATGTTTTGCTGAGACTTTAATATATTTTGATTCAGTATAATCAGAGCTTTCACCTGAAAAATCAACTTCTTCTGGGCTGCATTTTTATTGGCTACACATTGATAAACATGCTTTATATTTAAGCTCATTACCTAGCGGTGGTGACGTCATTTTCTCAAATTAGACGTATTTGTTGCAATGAAATCACTCTCCAAGCGGTATATTTAAACATCACAGAGTGTCTTCGTTGTACGAATGAGATCTTAAAGTAACTACAACACTGTATTAGTCCACAACAAATCAACTAACCCAGTCACCCAAGGTTACGTTGTCCCTAAGTTCGGCTCACCCAGTACATTGCATCAAGTCAGTACTTTCATCTGCCTTCAAACTGTTGATGATAATTATATGCGTTAAAAAGAGGAATGTCCAAATGTTTGCAACAAACCCTTTGATTGCACCTGTCTGCATCTTACTGCCCAATAACCACATTGCTTCTGGTTTCTACCTTTGTTTTGATCAAACTCTTTGATTGCACCTGTCTGCATCTTACTGCCCAATAACCACATTGCTTCTGGTTTCTACCTTTGTTTTGATCAAACTCTTTGATTGCACCTGTCTGCATCTTACTGCCCAATAACCACATTGCTTCTGGTTTCTACCTTTGTTTTGATCAAACTCTTTGATTGCACCTGTCTGCATTTTACTGCCCAATAACCACATTGCTTCTGGTTTCTACCTTTGTTTTGATCAAACTCTTTGATTGCACCTGTCTGCATCTTACTGCCCAATAACCACTTTGCTTCTGGTTTCTACCTTTGTTTTTAGCAAACTCTTTGATTGCACCTGTCTGCATCTTACTGCCCAATAACCACTTTGCTTCTGGTTTCTACCTTTGTTTTGATCAAACTCTTTGATTGCACCTGTCTGCATTTGACTGCTCAATAACCACATTGCTTCTGGTTTCTACCTTTGTTTTTGATCAAACTCTTTGATTGCACCTGTCTGCATCTTACTGCCCAATAACCACTTTGCTTCTGCTTTCTACCTTTGTTTTGATCAAACTCTTTGATTGCACCTGTCTGCATCTTACTGCTCAATAACCACATTGCTTCTGCTTTCTACCTTTGTTTTTAGCAAACTGTTTGATTGCACCTGTCTGCATCTTACTGCTCAATAACCACATTGCTTCTGGTTTCTACCTTTGTTTTTAGCAAACTGTTTGATTGCACCTGTCTGCATCTTACTGCTCAATAACCACTTTGCTTCTGCTTTCTACCTTTGTTTTTAGCAAACTGTTTGATTGCACCTGTCTGCATCTTACTGCTCAATAACCACATTGCTTCTGCTTTCTACCTTTGTTTTTAGCAAACTGTTTGATTGCACCTGTCTGCATCTTACTGCTCAATAACCACATTGCTTCTGCTTTCTACCTTTGTTTTTAGCAAACTGTTTGATTGCACCTGTCTGCATCTTACTGCTCAATAACCACATTGCTTCTGCTTTCTACCTTTGTTTTGATCAAACTCTTTGATTGCACCTGTCTGCATCTGACTGCTCAATAACCACTTTGCTTCTGGTTTCTACCTTTGTTTTGATCAAACTCTTTGATTGCACCTGTCTGCATCTGACTGCTCAATAACCACATTGCTTCTGCTTTCTACCTTTGTTTTTAGCAAACTGTTTGATTGCACCTGTCTGCATCTTACTGCTCAATAACCACATTGCTTCTGCTTTCTACCTTTGTTTTTAGCAAACTCTTTGATTGCACCTGTCTGCATCTTACTGCCCAATAACCACATTGCTTCTGCTTTCTACCTTTGTTTTGATCAAACTCTTTGATTGCACCTGTCTGCATCTGACTGCTCAATAACCACATTGCTTCTGCTTTCTACCTTTGTTTTGATCAAACTCTTTGATTGCACCTGTCTGCATCTTACTGCCCAATAACCACATTGCTTCTGCTTTCTACCTTTGTTTTTAAAATGTGCTTTCAATATGGCTGACTAAGCAATTCAAGGGGAACAACTCTGAGTGTCTTTTGGTCTGATTTCATACACTAAGATTATTTTCCTCAGATAAGCATTCCATAGTTATCAGTTAGACAGCCAGTTATCGGAACAACTCTGAGTGTCTTTTGGTCTGATTTCATACACTAAGATTATTTCGCTCGGATAAGCATTCCATAGTTATCAGTTAGACAGCCAGTTATTTTTAAATAATTTTTAAATTTACATACCTAAATTCTCATTTCCAATGAAACAAAGTGTACAGTGTGTAGCATGGTACTTTGCATTTGGTGGGAGTGTAGAGTGATGTACTGGGCGATTCCCCCATGGTGCTAGAAGAGCTTAACCGTCAGGATGGGTACGGTATCTCCAGACCATTATGCTAGATTGGCTCTAAGAGACATCTGTTTTACTTTCTAAGGCTCGGTTGTGGTTGTTTTTTCCGCAATTTCTTTTAAAAATCCCTTCAACACAATCAATAAAACAGACTGATAAAGAGGCAAACCCAACCAGGAGTTAACCAACTATCAGCGTTTCCCTTCTACAGAGTTGTACTCACTTGTTGAATATTTCTACCATCTCCCGTGGTCTTCTGCAGCAGTCTGAGGCTTGGGTGTAGTTGACAGTTGGATTTGGAGGAGGTGAGTAGATTTCAGTTGTTTGGCCACAAGTAGGAGGAACTGAGTGAATAGACAGTCCCTGTAGGCTACCAATAATGGAGTGGTAAACTGGTGGCAGATCAGCTCCAAGATCTCTATTCTGACTTGCTGATGGCCTCTTTTATTTTTATTTTGACCGGATGCAGTTCAGTTTCAATGATTTTGGAGTCTGACAAGTCGAGGGAATGGCTACATTCAGTGAGGTGAGAGTAGAAGGCAGAATTGTTTCTGGTTTGGTGTACTTTGAATCATCTTATGAAGGGCCTTTACCAAACAACTGAAATCTACTCACCTCCACCAAATCCAACTATCAACTACACCCAAGCCTCAGACTGCTGACGAAGACCGCGGGAGGTGGTAGAAATATTCAACAAGTGAGTACAACACGTTTTGTCTGTGTGGAAGGAAAACACTGATAGTTGTAACTGTGGGAGACTGGGAGCCTACATTCAAGGAGTTAACCGATCTAACTTTCTCGCCATACATTATAAGAATATTTAAGGTTTGTTTATATATTGTGATTATATTTCCTCCATCTAAAAACAAACAAACCCCCCACACATATCCAAGAAATTTTCGACAACAAAACTATAATCATATTTTAGACACTTTTGCAAATCAAAGAACAAAAGTTTTGGTGTGTGTGTCTGTGTGTGTGCGTGTGCATGTGTGTTTGCATGTGTGAGTGCGCTTATGTGTGCGTATGTTTGCATGTCTGTGTGCCTGTATGGGGGTGCGCGCACTGGTGTATTCGGGCGGGCGGGCCTGTTTGGGTATGTGTGTGTGCGTACGTGTGTGCCTCTATGTGAGTGTGTGTATGTATGTGCATGCGTGCGCGCGTGCATGTATAATGTGCGTCTGTATGTTCGTTCACTGGCAGAACAATTGAACTCCTCACTAGGGAGAGTGAAAAGAAAACAAAGGCACACACACAGCCACCGGACACAATGTGAACGAACGCTACCCATTCAGGCCTTAAATTACTTGATAGCAAAAACGAAACGCCACTCTGGTTGTCTGAGATTGTCTGTATGTAAGCATCAAAACCAGGATGCTGTTTCTAATGTAGCGAACTGCGCGGCTTTGCTCGTGTTGCAGGAAATGATTTTCTGCTCATCATAGAGCACGGGCCTGGTCATTCAAAACTCTGGCTTTAAAATGCTAGATACGGCGAGAAAGTCAGGGGTTGAGTGCTAATGAATTTCCTCCGTAGCTTCTTTAGTTAGTTTTAGTTGGTTGACGACTGTTTGAAAACCAGATCAAGTGGGTTCTGTGTCTGTTGGTTTCTCTGTCTCTCTGTCTCCCTATGTCTCTCTCTCTGTGTGTGTGTGTGTGTGTGTGTGTGTGTGTGTGTGTGTGTGTGTGTGTGTGTGTGTGTGTGTGTGTGTGTGTGTGTGTGTGTGTGTGTGTGTGTGTGTGTGTGTGTGTGTGTGTGTGTGTGTGTGTGTGTGTGTGTGTGTGTGTGTGTGTGTGTGTGAGTTTGTTTCATCTGTTTAAACTCACTTAGTGGAAAGCAGCTGCAAAACGAAGTCGCGAATTCACTTGGGTTTTAGACCCCCCCCCCCCCCCCCCCACCTTACCCCATGTTGACGACCCTCAATCTCAAAGTCTGCTTCTTTCAATTTTATTAAAATATGTGTAGGCTGGTCCTTGCCCTATGCCTATCCCGAGAATGGCAGACTTTGCAGAATGAAGCTTCTCCGTGAATATTGTACATGCAACAATAAAAATAAAGTGGCTAAAATGTCAAGCATAATGTATTGATCAGCGGGTATAAGTGTGTGGAGGTGCTACAAGTACATATAAGTTTAGCTGCAGCACAGGCACTTGAAATGACAAATACATCCCTTATTAACACTATTCAATGATATAAATTGATATTATAAAACTTTTAATAACAATGATAATACTGGTTATTTATAGAGCGCTTAACTCCCTTTGCAGGGTGCTCAAAGCGCTGAACAAAGGCCTAAACACTAACATACAGATAAAGATACACATTAAAGACAAGCCAAGAATAATCAACATGAAGACAAGTATCAATGAATATAAACATTAAAAATAAGTGAGACTGTTCATACAAAATACATGTATTAATCTCTCTCTCGCCCTCCCCCCCCTCCCCTCCCCCCCTCCCCCCCCCCCCCCCCACACGCACGCACACACGCACACACACACACATATTGCAGGGTAATATCATCAAGGACTACGTGGATTAGAGGTGAGAGTATGAGGTTTCAAAAAGATGAGTTTTCAGAGAAGTTTTGAAAGACTGAACAGAGGAAGAGTGGCGAACACTGTGTGGTAAGCTATTCCAGACCGAGGGAGCAGAGTACGAGAAAGAAGATTCACCGAAGGATTTAGTTTTAATACGGGGAGTGGAGAGCAGGCATGAGTCGGAGGAAGATCTGAGATGTCGGGTGGGAGTGTAGGTTTGTACAATGTCAGTGAGATACTGAGGGGCAGTTCCATTAATAGAGTTGAAGGTGAGGCATGCGACCTTGTACTGAATTCGAGCAGAAATTGGAAGCCAGTGAAGAGTGTGAAGTAGCGGGGTGATATGCTGTGTCTTTTTTGCTTTGAAAATCAATCTTGCAGCTGCGTTCTGAACTTTCTGAAGTTTCTGGATTGAGGACTGCGGGCAACCAAATAACAGAGAGTTACAATAGTCTAGCCTAGACAAGACGAGAGAACAGACGAGAGTTTGTGTTGCCTGAGTGGTAAGGAGGTGGCGAATAGAACTTATCTTACGAATCTGTAGATAGGCTATTTTGCAGACATTGTTCACATGTGTTTTCATTGTAAGGTTGGAATCGATAGTGACGCCCAGGTTTTTGACAGAAGGAACAAAATCAATATCTGAGTCACCTATCCTTATGGAAGATGGAAGGGACCTGTCAACAGAGAGTCTTTTAGAAGTCATTATGATGGCTTCAGTTTTGCTGTCATTTAATTGGAGTTTGTTTTCATTCATCCATGTTTTGACATTACTGACACATCCTTGAAGACCTTGAACAGTGGAGTCGAAGTCAGAAAGAGTTGTTTCAGTGTATAGCTGATTATCATCAGCGAAGGCATGATGATTTACAGAATGATTCTTAACAATGTTGAAAAGGGGTTGCGTATACAATACAAAAAGCACAGGTCCCAGGACAGAGCCCTGGGGAACGCCATACTTAACAGTCGATGGAGTGGATTTATGGCCTGCTACTGAGATTGTTTCAGTTCTGTTTGAGAGATAGGCTTTAAACCAGGAGAGAGTAGAGCCAGAAATACCAAAGGAATATGAAAGTCTGTTTAGTAGGATAGCATGGTCAATAGTATCGAAAGCGGCAGAGAGGTCTAGTAAAGTAAGGACGGACATTTTACCATTGTCGAGGGATGTTAGGATATAATTCATGATCTTAAGAAGGGCGGTTTCGGTGCTATGATGGGGTCTGTATGCTGACTGTAAGGAACTGAGTAAATTGTTGCGAGTCAAATGTTCGTTTAGTTGCAAAAGAACAAGGCGTTCAAGTACTTTAGACAAAAAGGGGAGATTTGAAACTGGTCTGTAATTTTTCAAGTCATCAGGATCAAGCGAGGGTTTCTTAAGCAGAGGTTTTACCAAAGAGCACTTGTACTCGTCAGGAAAGGTCCCAGAAGTGAGGGATGCATTCATGATGTCAGTGATGAAAGGCAACAAAATGTCAAGAGATTCTACAAGCAAGTCAGAGGGAAATGGGTCGAGTTCACAGGTTTTGAGTGGAGAAGAAAGAATTGTCCGTTTAACTACATCTTGAGTCACAGGGGTGAAATGGGTCAGGGGCTGGCCATGAAAACAGGGTTCGTTAGAAACAAATGAATGGGATACCTAGTAATGATTAGCCTTATATATATGTACTTTCGTTTTATGCATGTAAGCTTAGTTAACTAATACGTCTATGTTGACTATGAAATCAGACTCCTGGAATAATGGAAAACAAAGCACAATTTGCAATGATGCCTCTTTAGAGACAAGTAAGATGGAGTCATATAACAGGGTCTGGGTGTAATTAAATGCTTTTGTTTGCTATATATTACTGATATTGTTGGATATATGATAATGTAATTTTCAAACATTTTGAATATGATTATTAATACCGGTTGTCCAAAGCTTGGAACTCACAATTTGCAATGCTGAGCTCTAGTGATTAGATACACTGTTATCTCAAGATTTTGTGCTAACATTTTCTAATGACTTCCACGGCACAGTTGAGTGTAAATGTGTCTGTGGTCTTGGTCTGTTTGTTTGTCTTCTTTACGTATTTACTTGATGTTTGCCTAGCGCCTCTTATTTGCTTTTTTCCCTTGAGAAATAATGTGGAAAATAAGTTCAATCAAATTGTTTCCCTTATTTGACTTAATCATTAGAAGAAACTTTAACCCTTTCACCGCCAACGTCGCATTTGTGCACCACAATGATTTAACACCCCTGTCAATAAAAGGCATCAAACCAGGGTCTGTTATCCAAAGACCATATTCTCTTAATTTTGGGAGGTAAGGATAGGCCTTACTTTAAGATATGTCGCAGAGGAATACCCAACATACCCAAGATTTTGTTCTCTACCCAGGTAATTTTTAGATGCAAAGGGGATTTAATGGATACGATAACTTCCGTCCCGCAATTGTAACGATGGAGTAACCGATGAAATTTGTGCTGCGCTGCTTGAGTTTAAAAATGGCTGGCGGTGAAAGGGTTAACCAATGATAATTTCATGATTGTGATATGACAGCTCATATTTTGATGTCTCGGTCGTTTTATCAAAAAGAGGAACCCTCATTCTTTCCCAACAAGCAAAGTAAGAGCAAATCAAATTCCCAGCAAATAATACGGTATCTTAGGTCCTGGAACAGCGGTTATCCTGGCGCATATCAGACACACAACTACAGCCATATACATCGCAACCAAGCAATTTCTCTGTTTGGTATCTGTCATTCATTGTCTGCTGTCTCTTGTTTTTGGTATTTGTGTAGAGTGGCACAGTGGTAGCGTATCATGTCAAGTAAATCAGAGTTGTGAACCTGGGTTCAGGGGAGTGCACACTTGCGGATATGGAATGATTTCAGATGAGACGATAAACCGAGGTTCTGTGTGATCATGCACTTTGTTAAACCTAGTAGCAACTCTGTGAAATTTACCCCCTACCCCTTTCCTTCCTCATCAATCACACTAGAAATCGCATGCAAAAAAAAAAAAAAAAAAAAAGGGTGGTTGCGTCTCTGGCTGCGACACGCTCTCCAGCTGGGAGAAACCTGAATTTCACAGAGACGCCTCTGAGACTATAATGTACCTAACCTAACCTAACCAAGTCTGTCTATGTGTATCAAAGTGTGTGTGTGTACTGTATACAACTAATCAATGTGTGGGGGGAGCATGTGTGCTTGTGTCTTTATCATGTGTGTGTCTGCATTGATATATAAAAAAAAAGAAACATGAAGGGGTTGCCTGAGCACAGAACCCGCTCCTGATTTGACAGTAATTGCTTCTAATGCAACTCCTTCTACCACTACTTTCTGCTGTTCGCTTGTCAGGAAGTTATTAATCCATGTGTTGAAAGGGCCGCTGTGCCATAGTGGTAAAGTTTTGGATGAGGAGTGAATGGGAGACTTTGTTGAAAAGCTTTTCAAAATCCTCACTGTGTGTGCGTATCTGTGTGTGTTATGTTCTGCCGCTAAAAGTGATTCAGACAATGTGTAAGTGCATGTGCATGCACACACAGATGCACATGTGTGGATGTTTGTGTGTGCATGCGTGCATCTGTCCATACACGTATATGTGTTTATGAGCGTGTGCAAGCGCTTGCACATTAATTTTTGGACGTGCACAAAATGCGCATTCATCTGTCCATAAAACTAGTACTTGCACACAAACAGAACCACACACACAATTACCCCCCATATAAACACATATATGCTTTGCTGTATACAGTACACAAACACACTTTGCTACACAGACAGGGAAAACAGAGGAACAGAGACAGAAACAAAGTCAGAGACATAGAAAGCAGACAGTGACAGATTGCATGGGTGCAACTACACAAAATGAAAAAAAACTGAAAGGCCGGGGTCCAGGGGTACATGTCCCCCATGTCCCCCTGCAGCTGATGCAAAAATTGATTTATGAAGGTATCTTAGTAATGCTTTTTCCACAATTGATACAAATGCTTATTTTAAAGTGTTTGACAAATACAGTAGACACACAAAGATCTTGTTTAACAAATTTAAAAAAAAAGGAACTTCCTTTTCTGGTAACATCAAACCAGGAAATCCTTGTATACCAGGAAAAGTTGCACCCAATGAGATTGAAACAAACACACCACACACACACACACACACACACATGGGTGCAGAGAGCGTTGGTGACCGGGAAAATAGCCCGGGTTCTATTTTCCCACTAGGGGGGGGGGGGACATTGGTGAATTTCTTTGACTTTACTAGTGGTAGGGGGGGGGGCACACTTGGACATCAACCTAGCTATCACATTTGTCCACACACACACCAGGCCGCGGGATTTATCCCAGCTCTTACCGACTTTCAACTGCATATGCAAATAAATAATGGATCATGTTTCAGATTTTTACGTATCGTAAAGCTTTTAATTGATAATGGGTCAGACTAGCTTTTGCTAAGTCCCCATCCGAAGGACTCGATGAATTCAGTTCGATTTTCCTGTAAAACTAGAAAGAAAGGGAAAAAAAAGAAATTCCATTTAGGCCAACTGGGATTCGAATTCAAAGCCCCAACAACAAAGGTCACTCACCCCCCCGCATTACATTTGGCAGGCGAACGTTTTGTTTGCATTTTACCACTCTGCCACCTTTCTCCTGTCCTGCTTCTCTATATGCAAGCAAACCAGCATCAGATCAGCATTGATTTTCTTTCTTTCTCTTCGCCTTAGGCACCCCCCCCCCCCCCCCCCTCTTTATCTCTCTCTTTCTCCCAGCCTTGTGCTAGTGACATTAAAATGTGATGGTGCATGGAAACAACCAACATAAGTCACTCAGAATGTTATTCAAGCAAAAGCCAAAAATAGTCAACAACCCCCAAAATATAACTTTTCTATTTAAGGTATATTAATGTCTCTGTTTGTGTATTCTACCAGTATCCACAACATGAAGGACACTTTTGAATGATTTCTGTGTTTATTTTTAAATGAAGTCAATGGAAAGAAAGAGGCAAAGTTCTGTCTTCTATGTCCCGTTCCTGCAAATGATCTATCTCAAATGCCAAACTTCAAATAATTATAAAACAAAATACACAAAGCGTCAAGAAGTCTCACTCTGTCTGTCACTGTCATTTTGTCTGTCTGTCTGTCTGTCTGATTCTCTCTCTCTCTCTCTCTCTCTGTCTCTCTCTCTCTCTCTCTCTCTCTCTCTCTCTCTCTCTCTCTCTCTCTCTCTCTCTCTCTCTCTCTCTCTCTCTCTCTCTCTCTCTCTCTTTCTCTCTCTCTCAGCCCAAAGAAAACAAAAGGAAACGAAAGCACATTAATACTTATTAACAGAATTCCAATGTATATGGACTTCTTCTTCTGTCGTCTGATCTATCTTCCTCTGACGTGAACATTATGTCCGGCATAGCCTAAAAGCTGTGTGGGGTGGGGTCCCTCCCTTGGGGTCCCTCCCTAGAGGAAGGATGTTTGGGTTCTTCTAGCTCTATAGCTAGCCGGGCTCTCTCCTCCGGCCATGCTCCCCATCAGCCGTACGTCTGAATTACACGCTCCCAGCAGAGCCAAGGGGAGATTAGAGCCTCGGCAAGACGAGAATGTTGACACGGTCGAGTCGGGGCAAATTCCCTTTTGTTCCCCTCTCTCCACTCATTGTCATTACGCGCACCGTTTACCACTTCTTCTTCTTCTTCTTCTCCTTCTCCTTCTTCTTCTTCTTCTTCTTCTTCTTCTTCTTCTTCTTTTTCTTCTTCTTCTTCTTCTTCTTCTTTCTCTCACTCTCCTCCCCCTCCTTCTTCACCTCCTCCTCCCTCCTCTTTTTCTTCTTCTTTCTCTTCCCCTCCTTCTCCTCCTCATCCTCTTTTTCTTCTTCTTTCTCTCCCCCTCCCCTCCTCCTCCTTCTCCTCCTCCTTTTCTTCTTCTTCTTCTTCTTTCTCCTGCTCCTCCTCCTCTTCTTCTTCTTCTTCTTTTCTTTCTTCCTCTGCGTTCCCAGGCCATAACTAGGGAGCACAAGGAGGGAAATATACGTATGTGACCGTTTTTCGCTGCATTCAGCGAACACATTAATCAACAATACCGGTTAACGAAAGGTCTGTATAATTATTATTATTATTGTTATTATTATTATTATTATTATTATTATTATTATTATTATTATTATGAGGATGCAAAAACCAGAAGGTTCTATAACTATGAGAACCAAAGAAAGTTGATAGTATCTTTTGGTGTTTTACCCTCTACCCTTGAAGATGGTGAAGTCCAGATAAAGTACGTTCTGTTATTGCACTCCCAGTTTCGTATCTTGGCGTTTTCCTGTTTGGCTTAAGCGAATGTTATTACAAAATAAATATAGCAGCAACATAAACAAATGCAAACGAGCACACCAAGCTTAAAGCTTATACAAGGCGCTCAAACACAGATATATTATTGCACAGTATTGGCTGCCAAAAGTAACAAGCCAATGGAACAGAACATAACAATGAAATAACAAGCAAAACGGGGTCATTAAGAGAACATTAAATACAATTTCCTGTATTAGCCATGATCAGATAAATCCATAACCGATTAAACAGAATTGCAATATCCATCTTCATTCGTAACGATTGCTAGGTGTACTGAAATGCGTGAGAATGTTTCTGTTGTGATAAAACAATATGACAAAGTGTATGCGCTGTGTGTGTGTGTGTGTGTGTGTGTGTGTGTGTGTGTGTGTGTGTGTGTGTGTGTGTGTGTGTGTGCGTGTGCGTGCGTGCGTGCGTGTGCGTGCGTGCGTGCGTGCGTGCGTGCGTGCGTGCGTGTGTGCGTGCGTGCGCGCGCGCGTGCGTGCGTGCGTGCGTGTGTGTGTGTGGTCGTGCGTGCGTGCGTGTGTGTGTGTGTGTGTGTGTGTGTGTGTGTGTGTGTGTGTGTGTGTGTGTGTGTGTGTGTGTGTGTGTGTGTATGTGTGTGTTTTCAATATATTTCAACTATGAATATGCTTCTATGTAATGTCTTTTGATAGAAACAAATAGACAAAATCAAGATGTTTTTGTTTTTATCTTTTCAAGATACTAGTATTTCACATATAGATATGTTTCTCCACGTTAAATTCTTGACCATAAAATATAGTGGTGTGTGGGGGTGAGGGATGTGTGTGGGGGGTGGGTGGGGGTGGGGGTCTGTTCAGGCTGTGTAGACAAGGCTACCCATCTCTGTTTTTTTCTGTTGTGTTTTAATGTACAGCGTATGTTAAGAAACAGTGTATTTGAAAAACATTTTTAACATTTAAATAAAAAGAAAAAAGAAAGCAAACAAACAACAACACAAACGCAGCACACACACACACACACACACACACACACACACACACACACACACACACACACACACACACACGCACACGCACACGCATACGCACACACACACACACGCACACAGATCGCACACAGTTCACGATTAGCTTCTCTTCAAACTTGTTTTATCGTTTTCTAAGAAAAACGAATGAGATCTATCAATGTGCAAGATTTCATTTGTAAGAAGCGATTTCTGTCTTCCCTTTTCTTTAACAAACCTATCAGGCTTGAGCGAACAATAGAGCACACTCGTTCTCACTCTAAAAAGTAGCAAAGCTTAAAATGTGAACAAAAGAAAGACAACTGAAACGGAAATAATGCTGTAAAATGTCTGGAATTAGGTCAGCTAGGAGCCAAATGAAGCATGATTATTTTGTTTTAGGGGCGTATGGATCTCGTGAGGCTAATTTGAAGCAATCTGGCAAAGGTTAAAGTTGGTTGTTCTAGTTGTGTCCTTAGTGTGTTTGGAAACATTATTTCACCGTCATTTTTGAACGAGTTGATTGTGTTTGTTCACATATGGAACACTTTGGAACTAAGAAGAGATTGAGCTCCGAAAAACAAAGTGAATCCGCAGACGAGATTCTTGTTTTTCTCCCAGATTATTTCAGCTTATTATAATGGGCCTATAAGTAAGACACACGTGCAGTGAAGATTATGCTTGAATATTTTTTGCTGTATATTCTTAAAAACTTAAATTTGAACTCTTGTACAATAAGACATAGTTTGTTTTAAATTTTCCTCAGCACAACAATTGCTGCTATTTGTTTCTATAAGCACCAAAAAACAGAAATGCTCTTCAACCTATTTTTTTAATTTATTGTCAGTGACATATTTACACATTTTATGTAACACATCATTCCCTTCGTTCACTCCTTCATTTGATTCTTCCATCCCTAATGATCCCAAACGTTATTGACACGACGTGTTATCTACACACATACCTTATTAGTAGTTAGAACATTGAGGGGAAGAGAGAGAGAGAGAGAGAGAGAGAGAGAGAGAGAGAGAGAGAGAGAGAGAGAGAGAGAGAGAGTGTGTGTGTGTGTGTGTGTGTGTGTGTGTGTGTGTGTGTGTGTGTGTGTGTGTGTGTGTGTGTGTGTGTGTGTGTGTGTGTGTGTGTGTATGTGCGTGTGTGCGTGCGTGCGTGTGCGTGCGTGTGTGCGTTTGTTCCAAACAACAATTATTTTCTATCGCCATAAAAAGACCTAATTGTGTATGCTGACATAACTACCTATATATCGTTCTCCTTTCAACATTGTTCAGTATTCATTATGCTATAGAACCTATTGTGCTTTGATGCTTTAAGCAAGCTACCAACAATACAGGATCGAGACAAAGAGAAAGCACCAGTATAAAATGCATACAAGTGCACAATTACTCCAACTTTATTTCTAGTAACATTCAATATTGAAACCAGACAATGCTCCTGTTAAACTAAGCGTCTGTTTCAAAATTACGTTTCTACTAAAAAAAATGATAATCACACAAAACTACAATCTACTACTAGGGTTCGTATGATATCATATCATACGTTTCTTTTGTATTATTTATTAGCAATGTCTCTACAACGTTTTGTAGCTCTTTACTATGCATCAATGCTTATTATGTCAAGGAGGTAATTACTTAACGAAAATTTGTTTAGGAAAGTACCCCGTTTTTATGTCTATTAAAAAGCGTTTTTAGCAGACAATGTAATATGAGCTGTATTGTGACTCTTCTTGGTGCCTTATTGCCAACAACAAAAAGCGGTTTTATAACGAACACAAGGCATTTCGTTATTGAACCGAAAACTTCACAATTCTTCAGCAACGGACGGTCGCCATTGGAAATAAAAGGGACGTCAGTCTTCATCTCCATAAACTTCCAGCCAATGAAAAGAGCCCGTCAGAGTTCCTTCCTTCGCATTAACTTTCTGAGAAATGACAACACACCGTTTAATGTTTTTTGTCTGTCCTGCCTTCATAAGTGCCTCACAAGATGTCGACCCCCCCCCCCCCCCTATATTCTCCCCCCTCTCTCCTCCCCCTCTCCCCCCCCCCCCCCTCTCTCTCTCTCTCTCTCTCTCTCTCTCTCTCTCTCTCTCTCTCTCTCTGTCCTATTTCCTTTCCTTTCTTTATTTCTTCCAGTAATCACCCCAACGTTCTTCTTCTTCTTCCTCTACTCCGTGGGATTGCCGACTGGCCCCCTTTAGCCTCTTAGCCTCTTGAGGGAGTCAGACGTTATTTGACTTGTAGATTGAATTTCACCGCATTGGTAATGAGCGGGCGAGCTGGAGGAAGCACCACCAGCTTTGCCTGCTGTAGGATATGGCCGAATTGGAAACAGCCCGCTCTCTATCTGTTTAGTTGTTACGATGGCAGTCGTGGTGAGGTCCTGTCGATGTGCCCCCCTTTTTAAGTGTCCCCTGTCTCTATGTGTCACCTTCATTGTCAGTGTGCCCCCCCTCCCCCCCCCCCGCCCCCCGTCTCTATGTGTCCCCTTCATTGACAGTGCCCCCGTCTCTATGTGTCCCCTTCATTGACAGTGCCCCCGTCTCTATGTGTCCCCTTCATTGACAGTGCCCCCGTCTCTATGTGTCCCCTTCATTGTCAGTGCCCCCGTCTCTATGTGTCCCCTTCATTGTCAGTGCCCCCGTCTCTATGTGTCCCCTTCATTGACAGTGCCCCCGTCTCTATGTGTCCCCTTCATTATGTGCCCCCGTCTCTATGTGTCCCCTTCATTGTCAGTGCCCCCGTCTCTATGTGTCCCCTTCATTGTCAGTGTCCCCGTCTCTATGTGTCCCCTTCATTGTCAGTGTCCCCGTCTCTATGTGTCCCCTTCATTGACAGTGCCCCCGTCTCTATGTGTCCCCTTCATTGACAGTGCCCCCGTCTCTATGTGTCCCCTTCATTGTCAGTGCCCCCGTCTCTATGTGTCACCTTCATTGACAGTGTCCCCGTCTCTATGTGTCCCCTTCATTGTCAGTGCCCCCGTCTCTATGTGTCCCCTTCATTGACAGTGTCCCCGTCTCCATGTGCCCCTCGGATTAGGGTCAGAATTAGGGATAAGGCTACGGGTTAAGGTTAGTGTTTGATTTGAGGGTAAGGCATAGGGTTCAGGTTTGCAACAACAACAACAAAAAAGAGATGGTGAGATATAAGACGGGGACAAATAGAGAAGGGGACACATAGAGGCGAGAGACACATAGAGAAGGGGACACATAGAGGCGAGAGACACATAGAGAAGGGGACACATAGAGGCGAGAGACACATAGAGGCGAGAGACACATAGAGAAGAGGGCGTATAGAGGCGAGAGACACATAGAGATGGAGACACATAGAGAAGGGGGACGCATAGAGGCGAGAGACACATAGAGATGGAGACACATAGAGAAGAGGGCGTATAGAGGCGAGAGACACATAGAGATGGAGACACATAGAGAAGAGGGCGCATAGAGGCGAGAGACACATAGAGACGGGGACAAATAGAGAAGAGGGCGTATAGAGGCGAGAGACACATAGAGAAGGGGACACATAGAGGCGAGAGACACATAGAGAAGGGGACACATAGAGAAGGGGGACGCATAGAGCCGAGAGACACATAGAGACGGGGACAAATAGAGAAGAGGGCGTATAGAGGCGAGAGACACATAGAGAAGTTGACACATAGAGAAGGGGGACGCATAGAGGCGAGAGACACATAGAGAAGGGGACACATAGAGAAGAGGGCGCATAGAGCCGAGAGACACATAGAGACGGAGACAAATAGAGAAGAGGGCGTATAGAGGCGAGAGACACATAGAGACGGAGACAAATAGAGAAGAGGGCGTATAGAGGCGAGAGACACATAGAGACGGGGATAAATAGAGAAGAGGGCGCATAGAGCCGAGAGATACATAGAGACGGGGATAAATAGAGAAGAGGGCGCATAGAGCCGAGAGATACATAGAGACGGGGATAAATAGAGAAGAGGGCGCATAGAGCCGAGAGACACATAGAGACGGGGATAAATAGAGAAGAGGGCGCATAGAGCCGAGAGATACATAGAGACGGGGATAAATAGAGAAGAGGGCGCATAGAGCCGAGAGATACATAGAGACGGGGATAAATAGAGAAGAGGGCGCATAGAGCCGAGAGACACATAGAGACGGGGATAAATAGAGAAGAGGGCGCATAGAGCCGAGAGATACATAGAGACGGGGATAAATAGAGAAGAGGGCGCATAGAGCCGAGAGACACATAGAGACGGAGACAAATAGAGAAGAGGGCGTATAGAGGCGAGAGACACATAGATACGGGGACAAATAGAGAAGAGGGCGTATAGAGGCGAGAGACATAGAGACGAATTTGGTGACACATAGAGACGGGGGCCGATTGCTGCGTAACTGTCTTGGTGAGGTGGTTTTAATGGTGGTGGTGGTGGTGGTGTCTTGATGGAGAGGCACGTGCCCTGAGCTAAGGGGCCCACTTTATCCAGCGTGTGTCTTCTCCTTCGCCTGGTGGGCCCAGCAGCTTTGTTGTCTTGAGTGTCGCTCAAGCTGCTTCCAGACGATGTCCTTGTTATGCGGTCTTAGCTAAGCCCTTGACTGGTTGATTCTGTGGAGAGTGGAGAGCCACACTCTCTGCTGATGCACACTGTGTAGTAGCTTTGTTTAGTACTACCGCCCAAGCTGCTAGCTTCCAGACAGTTTCCTTGTTATACGGTTTAAGATCTGGCATTCTGTTGAGACTGCTGAGAGTTTCACAAGATCGTGCGCTTCGAGCGCTTCGGGAACTTTGGCAAGAAAGTCTAAGAAACGCAAGCGTTTGCCGAAACGTTTGTAACCGCTCTCACTCCTCCTCCCAAGCTTGCACGCCGAAAACTATAGCATGACTTTTTTTTTATTTCGTATTTTCTTTAACTCTCGCGAAGACGTGAGTTCAAATGGCAGCACGGGGTTAATGCATTTCTAATTGTTGATTAAGATTTGGTTAAAATGATATTTATTTTGCCCAATTAGACAAGAGCTTGCTATAGTTTTGTAAATTCGTTTCTTAGATCCCCTTTCGTCACAAACGTTCTGCGCGCGCATGGCGTTCTCTTATGAAACTGAAACCTACTGATGCTACTGTGGCTTTTGTTCTCTGAGTGCTGCTCACTTGTTATATGGGCTAAGCTCAGTCTGTTCTGTGGAGTGCCACGCTCCATGCTGATGCTAACTGTGTCTGGTCACACTCAGGGAGGGTGGTTAGTGGTATGACTGTCCTTCTTTCTTGGTTTCTTTTCTTTCTTTCTTTCTTACCTTTCTTTCTTTCCTTGCCTGATGTATGTTCTAAGAGGATGATGCTACCAGAGAGACTGGGTAGAGAATTAATAGTACTAGCGCAACGCCGAGTACCGGTAACGCCTAGTAACGGTAACGCCTAGTAACGGTAACGCCAAGTACTGGTAACTCTGAGTACAGCAAATTTGAAGCGATTCGGTTGAGAAACGGCGGAGTTATAAGGCCCCGTTTCCCGTTGGGGCTGCTCTGAGAGTGACGCTCTCTCCCTTGTAACGGTAATGCTTAGTAACGGTAATGCCAAGTACTGGTAACGTGAGTACAGCAAATTTGAAGTTATTCGGTTAAGAAACGGCGGAGTTATAAGGCCCCGTTTCCCGTTGGCGCTGCTCGGAGAGTGACACTCTCTCCCGATTCTCTTCAAAGTTGCTGCCAGGCTTTGCCCTGGCCACAGCAAGTCTGACAGCAAATTTGAAGCGATTCGGTTAAGAAACGGCGGAGTTATAAGGCCCCGTTTCCCGTTGGTGCAGCTCTGAGGGTGACACGCTCTCCCGAGTAATGGTAACGCCTAGTAACGGTAACGCCAAGTACTGGTAACGCTGAGTACAGCAAATCTGAAGCGATTCGGTTAAGAAACGGCGGAGTCATAAGGCCCCGTTTCCTGTTGGCGCTGCTCTGAGAGTGACGCGCTCTCCCGATTCTCTTCACATTTGCTGCCAGGCTTAGCCCCGACCA